>CM053031.1:68628758-69228758 GCA_028564925.1 Lithobates sylvaticus | reverse complement strand
AACGTGCAATTTTAGCTTGCACATGATTGGATGATAAAATCATCAGAGCTTCCCCTCATTTCAGATCTTCCCCTCAGATCTACAGTGACTGAACTTCCAAGTGCACTTGTAGTGAAAAGTGGATTTGCCTTTCGTAAATAACCCCACAGAGTGTTACCACCCTAGCAGCAGAGAACACATTTTAAAATATATTTTGTTCTGATAATGTCTAGAACTATTACATACTTATTCATAAACTTTATAATTTTTTAATGTTAACCAATTCATGAATTGTTTAGTAGCCATGTAAATACATACATATAGATGTGTGATTATCAAATTCCTCTGATATTTATAGTGGATTGCAGGTTGAAAAAATCTAAATTTGTTTTCAAAGGAAGTAAAAAAAAAAAAACCTTGAGATACATGATGATGATGTATGTCCCCCTGACACCTGCATGGACCAAATTGGCCTCTATTAATCCTGATAGCTTTCATGTGTCCCGGGGTAGACAGCCGATTCTGCCTTATTATTTCAGCTGCTGCCTGCATGACCATTCCATATATGTCATATGTGTCTGCATGCTATCAAGCACACACGCTACATGCGTTACGTATTGGAACATGGGTTGAAAGAATTATAGGGGAAATGTAGTGTAAACAAAAACTTTTATATCGTTTCTACAGGAGAACAGTTAAGACCTCCATAGTATAACCTGTTAAAAACATTTTCTTTTCTCTCTGTAACTGGGAGTTTAGGTAATTTGCAGCTAATGGCATTATTCAGATTGCTACAATTATTTTTTTGGCTTTCCAAGGCCTGCTTCAATAACATTGGTTTTAGTGGAAGTCGTACGGTCAGTGCCTGCCATCTCGCCATTGGGTTATCATGGCTGGCACGGGAAAGAAGGCTCCTGCTGATTCATGGAATCATATCTTTTATTTTTTTCTGATTCACATCTGATTAGTGATGCTGGGAAAGGGGGAGGTGGCCAGTTATCTTTATTTTTTTCCAATATGATTGGCAGGTAGGGATCCAATACACAGAGAGCGACTTTTGATAAAGGTTCAAATTTCTACATACGTGTATTTTAAATGAGAAGTCTAGTTCCCAAAAAGGTCTGTCTATTGATAAAGCTGCAATGAGGGCTGAAGCACAACCGCCATCTTGTTGACTGGGTGGCCTGGATCCAGGGAACCCACACTCATACCTTAGAGCCATGCAAAATTAGTTACATGACATACACTTACTTAACCACTTGCCCACCACCCTGTAGCAGTTTTACAGCTACAGGGCGGCTGCGCTGTGCAGGATCACGTATACATACATGATCCTGCACTTCAGGGTAGCGGACACGAGTGTACACCACCGCCGGCTCGCTCCTGCTGCGATTCTACACCGCAGGACTCGCAGACTCGATGTCTGCCGGCACCCGCTGATCGATACACAGGCAGAATGGCAGTCTGACTATGTAAACAATCTATGTAGATCTGTCAGTAAGGATGGCATAGATCAGCGGTTCTCAATCCGTGGGTCGCGACCCCCTGGGGAGTCGACTGCTGATTTGCAAGGGGGTCGCGAATGCTGTTCTAATCCGGACAGAACAAACTCCGCACACATAGTAATGTCGGGTCTGTCTCGGCCTGGGAGACGTCACTTTCAGGAGAGGAGAGACCATACGGAAGTGACGTTCTGTCGCCGTCATCTTGGTACACTTGTCCGCAGTAAGGCTACAGTTAGATGTCGGCAAGTGGATATCTTATTACACCCACCGAAGTCTTACATTTTACACTTATTTTTACCAGTAAACTGAGCTTTTATACTATATAAGGCTTATATGGTATATAAGCTCAGTTTACTGGTAAAAATAAGTGTAAAATGCAATACTTCAGTGGGTATAAAAAGATGTCCGCTTGTCGACTTCTAACTGTAGCCTTACTGCGGACGAGTGTACCAAGATGGCGCCGACTGAAAGTCACTTCCCTTTCCACATTAGACGGGTTGCTGATTCTGATGGAACACCTGAGTAACTGGTAAGTCAGAGACAAATTAATAAAAACACATTTGTACTGTGTGTCACCGGTCCAATCAATCAATAGATTGTATAGCACCCAAACACCCGTGATGCCCCACCACCTTCTGAATTGTGCACTCATCAGAATACGGTATAATAAGGGCCTGATCAGAACATGGAACTTTCAATCATTTTGTACTGGTTACACCAAAGATGCCTCAGCAGGTCCAACTGTATGTATTCGCCACCCATATACTCATGCAAGATAAAGAGCCATCATTGCGCAATATTCCAAAAAAGATAATTTATTTAGCTTAAAACATGAACAGATGTACAGTGGTGTGAAAAAGTGTTTGCCCCCTTCCTCATTTCCTGTTCCTTTGCATGTTTGTCACAAGTGTTTCGGAACATCAAACCAATTTAAACAATAGTCAAGGACAACACAAGTAAACACAAAATGCAATTTGTAAATGAAGGTGTTTATTATTAAAGGTGAAAAAAAATCCAAACCATCATGGCCCTGTGTGAAAAAGTGATTGCCCCCCTTGTTAAAACATACTATAACTGTGGTTGTCCACACCTGAGTTCAATTTCTCTAGCCACACCCAGGCCTGATTATTGCCACACCTGTTCACAATCAAGGCATCACTTAAATAGGAGCTGCTTGACACAGTAAGGTCCACAAGAAGATCCTTAAAAGCTACACATCATGCCGAGACCCAAAGAAATTCAGGAACAATTGAGAAAGAAAGTAATTGAGATCTATCAGTCTGGAAAGGGTTATAAAGCCATTTCCAAAGCTTTGGAAATCCAGCGAACCACAGTGAGAGCCATTATCCACAAATGGCGAAGACATGGAACAGTGGTGAACCTTCCCAGGAGTGGCCGGCCGCCCAAAATTACCCCAAGAGCGCAGCGACGACTCATCCAAGAGGTCACAAAAGACCCCACAACAACGTCCAAGGAACTGCAGGCCTCACTTGCCTCAGTTAAGGTCAGCGTTCATGCCTCCACCATCAGGAAAAGACTGGGCAAAAATGGCCTGCATGGCAGAGTTCCAAGGAGAAAACCACTGCTGAGCAAAAAGAACATCAAAGCTCGTCTCAATTTCTCCACAACCCATCTTGATGATCCCCAAGACTTTTGGGACAACATTCTGTGGACCGATGAGACAAAAGTGGAACTCTTTGGAAGGTGTGTGTCCAAGTATATCTGGCGTAGAAGGAACACTGCATTTCAGAAAAAGAACATTATACCAACAGTAAAATATGGTGGTGGTAGTGTGATGGTCTGGGGCTGTTTTGCTGCTTCAGGACCTGGAAGACTTGCCGTGATAAAAGGAACTATGAATTCTGCTGTCTACCAAGAGATCCTGAAGGAGAATGTCCGACCATCTGTTCGTGTACTCAAGCTGAAACGAACTTGGGTTCTGCAGCAGGACAATGATCCTAAACACACCAGCAAGTCCACCACCGAATGGCTGAAGAAAAACAAAATGAAGACTTTGGAGTGGCCTAGCCAAAGTCCTGACCTGAATCCTATTGAGATGTTGTGGTATGACCTTAAAAAGGCCGTTCATGCTCGAAAACCCTCTAATGTAACTGAATTAGGACAATTCTGCAAAGATGAGTGGGCCAAAATTCCTCCAGGACGCTGTAAAAGCCTCATTGCACGTTATCGCAAACGCTTGGTTGCAGTTGTTGCTGCTAAGGGTGCCCAACCAGTTATTAGGTTTAGGGGGCAATCACTTTTCACACAGGGCCATGATGGTTTGGATTTTTTTTCACCTTTTAATAATAAACACCTTCATTTACAAATTGCATTTTGTGTTTACTTGTGTTGTCCTTGACTATTGTTTAAATTGGTTTGATGTTCCGAAACACTTAAGTGTGACAAACATGCAAAGGAACAGGAAATGAGGAAGGGGGCAAACACTTTTTCACACCACTGTACACTCACATGATAGGGTGTTGTCAGCATCGCCCCACTAGCCTCAACGTGTTTTGCATGAAATATGCCTCCTCAGGAAGCGTTGAGGCCTTCCCCTAGTAAAAGCACCTCCCACGCTAAACTAAAACACTAACTAGGCACACGGTTAACCCTTTCATCGCCCCTGATGTTAACCCCTTTCCAGCCAATGTCATTAGTACAGTAACAGTGCATATTTATAGCACTGATCAATGTATCCGTGTCATTGGTTGCCAAAAAAGTGTCGGTGTCCAATATGTCCGCTGCAATATCGCAGTCCCTCTATAAGTCACTGATCCCCATCATTACTTGTAAAAAAATAAAAACAAATTCCATATCTATATCCCATAGTTTGTACACACTATAACTTTTGAGCAAGCCAATCAATATACGCTTATTGGGTTTTTTCTTTCCAAAAACATGTAGCAGAATACATATTGGCCTAACTTGATGAAGAAATTAGATTTTTTTTTTAAATGTTTTATTGGATATGTTTCATAATAGAAAGTAAAAAACATAGTTTTTTTTTCAAAATTTTTGTTTTTCGTTTATAGCGCAAAAAATAAGTGACGCAGAGGTGATCAAATACCACCAAAAAAAAACCTCTATTTGTTGGGAAGAAAGGACGAGAATTTTGGGTACAGCGTCGCACGACCGCGCAATTGTCAGTTAAAGTAACACAGTGCCGTATCGCAAAAAATGGGCTGGTCATGAGGGGGGGGGGGTGGTAAATCTTGTGTAGCTGAAGTTGTAAGTTTGATTTCTAATTTTGGATTGACCTCACGTGGGCTGAGGGCCAAATAAGGCAGGCGGGGCTGTAAATAGCCCAGGTCTGCTGTATAGTGTACCTCAAAACGGCCAATTGTAGTCTCCATCACAGGGTGACAACACAGGAGCACAATTAGGAGACATGGATAGAGGTTTGTCGCCCTTTAACTGTAAGTGAGCAATGACCCTCCTCGCAGGATCACTGGGTATTACTTTATTGAAAGCTTCATTTTTCAATATGACCTTTGAAATTTCATGAACATGTTAAAACTTATATGAGATTTTAGTGATTGAGTGTATATATCATTTAACATTGTGATCATTGTCATAGGGTGCCAAAGCTTGTTTTCTACGAGACATCCCCTTCTCTGCCATCTACTTCCCTGTCTATGCGCATTTCAAATCTGCCTTTGCTGATGAACATGGCCACATAGGAGCCTTACAACTGCTCGCAGCTGGAGCCATTGCAGGTAAGGCCCTATTATTGGATGTGTTTGCCCCATCCCCATGCCAGACAACTCTGTTGTTGTTATTTTTATAGAACATGAAAATTGTCCTCATCAACCCGTTTATACAAAAGCAGTATCAGTCACCGGTGAGGAGCAGTAAACATATGCTCGCGGTGGGTGATATCGTTGTTTTAATGAGCTACTAATTGCATTAGCATAACTGGTGTAAACAGCTTAATGTCGTTCAATGACTTAGCACAGCATTATAGGTGTCCATCTGTGGAAGGTTTCTGTCAAGTGCTGGCACTGGGATGGCGAGGTCGGAGGGAAATATTTTGATGGAGAAAAATGTTCTGATTATCTTAAACACTCCTACTACTTTCCTCAGTTAACATTTCTTTATTACCTCATATCATTATGGTTATTTCTCCCCAGGTCAATCAGCTGGCATAATTTTGTTTTTATAAATATGGTTTAGTTATGTGGTATGTATTGAGGCATTCCAAATTCACCAATTCCTCTTCATCTTTTCTGGCCCTCGTTGCCACGTTGCTACCTTAATTTTCAGCTCCTGTTATCTACCTCAGTTTTACTTTCACCACCATTCTAGGTAGAGAACGAGCAGATATGGATCCTGTAATGGAGAATGCGAACGGGTGTAATTTAAAGCGGTATTAAACCCAAAACCAAAAACTTAATACAGGTGCATCTCAAAAAATTTGAATATCATCAAAAAGTTAATTTATTTCAGTAATTCAATTGAAAAAGTGAAACACATATATTTTATATAGATTCATTACACACAGAGTGATATATTCCAAGCATTTCTTTCTGTTAATTTTGATCATTATGGTCTACAGGTAGTGACAACCCAAAATTCAGTATCTCCGAAAATTAAAATTTTGTGAAAAAATTCAGTATTGTAGACTCATGGTGTCGCACTTTAATCAGCTAATTACAGTAACTCAAAACACCTGTAAAGGTTTCCTGAGCCGTTCAGTAGGTTACACAATCATGGGGAGAAAAGAGAGAGAGTAGCGCCGCTCTAAGAGTAGTGGGTCTGATTACAGTGGGAACTGTATGTGAAAATAAAAAGAAAGTATGTACTCACACTTTGTTTAAAAATATCAGGCACGTAGCGGTATCTTTATTTTGTCTGAAGTCCTCGGCCGTCCTCCGGTGTCATGGCTATGGTGGGGAAACGCACGGTCCCTTGCGTCTCGTGGTTCCGAGGTGAGTGCGTCCCAGGATAGGCAGGTCAGCAGGATTGATGACGTTGGTTCCACATCATCACCTTTCCCTCCCCCCCCCCCCCCTGCTCTTGCTACACACATTTTTAACAGTCAAAACATCTCAGCACAAATTATGTTACCAAACATGAATGATCCTTTTAAACTTCTCACAACACCTCTAATACATGATCAGCGTTGGCCAATTTTAAAGTTTTTAAAGTTTTTTAAAGTATAAAGATAGATACCGCCCCCATTTTTTTTTTTTTTTTGTTGTTTGTTTTTTCCTCCCACACTCCCCCTTCCCCCTTCAACCACTATAAATATGTGTCTACAAGCTGCAGCTGTTTACACCGCCTGATGAAGGAGCACGCATGCTCCGAACGCGAGCGCTTCCACGCCTACCAACGTCATCAATCCTGCTGACCTGCCTATCCTGGGACGCACTCACCTCGGAACCACGAGACGCAAGGGACCGTGCGTTTCCCCACCATAGCCATGACACCGGAGGACGGCCGAGGACTTCAGACAAAATAAAGATACCGCTACGTGCCTGATATTTTTAAACAAAGTGTGAGTACATACTTTCTTTTTATTTTCACATACAGTTCCCACTGTAATCAGACCCACTACTCTTAGAGCGGCGCTACTCTCTCTCTTTTCTCCTCTACACCAGAGTCTCTTCTGCTCTATGGAGCCGGCTGCCGCATCTTACAAGCACACACTGTTACTCCTGGACTGAGAAAAAACTGTCCAAAAAACACATCACAGTGTTTCTCCCCTTCAGCCCCCACTCTCTCTCGCCCACCCTCAGTGTCACTCCATCTGTGACCCCCCATACTCGCTCATCACTAGCTGTCGTTGGCGCTCCATCCTCCCCCTCTCCACTACACAATCATGGGGGAAGACTCCAATGAGAGCTCCAAACAAAAGTTTAAAGCCTCGTACAATCGGATTTTCCGCAGACAAAACCTCAGACTTTTGTCCGAAGGGTGCTGGCCAAAACTTGCCTTGCATACAAACGGCACACAATTGTCAGCCAACAAACACGGACGTAGTGACGTACTACGAGCCGATAAAGAGGAAGTTCAATTGTCATGCGCCACCCTTTGGGCTCCTTCTGCTAATTCCGTGTTAATAGAAGTTTGTGAGTGTTGATTTGCGCTTTCAGTTCGTTTCTGAACGCCGGTGGTCAATCAGCCATGTTGCGGAATTGGAGGAGATAACAACATGTCATTTATTATTGGCCTTGGAGTTATTGCTTTGACCCAAGTCCAGTCCAGGAACAGGAGGAGGAGGATTTCTTGGACCAAAAATTGGTTGCTTTATTAATCGTGACCAATTATGTCATATGCTTTTGCTGCGGGAGCTCCAGAAGAATAATCCGGATAGTTATCTCCAGATAACGGATGCCTGCTTTCACCAACTTTTGGCATTGTTGACTCTCTATATTAAGAAGCAGGACACATGCACATTTTATTTTTTGGTTGAATAATGATTTGATTTGGTATATTTTCTATATTTGTGGATGCATAGAATGCACTTTTTGGTTAAGTTCTATTGGCAGATAGCAAGTGATTTTTTTTTCACTTTTTTTTAATGCATAATAAAAAAATTGTGGAGAATAATACTTGGCTATGTGTTTTACTTCAAATGACATTTTGGGAGTAGGCAGTTACATTTTAAAAAATACAATGTAAAATTAACACCAAGACCAACATAGTTGTATCTTTGATATAAAAAAAACTACGGGATAATGGTGTTGTGGTAACTTAAAACATAATAATATTATTCTTGATATTACTAGAAAAAAAAAAGCCTTTTTAAAATACGTTTGGCAGAACTCCATCAGTATCACCAGCGCTGCATTTGGAGATTTCATAATTTGCCACGTCATGAATGTAAATTCTCCATTACGAACGCTAGTTTTACTAGACCGAACGCTTCTGGCTCGTCCTTGCTTCCGAGCATGCGTGTTTTGTATTTTGGCCCCAAAACTTTTTTCTACTATGAATCTTGGACGTTTGTTTGGTGCTCTCATTTATTGTATTTTAATGATCAGGGGTGTCAAGCATAAGATAATACTATTTCCTACTCTCGTGACTATTGGTTTGGTTTGATCCAAAGAATGACTGTTGGTAAAGATGACACATCCAGTAAAAGGCTGTAGCGATATAAGAATAGTCATTGGGGATTTGTGTTGTGGATTAGAGATATAGGTGTGTTTTTTTTTTTTTTTTCTTAAAGTGGAATTTTATTCTGCGGCAACACTGACTATTTTTAATTTGTATGCTGCTAACATTACCAAATGGATAGGAAACTATATCATATTTTGTTTTTACATTTCTTCAATTACGTCCTGGCTTCCAGGCCTAGGCAAATGATGTCATACATCCCAGGAGTCTTCAGAAGGGGAGGAGGGGTTTTCTTAGCTAAGCACACCCTCCTTCCAGCATGCCTGAGCTAAGGGCAAATGGATTCCAGAAAGTAAATGACCCTTACTCAAAATGGCTGCAGCCAGAAATTCTGGGAGGTGTATTTTTCAAAGTGATTTCTCACCAAAATAAAGCATGAAGGCATACATGGACTATAATTAAATATTGTTTATGGTTTGTGGTGCTCAGGTGCTGTGTAGTTCTGCTTTAATATATTTAATTTACCTTGTGCAGATTTCAGATTAACCGCTTGCTAACCAACCGCTGTCATTTTACTGCGGCAGGTCGACACGATCCCATAGCTCGTCGTAGCTATACGTCGGTTTGCGGGATCGGGATAGCAGGCGCGCATGCCCGCTGCACAGCGGGGGGGGGTGCTCGTGGCCGACGGTCGCAATGATGACCGCCGGCCACGAGCGAGCACGAGAGACAGAACAGGGACGAGTGTGTGTAAACACACACCTCCCTGTTCTGAGAGGAGTGACAAATCGTGTGTTCCTATTAGCTAGGAACCACGATCCGTCACTTCCTCTAGTCAGTCCCCTTCCCCTTCAGTTAGAAACATGTACTAGGGAACACAGTTAACCCCTTGATCGCCCCCTAGTGTTAACCCCTTCACTGTAAGTGACATTTGTACAGTAATCAGCGCATTTTTAAAGCACTGATCGCTGTATAAATGCCAATGGTCCCAAAAATGTGTCAAGTGTCCGATGTGTCTGCCATAATGTCGCAGTCCCGATAAAAATTGCAGATCGCTGCCATTACTAGTAAAAAAAATTATAAAAAATGCTAAAAATCTATCTCCTATTTTGTAGATGCTATAACTTTTGTGCAAACCAATCAATATACGCTTATTTCGATTTTTTTTTTTTTTTACCAAAAATATGTAGAAGCTTTTTTAAAAAAAATGGGGATATTTAATATAGCAAAAAGTACAAAATATTGTGTTTTTTTTTTTTCAAAATTGTCACTATTTTTTTGTTTTTAGCGCAAAAAATAAAAACCACAGAGGCGATCAAATACCACCAAAAGAACGCTCTATTTGTGGGAAAAAAAGGACATCAATTTTGTTTGGGTGCAGCGTCGCACGACCGCGCAATTGTCAGTTAAAGTGACGCAGTGCCGAATCACAAAAAATGGGCTGGTCATTCAGCAGCCAAATCTTCCGGGGCTGAAGTGGTTAAGTTATCAGTATGACAAAGTCCTTGCAGAAGATGCAAACTGAACATTTGTATAATTTTATTTAACGCATACATTGCATAGGAATGTAGAATATTCCCTATATTTAAGGCTTGCCTATACAGTGCCTTGAAAACGTATTCATACCCCTTCAAATTTTCCACATTTTGTCATGTTACAACCAAAAACGTAATTGTATTTTATTGGGATTTTATGTGATAGACCAACACAAAGTGGCACATAATTGTGAAGTGGAAGGAAAATGATAAATGGTTTTCAACATTTTGAAACAAAATGACAAAATGTGGAAAATTTAAAAGGGGTATGAATACTTTTTCAAGGCACTGTATGTGCGTTCTGTTCTAAATGTATCGGCGTCCCCTTTCGTCCCTGATATAAAAGAATCTCCTTCATGGCTTGTGGAAAATGAAATTATTTTATGTGTCATCCTCCTGCCATATGTCAGGCAATGTTTTCCAGGAATCTAAGTGACATATATGAGGAGGCTGAAGGGAAATAGGTGGTGCAGACGACAGTCTGTCCTCTCATATAAACCACATTGTGCTCGTGTCCTGAAACATCCTGACTCCTGGGCACAGCAGGGCAAAAGCCACCTCATGCTCGGGGCCACGCTCTTGGCAGGATGCTGCGGCTCTGCTTCCTGTTAACCGGCCATAGAGGTGGCATTGTAATTCTCCTCTGCAAAGTCATCTATTCATATGCCCTCCAGCAGTACAAAACGAAGGATTCTTCAGCTCTAGTTAAAGTGTAACTCCATGCAGTCTGCTACAATCTGCCTATTTCATTTCACTGTAAACTAAGTTTTAAATAATCTATGAAAGCTTTTTCATGGGGCTCTTAGGTTAGACCTCATGCAGCCTTATCGTAAACCATTTGACAACCGGCCCACAGTAAAAATACGTAATTACTTTGATGTTTAATACCAGTGTTATGGCAGCAGCTAGCTGCCATAGCTCCAGTATAATTTTTAACTATGGCTGGTGCTCTTTCCCGTGGGCGGATTCGCCGCAGTATCACTTTTAGACACAGTGGGAGAAGTGCTTCGCGGTTGTCCCTGGGCTTACCTGACTCATCGGTAAAGCCCGGAAGTGATCTGATGCAGCCGTTTGCTGGCAGGAAGTCGAGTGAGGCCAAGATGGCCACCTTGGAGGACCAGAGCGATGTCTGGCGTTACTTCCGGTTCTCGGATCAAAATAAATATATATATTTTTTTTAAAGTAAAAATGCAAAAAACTTTTTTTGTTCTTTTGCTTTTAAAGGTAAATGAGAGATCTAGGGTCTTTTTGACACATTATTTCTATTACAAGGGATATTCACATTCCTTGTAATGCCGCGTACACCCAATCAGACTTTTCGACGGACTTGGTCCGGCGGACAATCCAACGGACTTTCAAACGAACGGACTTGGCCACACATGATCACTCCAAAAGTCAGACGGATTCGAACGTGATGACGAAGAATAAGGAAGTTCATAGCCAGTAGCCAATAGCTGCAATAGCGTCGGTTTTAGTCCATCAGACTAGCACACAGACGACCCGATTTTTCGACCGGACTCGAGTCCGTCAGAAAGATTTGAAGCAAGTTTTATTTCTAGGTCTGCCGGACTTTTGGGAAGAAAAATTCCGCTGGATCCCACACACGATCGAATTGTCCGACTGATTCAGTCCGCCGGACCAAGTCGAAAAGTCCGATCGTGTGTACACGGCATAATAGTAATAAAAGTGATCCGAAAAAATAAGTGAAATAAATTAAAAAAAACATGTAAACACCCCATCCCTCCGTGCTTGCGCAAAGAAGCGAATGCTTACGCAAGTCGCGCCCACAAATTTAAACGGTGTTCAAATCACACATGTGAGATATCGCCGTGATCGTTTTCTAGCACACGATCTCCTCTGTAACTAGAAACATGTAACCTGTAAAAAAAAATTTATAGCCTATAGAGATTTGTAAGTACCATAGTTTGTCGCCATTCCACGAGCGTACGCAATTTTAAAGCATGACATATTAGGTATCTATTTATTCGGAGCATTATCTTTCACAATATACAAAAAAAAATGTTTTGTTTTTTTTTAATTTAAAGTGTATTCAAAATAAAATAATGTGTTTGAAAGACCTCTGTGCAAATACTGTGTGACATAAAATATTGCAACGATCACCATTTTATTCTCTAGGGTCTCTGCTAAAAAAAAATATAAAAATATAAATATTATATGTGTATATATATATATATATATATATATATATATATATAAAATATATATATTTTATAATGTTTGGGGGTTCTAAGTAGTCCTAGCAAAAAATACTAGTTTCAACTTTAAACTATTTTAGACCAGAGAAGTTATTTTTTTTTTTTTTACTTTAATGCATTCTCTATGAAAAAAGCAATTCTATTCCTCCCTCATTTGTATACAAAAAAAAAAAGAACTGTGAAAATAAACTTTTTTTCTGGACTTACAGTTTAAGGAACTAAAATTTCCAGCATGCCCTGCTAGCATCTGGAAGCAAGGCATGGTGGGATCTAAAATCCTTCAACAACTGTAGGATACGGATATGCATGAGTTACTTAACAGGATCCGTCATCATAAATCTCTCCTTACGGATTGACCGTAGATAAGCTATTCACAGCTCCTATGAATGTGAATGATACAAGCGTGCTAATCAATTTATGTCTTCATTATGCACACTTTGCTTAATGCCTGGTGTGTGTGTGTAACTATTGTAACAAGCGTGTCATTGGTGTCCCAGAACTATATCTACCGGCACATGGATTGTGTCACCGAAGAGCGTGCCAGATTAGTACATTTGTCAGCAGCTGAGGGTTAAACCTTTGTAAAAATAAACCCTTTTCTTAGTACTGATTGAACCATAAACTATTGTGATTATTCTTTTTTTTAAATGACATTTAACCTGTGGCCTTTTATTTGAGCTGTTTTTTCTTATTTTAAGTGAAAAGATTTATTGGCAGCTCAGATTTTTTTATGATTGAGGGTGTTGCTTTTTATGTGTACTCTATTACATTAAAAAGTGTCTCTACAATTTTTTATATTGCGAACTAATGATGAAAAAGATACTCTTATCTGTACACACGATCGGACATTCCGACAACAAAATCGTGGATTTTTTTGCGACGGATGTTGGCTCAAACTTGTCTTGCATACACACAGTCACACAAATGTTGTCGGAAATTCTGAACATCAAGAACGCGGTGACTTACAAGATGTACAATGAGCCGAGAAAAATGAAGTTCAATAGCCAGTGCGGCTCTTCTGCTTGTTTCCGAGCATGCGTGGACTCTTGTGTGTCGGAATTGTGTACACACGCTCGGAATTTCCGTCAACAAGGTTTTTTTTTGGTAAATTTGAGAACCCGCTCTCAAACATTCGTAAAAAGGAGGGGGGAAATATTGCGCTGTGGCTGAGGGTTAGTGTGTAGGGGGAGCTGCAAACATTTGCCGAAAGACTAACGGTAAGTAGAAATTGTAAAATGTAGTGATGTTGTGCTGAAAGTGCTAATATGCATGTGACCTGTGGTCTTGGTCAGTCATACAGCAAAATAAAACTGTATTTTTATATAAATGATAAGATTATAATCATTGGGTATAAAAAACATATAAAATGAATAATAATCATAAAACGCATATAAATAAATAAAATATGATAAGACTGAATACTGGTTATTAGTGCTTGTGAGTAATCCAATTTCACAAGCAATAATAACCAGTATTCAGTCTTATCATTTATCACATTTTATTTATTTATATGTGTTTTATGATTATTATTCATTTTATATGTTTTTTTATACCCAATGATTATAATCTTATCATTTATATAAAAATACAGTTTTATTTTGCTGTATGACTGACCAAGACCACAGGTCACATGCACATTAGCACTTACTGCTCTCAAACATTTGCTGTTGGAAATTCCGACAGCAAATGTCCGATGGAGCATACACACGGTCGGACTTTCCGACAACAAGCTCACATCGAACATTTCCCGTCGGAAATTCCGACCGTGTGTATGCGGCATTATATTTACATAGTCAGGTTGACACAAGCCTATCTAGTTCAACCAATAGAAAAAATAAAATGAAATAAATAAATAAAAACCCTCCCATATACCCACAGTTAATCCAGAGGAAAGCAAAAAAAAAAAAAAAAAAAAAAAAAAAAAAAAACCTCCTGTAAAGCACTGTCCAATTTGCTCTAGCAGGAGAAAACTAAATTCCTCCCATTCCTCCAGCAATCAAATACTCCCTGGTTCAACAGTCTCAGGTGTTATTACCTATAAATGTTCATGAACAGTTATATTTTGTGCATTTAGGAATGCATCCAGCTCTTTTTTGAAATGGTTAAAGAGCCGAGTCATCGCCGTGTCATAGGAACACAGCGCAAACGCGATCTCCGCGCTGCGTCCACCCCCGTGGGAGCGCAGGAGCGGTGACACTGGGGCGGCACAGAACGAGAGGGGATCCAATCCACTACGGCGAATGGGAGGTAATTAAAGTCATAGTTCATCTTAAGGCTTCATTCACACTTGTACAACTCCAAAGTTGCACCAACTTTCGAGTGCAACTTTGACGCACCTTTGATGCAAGTGACCAGTGAAACTGGACAACTGTTGCATTGTATAACATTCAGGTAGAAATTGAATGCACCTTTTAAGGGTTAACGTTGAAGTCTATGACACTCAAGTTGCATGAAAGTCAGACCAGAGTAGTATCTGAACTACTTTGAAGTTGCTGCAACTTTAGTTCGCACATATATGAATGGTTATCATTGGAAAACACGGAACGACTTGTCATGCGACTTTGATGTCCAAAGTCGCATGACAAGTTGCACAAGTGTGAATGGAGCCTTACCAAAAAACTGCCTGTGCATCTGTAGATAAAACAAACTGTGCAGCTTTGACTAAATTTGAATAATGCCAACACAATATCTTTTCTTTTTGCTATAATAAATATTCCATTTAAAAAAAAATATATATATATTTTTTTCTCAGTTTAGGCCGATATGTATTCTCTGTAAATCTGTTTGTTAAAAAAAATCACAATAAGCGTATATTGATTGATTTGCACAAAAGTTATATGGCGTTGATCTGTGATTTGTATTGGGATTTTTGGGACCAGTGACATTTATACAGTGATCAGTGGTATAAAAATGCACTGATTACTGTATAAATTACACTGGCAGGGGTTAACACTAGACTAGAGGGCGATCAAGGGGTTAACTGTGTTCCCTAGGTGTGTTCTAACTGTAGGGGGATGGGACTGACTAGGGAAAGAGAGAGATCGGTGTTCATACTTCGTATGAACTCATGATCTGTCTCATCTCCCCTGAGAGAACCGGAATTTGTGTATTTACACACACACATCCCTGTTTTCGTTCTGTAGCGAGCAATCGCGGGTGCCCGTCGGTCATCGTGCCCGCCGGGCACTCGCATCGGTTCCGGGGACACGTTTTGGGCACGCGCACCACCGGAGGCATCTTAAAGAGCCGACGTACAGCTACGACGACTCGCACAGGGGAGCCAACCTGCCGCAGTAATACTGTGAAAGCGGTTAACCATATATATGGATATCTCATGATATATGGATATCATGAGATATCCATTACCATTTACCACCAAAAGAAAGTCCTATTTATCCTGAAAAAAAATGCAGTATAATCCATCTGGATGCACAAAGTATCTGTGGTGCTATGTACATGTTTTACTAACACATGTCAAAGTTTCAAAATTCTGTGTAGGCATTTAGATTTGTTTTACCTTTAGGCACAAAGGGGTTAAAGTGGATCTTTAGCCAGAACATTTAGTCCTGCTAGATCACTTCAGGCTAGCCTCTTTGCAGGTATAGCTATGTAAAATATTAAAAAATAAGTGCCTATAATGTTTAAAATACAGTAATACACCGTCTCATCTGCTCTGCACATGCTCAGTTGCTCTCCACTTTTGGGCACTGTGCCAAATATGTAGAGGCCGATCTGGTGAAAGCCTAAAGATTTACTGCTGTTTATGGGCTCTGGGCTTCAGCAAAATGGCAGCCTCCAGCAAAACGAAACAGTGCTGGAGGCAATTGACAGCACACGCTAATTTTGGTAGCATAATTATTCATGTGAAATGTATGTTCCTTGTAAAGAAGATTATTTTTTATCAAGTTGTTATGGGTAAAGTTCCACTTGAAGGATGAATGTCACCTAAACACATGTTGTGCATTTTGCCTCGATTTTAGTGTGATTTGTAATCGGTGGCGGAGTCTGATTCTGTCTGCGATTCCAAAACGCTTAGTGTGAACGGGACCTTTACTAATGATTTGTGATAGTTGTAACATTTAGGCTAACAGTGGCAAGGTTAACGCTGCATAGCAAGTAGAACATAATTAGAAAAAGTGCTTTATAAATTAATTTCTATTGGGTATACTATTATTATTATTATTATTCAGGATTTATAGAGCGCCAGCAGTTTGCGCAGCGCTTTACAACATCAGGGAAGACAGTACAATTACAATACAATTCAATACAGGAGGGATCAGAGGGCCCTGCTCGTTAGAGCTTACAATCTAGAAGGGAAGGTCAAGTGGAAACAAAAGGTAATAACTGTGGGGGATGATCAGATGGACAAAATGAAAAATACAGTTGTTAGGTGTGGGTAGGACAGGCTTCCCTGAAGAGGAGAGTTTTCAGGGATCGTCTAAAAGCTAATAGAGTAGGAGATAGACGTACCGATTGGGGTAAGGAGTTCCATAGGCTTGGAGAGGCTCTGGAAAAGTCCTGGAGATGAGCATGTGAGGAGGTGATGAGAGAGCTAGAGAGCAGGAGGTCTTGAGAAGAACGAAGAGAACGATTATGTTGGTATTTTGAGACTAGGTCAGTAATGTAGCTGGGGGCAGCTATGAGGCAGCATGGTCTAGGCCAATGATGGTGAACCTTGGCACCCCAGATGTTTTGGAACTACATTTCCCATGATGCTCATGCACTCTGCAGTGTAGTTGAGCATCATGGGAAATGTAGTTCTAAAACAACTGGGGTGCCAAGGTTCACTGGTCTACGCTTTTGGTGCTTCTTTTGCCTTTCGATATCGGGCCCTGAATTCATGTCCCATTGAGAACACAATCTCCATGAGTTTGTATGTCCTTTCCCCCCACGGTTTAAAACATACTAGCCCTGGTGTTTCCTGGATTAGGTTGGCATCCATTCAAACAAAATGTTAAAATATTGACTAATTAATATTGTAAATTCACTTTATTGTACTTGGAGACATTTTTAGAGCTGTAATAAAACACATTTTAAACTGTTCATCTTTACAATAAAGAAAAGGTTATTGAAATGTTAACTATTGTAAGACACATACGGAGCGCAAAAGTCCTTTTTAATAAACACAGATGTCATACAGCAACTTTTTACTGCAAAGTTTCGATTCTCATTGTTTCTGTTGAAAGTAAACGCAAAATAATTAATAGAGACAAACAATTGTATGGCGCTGTTTGTTCTGTTCGTTCAACATTAAGTATACAAGCCAATATAAGTGTAACCAAACCACGAAATAGGTTTGCTTTGGTCGATAAATTGCTGTCTTCTGAAAGTGCTATGTTATTTAAAAGAAGTGAAAGCATAAACCTGCATTGTAGCTATAATTAAGGCAATGAAAAGAAATAAAAATGTACGACTGAATGATAGAAAAGGGAGGTAAGAGGGAAAAAAAAAAAAAGAAAAGAAAGATGGAGAATGAGAGAGTTGAAGAGGTTGGCTGATCAGTCCTTTTTCTTGAGATCTTTAATATGTCTGATTGGGACAAGGAACCATATTGGGAAGGTCCCCATACATTTTTGTAATTGTTATTTTTGTCTGTGGTTCTTGTTAATAGTTCTTTAGTTATTCGTATTATAGAGGATTGTTTTCATTTATTGAAAATAAAAGTTGACTTCTGCCAGCATCAAGCTTGTTTTTTTTAGTTTTTTTTTTACGTATTTTTTTATTTGCATATACAGTATCTCACAAAAGTGAGTACACCCCCTCACATTTTTGTAAATATTTTATTATATCTTTTCATGTGATAACACTGATGAAATTATACTTTGCTACAATGTAAAGTAGTGAGTGTACAGCTTGTATAATCGTGTACATTTGCTGTCCCCCCAAAATGAACCAACACACAGCCATTAAAGTGTAAACCGCTGGCAACAAAAGTGAGTACACCCCTAAGTGAAAATGTCCAAACTGGGCCCAATTAGCCATTTGCCCTCCCCGGTTTCATGTGACTCGTTAGTGTTACAAGGTCTCAGGTGTGAATGGGGAGCAGCTGTGTTACATTTGGTGTTATCACTCTCACTCTCACTCTCTCACTCTCTCATACTGGTCACTTGAAGTTCCACATGGCACCTCATGGAAGAGAACTCTCTGAGCATATGAAATTTTTGTTTTTTTGCTCTACATAAAGATGGCCTAGGCTATAAGAAGATTGCCAATACCCTGAAACTGAGCTGCAGCATGGTGGCCAAGACCATACAACAGTTTAAAATGGCAGGTTCTACTCAGAACAGGCCTTGCTCAGCGTCATATCCAGAGGTTGTCTTTGGGAAATAGACGTATGAGTGCTGCCAGCATTGCTGCAGAGGTTGAAGGGGTGGGGGGACAGCCTATCAGTGCTGTACGCCACACACTGCATCAAATTGGTCTGCATGGCTGTCGTCCCAGAAGATGATGCACAAGAAAGCCTGCAAACCGTTTGCTGAAGACAAGCAGGCTAAGGACATGGATTACTAGAACCATGTCCTGTGGTCTGATGAGACCAAGATAAACTTATTTAGTTCAGATGGTATCAAACGTGTGTGGCGGCAACCAGGTGAGGAGTACAAAGACAAGTGTGTCTTGCCTACAGTCAAGCATGGTGGTGGAAGTGTCATGTTCTGGGGCTGCACGAGTGCTGGCAGCAATGAGGAACCATACTTGCCAACATGTCCAGTGACATACTGAAGCAGATCATGATCCCCTCCCTTTGGAGACTGGGCCGCAGGGCAGTATTCCAACATAACGACCCCAAACACACCTCCAAGATGACCACTGCCTTGCTAAAGAAGCTGAGGGTAAAGGTAATGGACTGGCCAAGCATGTCTCCAGACCTAAACCCTATTGAGCATCTGTGGGGCATCCTCAAATGGACGTAGCAAAGTGTAATTTAAGGTATAATAAGGTATAATAAAATATTTACAAAAATGTGATGGGTATACTCACTTTTGTGAGATACTGTAAAAACATATAACAGTACTCTACTTCAACACAACTCGACCGTTCCAGCCAGTATCAAGCTTGTTTACCTGAGGAATACAAAATGTAATACATTTTCTAATGTTCACAGAGAAGCAGTACATTTTTACTGCATGTGCTGTGCCTTCACAAACCTGGCCCACAGACCTGCAATATTGTAAATCAGGCCTTAGGCCTAAATGTTCCTAGGGACATGCAGACAGGGCCGCTGATAGGAGGGGACCACTGGTCCTCTTGTAAGGGGCCTGAACACACAGGAGGGCCCACACAGGGAGGGGGATTTGTGATGGACCACAGTTGTGTGTCTCTTCCTCCAGCAGATGAAAGCTTGTCTATCCCCCTCGCCCTGCTGCCAGCTTTCAGTTGTTGGAGGAAAAGAGAAACCATTGTTGTCCGTCACTAACCCCCCCCCCCCCCCCACACACACACACACTAACCCCCCTCTGCTGGCTTTAATGTTAGCTCTGCTAGGTGAGTTATTTATCTCTGTAACTTTGTTAGTTCTTCCTTTACTCCTTGTCCCAGACTGTATATTTTTTTCCTGCTCTCTCCCTTGTTGCTCTGTTTCCCTGACACAGTCACAGCTGATCAGCTGCATTCCCACGAGGGTTCCATAACTGCCTCTTATCTTGTCCCAGTTCTTAGTGTGCTTTATGTAGCTGGGCTTCCCAATCCTCGCCCCCAGACTGCTTCCTGACCTATGCAACTTTGCTTCTTCTCCCCTACACTGTCAGTTCCCTCTGCAAATCCATTTATCAGCTCCTTCCATTTTACCATTCACTAATTGATCTGGCAGTAGTAAATTCCTTTTTTTATCTTGCATCTACATGTAAGCCTATAATAGGGCTTACCTTAAGGTACAGTGAATATCTCCTAAACGTAGCAGCCAGTGATAGCTCTGGCGCATGTGAACTGTGCTTTCAATGGACGTCATACCATCCATTGAGAGAGATGTGCTGTGACCATGACTCCCGCACGCATGCGTGGAAGTTTCATCATCACAGATTGAACAAATGACTGGAGCCCAAGAACCCAGAGATGTTTTTAGTAAGTCTGTCCTAATATTATTTCTCCAAAGCCCATCCCCCCCTTCCCAACAGGGTTGTTAAATAAAAGAAAATTGTTAGAAAAATATAATTACGGGCTCATTCACATAGGTACTCTGGCTGTGTAAAGGAGGGATTTGTGCCAGAGCTACTTGTCATTCTATGGGGATACAGTGCCTGTATGCACACAATGTTGGGGCTGTACACCTGCATCCCCACGCCTGTCAAATAGGACCTGCAGCTGTGTTCATACAGCTCTAGGTGGCACAAGCTACATAAATGAACCCCTGATTCACACTGTACAGACCACAGCACCCATGTGAATGAGCCCTGTCTGGTAGTCTGTACGGGGCCCCTCGATTTGTATCAGCAGCCCTGCATGCAGAAGTAGTGTGATGAAGACCAAACTAAAATGGCTAATTTTGATCACCAACAATAGTATAGCATTGCTTCTTCTTTTCATCCCCAAAAGAAATTGGGCTATACAGAAGAGGTCAATATTGCAGTTTTAAGATCATATCCCACCAATAAGTACTTTTGTCCCACCTTCATAAGATCAGTGTTGGTATAGGTTCTAACCACAATGTTCCAGACTTTGTTCTAATGTCCTTGGGTTAAATAGATTTTAGGTTCCCTTTTGATTTTCCATGACACAGAAAATTGATCTACTGTAAAATTGTATTGGCATAGCTTCTAGTCCAGTAATTCTCAAACTGCGATTCCCACACTAGTGTGCCACGTGAGAATTGCAGGTGTGCCATGGGAGTTTTGAAAAATATTTAAAATTGCTAGTGTTTTGAAACCTTGAACATATCAAAAAATGTAATGGTAAATCAATGTCGCAAAAGTTAAAAAAAATTAACATATATAAAAACGCAATCTCTGTCAGTCTGTCATTCATTGGTTCTTTTCATAACGCGAGACTTGTGCAAAATCTCTGGAGAACTTAATCGCTCTAATTATATTATAATAATAGAGACCGTTTCATTCCAACTTTGATGCTTATAAATAAAGTTTGTTCATTGTTTAGCAATCGAGAAATACTTAATCAAGTCTGGAACTCTGAAAGAGAAACTGGTAAATGAAAAGCAAGGAAGCAATCGAAAGTGCAAAGATTACAATCGTTTGAATCTGATTTGATCTCGAAAGCAGGCACATCCTTTACATTAAATTTAAAATTAAATATATATGTAAAAAGTTCTTCACCACAAAAATTGTAAAATCTTTTTAGATCTTTTTGGTTTGCTGCAAGACAAAAAAAAGTTTGAGAAGCACTGTTCTAGTCAGATATCCAAACCATCAACAGAATCAAAGAAATAATGAGTGAAACCAACCAATATTATGATGGGCTACTTCATCATCCAGTTGGAAATGCTTCAAAAAGACACTGTCATTCTTGCAAAAAAGTTAAAATACATACAGCAATATAGTATACACTAGGAAGAATCTTTGGCAGTTCCCATTGTGACAGTTGTTTGTTTGCCAGATGTGCTCCCCTAGCCACTATAATACTAGTGTGTCCCTGCAGAGATAGGGACCAATCAGCAAGGAGGGGACCAAAGTGGGCAACAGTGAGATTCTGACACTTCCCCTAACTCTGCAAGAAAGCAAAAGTTGGAGTCAACCTTTTTTCTAATGGTAAGTATTATTACTGCACTACATTGTTGTGTATGTGTTTAACTTTTTGCAGGAATAACAGTGTCTCTGTAAGCTGCTCTTTGAGTAAATGCACCTTTTCTTCTAAGCTTTAGTTTACCTTTATGATTGGCTACAGCAACCTATAATGTACTGTGATTCCTGGTTCTCCCTGCTTCTCAATATACAAAGTATAAATGCCCGGTCTGAACATTTTCCATCTTTTTTCAAATAGGTTTAAAGTTAAAATAAAACTAAGTTTTCTCATTCTATAACATAAATCTGTTTGGGACAGAGCCATCCTAATGTTCTAAAAGGTTATCTAGCATTGATACTGTCCTCTGATCTGTGTTGGGCTACTAGGTGCACATCTTAATCTGTTGTGTAAAATGACAAAATGTCGGATTTGGGGATTGTGGATTTTTCGGACTTCGTATGTGGTAAGTAGATTGCAGATAGGTAAACATAAAATGCGACGCAATGGTACAGTAAATGCTGTTCTGTTACTTGTTTATCCAGCTACAAAATTCTAAGGTAAGGTTGTAACATGTAATACAATAACGAATGATGAAAAGTTGGACTTAGCATTACGTTGGATGTGGTACTGCCAAGACTTCTGGAATGATACAAGATTTCTGAAAAGGTTTTTCTACTAGATAAAGGGCTGAATTTTAGCTTGAAAGTTGTTTTAGGTATGATTGGAATAAGTATAAAACGTGGGGTACCGGCGCTAGTTGGTTTTGTATGTCTATGTCACAACAATATGTGTATTACTATGATGAGCTGCAGTTTTATGCAATATAATCACCCATTGGTGACTATTTGAGGTAAAGAGAAGGTAAGAGGAAAACCGCGCTGTTCTTATTTGTCAAAATAGAAATTGCCACAGCTATGGTCCTATTTATGCTATGCTGTGGTCCCCCCACGGCCTCTAAATACCTAGAATGCAGTTGCTAACCTACTGTTTCAATACCGTGTTCAATAAAAAAATATTAAAAGTAAAAATAAGTTGAAATCAAAAATATAAAGTGCTCAGTGCTTGTTCCGTGCCTTAATCAGCTAATTCAAAGTGCTTTGTGCATGTAAATATCATGGGTCACTGTCACGTGATAAATGGCGTTATGTGTACTAATTGCAAAGTGTAGTGCTTCTACTGTTACTATCAAAGTGATTTTACCAGTAGCCCATCTTCACTGCCGTCATCAGCCCCCACAGCTGTAACATACAACCCAATGTTGTGGTACAAAAAGTATATAATACTGAGTGTAAACTCTAGCCACTAAACTTTTCAAAAGAAAAATAATCACATCAATTTTGAAGTTGTGTACAATTGTTAAAACAAAGTATAAGTCTGTGACAACACCACTTGTGCTTGTTTAAACTTTAAATTTCCATAGTGCAGATTTCTTCCATTGTGACCGTCACCAGCTATGTAATGGATCACTTACCAAACCTTGGTAAGTATAGGGCATGCGGTTACTTTAGGATAACCAATCCTATCTGTGGCCTCCCTCTTTCTCTCAGTTCCTGATACAGGTGGTTTAAGGATAGACTCCACAGATAGACTCCGCAGGTTCCCCAGAAAATTAGATAATAAACAAGGGGCTTCTGATGGTGAAGTACGTTTTTGAAAAGCTTTTATTTAAAATAAATATCATAAAAAACTCACATGGTCCGGTGCCGTAGCTGGCACTAAGCATATCCAGCCTTGTGTTTAAAATAATGTTCCTTTTGGTTGGCGTGTGTCCTGAACCCTCTTCCTGGTGTGAGGAAGCAGCTTCCTGATGACGCAAAACCTTTTGCGAAACGCGTAGAGGCTGCTGGGTAATCACACACGATCGAGTCACTTCCGGGAGAGGGATCTCACACCAGGAATATTTTTGATTTCAACTTATTTTTACTTTTAATATTTTTTTATTGAACACGGTATTGAAACAGTAGGTTAGCAACTGCATTCTAGGTATTTAGAGGCCGTGGGGGACCACAGCATAGCATAAATAGGACCATAGCTGTGGCAATTTCTATTTTGACAAACATGATTGGAATAAGGTTTGGGCAATATGGCTACATACCGTATATACTCGAGTATAAGCCGAGTTTTTCAGCACATTTTTTTTGTGCTGAAAATGCCCCCCTCGGCTTATACTCGAGTCGAGCACTTTTCTGCAGCAGAGAATGACATTTTCCGAACCAACTTTGGGGCCCCCGTATCTCAGGGCCACTTGGTGCTAGGAACCCCAAATTTGGTGTGCAAACCCAGTGGAACCAGCACTACAATATATCCAAGTAGCACTAAGTAGCCCCGAGATACGGGGCCCCAAAGTCGGTTTGGAAAATGTCATTCTCTGCTGCAGAAAAGTGCTTGACATTTTCTGAACCAACTTTGGGGCCCCGTATCTTAGTGCTAGGAACCCCAAATTTGGTGAGCAACTGGGGTTCCTAGCACCAAGTGGCTCCGAGATACAGGGCCCCAAAGTCGGTCAACTGTGTCCATCTGCAGCAATGTCATTTTAGGACCCTTTGGGTTCAGAGACCCCAAATTTTGGCTGCAGCTAGGGGGCATCTAGGAACCCTTAACTACCGAGTTCGGGGGACCTATGGCTGCAAATGGGCACAGTGAGGCTGCAAATGGGCATTGTTGACCATTACAGACCCTTATATTACAGTAGCTGCAAATTTCTCACCCTAGGCTTATACTCAAGTCAATAAATTTTCCCATTTTTTGTGGTAAAATTAGGTGCTTCAGCTTATATTCGGGTCGGCTTATACTCGAGTATATATAGTAATTCCTGTAAGTAGAATTATTTTAATGGTGTTATGATGTCTATCTATTCTGAGAACCTTTTTTTTTATGTTCTCAGTTTCCCAAGATAAGTTGGCTTTGTACAGATTGTTGTGTATTTCAGAAAAGTATATTCTGAACATTTTAGGTTCTTTGTCCACTGCAGCTGATTATATATTTATGGATTTTATTTTTTTTAGGCAAAAGTCTTAACCCAACCCTTTAAACTTTTTATATAACTCACACTATACTGGTTCCAGTATACGTCTTCTTAGAGATAGTTCTATGTGAGCAGAACTGGGAAAACTGATGAATTGCTGGTGGACAGTTTTTCTGATTATTACCAACTAGAATGACTTGTAGGTTTTCAAGAACAAAATTGTTCTGCTTTTGTAAAATATACAAAGTTTTGTAAATGGTCATAGGATGTTGAGTATTTTTTGCCTTTTGAATTAAACAGCTCCCTTTTGGCTCAGTCACCCATTCTTGTATTAAGTGTTCCTATACAACACAAACTCAAGAAACATTAAATGAACTTTAAGCACATTTATTATATTCCATGTTTTTCAAAATAGTACATTCTACTCTAGAACATTTCTATTGAATTCTGAGAAGAGTTACCACAGTCTGAACAATTTAATTATCTGATGCATTTTTTTTTTCCCTGTGAAGATAAGTATGATTCCATATATGTGTATATCACTTGTCTTTATACAGGTGTACCCGCAGCGTCCTTAGTAACCCCTGCTGATGTCATCAAGACAAGACTGCAAGTGGCAGCACGAGCCGGCCAAACTACGTATTCTGGTGTTACTGACTGCTTTAGGAAAATCCTTAAAGAAGAAGGATCAAGAGCTTTCTGGAAAGGAGCTGGAGGTATTTGTTGGCATTATTGTCTTATTATTGGATGAGGAGATTTCATAAAAAAAGATAACACTCATTCTCAGGCAAATATAATAAGAAGGTGCATAAGATGTTAAAAGAGCAATAATCCGGTGCAACCAATCACAAATTATCTTTTAACGATGGACTATATGAAGCAATATTTACTAGAGTATTATGTTTCATAACTTCCCAACTTCAGCATTTTGCCAGCTGGGGAGTGATGAATTGGGAAGACCCTATACAGGCCTTACTTTTGAGCCATTATTCTCGTTTTAATCTTTTAGCTCAGCTGGAATAGGGAGCCTTTGCCTATGCTTGTTATGGTCCAGCATTTGTACTCATGAATAGAGTCTGGTAGAAAATGAGACATATAATGAAATATGAAGGGGCTTCAGAGTACTCATCACTTTGGGGGAACAGGCATTACGAAGAACTATGCAAACTGCAGGGGTTCGAGGGTTGGAGTTCTCAAGGGCTTCAATATATGGCCCAGCTTTATTTACAGGATGCTCTGCAGTCCTTTCAGAATCTGCAAGAGTCTTATCAACCAGCCTCATCACAATTTTTATTTTTTTTATATTTACAACTACGGCATGCAGTACAGTCTCAGTCTAAGCAGGTTTAGATAGTTATAAGACCAATGCCACTCTTAAAGAGGAAGAAAACCCTGATGGGTTTCTCTTCCTTCCCCCCCCCCCCCCCCCCCCCCTGCAAAGTAAAAGCATAATGGGCTAGTGTGCATCCATTAACAACCAATAACTAGACAGCACTCGTTTTGGTTGCTAAAAATGAAACTGTTTATTGAAGCACAGAGGTAACACTCGGGACAATCCCCCCCCCCCCACTGCATTCAGGGAGGGGTAGACTCTCCAATCAGCAGGGAGAACTGTAGAGGAATCCCCCCCCCTCTTCCCTTTTCACAGCTAATCTACGTACGCATCCCATAATACCCAAGGCAGATAGACACAATAGAACAATGCAGCCACACCTCAAACGACCCAACATAGAGCACACCATATTATGAAACAATATACAAATATATATATATAGACACACACACACACACAACATTCCAGCTTGGTTGTACAGTGAGTCCGATTAGTACAGATCAGACTGGGGTTCTCGTCACCCTGTGCCCCTATTTAAGACACAGAGTAACTTAGACATAGGAGGTGCATGGGGAGCTGAAACAAGGGTTTCCCAACCTCTACAAGGGATTCTGGGTCCTACGGGCCCCCCGCCCAAGTGACTCCCGTTACACTACAGATCTGTATGTAGAATATCATCATCAAAATTTAAAACAGCCAATATGTAAAAATACAAAAAGCACAACAAACATTAGGGAAACATGTTGAGTGAAATATGGGGGCTGCTATGGGTGACCTTCTCTATGTTTTTATTGAAAGATGCACATAACCTAAAACATTCAATTTGATATGTGGACATGATAGGTGTACATGACCGTTTTATAAAGGTCATCTAGTTTGATGAGTGATGGCCGACCATACCTCTTGTCTACATGGGGTAGAGTTGACCTTCTTTTAAAAAAAAAAAAAAAAACTACTTACCTGGCTCTCTTTAGCATCAGTCATTTCTCAGTGAATTTCAGAGTGAAGTCATAACTCCCGAGCTTTATACTTGTTCCATGTCTGTACTTTAGAAAGTTTTGGAGATAAAGAAACAGCATGGAAGGCGGGCATGAGTTGGTGCTGGCCATCAATGGAATTGTACATATTTTCTTCTAGATAGATTTAATCTTAACAATATCTACCCACTGAAAATATGTTATGGATTAATTTTAATCCACACATTTCTGCTTTTAGAGCATGTATAGTAAAACCTTGGATTGTGAGCATAATTCATTCCAAAAACATGCTAGTAATCCAAAGCAATCATATATCAAAGCAAATTTTCCCATAAGAAATAATGGAAACTCAGATGGTTCGTTCCACAACCATTTATTCAGTTTATAGTCCATATAAAAAGATTATAGCAATGTGATTGGTTGTGTAACCATAAAATGTCCATCCACAAATGGAAGCCTCTACAAGGGGATTAGAAGCAAAATACAGTAGGAGCTACAGAGTATAAAAGAGAAGAGAGGCCCCTCTAAGTGTAGCAATATGGTTACATTTAGACCCCTTTCACACTGAGGTGTTTTCAGGCACTAAGGCCCCTTTCACACTGGGGCAGGAGACACGGTGACGGTAAAGCAGCGCTATATTTAGTGCTGCTTAACCGTAGTTTTAGCCACGGTATTCGGCCGCTCGCGGGGCGGTTTTACCCCCGCGAGCAGCCGAAAAAGGGTTAAAATCCCACGCAAAGCGCCGCCTTTGCGGCGGTATTACCGCGGTGTCCCATTGATATAAATGGGTAGGAGCGGTATAGGAGCGGTGAATACGCCGCTCCTATACCACTCCAAAGATGATGCTAGCAGGACTTTTTTTTACCGTCCTGCTAGCGCACCGCTCCAGTGTGAAAGCCCGCCGGCTTTCACACTGGTGTGAATGGGGCCGTTTTTTTCAGGCGGTGTACAGGTGCTATATTTAGCACTGTACCGCCTGAAAACCGCCCCAGTGTGAAAGGGGCATAAGGGCTAAAAATAGCGCCTGTAAAGCGTCTGAAAAACACCTCTCCTGCAACCCCCTTTGTGAAAGCCCGAGTGCTTTCACACTGGAGCTGTGCGCTTGCAGGACGTTGGAAAAAGTCCTGCAAGCAGCATCTTTGGAGCGGTTTAGGAGCAATGCATACACCGATCCCACACCGCCCCTGCCCATTAAAATGAATGGGTACCGCTGCCAAAGCATTTTTCAGGAGCAATTAACCCTTTCTTCCGCCTCTGGCAGGGGTTAAAAGCGCCCCGCTAGTGGCTGAAAAGCACCACTAAAACGCCGATAAAACTAGCGTCACTTTACCGCTAACGCAGCCCATTGGCAGTTCCAAAGGGGTCTTAATGAAGGTACAACATTTAGCAACTCACATGGTTGATGATTAAAAGAGGCACATCTAAGTATTCTGGATGCCTGCATACTTAGATGCGCCTGTTTTAATCATCAACCATGTGAGTTGCTAAATGTTGTTCCTTCAATAAATGTAACCATATTGCTACACTTAGAGGCGCTTCTCTTTCTCTTTTATACTCAGTTGTGACATGACGCTACTTGTATATGAAGACATCGCTCGTTTATCAAGTCAGAATTTATAAAACAGTTTTTCTTGTCTTGCAAAAAGACCATCGGGCCTTCAGGCAAAACACATGCAAGCCAAGTTATTTTCATTCACTCAATCCTTTAAGGAATTTATAAAAAAAGGTTTTACTGTATGCCTTATCCTTTAAGACCAAGCTATAGCCATCTATGGTAAATATATTTAATAATGGCATTTGATGTTCCCACAGCTCGAGTGTTCCGATCTTCCCCCCAGTTTGGTGTTACACTGGTTACCTATGAGCTGCTGCAGAGATGGTTGCATGTTGATTTTGGAGGAGTGTAAGTATTTTATTCTCTGTAAGTATATATGTTGTTTTCATACAGAGCAGCATGGGGATCTGGTGAAATTCTAGTCAGCCTGGTGCTGCAGCCCGTCTGAGCTTATTATAGAACAAATTCTCTCTTTCCGGTCCTCTGGTGATTTCATTCTAGACATTTGACACGGGAGGCATGTCTGCGAAAGTCTGGATTCTTTTGCAGAATGATATCAATTCACAAGCGGAGAAAAAACTATATCATTTAGCTGAACACATCTTAAATTGAAACGCCATTCTTTAACTAAACCCATTTTTTCTGTAAGGTCTCTTCTCCATACAAATGAACATAGAGCTCAAACAGTAAAGTGTTCATTACAACCAAAGTAGGAGAGCTGCAATAAGCCATGTAACCCAGTGGGATCTGTACGTGTTAATGGACAAAGCAGTCATCAATAAATGTTTTCTTACAGATTAGAGCAGTCAATCAGATTTTTCCTTTTAATGCATCCAATTCTTCCTAAACACGCTTATGCACAAGTCACCAACCTCATCAGATGGAGTTGGCAGAAAACATAAAGCATAGGTGTTTAGTATGCTTCAGTTTGTGAGTGTGTTCACTGTGTTCATTTAGAAAAGGAAGGGTCCAGTAAATTACATATTTACCAGCCCCTTTCCCCATTCTCCATTCTGAAACTACCCCTGCAGAAGCCGGGGGGAGAGGAGGGAAGACAGTAGCACTGTGGGGGGCACAACATGGGGTGAAGCCCAGGCAATAGGGGGAATCGGCACTACACGCAGTGATTAGGGTGTGCCCAGTCATGCCTACGACATAAACTTTGTATGAACGCTCTTTTAAAAGTAAATTCCTTTAAAACGATCTACAGGAAAACATACCTTTTTGTATTGTGACCTCTCCTTGTAGTAATATCTAATTTAACCACACTGTGCTGACCATTTGCCTTACATACTTACCAGTAGCTCAGCTGTCTGGCGATCTTGGCAGTGCACTACTTTAAAGCTACCATACCAGCTGCTAATAAGGCCTGTGCTTGCAGTCACACTGGAAAAAAAACCTTGAAAGGTCAAGTTTACTTCTAGTCTATTCACTTTGTTTTCAATCAAGCCCTGATGAAGGGAGCACCCTTGGACCCCTGAAGCACATTGGCTGGTTCTTTAGTTGTCCACCTGACTTTTATTGGAATAAAGTTGTATCTGGACCTCTTAGCAGTGGTGTGATGCTTCAGTTTTATTTTCTGTTACATAACACTACAAGCAAAAGAGATTGTGGAGATCCTCTGGGGCGTAGAAGCTGCCTGCCTGGGAACCAAATAATTTACTTCAACATCAATTCTTTAAGATAGCAATACCAATGAGATAACCCTACAGGTCCAGTGCTATATTTCCACTTTTCGCTACTTTAGAGACACTGTTGTTTCACCCCATTTTTTTATTAAGTTCCTTTTTCCTCTTCAGCCAGTGATGTCTATTTTAGGTATGGAGGGGCATGTGACATGCTCCCCTGTGGGTGTTACCCAAGCCTATAACAGCCAGTCACTAGACCAGAGCAAGTCACATGACCAGGGGACTGACATCACTGCTCCCCAATTTTGACAACCCAGGCACTCTCAGCACTGGCTGCAGAGGAGTATGGAACCACAAGGGATTGCAGGTAAAATGATATGAGAGACACTGTGGATTTGCCCAGCTCTCAGATTTTTATTTCTATCTGTGTCGCCATTAGGAGCAGTGGCGGCCCGTCCATACTGTGGCGCCGCTCTCTAATCCATGCATCTGGCCCCCAAACTACTTGCTAGACGCATGGATTCCAATAGTGTTTTTTATTTTTTTTTATTTAGACGCACGTGTTTAGAGCTTGAGGGTTTAATTGGCTTCAAAAAAGGGTGGTCTCTGAGAGCCCACCCAGTTGTGTGACAATATTGAATTAATATTCGCTATTGTCTTCCTGATTCTCCTCCCGGTCAATCAGGAACTGGGTCCTGAGACCCGTCACCCGATTGGCGGAGAGGACAAGCGATCCTATTGGCCGCCTAGGGGAGGAGACACAGGAGGGAAGCCATAGTGATGCCAAGGAGGAAACTCAGGGGAAGACGTTGCCTGGAGGAAGCACTGCCTGCGACCTAGATGGGGTAAGTGCGGGGCTGGTGACACCGACCGGGGGGGGGGGGGGTCTTGGTGGGGTGCAGGTTACATGGTGGCTGTGGGTGCATTGTTTTCCCTCCCCCCCAAAAAAAATACCACCAGCCGCCACTGAGTAGGAGAAGAGAAATTTTCCAATGGTAAAACCACAGGGGGCACGGATGACAAATACAAAAAACTGACAGGGGTCATTTCCCACTGTATCCAAAAAAAGTTCTGCCTTTAGATGCTCTGTGGGGCCTTGCTGCTGTTGGAGGCTGTGTTTTGTAGGGTATGTCTTTTTGTTACTCAAGCTGATTTTTGTTAACTTTTTACCAGCAAATCCTTCTTTCTTCTTATTTATTCAGCAGCCCCACACAGACATATTGCAGTGTGTAAATGTAGAAGGATAAATAGCGTATTTTACCCAACTGCTTGATATTCTAGCCTCCTGTTCACAACATCCTTAAAAACTGTCTGAACCAATCAGCTCTCCTCTGTTCTAAATCTTCCATGCAGGAGCTGCTGTGAAAGTCACATAAAGGACTCTGTGAGCTTAGCCCGTTCAAAAAAATAAACAGCTTTGTAACCTGTAGCTAACTGATTGGTTTATGTTTTGAGCCTCACGTTGTAATCAGATGGCACAATGTGAGCCTGTTCATTGATGAAGACTTGTATTTTTCACCTTGCAGAAAGCCTTTGGGGTCAGAGCCTTCACCAAAGACCAGAATCTCCAACCTTCCTCCGGCACATCCAGAACATATAGGAGGATACAGACTGGCCACTGCTACATTCGCAGGGATAGAAAACAAGTTTGGTCTCTATCTGCCAAAGTTTAAGCCTTCCGAGGCGGCGTCTCCGGTCAAAACTACACCTTCAGTATAACGGAGACCCAGCGGCCTCGGTACATATAGTATTTAAAGACGCAGCAGAGTAATGTAACTCTCTGGTCAATTGCATGTAGGCTTATCTGCTGCTCGTCCCATTTTAATATAATTATTTGTTAAAAGACAAATCACCTGTTTGCACAGAAGAGGTTTATTTGCTTAATTCAGCACATAGAATGTATCCTTGTTTCCTAAAGAGAGCATGTGCGTGTTTTTTTTTTCTTTTTATTAGACTGCTTTACACAGCTTTGCACTTACTGTACATATTGTACATCTGTACAGAGACATCACGGCACATAGGACGTCTTTCTTCAAGGGGTGGAGGAAAATGTACAGGACATATGGGAGGTGTTACCGTGACATTATATAATGTATTATGATTTCAGTTTCTCATTTACTCATTTTAATGTATTTTATGGAAATAAAATATTATTGTTTGACTTTGTGGCTTTTCTGTTGGTAAAGAAAAAATGGAAAGACTCACCTTTAAGTTAAACAGTTTTGACTTGTGTATATGGATATTTAAGATGGCTTTACAGTGGCAAAGATTACAACACAGCATAAATACTTTTGGGGCCCTATTCTCCCATTGAGTGTAGTAGGAAAGATTGTATCCGCAGACCACAGGAGTACCGACATCACTAGCTAGCTTGTTGGAATGCTAACTCAAGATTTCAAGATAACCAGACTACCTTCACAAAGAAACATCCATAAAGACATGGATGAGCGGGTTTGGGGTGGAGGAACTTGACTGGCCTTCACAGAGTCCTGACCTCAACCCGATAGAACACCTTTGGGATGAATTTGAGCAGAGACTTGCGAGCCAAGCCTTCTCGTCCATATCAGTGCCGGACCTCACAAATGCTCTTCTGGAAAAATTGTCAAATATTCCCATAGACACACTCCTAAACCTTGCATACAGCCTTCCCAGAAGAGTTGATGCTGTTATAGCTGCAAAAGGTGTGTCAACTTAATATTAAACCCTAAGAACTAAAGGCTGGTACACACGATCAGATTGTTGGCCAACAAAGGGTCAGACTTTTGTCGGAAGGGCGTGTGCCAGGAACTTGTCTTGCATACAAACGGTACACAGTTGTCGGCCAACAAACACAAACGTAGTGACGTACTATGAGGAATTTCAGCTCTTGAGCGCCACCCTTTGGGCACTTTCTGCTAATGTTGTGTTTGGTGAGCATTGATCCTGAGCTTGCGTGTTTGTATTTTCAACTTTTGTGTGATGGACTTGTGTACAGACGATAGGAAAATCTGACAACAGACCGTTGTCTGGCGAAAATTTACTAGCCTGCCATCCAACATTTGTTGGTGGAAAGTTGGACAACAATTGTCTGGTGGAGTGTACTAATGGTCGGATTTTAGGCCAACAGTCTGTCATCACACAATTCCCTGCCGAAAATCCGATCGTGTGTACGAGGCTTTAGACTGGGATGCCATTAATGTGCATGTAAAGTCAGATGTCCCACAACTTTTGGTAATACAGTGTATATACCGGTATTTTGAGGACAATAGGAGGAATCCTGTTTTTCATTTGAAATAAAAAAAATTAACCAGAATTGCAAACAAATTCAAGTGTGATTGAAATGGAGAATATGGCTGTTTGGTTCCCTGGTGTGAGGCCAGAAAATGGAAGAGGCTGAATATCTGATTGAGCCTAGGTTCACATTACTATGATGCGATGTACTGCAAATTTCAACCGTTTTTTTGTCCTGTGTGAGGTGCGAATTTGCCTTGCGTTTTGAGGCGGACAGGTGCGAATTTACAGCGAATTTACTGCACATTTCAGGAGGCAGACAGTGAGCAATTTGCAGAGATGTGAACTGTGTGCTGCGAGTTTACTGCAAGTTCAATTGAAGCCTATGAAGATAAAATTCACACTGCACCATAGGAATTCCCATCGCACCCGCAGTCAACATGCACAGGACCTTTTTTTTTTTTTTTCTCGCACCACGTTCACAACTCATAGATGTGAACTAAAGCCATGGAATACTATGCTTTTTACATGACCTGCGAATCTGTGTGTTCCTAAACGCATCAAACCCGCTGTAAATTCACATCAGTGTGAACCCAGACTAAAACGGACCTTGCACATAAAAAAAATATCCAACTAAATCGTAAAAAAATTAATTGCAGTATAAAGTACAACAACAACAAAAGGAAATTCACAATTCCTTTGCATCTCCTAGTAGAGCTGGATACAATGCATAAAAAATGATGATATTTGACAAACATTAACTACATTTGAATCAATCAATGTATATAAAATACATTCCCTGGGAAGATGCACCCGCAGTAAGTGCTTGGTGAATGTTACATTCACTGCTTTATAAATATGCCCACCATTAAACATTACAAGTCATATGAATAAAGTAGGAAGAATCGCAGCCAAGCCAACATTGCTCATAGCCAGGCACTTATGTGCTGCAGGTTTCATCGGTTTTAACAGTACAATATGTTAATAGGCAGTGCATAAGCCAAGAACCTGATTGAATTGCCTGTAACTTCATACATACTGAAAAAGAAGGGCCATGGAGAGAGATTTGTAATATGCTGGTGAGCCATTGCAAACTAACCAGGAACACGGTCAACTAGAATGCAAATGACAAAGGCAGGAACACCAAGATTAATTCTTGCTGCGGCTGCCAAGAGACTGAAAGCCGTGCCAGGAAGGCTCATTAAGACTACACTTACAGGAGAAATGGGCATTATGTGCCCGTGCAATTAGGACCCCTTTTACTACCTTGTTTAAAAATATTAGTCATTCAAGAATCCTGCTTGAAAATGAAGATCTGAAGTAGGAACCATCGCCCAAGAACACGTCCTATTAAATCATTTTGATTGGCAATGGGACGGCTCCTGGCTACAGTGATGGACCAACTGCTGCTGTTCCATCACTGAGACATGAAGACTGTCACTCACCAGTCTGGCCAAAAATGGTCCTCATATGACTGTATATTCCAATGAAGAAACAAAGCACCCAAGAGGAGCCGGGGCTCTGATGTGAGTTCATACAAAGCAGCGAGAGAACAAAAACATTTGTAGATCTCACTGGCTCAGGTTAGGCTTCTCACAACAGACAAGTCTATCGTCCAATGGGTACACCAGCAGGTAACCAGGAAAAAAAAAAAACATGCTCCTCCAGACCAAAGGATAAAAGAGTCCAAGTTAATTTATTAGTTTATACTAAAAAAACAACACATCTCAGGGGTCAGAAAAAACGCATACTTCATCAGGCTACAGCAAAACACAATATATTGTAAATGTAAATTTGACTGATATAATAATAAGTCTAACAATCATAGAAAATCATGGGTCTGATACAATGATGTATGATGCATATCTGTTATCCATGATTTTCTATCATTGTTTGACTTATGATTATATCATTAGCATTTACATTAGTATATTGTGTCTTGTTGTAACCCTGATGAAGGGGGATTTTTTTTTGCCCCCCGAAAAGTGCTGGCTGTCTTCTTATTATAAATGAATTTAGACTCCTTTATCCTTTGATCTGACGCTCCTTCCATTAGTGCATGTTTTTTTCTGGTAACAATAAATGGCGTGAGTGACCTCACATGGCCAATTTTCATTGTTATATAGAATGATATACCAAAGGCAGTGAGGAAATGACTACCTATCTAAAATAATTGGCCATGTGAGGTCACTCATGATATTTATTATTATTATAGGTACAGTGCCTTGAAATTTTCCACATTTTGTCATGTTACAACCAAAAATTTAAATGTATTTTACTGGGATTTTATGTGATAGACCAATACAACGTGGCACATAATTCTGAAGAATTCTTGAAGAACAAATAAATGTCTGAAAAGTGTGACGTGCATTTGTATTCAGCCCCCTTTACTCTGATACCCCTAACTAAAATCTAGTGGAACCAATTTCCTTCAGAAATCACCTAATTAGTAAATAGAGTCCACCTGTGTGTAATTTAATCTTAGTATAAGTACAGCTGTTCTGTAAAGCCCTCAGAGGTTTGTTAGAGAACCTAAGTAAACAAACAGCATAGTGAAGGCCAATGAACACACCAGACAGGTCAGGGATGAAGCTGTGGAGAGTTTTAAAGCAGGGTTAGGTTATAAAAATATCCCAAGCTTTAAACATCTCACGGAACACTGTTCAATCCATCATCTGAAAATGGAAAGAGTATGGCACAACTGCAAACCTACCAAGAAATGGCCGCCCACCTAAACTGACAGGCCGGGCAAGGAGTGCATTAATCAGAGAAGCAGCCAAGAGGCCCATGGTAACTCTGGAGAAGCTGCAGAGATCCACAGATCAGGTGGAAGAATCTGTCCACAGGACAACTATTAGTCGTGCACTCCACAAATCTGGCCTTTATGGAAGAGTGTCGAGAAGAACGTTATTGTTGAAAGAAAGCCATAAGAAGTCCCATTTGCAGTTTGCGAGAAGCCATGTGGGGGACACAGGAAACATGTGGAAGAAGGTGTCTGATCAGAATAGACCAAAATTGAAATTTTTGGCCTAAAAGCAAAACGCTATGTGTGTCAGAAACTAACACTGCACATCATCCTGAACACACCATCCCCACCGTGAAACATGGAGGTGGCAGCATCATGTGGTGGGGATGCTTTTCTTCGGCAGGGACAGGCAAGTTGGTCAGCGTTTAAAGGGTAAGTTCACCTTTTGTACACTTTTTTTTTTTTTTCCTAAATTCCAGCTCCCCTATGCACCAATATAGCATTCATGTACTTTTTTTGCAAAAATATCAAAGCTTTCCATTAAATCTACAGTCACTTACTTTTCTTGTCATAATCCATATTTCCAGACGTTTCCACTAGTAATGTCTTTCTTCCCGATCAGACGGTAGGTCGTGACACAGGAGGGAGTTGAACAGCGGACCTCAATAGCACACACCCTGCATCATCCACCCACCCATTCCCAGGTGCAGGTTTTTTTTTTTTTTTTTAAATGAAATCAATCAGTGATCACCCTTCTCACTAAATACACAATCAGATTGTATAGTGTATGGCCATCTTTATACAAGTACATAGAAGGGAGTGGACAGAAACACTCAGCTGTCAAGCCCATTCACAACTCTGCATAGTGGGAACTCGCATTCCCACATGCGGTTTTCTTTTTTTAAGCGAGGGGGGGAGGCGTTTTGGAGCATCTTCATTCATCACACATAGTGCAGCCCACCCACCTGAATGGGCTGCCCTGCACATAGCAATCACCCCAAAGAAGCTTCAGAACCATTTTTTAGAGATTGCGATTTTTGGTGCAGCGCATTTCTGAAATGCAGGGAAACGCACAGCTGTGAATGGAGCCTCATTGTTCTTGTGGTACTGCACCAATTTCACTTTCAGGCCCCATTCACATCTAGCATAGTGGGAGCGCACATTTTGTGTCTCGTTTTTCCTGTGACACGCATAGGGCAGCCTGTTGATTTCAATTGGCTGCACTACATATGGTTAATGGGATATTTTGTGGGTTGTGTGTTTTTTTTTTTACTGTGAGTTTTGCAGCATTTTCCCCTCGTTTTTTTCCACATGGCAAAATGTGTGTTTGCTTCTGTGTTTGGTGTGCCGTTAACAATTAATGGCACTGAAAGTGCAACTAGTAATTTTAGGTGTATAAATGTAGCCATACACTATGCAATCTGATTGTATATTGTGTGAGAAGGGTGATCACTGATTGATTGCATTTCATTTTTAAAAATGTGTACCTGGGAATGGGTGGGTAGGTAGGAGGGTAGATGATGCAGGGTGTGTGCTAATGAGGTCAGCTGGTCAACTCCTTCCTGTTTCATGACCTACAGTCTGATCAGGAAGAAGACATTACAAATGGAAACGTTTGTAAACATGGATTAGGACAAGAAAAGTAAGTGACTGAAGATTTAATGGAAAGCTTTGATATTTTTGCAAAAACAATACATAATTACATAGTAGGTGAGGTTGAAAATCAAGTCAAGTCAATCAAGTCCAACCTATGTGTGTCCAACATGAGTGCTACATTGGTGCATAGGGGAACTGGAATTAAAAAAAAAAATAAAAAAATGTACAAAGGTGAACTTACCCTTTAATGGGAAAATGGATGGAGCCAAATACAGGGCAATCTTAGAAGAAAACCTGTTTGAGTCTGCAAAAGACTTGAGACTGGGCGGAGGTTCACCTTCCAGCAGGACAACGATCCTAAACATACAACCAGAGCTACAATGGAATGGTTTAGCGCAAAGCATATTCATGTATTAAAATGGCCCAGTCAAAGTCCAGACCTAAATCCAATTGAGAATCTGTGGCAAGACTTGAAAATTGCTGCTCACAGACACTCAAATCCAATCTGACAGAACTTGAGCTATTTTGCAAAGAAAAGATCTCTAGATGTGCAAATCTGGTAGAGAGATCCCCAAAAAGACTTGCAGCTGTAATTGCAGTGAAAGGTGGTTCTACAAAGTATTGACTTAGGGGGGCTGAATGCAAACGTACCCCACACTTTTCACATATTTATTTGTAAAAAAAAAATTGAAAAACATTTATCATTTTACTTCCACTTCTCAATTATGGTATGTGCCACTTTGTGTTGGTCTATCACATAAAATCCCAATAAAATACATTTACGTTTTTGTTTGTAACATGACAAAATGTGTAAAATTTCAAGGGGTATGAATACTTTTTCAAGGCACTGTATGTGTAGCCTTTGGTTTTTCCACCTTTATAAAGTTTAATAATTTATCCTTTGATTACAAATTTGCACAATCCTTTTACATCTTTATCCTCAACTTTACCAGACCCGGTCACCTGCTTTTCATTAATGCACCCCTATATCCGCCCTCCTTTGAGTTGACGTGATGGAGGCTACTGTAAACCGACAATACATACATTCTCTGTTTGAAGAAAACCTCATCTTAAAATATATGTACATGCGTTTTTTGTTTAAATCATATAACCATTTTAAAAAATCTGTTTTTGCCTGTAGTAACCATACAAGCTAGTCATTTTCTTTTTTTTCTGTACTTCTGTTAGCTCCAGAAGAAGCGTTTCTAAACGCAAAACTAGTCTTCTGAATACCTGAAAAACAGTATCAACACAATTTTTTTAACTAGCTCTATTAACCCTTGTTTTTATTATTATAGGGTTGTATCCATTCAGGTCATTATATGTATTATCTCATTAGGGTATTGGTATATACAGGTTTCCTCTTGGCCCCCAGCCTAGCCTATTGACCCATTGGGCTGCTGTGTGGTCACTGAGACATCCACTTTTAGTCAACTTCACTGATTTTTATATGTTGTTTTTTAACCAGTCTATGTCTTTTCATTAATAAAAATTGTAAACCCTTTTTAAATATGCCTATAAAGTCCATTCTTTCCCATTCCTGATGGTTTTGGCTATATAATAGGACATGGCATAGAATACTTTTTTGTGCTGTACACAGTGCTACCTTGTGGTGATAGCCCGCTTACATATTTATCCCATTTAGACACAGTGACAGGATAGCTATTTTAAAAGCATCACCTGCCACTTTATTACAGTAGGTACACCTGTTTAATTGCTTGATAACACAATTCTAATCAGCCAATCACATGGCAGCAAATTATTGCATTTAGGCCTCAAGACAGGGTGAAGATGACTTGCTGAAGTTGAAATCGAGCATCAGCATGGGGAAGAAAGGGGATTTAAGTGACTTTGAACGTGACATAGTTGTTGGTGTCAGATGGGCTGGTCTGAGTATTTCAAAAAACTGCTGATCTACTGGGATTTTCACGCACAACCATCTTTAGGGTTTACAGAGAATGGTCCCAAAAAGAGAAAATACCCAGTTGTGTGAGAAACGACTCCCCTACTTTGATGGCATTACTCCTGACCCGATAAGGAAGATTTGGTAGTGTTTCAGCCTTTAAGGGAGCGACACATGAGAATCAAGGAGTACTCTTTTTAGAGAGTCCATTGCTGGCAACAGGATCAGTAGTAGCCTGACATTGCCCTATGGAAGGTGTGATTTGCTGGGCCAAAGATGCAGCAAGCAGCATTATTATTATTAATGCACTAAAACACAAACATGCCATTGTAGCCTAACTGTATAAGTGACATCTTTCACTGCAGAAGCAAACTAAATAATTCATAATAATACATAAAACCAATTACGTTTTTTTTCTTTTTTAACAAGGCAGTAACAGAGATGTTCATCTATTACGTAAGCTCCATTTGCACTAAGACATGTCATGCTGGGTCCTTTAGCTGAAACAATTATTTCTGACATATTTAAAAATGTAACGGACACACACACACATTTTGCAAATTCTGGACTATATAATGTTCTTTGTACATTTTTCCTTCCTTAGCTATGGCAGCTTAGACGAGGCTCGTTCTGTGATTGGCAGGCCAAAGAGGAGTGTGCAGATTACCAGGGTTAGCTTTTCGGCTTCCAGTGACCAATTTCATCCAGCTGGTGTGATGTTACAAGCATTGTGCTCCATGTCAACACCAGCAACAAATGAATTCTTGCTGGGATGCCAGTACTAGCAGAAGTAATATAATAACTTGTGTGTCTGTAGTGCCTTTCAGTTTCACAGTACATTCTATTTCTGCTTCAGAGGAATTCACTCACCCGTCTCTGGGCTGCTGTATTGTGATAGCCCCTTCTAGAAACTGGAGATGGCAATCCGCATACAACAACTTGGCCATTTGCAGATTGTTTCATCTCCTAGGGCAGAGTTTGGCAAACTGTGGTTCTCTAACAGTTTTTGAACTGCAAGTCACAGCAGGTCCAGACACAACCGAGACTGTAGAAGGAAGAATCACACACTGGCTTCATTACCTTTTGAGGTGGTCCAGGGGGTGAGCAATCCCCACTAGAAATCTCAGATATTCTCTACCACGAAAAAGGAATAGTGTCTTTAGCCTAAGGCGCAAGGTAAATAAATAACTGGGGAATACGCTAAAAAGTGACAACTGGCCACAAGGGAGTGGCAATGTTACCTCTGGACTTGGGTATACTGGATTCACCCTGTAGTGCCCACTTAAAATTGTTAATATTGGGTGGAGTTGTCCAATCCTCCAAATTCTACATTAATCTGTCTGCAGTCTGTGTTAATATTGTGGTGTAAAAGTGTAGTTTTGTCTATTATAAAATTATGTGACAAATACACATATAACATTATATCAGAGCAGTAAAATAAAATCGATAAAATTAGCAACCTTGCTAAAGAGTTGTGTCCATCTGTGTCAACTGTGTAACTACTACTTCTTTTCTACACAGATTACCCAGTAGTAGCCAGGGTCAAATTTTCCATAGGGCACAGCAAACAACACATTTTCCTCCATCATTGGTAGAAATACTCATCTCATGTTAGATTATTTAAATTGACACAATATTCTAATCTGGGCAGGGAAATATTCTATACAAAAAAGTTCATCCTGACAGACTGGTTCCTTTGGCTGCTAAAGGTTGTGTGCCTACAGGCCCCCCAGTCTTGGAAATTTGGCTCTGGCAGGAGCTTTTTCTTTCTTTTTTTTAAAATTAACAATTTTTATTATAAAATTAAAGTTTTCAATAAGGATAAACCTTGAGGCAATAAACAGCAAATATTACATTAGTTGGAAAACCTCATACAAAAAGGTAGGGGCCTCATAGTTACATTTGTATAGAACAACAGTCAAATTCAACCCCTTGTTGTATGGTAGCCTATGAATATTCAAACAATAATTAGTGAAATGAAAAAAATAAATAAAAACAAGGTATAATATCCACTAAAAGACTCACATGGAACCAAGCGGAGCACAGAAAAAGTCAGAAAGGATAAAACAAGACCAAGAAAGAGATACAGAGCCCAACTAGTTATAAGATCGAAAATCTAATGTGCCGCGTCATGAAGATGCCATACTTCCCAGATAGCATTATGTTTTGCCACAGTATTGTTAAGTCCAGCCATAAGCAGTTCCATTAATTCCACATCCTTGATTCTCGCATATAAGGTGGCTTGAGACGGAAGTTCTCTCTTCTTCCAGTCAAGTGCAATTGGGCACCTCGCTGCCATGATAACATGTCTTAACAGCTTTTTCTGAAGTTTAGAACGTTTTGAGGATGGTAATCCTAGTAGGAATAATTTAGGTGTAAACGGAAACCCAGAATCGAACAGTCTTTGTAAAAGATTGTGTACCATCTTCCAGTACGGTTCAATTCGGGGGCATGACTAAAATATACATATAAAGTGCTGCAGGCTCATTGGCAATGCCAACAGCGCTTGCTCATGGTTGTCTGGCAGTAGCAACAGGGTTTTTATTTTTAATCCTTTAGAAGGATACCTCTGATGCCTGTTGTTCTGGGAACACCAAATCCTAGATTGATTCTGCCAGCCAAGAATTCACAACTCAGCCCTCAAAAGACTCTTTACAGACTATTTATGCATCTCCCTGCTCCAATGCTACTGCAGTCTACAGAGCGTTTGAAAGGATGTTTCACTACTGAAAGTCTTCCTAAAAGTTATACTTAGTCTAGAATTGGGAACATTATATAAAACCAAATTAACTTTCCAACATTATTATAGATGCTTATCTGGAGTTACTCGTTTAATTCATGCAGTACCATGTTACTACACAACTAGGGGTTGTAAAGGTTTTTTGGAGCGTATCAGAAGCCACCACCCCCCCAGTTACATAATTACATAGTAGGTGAGGTTGAAAAAAAGACACAAGTCCATCAAGTTCAACCTATGTGTGTGATTATATGTCAGTATTACATTGTATATACCTATATGTTGTTCAGGTGCTTATATAATAGTTTCTTGAAACTATCGATGCCCTTTACTGAGACCACCGCCTGTGGAAGGGAATTCAACATCCTTGCCGCTCCTTCAGTAAAGAACCCTCTACGTAATTTAAAATTAAACCTCTTTTCTTCTCATTTTAATGAGTGGCCATGAGTCTTGTTAAACTCCCTTCCGCAAAAAAAAGTTGTATTCCTATTGTGGGGTCACCAGTACGGTACTTGTAAATTGAAATCATATCCCCTTTCAAGCGTCTCTTCTCCAGAGGGAATAAGTTCAGTGCTTGCAACCTTTCCTTCCTCATATCCAATATCCTCCAGACCCTTTATTAGCTTTGTTGCCCTTCTTTGTACTCGCTCCATTTCCAGTACATCCTTCCTGAGGACTGGTGCCCAGAACTGGACAGCATACTCTAGGTACGGCCGGACCAGAGTCTTGTAGAGCGGGAGAATTATTGTTTTATCTCTGGAATTAATCCCCTTTTTAATGCATGCCAATATTCTGTTTGCTTTGTTAGCAATAGACTTGGAGTATCCAAAAGAACTCTGGACAGCCGCACACCGGAGGAAGATAAAAACTTTGATGATTAATTTAAAAAACAGGAATCACATCAATCCAGTAGTCCACTGCAAAGCAAAGCAAAAGGGGGACACAAAGCTGACGCGTTTCGCACTATATGTAGTGCTTATTCATAGCTTTGTTAGCAATGCTGACCTGCATTTCTGCAGTACTTTACAACATTAAACAAGAGTTCAATTTGTTCTAAACCTAGCAAGCAGTCATGGCAGCATCACCAGGAATTATTTTAATGAAAGCTATAGCTGTAAAAAGATTGAAAATGACTATTGAAGTTACCCATATTACTGCTTATATGGGATTTTAGTGATTGGGTTAAAATCTAAACAGACCATCTTCCACCACTTTCCACCATAGCACTCCATCCCACCTCTTTACTCACAATTGCTGATAATTCGTTTTGTTTTTTGTGAACACCTTTTTTAATTTGCCCAGCCTTGCATCTTCGCTTTTCCAGCCTAGGTGAGGATGACATATCCTCAACTGCCCGAAGGCTCCTGGTATACTTGCGTCACGGATCCCAGGAGGCTTTGAGACAACCTACACCACACTGCACATATGCCACACCAGTTGGCATGCTGCAAGAGCCAGGAAGACAGCCAGACCCCTAATAACTTAGGAAGAGAAGATATCGACACAGGACCTGGTGTGCTGCAGTTGCAGTAGGGCAAAGCTGGATTCGCTGGGTGTGCGAGTATGTTTATAGGGGAGAACTCAGCAAACAAGGTAAGAGCAGATATAACAAAAAAAAGGAATGTTTATTATCTAAACAGCCAATTTAAATTTAAAATAATAAAACAGTGGGAATAGAACAGCAGCATAACCACACCAATAAAAAAACAATATCCATCTGAAATGCTCTTTGCTACTGAGCTCAGCAAAGGGTTAAACTGTCTCTCAGCTGGACAGCAATTATATGCAAATTACAGGGTCAAAGGGGGCATGAAACAGTCTGTCTTTTCCAAGTGACTGACTTCTAGATCTGTCAGAGAGGAAAAAAATCCAGCAAGGTGATGAAAACACACAGGGCAAATGTCAAATTGAACAGCAGTGGTTTTGGATTGGAAATAGAGGGGAGAGTTATGATGAGGTAACCTGTTGGAAAGCCTGGTGCTAGGCCTCTTCAAACCTATTCAGGAAGGCTAACCACCTGAAGACAGAGCTCTGATTGCCGGAGAAGACTCCGCATGAGCTTCTTTTAATGGAATTTTAGTGTTCCTTTTTTCTTTTTTAGTGTTTTTATCCCTTGTAGGGTATTTTCTTGTTGAATTGGTAGGCAAAGAAAGCCAAGAGTCCAACAGGCTTGTTATTAATGGGAGAAATGAAAACTGTCATCATGGTTAGATTGAATAGGACCTAAAGGGGAACTCTGCTAAGCACTATTTCCATCTCAGCTTTATATATAACATACCCCAAATCCCATTTCACACAATAACCTTTGTAAAAAAAAAAAAAAAAAAGGTAATTTAACATCTAACAGTCAGACAGATGGGGAGGAATTCCAAATATTAGAAATCACTTGTCCTCTTCTGAATGGCTACAATGAGGGCGGGCAGAGAGACAGCAAGCCTACCAGTTATCTTAAAGTGAACCTATAGCTAGGTTAATGGACATTTAAAGTGTATCTATACTCAAATCTCTTTTTAGTTTTGGATATAATGATGATAAATTAGAACCCCTGTCGGGTTTTACTGCTATCTAGGGCTCCATTGGAGAAATATTTTCAGACACTTCTTGTTCTGGGGACAACCTTTTACCATACAGGAATTAAGAGGAAATATGCACCAGGACTTTATGAAGTTGTAAAAAGTGAGGAACTACCAAGCTATAAACATTAGTAACATGATAACCTGTAGTATCGTCCAATATCATTTAAACAAAGGAGAAAATGCATGAAGGACTTTATTGACACCCACTGGGAATATATCCAATTGAACAATTATATAAAATACTCTTTTATTATAATGTACAAAACATTGTAACGTATTTATGAACACAATATATATGAGATTTATAGGTAAAGTTAAATAAGGGAATATCTGATTGCCTCTCGGGGATCAGGAAGGAATTTTTTTTCCCCTGCTGGAACAAATTGGATCATGCCTTGCTGGGGGTTTTCCTTTCCTCTGGATCAACAGTGGGTATAGGATTGTGTATATAGGATTGTATGATTTTTTATTTTTTATTTTATTAGTTGAACTAAATGGACTTGTGTATTTTTTCAACCAGACCAACTATGTAACTATGACTTAAAAGAATGACACAGCAACACTTGGAGAACTACTAGAAGCATCTGAAATTATAGAAAAGTTTGGGTTTACGCATTTCATAAACAACAGCACTTCTTCTTGGACACCGAGAATTATGTTCACCGTGTTTAACTTCTTAGCTTTCAAGGTCCTAATGAAGCAGAGTTGTTCACGAATTGCGCAGACCCAAACTTTCTTATAATTTTGAATGCTTCCAGTAGTTTTCCAAGTGTTGCTTTTCTTCTATATCATACTGTACAGTGCCTTGAAAAAGTATTCATACTCCTTGAAATTTTCCATATTTTGTCATGTTACAACTAAAAGCGTAAATGTATTTTATTGGGATTTTATGTGACAGACCAACACAAAGTGGCACATAATTGTGAAATGGAGGGAAAATGATAAATGGTTTTCAAAATGTTTTTACAAATAAATATGTGAAAAGTGTGGCGTCATTACTTTGTAGAACCACCTTTTGCTGCAATTACAGCTGCAAGTCTTTTTGGGGATGTCTCTACCAGCTTTGCACATCTATAGAGTGACATTTTTACCCATTTTTCTTTGCAAAATATCTCAAGCTCTGCCAGATTGGATGGAGTGTGTCTGTGAACAGCAATTTTCAAGTTCTGACACAGATTCTCAATTGGATTTACGTCTGGACTTTGACTGGGCCATTCTAACACATGAATATACTTTGGTCTAAACTATTCCATTGTAGCTCTGGTTGTATGTTGGGTCGTTGTCCTGCTGGAAGGTGAACCTACACCCCAATCTCAAGTCTTTTGCAGACTAACAGGTTTTCCTCTAAGATTGCCCTGTATTTAGCTCCATCCATCTTCCCATCAGCTCTGACCAGCTTCCCTGTCCCTGCTGAAGAAAAGCATCCCCACAACACGAGGCTTCCACCACCATGTTTCACGGTGGGGATGGTGTGTTCCGGGTTATGTGCAATGTTGGTTTTCTGCCACACATAGCGTTTTGCTTTCAGGCCAAAAAGTTAAATGTTGTTCTCATCTGACCAGAGCACCTTCTTCCACATGTTTTCTGTGTTCCCCACATGGCTTCTTGCAAACTGTCAACGGGACTTATGGCTTTCTTTCAACAATGACTTTCTTCTTGCCACTCTTCCATAAAGGCCAGATTTGTGGAGTGCACGACTAATAGTTGTCCTGTTGACAGATTCTCCCACCTGAGCTGTGGATTTCTGCAGCTCCTCCACAGTTACCATGGGTGCTTTTGGCTGCTTCTCTGATTAATGTTCTCCTTGTCCGAACCTGTCAGTTTAGGTGGACGGCCATGTCTTGGTAGGTTTGCAGTTGTGCCATATTCTCCATTTTTAGGTAATGGATTGAACAGTGCTCTGTGAGATTTTCAAAGCTTGGGATGTTTTTTTCTTTTTTATATAACCTAACCCTGCTTCAAACTTCTCCACAACTTTATCCCTGACCTGTCTGGTGTGTTCCTTGGCCTTCATGATGGCGTTTGTTCACTAAGGTTCTTTAACAAACCTCCAAGGGCTTCACAGAACAGCTATTTATAGATTAAATTACACACAGGTGGACTTGATTTACTAATTAGGTGACTTCTGAAGGCAATTGGTTCCACTAGATTTTAGCTAAGGGTATCAGACTAAAGAGGGCTAAATACAAATGCACGCCACACTTTTCACATATTTATTTGTAAAAAAAAAATTGAAAACCATTTATCATTTTCCTTCCACTTCACAATTATGTGCTATTTTATGTTGGTCTATCACATAAAATCCCAATAAAATACATTAACGTTTTTGGTTGTAACATGAGAAAATGTGGAAAGTTCAAAGGGGTATGAATACTTTTCCAAAGCACTGTATACATTGTGTTCACGAATATGCCATATTTTTTATACATTATAAAAAAAATAAAAAAAAAGAGTGTTTTTATATAATTGCTCAATTAGATATATTCCCAGGGAGTGTCACTGAAGTCCTCCATACATTTTCTCCTTTGCTTAAAATATGCACCAGGTAAACAAACCACAAAAAAAAAGAAAAAAGAAACTGAAATAGGTTCTGACATTTTCCTACATAAACATTTTATCTTTTCTCTTTGTTGCTGTTCGAGATATTTTCCCTCCCTTCCTGTTCCAGGGGACAATTTTTTTTAAAAGACAGTAAGTGAAACAATCTCTCCAATTAACAAACCAAACATGATCGCTAGGTGCTAATATAACCCCCAAACATCACATGTGAGCTAATATTGGTGACCAATAAGTGACCGCTTTATAATATCACCCCTGATAGAGTGCATCAAAAAACAATATAATCAAATAAAGTGAAACACATTTATAATAAATCTCATAATGGTACCGCTAATTAGTGAAAACACAAAAAGTCCATCAGTAGTGTCAGGATTCACGTATCTGGATTGCCTTAAAAAGTGCTCCACACACTTCATTCAAATAAGACTTGCTGCCTCCAACCAGTGTTCTTCTGTGTATTCACACCACAACCCCTATCATGCTGTAACTCACCAGATCCCTAGACCTATGTTTAAGTGGGTCTGATAGCACTTTGTAGCAGTCCCAAGCATGGGTAGCGATGAGGCGAACTCCCTGGTATCCCCTTCAACGAACTTTTAGATACAAGGATAAACCAAATACAGAATCATAGTGCAACCCGTTTATTCCTTTCCATATGACCAGAAGGTAAAAAAAAAAAAAAAGTTGTAAAAGTGCTGTTGGCACTGGCAGTTTCCGGCAGTGTATTAACTCTCCAGAGCTCCTCTTGACCACCAACAAGATGAACCAGCCTGCATTCCACTGTCCTGGACCTCGATCTCCAGAAGTGACTTTAGAAGTACCATGTCCCTGCCTCAATGCATGTTGCTGTCCACAGCGTCATCAGGAAGCCTCCTAAGTTCTCCAACTAAGCTTCACTGTAATCCTTCAACCATGCTATCCAAAACTAAAAAAAACGTTTTGGCCATAGATACAGTTTAAGTATATAGATATTTTTAACATGCAGAAAAACTAGCTTTAAAACAAGTTCCCACTGACCTATGTAGCTGCAGGCACTGTGGAGAAATGCATCCTCAAAGCACTGAGAGGGTCACGTTAAAAGGGTGTTACTATTGCAGAACACCTTTGAAAAATGCTAGTTGCCTGGATAATGGAAAATATGCAGATTTACTGACTTCAGTACTTTTTGAGTCACTGACCTGGAGCAAGTATGCAGATCAGGGAAGTCGTAAGATTTTTTTTTTCTACAAATGTATTAAAAATATTAAAGCCAAAAGGAAAAAAAGGACAGCAAGGCAGCTAACATTTTCAGAAGTTGAGTTCTACATGGTCAGTAATTGATGTGACATGTCCATTGCAAAAACTGTAATTGTATTTATGAAAAGGCCTGAATCATTAAAAAAAAAAAAAAAATGGAAATTATTTCATGTAGCCATGGATTGCAGTGCAGGCTACAGTGAAAAAGCTTTGGTCCTATATAAGTAATAGAGCCAATCATCTTCAAAATGCTGCTACCAACCAAAAGACCCACCACTGCCTCCCCATTCAAAAATTGTCTTGTTTAGTAATTTGCCTTCAGCTGCATGGAAATTACTTGTTATCTTCAATGCAGGCACTACTATAGCTCAGAATAATAAAAAAATAAATAAATAACAACTGCAAATAATTTGCTACTATGTAGGTTACTGGTAATTTGCATTCTGTCTTGTGATTTTACTGCTAATATATGGAATTTTCCAATTACTTTCACTGCCAAGCTACAATCACAAACGTTAAAATAATCATCAAAGCCCTACAATAAAAATTAAGCATTCTGTGCGCTCAATATTGTCAGCTAAGTCCAAGAGAGAATTTAATAAATCATATGTGTAGTGTGTTAAAGAATCAATTGTGCTAACACAAATGTTTCCATCATGTTTGTTCAAGTTAATAATTCTGTGTAATTGCCGATTCATTGAATAAGAATTCATATCAGCAAGTGGTATTCTCAAAGTGCTTTAATTAGTTTCAAGTTTATTAATCTCATCGGGGTTTATAGAAGGATTTCCATGACTGAAGCGTACAAATTATCTATACACTGGATGCAGCCTTAATGGAGGCTGAACAAAGGAAAGTTCAGCCAATCAACTCAAGGGAACAAAAAGACAAACGTCCATCGAGTCCAACCTACAAATAAGAAGCACCGCGCATCCTGAGATTCCGCAGATGATCCAAAAAAGGCATAAAAAGTGCAATCTGCATTATAAAGCTAATAAGGTTGACAAACATCAACAAATTCAGCCACTCACAACTCCTGCAAAAATATTGCTTTCATAACCTAAATGATTATAACCCCAGATATTATTAGTTGTAAAAACTTTCAAACTTCACTTCCATTTCATTCTATTACCCATTGCACAGTTTAATGCTGAACCCCGGCTAACAAATCAAAAAAAGATAATGAAAATCCCAGTTATAGCAAAAAATAATAAAAAATTTACTTTTGCTACAATACTCACCTTTAGTTCAGAGATGTCCTCACAGTTCGTTGTTCGTAGGCTTCCAAGTCCAATGACGGCCAGCATCATCATGAGGCTTCTTTCACACTGAGGTGCTTTACAGGCGCTAGAACGCTAAAAATAGCGCCTGCAAAGCACCATGAAAGAGCCTCTCCTCTCACTCCAATGTGAAAGCCCAAGGGTTTTCACACTAGGGAGGTGCGCTGGCAGGACGGTAAAAAAAGTCCTGCAAGCAGCATCTTTGCAGCACTGTAGCAGCGGTGTATACCCCGATCCTAAAGTGCCCCTGCCCATTGAAATCAATGGGCAGCGCCGCCAAAGCGCTGCTTTGCGGGCGGTTTTAACCCTTTTTTGGCCACTAGCGAGGGTTAAAAGCACCTCTGCAAAAACAACAGTAAAGCCGGTTTACCACCGACGCCCCCAACACCCCAGTGTGAAAGTAGCCTAAGGAGAACCTATTGCTGCCATTGGAGAAGTAAAAGAACCTGTTAAAGTTAAACCATTGGATTTGCAAGAAGACCCTTAGGCTCCATTCAGACGAAGGCTTCCTGAAGACGCATGATTGGATGCAAAACGCGTAGAGATTTCTGGGTAGCGTCAACGTCACTTGGTTCAAAAGTATCGCTGGAAAGACTCGGGCCGGTCCATAGGCACTATATTTGTGAGTGAAAATCTGTTACATCTATTTTATTGATGGAATAAAGCATAATATGTTGCGCAATGATGGCTGTTTGCTTTCTATGAGATCCTGAGGTCTACCAATGTGGAGATGCATGGAATTCGACCCCTTTCACACCACACCGCCCATAGCGTCGGCAGTAAAACGCCACTATTTTTAGCGGCGTTTTACCATCGGATTTGCGGCGCATTTTTGGCCGCTAGCGGGGCGCTTTTACCCCCCGCTGGTGGCAGAGAAAGGGTTAAAACCCCCGGCAAAACGCTGCAATAGCAGCGTTTTGACGGCGGTATTACAGCGCTGCCCCATTAATTTCAATGGGGAGCAGCGCTGGAGGAGCGGTGAGTTCACTGTTCCTTCAACGCTCCAAAGAAGCTGCTGGCAGGACTTTTCCTGAAGTCTTGCCAGCGCACCGCTGCAGTGTGAAAGCCCTCGGGCTTTCACACTACAGACAATGGTGCAGCTGTTTTAGGGCGGATTGCAGACGCTATTTCTAACGCTATAGCGCCTGCAAAACGCCCTTGGTGTGAAAGGGGTCTTAGGGTCAGCGCAGTTATCCTTTTTACTGTAATATTGTTCACCTCACATTATTGGTGGGGAATCTATGACCGCAGCAGATCCGCTACTTAACCACTTTCCTACCGGCGCACGACGATGTACGTCCCTTTTTTGAAGATGGATATCTCGGTAACGGCAGCAGCTGCTGCCACAACCGAGATATCCATCTCTTCAGGCGCCGGTGGGCTGTCCGATAATGGTGGTCATCGCGGCGGATTCGCCGCGAGATCACCGTTATCGGCGGCGGGAGAGGTGCCCCCCCTCCCGCCGCACTCCCGCGCCTTCCGCCGCTTACCGGAACCGTCGGCGGCGGCGGAGGCGATCGGGTCCTTTCCCCTGATGTGCATAGAAATGAGTGACGCTAAGATGGCCGCCACTCATCTCTATACCATAGGAGGGCGGAAGCGACGTCAAAAACTTCACTTCCGCCCATACCTCTTAAAGAGAAATTTACAAATGTCATTTTTTTAAATGACATTTTTTTTTTTTTTTTTTTATTGAAGTCCAAATATGAGATCTGAGGACTTTTTGACCCCAGATCTCATATTTAAGAGGACCTGTCATGCTTTTTTCTATTACAAGGGATGTTTACATTCCTTGTAATAGGAATAAAAGTGAGCCAATAATTTTTTTTTTTTAAAAACAGTGTAAAAATAAATAAAATCAAGAAAAATAAATAAGAAAAACAAAAAAATTTTTTTTTAAAGCGCCCCGTCCCGACGAGCTCGTGCGCAGAAGCGAACGCATACGTGAGTAGCGCCCGCATATGAAAACGGTGGTCAAACCACACATGTGAGGTATCGCCGCGATCGGTAGAGCGAGAGCAATAATTATAGCTGTAGACCTCCTCTATAACGCAAAATATGCAACCTGTAGAATTTTTTAAACGTCGCCTATGGAGATTTTTGAGGGTAAAAGTTTGATGCCATTCCACGAGCGGGCGCAATTTTGAAGCGTGACATGTTAGGTATCAATTTACTCGGCGTAACATTATATTTCACAATATATAAAAAAATTGGACTAACTTTCCTGTTGTCTTATTTTTTTATTCAAAAAAGTGAATTTTTTCCAAAAAAAGTGCGCTTGTAAGACCGCTGCGCAAATACGGTGTGAAAAAAAGTATTGCAACGACCGCCATTTTATTCTCTAGGGTGTTAGAAAAAAAACAATATATAATGTTTGGGGGTTCTAAGTTTTTTTCTAGCAAAAAAAAACAGTTTTAAACATGTAAACACCTAAAATCCAAAACGAGGCTGGTCTTAAAGTGGTTAAAGACACATTTTATAGATTTATATTTTTGTGCGGGTGACACACATTTCACACGTATATTAATTTTGGCAAAAAAACAACACACTAGGGCTTATTTTCAGGGAATGTCTTATTTATTTATGGTATATGCACAAAAAAGTTCCTCCCCCTGTCGGCTCAGGAGTCAGCATTGTGAAATTCTGTAATCCCAAAAATAAACCTGTTCTGTAAAAAGATTATATATAGTGTAGTGTGTCTCCTTGTGTAATTTTATTATGCAAAATATATTTTTTACACCTCCGCTGGGCACTCACATGACCCACCTGGAGCTCTTCTTTCCCGCTCCAAATACCAATGAGGGAGAGGCTGAGATCCCCACTGACGTCAGCCCCGCTCCGATCACTGCAGAGGGAGGGGTTGCTGATGTCAGCTGGGAGGAGAAGAGCTCCGGCGGGGTCACGTGAGCGCCCAGCGGCACTGTACATAAGGTATTTTCCACAATAAAATTACACAAGGAGTCACACTACACTATATATAATCTTTTTATAAAACGGATTACATGATTTTACAAGGACTTTAACTAGGGCTTATATTGCAGCTATCCCAGAAACTCACGCTAGGTCTTATTTTTGGGGGAAACAGGGTATTCAACAATTTTTTTAAAGAAATTTGCTGTATCGGTTGCTATCACTTCCAGGGGACACCTATTACATATTTTCACAGCTCCCAAAGTAAGGAAACCTTTTTTGCTGATACAGTGCTAATTGCACTTTTTTATACAAACGGATTGCATCACTGATATGGTCTGGAATATGGTGCCAGCTGTCAGGCTAAAACTCACTGTCTGGCTAATGTGCGTACACATTTCTATGAGCATAGAAGACAGACCGCATGTACATCATTGCCTACACGTATGAGCACAAACACGTCTACTGTTGCCAAGTGGCCTATTTAAACCTGAACTCTGCACTAGCTCCTTGCTGTATGGTCTTTAGCCTTGTTCTTGTGATCCAGTTCCTGAAATGCATTCTTGATCCTGTTACTGACTCAGCTTCTTTTACCTTGCTCTCGGATTACCCTTGCTTGCCTCTGCTACCCAACTCCGGCCTGCCCTGGACTACTGAGCACACTTCTGGTTAGTGAATCTGTACCTCATTGAATGATTGTTGCCATCTTCTGCCTGTTTCTGGCTCTGCTTATGTTCTGGTGTCCTTCCACTCCGCTGTCACTTAACCAGGAGTGGGACCTGAGTCCACCATAAACTGGACTTGGCTTCTTCATGGTGCATCACCGGCTGTACCTCTGCTTGTCAGCTACCAGTGCTCCCACATACCTCCTCAGTGTCTACATATTGGCACTTGTTCCTTTTCTTCGCCCCTACAGTCTCTGTCTTAACATTCAGGGGAGCTCAGACAGGAACTGTGCAAGAGGCCACCCTTGTCATCTCAGTCTTTGCATACTGGTATGTCACGTACAGCAGCGCAGCCGCCCAAACGCTTCCATCTGACAGGCAGGTGTCACATTTACACACAATTCTGGTGGCAGTAGCCACTGGGAGTGTGTGTAACCCACACACACACACACACACACACACACACACACACACACACACACACACACACACGTGCATACGTGGTCCATATGGCAGCGAAAGGTTCAAGCTCTTGTCCACAAAGGTATGGTTTTAACCAATATGGTAGACAACTGGTTAAATCAAGCTGCTTACTGTATATTGCATTGCCAAAAGCAACTATTATTTGTGTATGCTCTAACCATAGATTTGTTTGTGGAAATTAGTACTAATGTATCTTGGGGGGATATCCACCCTAAAGGCACTTCCAGGTTCCACTACTCCCCATATTACTCTCACCTTCTTGTTGGGGTATTGGAGGTGGGAATGAGGCCCCTGTCTCTCAGCATTTGGATAAGGGTGCGTTGCAAGCAGATGGTGAGGTTTTGCAGGCCGCCTTGCACGGCATGAATGCCAGGTGGTCTGGGATGATATAAGAAGGGGGGGGGGGCAGGCTCACTTCCCTCCCTTTTCTGGACACCCAAGCTTCATGTCTGGATAGGGGTCTGGGCAGAATGGTAAGAGGAAAGCCACACTTTTTATTTTTATTTTTTTTAAAGAACTACCTACCATGTGCAGCTTTGTGTATTTTCAATATTGCCCTTTAAGCTACATGACAAGACCCTCTTCCTACTAACTGGTGTTTAAAAAATATATATGTTTGCATTGGTACATGGCAGTGCCCAGCCCCCTGTACCCTTTGTAACAATAGTTTGCATACTAGCCTTGAAAAAAGTCAGTAAAAAATATATACAAGATTCTCTTCCTATAGCCTTTAATGGGGTCTGGCACGAAGTTCAGGATTTGTGAATTTTGGCCAGGATTTAACGAAACTCCCTCGAACCCGGGCTCATTTGCATATGCACGTTTCTCAGCAAGCACTTATAATCTGATTCCTAACATACTATAGATTTTAATGAAACTTGTACACAGGACCATGCATCTTTTTTCTAGTTATTGGTTTTCACAAGTGTTACAATATAACCCCTATGACCTGCATCTCAGCTCATTGGTAACTTGCAATGAAGGGTATTAAATCATTACACTGCACACTGGATTGTTCTCAGTAATCTCTGTAGTAGCGAAGGGGTTTGCATGAAGTGTTTTTAAACCTCTCAAGTAAGACTGAGACTGACAGACATTCTCCCTCTCGGCGGGATCTCCGGAAAAAATTGTAGGAACAATTTCTTGTATCTCATTTTTCCAGCAATTTTCACTTGATACACTTCATTCAATCTTCGAGGGTGGTTCTCACTATTCGCACTAATCACTACCAATATACCGGAGGAGAATGGAGATGGACGCAGAGAGGATGTGCTAGAAATAAAACCATCTCATCTCTTCATAAACCATTTATTAGAGCAGGAAACTGTTTTCCCTCTGCCAGAGTGATAAGACAGAGAAGACAAATACCTTGCAGTAGGTTTTAGTTATAAAAGCCAATGCATAAGGGTCCCTTTCAGAGAAATACCTGCAGGGGTCGCAATAGCGGGCTGGTCCCATGTTCTAGGGGGCCCTGCAGCTCCCATATATACCTAGATAAAGAGGGGTGAGGTAGCACATAGAAGAAAAGATGCCCTCCAATTTCCTCCTTCAGCTCCCGAAAGCCTGCTTCTCCTCCTCTGCCTCCCACAGGCATTCAGTGGCTGCAGGAGGAAAATGGAAGAGATCAGTTCCTCTATATCCCAACCCTACCACCCCTCCTATCCAGGTCCTACTGCCCCCAGGCCTGTGTGTGCTCTCCTGGCCCTGCTACAGGGGATGTGTCAGGATGGAGAGCAGGGGAAGGGGTGGATAAATGTCACCAATTGGTAAAGATCTCCGTCTTCATTCATAACATAATAAACAGAGTTTGTAAATGATCGGGAAGCTCTGTACAGAGCTATTCCTGTCCATTCATTCTGTCTAGCTTAGGCTGCAGAGATGGAGATTGAAGGCTGTGTCCTTAACCACATGCCGACCGCGCTATAGTCGAAAGACGTCTACAGCGCGGTCGGGTTTCCCTGAGTGGACGTCCTACGGACGTCCTCTCAGAAACTTGCTCCCGCGCGCCCCCTGGGGCGCGCACTCGGGAACATCCGTGACCGCCGGGTCCCAAGTACCCGGAGCATCACGGATCACGGTAAACAGCCGCTGATAGCGGCCGTTTACCACGTGATCGCTCCGTCAAATGACAGAGCGATCACATGTACACAAACCGGCGTCACGTCATGACGCCGGTTCCTCCCTCCCCTCTCTGTACCGATCGGTACAGAGAAGGGAGAAGTGGAGAGGGGGACGGGACCAGCGCTGTGGGCTGGATGTGTAGTGCCCACAGCGCTGGTCAATACTCTGCCTACTCCGCCACCACTGTGCAACGCTCCGCCACCACTGTGCAATACTCTAACAATACTGTGCAACGCCAATACTCTGCCAATAATTTTTAATAGAAACAAAGAATTTTTTTTTTTTTTTTTTTTAACCAATTTTCTGTATTTTTTTGATTTATAGCGCAAAAAATAAAAAACCCAGCGGTGATCAAATACCACCAAAAGAAAGCTGTATTTGTGTGAAAAAAAGGACACAAAATTAATTTGGGTACAGTGTTGCATGACGGAGTAATTGTCATTCAAAGTGTGAGAGCACCGAAAGCTGAAAATTGGTCTGGTTAGGAAGGGTGTTTAACTGCCCAGTGGTCAAGTGGTTAATCTCCTTTCCCTGTTTCAAATGTGGAACATCAGAGGTTTGTTTAGACCCTGATGTCTCACCAAAACCCCCAAACGGGATTACGAAAAAATAATAAAATTAAAAAAAAAAAAATTAAAATTGGGGGAAAAAAAATTACAAAGATAAAAAAAAAAAAAATACTGATAAAGTGGCAGAACTACAAGGGTCAAAAAGGCCGCGCTTGCAACCGGGTCCTGGCGTTCTGCCACTGTGGAGGGCCCCAAGATGGCAGGAAAGGTCCCACTGTGGGACTGTAATAAAGAGTCCTGCAACAGGAGGAAAGGGCTCTGGGATCAGTGGGAAGGGCCCTGGCCAGGGCGGTCCAACATGGTTTATTGCTCTGAGGCCCTAAAGGTTCTAGTTACACCTCTGGTCCCTGTACTGAGTTGCTTGTGGTTGAACTGTTGTGCAGTACATGAGCCAACTGGACTCCCCTTGTAAAGCGCATGCGCAGTCAGTTCTGTAACTGCACAGTGCATTCACACAGTCATATATTTACAAAGCAGTAAACATTAACCAAATATTTTAATGTCCAGCATGAGCCAAGCTATACAGTGCCTTGAAAAAGTATTCGCATCCCTTGAAATTTTGCACATTTTGTCATGTTACAACCAAAAACCTAAATGTATTTTATTGGGATGTTAGGTGATGGACCAACACAAAGTGGCACATAATTGTGAAGTGGAAAGAAAATAATAAATGGTTTTCAAACTTTTTTACAAATAAATATGTGAAATGTGTGGCGTGCATTTATATTTAGCCCCCTTTACTCTGGTACCCCTAACTAAAATCTAGTGGAACCAATTGCCTTCATAAGTCACCTAATTAGTAAATAGAGTCCACTTGTAATTTAATCTCAGTATAAATGCAGCTGTTCTGTGAAGCCCTCAGAAGTTTCTTAGAGAACCCTAGTGAACAAAGAGCATCATGAAGGCCAAGGAATACACCAGACAAGTCAGGTATAAAGTTGTGGAGAAGTTTAAAGCAAAATTATAAAAAAAAATATCCCAAACTTTGAACATCTCACGGAGCACTGTTCAATCCATCATTCAAAAATGGAAAGAGTATGGCACAACTGCAAACCTACCAAGACATGGCCGTCCACCTAAACTGAGAGGCCGGGCAAGGAGAGCATTAATCAGAGAAGCAGCCAAGAGGCCCATGGTAACTCGGACATGGAGGAGCTGCAGAGATCCACAGCACAGGTAGGAGAATCTATCCGTCTCAGGACTTGAGAGCTCTCTAATAGGCATGTCTTGGCCTCAGGTTCCAATAAGCTCCTAAAGATTTTATTTATCCTATCAATTATTTCCACCCAATATCTGAAAAGCTTTGGACACCTCGACACCATGTGAATAAGGTCTCCTGTCGCCTTACACCTGGGGCACTCATTTTGTTTCCATCTAAGGTGGGAATTATTTTCTTCAGCAGGGACAGGGAAGCTGGTCAGAGTTGATAGGAAGATGGATGGAGCCAAATGCAGGGCAATCTTAGAAGAAAACCCGTTGGAGTCTGCAAAAGACTTGGCTGGGGCAGAGGTTCACCTTCCAGCAGGACAATAACCCTAAACATGCAGCCAAAGCTACAGTGGAATGGTTTAGATCAAAGCATATTCATGTGTAAGAATGGCCCAGTCAAAGTCCAGACCTAAATCCAATTAAGAATCTGTGGCAAGACTTGAAAATTGCCGTTCACAGACACGCTCCGTCCAATCTGACAGAGCTTGAGCCATTTTGCAAAGAAGAATGAACAAAAATGTCACTCTCTAGATGTGCACAGCTGGTAGAGACATCCCCAAAAAGACTTGCAGCTGTAATTGCAGAGAAAGGTGGTTCTACAAAGTATTGACTCCGGGGGGCGGAATACAAAATGCACGCCACACTTTTCACATATTTGATTTTGAAAACCATTTATCATTTTCCTTCCACTTCACAATTATGTGCCACTTTGTGCTGGTTTATCACATAAAATCCAAATAAAATACATGTTTATTTGTAACATGACAAAATGTGAAAAATTTCAAGGCACTGTAGATGGAGCATGGCCATAGAGAATAATGTCCAACCTGCCCAGTTTTTGTCTTCATCTTGATCCAAGTCTCAGGCTAACAGGTCATTATTCTCTTACGTTAGAGCAGGAGAAAAAGAGCTCTGGAGGAGATGAACATTGTACTATCCCTGGTAAAGATCTGGGGACAGGGAGGCGATAGTAGGTTGATATTTTTGTTCTTACATGCACTTGTTTGTTAAAGGAAACCTGTACTGAAGGAAATACATTGCAGAGCTCTAAGAATACGAGTTTATTGGCTGTTTCTAGCTCCTGTACTTTGAGTCACTGTCCTGGAATAATCATACCAATTAGAAAGCCAGAACTGCCTGCTGGTTAAGTTACTTACCGACTCAATGTTTAGCCAGGCAAGCCAGAGGAGAGGAGTTCAGCAATTGAAGGTTGCATATTCTAAATACAGGTATCCTTTAGGGTAAGAACATGTGCTTTGCCCATACAAGCAGGTTCACATGAATGCTAACCCTTACAGCTTCTCCATCCAGGAAAGTGGAGTGACATACCCTGTACCTAGGGGTATAGGGGATAATGTTACTTACTACGCGTCGGTCCACATGACAGCATTGTTGCTTAGCTGCTTAGACACCTAGTGAAGTTACATGGGTACAGGGATAAAGTCATTATCTCTGTGTAAGCTCCAACCTGATCAACTTGGAGCTCACACAAGGATTTTTGTCGTCACTTCATTGGGTAACTGTTGTTTTGGGATAGCAAGGAGAGCCAGCTGCTGAGGTGTAGCATGAATGGGAACCCTTTTGCCACCAAAGGACATGATAGGCTCATTTAGGACAGATACATGCCAAAGCTGTCTCAGGATCTGATTAGCAGCTGCTAATCTTTTTTTTTTTTCTTTGGATAACAAACATTGCACTCAGCGGTCTCCATCACATCCACCTACTGTCCACCTCCAGTTCCAGGTTGGGTCCTGGTGCTCTGGTGATGTAATGGAGGCCTGGCATAGGTCCAATCACCTAGTGGTGCGATGTCTCCTCCTTTTTGGCAAACATATTGCCATTACATTCACCATATTACTAGTACTTATAAAATCAAAACTAATACAATCATACAAAGGGCCTTCAAATAAATTTGTGGCCAGGCTACGAACACACCGCTCGACATTGCAGTGAACAAAAAGTGTCAAGAAAAAAAAAAGTGTCAAATAAAGCTAGTAAAAAAAAAAAAAGAAGCTAAAAGAAAAAAAAAAAAAAAAGCAAAAAAAAAAAAAAAGCTAAAAAAAAAAAAGGGGACGGTGCGGTTAACCATGCTCTGGCTGCCCTGCGATTCAACAGCGTTGCAGTGGGAATTGGCCCTAACTGATCCTTGTAGTTGCAGTCACTATGTAGCAATTCATCCTCACAGTTCGCAGCACTTAAACGAGAAGTATAGCCAAAGCTTTTTTGGCTATACTTCTCCTATTGATTACAGGAGTGCAGTTAGTTCTGCACTCCTGTGAGGTGGTACAGGTTCTGGAAAGACCCCGACCACATGATCGGGATACACCCTGAAGCCTGGATCGGCATTTGGCTCAGCCTCGCAGCGATCCGCCGAGAGCCTGAGCCACCCCCCCGCCCCAGCGCTTCAGTGAGCTCTGGAGGAGTGAGCAGAGAGCGGCTGACAGAAAGTCATGGCTCTCTGCTCAGAGCTGAGGGGTTAACTGAGCGATGTTTGATTGCTCAGTTCTCACTGCAGAGCTGGCGGGGGACAGATTCCGCACTGGATCGATGCTGCATCCACCTAGGTGAGTATAAATGCAACCTTCTAATCTCTAATGTGCTGTGAATGGGGGAGAAGAGGTGCTGAGAAAACAAAAAATTGTATGACTTTTGGTACTTCGGATTTGAAATTTGAAAATGCATTTTGCCACAGCGCCTGCAGCTACAGAGGTCAGTAGAGGCTTTGGATAAAAGCCTACTTTCTGCTTGTTAAAGTGGTGATTCAGCAAAAAAAAAAAAAATTTAAAAGTCAGCAGCTAAAAAAAAAAAAAAAAAGGTAGCTGCTGACTTTTAATAAGTACACTTACCCTCCCAGGGCGCCCGCGATGTCGGTCGTGGAGGCCGAGATGTCCCTTTGCGCTCCGGTCCCAGCGCCGCCATCCTCAGTAAGGGAAACGGGCAGCGAGCGCTGCCCGTTTCCTACTGTGCATGCGCGAGTCGTCGCGCGGCCTACTGGTAAGTTAAAAAAAAAAATAAAAATTTTTTTTTTTTTACATTTTTATTAACATTTTTTTAACGTTTTTTTTTTCAGGGTGGCCCTCCACTTTAAGAATATGTAAGTACTTGAATATCCACAGCCTGACTCCAGGTTCAATGTAGAAACAGACAGAGTCCTGTAACTAGTCCTTGTTAATCACAGCATTCAGACTCAGAGGAATAAAGGATGGAAGGACTTGATAGCTTGAAGTAAAGAAATGTCCTTTTCCTCCAGTTTTCATAAATCTGACCCATTAGGTCTACACAGAAGAAACTCCCAGTCACATTTATTATAATAATCTATTGAACTTTACTATAATATTGACACAGAACGATACAATAATTGGAAATATTAAGTTAGAAATATTTTCGTTTAATAAAATGGCAGACTAAGTAATGGTTTTAACATGAAAGCTACATGAAGTGTCCAATGGCATGCAGTTATTTTGTGTGCTGGGACTATAGCAACCACTTTAACACACAAGAGGCAGAGGATAAACCAGATCCTCTGAAAAAAAATAGGGATTTAAATTTGTATGTTATTTGGTTTTTAAAAAGTGAAAAATTACTGAGCAACTTTTCCAATAGAGTAAATAAAGCTGTATGTACTCTTGTTAGATATAATGGAAGGTCAGGGGTATGTATGCACAGATACATAAAAAAGGACGCAGCATTGGGTTGCAATGAAGTTTATAAAACATTGTAGTCCACAGATCCCAGCCAAATAACTCTTCTGACATTATCTCTTCAATGGACACGTGCTAGTGCTCTGGAGGGATTGTTAGGTCAGTGTTGAGCTCCCCGTTATCCAAACTTGCAGGGAGTTTAACCAGGAATGCGGTTTGCAGCTTCTTCCTCGGCATCGGCCCTGTTGGCATTGATTTCCGCGAGTGTCCTGGCAAAGCGGGTCCATTCGTCATTCCGTGGCACAGCAATTTGCTGTAAAGGAAAATACATCAGTAACTCCTGAGCACTAATGCATTTATGCAATCAATCTGTTATCTGATTTTAATAAACATTTATTTATTACAGCTACATAGTGCTATATATATATATATATATATATATACACACACACACACACATATATATACATACACACACACATATCACACACACACACACACACACACATACACACACACACAGTATATACATTGTACATTCACATCAGTCCCAAGGAGCTTACAATCTAAGGTCCCTAACTCACATTCATTCATACAGTACACATACTAGGATCAATTCAGACAGGGTCCAAATTACCAGCATGTCTTTGGAGTGTGGGCGCAAACCAGGGTACCTGGAGGAAACCCACACAGGGAAAACATGCAAACTCCAAGCAGGTAGTGCCGTGGTTGGGATTTGAACCGGTGACCCTAGTGCTGGTAGGCGGAAGTGCTAACCCACTTAGCCACTGTACTGTCCATAATCACAAACTAAGATTATAATTGGTTGCTGTAAAGGTGCAGTCCTTTTGTGCCTTTGGTGGATCAGGCTGTACACAGAACCTCCATTTCTCTCCACATTGGAATGACTCCCTGCTCCTTCCATGCACAAAGCTCCATCTTTTGCCACTAAACTGTCAAATATAAAACAGCCAAAAACAAGTCTGGAATTTGACAACTAAATTACAGGGGGTGGGGCTTAATCTCAGCTTAAAGGAATAATAATTGTAACTTATACACGTTGGTGGTCAGGACAGGTTCACTTTAAACTGAATGAAAGCTTTAATGTGATGGAATACTACTGGCTGTTTAGGACTAGAGCACAGAATGGTTTGTCTTTTGTTACGCATTTCAAAAGTGTACAACACCAACATTACAAAACAAAACACAATGCAAACATTCACCCACATCACTTCTTGATTAGTAAATTATAACCTTCTTACTTGTTCACTACAGGTGACAAAACTGCCCTTCTAATTCCTGCACTAAAAATATGACAGCTGGAAGCGGGCCGCTTTCCACAGCAAAAGTGTAACTTTAGCAACGCTTTTATACTTGGAATACAAGTCTTCCTTCAAACTATGCCAGACCTCAAACCTTTTCTGGCACTGCTTATTATTTTTATTATAACAATGAAGACCAACTAAAAATTATAAAGAAAATAAAAAATTGACCAACGCACCTCTCCAACATCGTATATAAAGATTTGCCCCTCAGAGTCTCCTACAGCAATCTCCCTCCCGGAGTGAGTCCATCTGACCCTATTAAGGGCCGGGTTCCCTTCCACATTCATGCTGGCCGTTGGTACCTGTTCAAAAGAAAAGTCAGTCAACTTTCAAAAACATGACTAGACTAAAGGCTTTCCTTTGGTTGTTTGATACACATTCGTATAAAGCTAACATGAACATCTAGGAATGTTATTTGTACCTTAGCAGTACCCTGAAAAATTAGGCTTTGTGTTGCTAGTGAAAAATAGCAGTGCATATCATGTGTCTTGGGCCCCATTTACATCTGACTGCCCACAGAGCAGAGCGGGCTGTGTCTGTGTCGGCTCTATAAGCAGAGTGGACATGGACCTGTCATACGCTTGCTCGACAGGGGATAAGCGGAAAGATGCCCCACTGAGCAAGTGGATTACAGCTGGAGTCTGCCCTGTGTGAAAGGGGTCCAAGTCATTAATGGGGAAAAGATCAAGTGCAGTGAGATCATAGACACATAGACAATACTGATGACTAGTCCTTGCCTATTCTGGGCACAGCTTCCACTGTACAGCTCCCTCTAATGCCTCATACACACGGTCTGATTTTCCGACGGAAAATGTTCAATGGGAGCTTTTTGTTGGAAATTCCGACCATGTGTAGGCTCCATCGGACATTTTCCATCGGAATTTCCGTTGTACAAAATTTGGCTTGTCGTACATGTTGTACGTGACTGCGTTCTTGACGTTCTTAATTTCCAACCAACTTTGTGTGACCGTGTGTATGCAAGATAAGTTTGAGCCAACATCCGTTGGAAAAAAGCATGGATTTTGTTGTCGGAATGTGCGATCGTGTGTACAGGGCATGATACCAGTAAAGGGGAAACCTTGTGTGGTGTAAAGTAATCATTGCATTCATAGCTTACCAGGCTTCCCAGTTTCTTTTATGTAGAAATTAGGATACAAACTAAATACTAAGTCCATGTTCTGACTGATCAGGAAAAAGGGACACAGTTAATTTCAGTTTGAAAAGAGGTGCCCTGTGCTTACTGTATACACTAAAGTAAAGAGAAATAATTACACATGAAAAATTATGTCTATAAACTCCACCGAATATTTTTGCCAATTATCTTCACAGCTTTGCAACTTTGTGCCTGAATGATGTAATTGTTGTGACAAGAGAAACAAAATTACCGCTGTTATTATGTTATGTAAGACAAATCCTCAATCATCAGACCCGTGGGATGCTGGCCCAGCTCCTTTAAATCTATGGCTCACCTCTGTATCATTGTTGAGGTTCCATAGGTCCAGTCTTCCTACACCGTCCACACAAGCAAACAAAGCTGGATGAGTAGGAGACCACATGACATCATACACGTAGTCTGCATTGTCTTCAAACGAGTACAAAGGTTTATTATTCTAGAAAAAAAAAAAAGAGACACAGATCCTCAATATGCAGGAAGCAAAATCAAATGATAATAATCAAAAAAGGCAGACAAAAAGTAGAATTTAACAGTACGTCAGTCCAATCCCAGAGCCTGCAGACTCCTTTAAGGTAAATATGAGAACCCATCCCTAAACAGGACAAATGTGGATCAAAAGTCAGCTGGTTCAATAGGGACTCTGTGGAACTGTTTGTTGGAAAATTTTCTCAGGGTCTGCAGCTGATGGGATCAGTGTAATCTCACAGCAGACAGTCCCCGCTGTTGGAATACAATGTCTCAGCTGGGAGGATTCCTCTCTCCACCTCGGCTGTGCAGATGGAGGAACAGTTTTTTTGTTTTTTTTCAATTCAGCCTGTGGGCTGAATAAAGAAAAGATCCATCTATGGCCAACCTAAGAGTCCCGTCATCTGACTTCTGCTTGTATACATACTGTATACATGCAGATTAGTCTAACCTGTCTAACTGTACAAATCATGAATTGCAATAATTCCATAAATCTGTATAAAAATATTTAGCAAAGTAAAAAAAATGGTAGTAGAGTTCCCCGATTGATCAATTTGACCAATGATAGTATTGGCATGAGCAGAAGTAGTGCAGAGCATAGACGAGAGCCTAATAATCAGCTCTGTGCACTCTCTTCTGTCATGGTTGCCCCCCCCCCCCCCCCCCCCCCATGTACACCTTATGATACACACACACAGCAAGACAGCAATCACTACTACTGTTGTAGATATAAAGGAACATGATAGTTTCACTATATAATTTCCTCTTTTCCTAAGGAAAATTACCAGCATTACATGAGGGGAATAAAGGCCCATCAACACAGGTCTTAAGGCAAGCCAGCCAGAGTGGCTCTGCGGGCTTTTGCTTACATCAGAACTATCGCTATCCTCACAGAATTCAAAGAGAATGCAAAAGCAGTTTGAAGAAAGTGCATACAGTTTATGAGAAGGCCAATTGCAGGCCAAATGCCCTCTTCTGAAGTGAAGGCATCTCAAACCTCAGCCTGTGCTTGAGGTGTGATTTTGTTCATGCCAGAACTGCTTCTTGCATACTAGTCAATCAGTTTGCAAAAGCAGCTCAAATCAGGCTAATGAAGCTGAGGAGGAGATGAACTGCGGGGGCCATCCTTGCCGCTACCCCTTGTCCCTCTCTACTTTTTACATTTCCTGGTTTCTATTCCTCCGTTTTTCTTGCTTCTCCACTTTCTTCTTATATCTTTTTTTTGGCCTACAGAGTTGGGCAATGCCTGACTGGTATGTCACTCATCAGGGACAGTATTTATATGAATGAAGAGCATCTAGTGCTGGTTGCTGCTGTGATCCTTGAAATCTGATGAAATCTTTGTATGCAACTTGTTGATGTTTTAATCCTCGCCTATGTTCCAAGTTAATTTGGTGCCATAACCGTGACCACGGGTTTCCCTTTTCACAGTGGCCCCCTTCTCTTGCAGCCACCATTGGATGCAGGGACTACAGTTGTGTCTCCCTATAGCACTGTGTACATCACTAGAAACACACAACCCTATAGCTTAGGATGACAAGGCCTTCCCTTGTTCCTCCCTCCTTATCCATTCTCCATGCTAACAGAGTAACTGGAGATTGCACTTTGCAATGCTAATGCTTTCCTATGCAGAAAGGAAGTACAAGGAAGCAGCACTGAGAGACCAGAAGCCAACAGCATTGGAAGTTATAAACTGCAAGTGCTGGGGTAAGAATTTTAACAAATAGTTTACTGGGGAATGTTTATTTTATTGTTCACAACGTGTTGAGCTTAAAAAACACAGAGGGTCTAATATTATTTTAAAGGAGACGTATAACCAAAGCTTTTTTGGCTGTACTTCTATGGATCACAGGAGAGCAGTTCATTCTACACTTCTGTGACCCATTTTCAGCTGACAAGCTAAAGTCTATATGGTCGGGATTCGCCAAATATCCTGGACTAGTAGCTATCTCAGGCTCTCAGCATTCCGCAGGGTACAGCTGCAGCTGGCATCGGTGCGGCAGAAATCAAGGCAAGTATGTTTTTTTATTTTTGCCATTCCAACACTTCTTTTTATTTTTAAAAGGACATGTACACAGTTTAGGACCCATTTTAGCAATAGCTTAACCTTAAACTTCCAGGTTGTCATTTAGATAGAACACAATTTGGTGCCACAACTGGCATATGCCCTCTGAAGGAACGGCCACGGGTGCCGGTCCCCTCTGAGTCCTGTGCCGTGAATGGCAGCTCCCATGCATGGGAGTAACATCATCGCAGCTCCGGCAAATAACAGAGCCGGAGCCCACAAACCCGGAAGCAAGACGGGTGAAAATGGAAGCAGCTGCAGCGCTGATATCGTGGCACTGGAACAGCTTCGTTTTAAGGCAAGTTTCACATAATGTGCTAGTATGTGATGCATACTAGCACATTATGACTTTACCTTGCAAAAAAAAATGTCTAGCGGTATACAACCGCTTTAAACTGACTTCATATGCAGATCTAAGTTCATTTCTTTGATCTGTAGATGAATAAACAGAAAGATACAAAATGAAAATGTTTCTTTTTGCTGAGCTATGCTGTTGATAAAGATTGTCAGGCTGCTTTTACTTCAGCTTTCAAAAGGGAACCCCACTGACAGCAGAATGAGTTACTGGATGTTAAGGATGCGCCTGCACTTCTGCCTTTTTACATTTCAGCTGTCGGCATGGGAATCCCACTGACAGCTGAAAGAACCAAGCTTGAAAGTATCAGTTTCAGTTATCGGAGCATTTGCACGAGTACCCCATTGTTCTTCAAAATTTAGACTGGCCATGAGATTGAACACTTCACATTTATACAATAAAAAATGGGATCCTTGGTTTAAACATTCCATATCCTTCTTCAATCCAACCTGAGAATGTCTACACATAAATCATCAATCTATCCTTTATAATGTACTATAGACCATATTCAAAACTATTGTACCATTGTTAAGAATTCCTACCTTATTACTTGTACCTTTACATTGTTACATATGTAAAACATATGATTACTGTCAAGTTTCAGCATATTTTTGTACTCTTTTTGTACCACCTTTTGCACTCAATAAAATAGTTTGTAAACAAAAAAAAATTTAGACTGGCCATACACTATGAGATTTTCAAACACGAACATTTGTATAAAAATTCTTTCCTAAACGAAAACCCCACATATTTGTTAAAAATGTGGTCACTCTATAAAATATTCCATCCTGCTGCTTCGAATTTAGTGGGTCAATCTGACCCCACTAATGATTAGAAAGTTGAACAAGTGTTCTTACAACAAAAACTTTTGGATGAAATTCCACCAGCGTATGGCCAGCTTTAGACTACTTTACTGTCATTTCTTTACTGCTTTCTATGTCAATGCAAGAAAACCTAATAAAATCTTTGGAAAAGAATTAAGTCAACTGCATTTAAAATGCACCCGTTAATGAAATGTGACTGATCTCAAAAGCATTTCAAACGAAGCCAAATACAAGTGAAATGCATTTGCCCATTGACACAGGCCCTGAATCTGGACACAAGGGACTTTAATGTGACAACCACTGGCGTGCGCAGGGGGTGTGCCAGGGCCCCCCCCCGTGTTGCGCCCCCCACAGTGCTGCTAACTACCCTCCTTTCCTCTACCCCCCAGCTTCTGCGGGGGATGTTTCAGAAAGGAGAGTGGGGGGAAGGGGCTGGTAAATATGTCATTTACCGGGCCCTTCCTTTTTTAACCACTTGCCTACCAAGCAATTTTTCAGCTTTCAGCGCTGTCGCATTTTGAATGACAATTGCGTGGTCATGCAATGATGTACCCAAATACAATTATATTTTTTTCCCCACAAATAGAGCTTTCTTTTGGTGGTATTTGATCACCTCTGCGGTTTTTATTTCTTGCGCTATAAACAAAAGAAGAGGGACAAGTTTGAAAAAACTCAATATTTTTTACTTTTTACTATAATAAATAACCAATTTTTTTTTTTTTGTTAAATTTTCCTCAGTTTAGGCCGATACGTATTCTTCTACATATTTTTATCACACCATCGGTCTCCTCTCCTCTGACAGGACGTAGATCTGTGTGTTTACACACACACAGATCCATGTCCTGCTCAGTTACTGGGCAATCGCGGGTGCCCTGCGGACATCACGGCAGCCGGGCACGCGCATCGGTTTCCCCAGCGACGCGGCGGGCGCGGCCGCAAAGTTAGTGCCGTCATATGACGGCGGCCCAGAACAAGAGAGGTTTTTTGCCGTCGTCATATGACGGTGGGCGGTCTGAAACTGGTTAAATGAACACAGTGAACACACTCACTGTGTTCATTCATAACTGAAGCACAGTAAACTGTTTACTATGCTTCAGTTTGTGAATACACAGGAAGCCACTCAGCACAGAGGAGTGAAAGGCATGCATGTTTGAGCTTTGGGGCGCACACCTATGGGGACAACTCAGATTAAAGCGGAGCACCACCCTAAAGTGGAACTTCCGCTCATCGGAACCCTCCCACCCTCCGGTGCCACAATTGGCACCTTTCAGGGAGGAGGGGGGTACAGATACCTGTATAATACAGGTATCTGCACCCACTTCCGGCATAGATAGCCACAGATTCTGCAGCTATTACGCCACTTCCTGCGGGCCCCCGCTGTATGCTGGGAAAAATACGGATCCCAGAGACAGCAGGGACCGTCCTTATTGCACAGCGCAACTCGCACATGCGCAGTAGGGAACCGGGAAGTGAACCAGCAAGGCTTCACTTCCTGATTCTCATAACGAAGATGGCGGCGTCAGCACCTGTGAGCCGATCGACAGATCGGCTTCGGGTGCCGACATCGCGGGCGCACTGAATGGGTAAGTGTCCATATTTTAAAAGTCAGCAGCTGCAGTATTTGTAGCTGCTGACTTTAAAAAAAAAAAAAAAAAAACGGCGGAACTCCCGATTTGAGGCGAACACTTGCAATAAACAGGTTACTGATTGACCTCTAGTTAGCTGGAGCTGGCCTTCAGATTTACTCCCAGGAATTATCCAGATTCCATTTTTCTTAACTTTGAAACGTGATGAACGTTTAGCTTTAAAAATGAAAACCTCTTTAAGAAAGACTTTGAAAACACTACGGGAACCACCAAAAAGGCTGTTTTGCTTTGGTTTTATAGTAAATCTGTGGAATATTTTGCAGCGCGATGATTACAGGTTTATCAGGAGTCAAGTATAGAAAAAGAGGTAAGTGAGCAATGTGTATATAGTATGCAGGTTTATTTTACTATCTAAAGCAGCGCTAATACTTACATTTGAAGATTGCTACCTTCCCCGTTTTTCTGCCTAATTACCTCCCTCACAAAGTAGTGATAGTGCTACACTTACATACAATTTATTCAAAGAATTGCAGCCGTGACTGACAGGTGAACATCATGGAGGCTGCTTGATGTATTATTTTGTCTAAAACGCATTTTTATTTTTTTTTTTAAATAATGATGCCAGATAAATATCTTTTATGCACACACTAAAACATTTTTGAATGTCATCTTTCCATAAAAAAATAAAAAGTAATTTTCATTGGTACTTGACAGAAAAACGAGAAGTAAAATAATGAGGAATTTTCAGCCGTGACCTTCTGTGCAAAGGATTCACTGCAAATAAAACACATCAAATATAATCAAACTCTACTCCGTTACCATTTATAATTATTTAAATCTAACATCACTTCAAATACACACACATACTACAGGGACTGTGCCTGGGGAGGAAATATTTTATTTCTGCAAATCAAATTATTCAATAAAGACCACCAACATTATGTGTGATTTCTAAAGAAGTGTGAAGAGCAGCCCCTAGTGTTACTCGCTGCTCAGCAAAGGCCATTTGTATGTTGCTGGAACAGCAATAGAAATCAGAAGGGGGGGCAGATGTGTGAAAACTCTTCGAAAAGGAAAATGGATTTGTCAACTCCAGCAGACAAATCAGGTTTGAGCTTTCATTTCAGCTTTCATTTCAAAACAGGAGAAATAACAACTGGAATCTGCTTGGTTGCTGTGAGCCAGAAATCCCCTTTCCTTTGCTTTTAAAGCAAAACTTGGCAAACAAAGTTGATTAAACACTAAAATGAATAGCATTCAGTTTGCTAAAGCACTGTTTATTAAAGAAAATTATCTTTTTCTTAAATAAAATACTATTTTCAAATTGTTTTCATCCTTTGTTGCATCTCAGCACTGCCTCTTCGCAGCCACCCCCTGTCCCATGTACTACTGCTGACAAGACTTGTGCAGAAATACTAAAGGCTAAGTTCACGTTTGCACCGTGCTACATCCGTATTTAGGGTGAAAAATGTGACATGGCCCAAATGCTTCCCCTTAAACACCCCCCCAAGGAGTAGGGGTTCCCCTCCCCTGTAGCTGCTGTCACATTTACAGTAAATTTGGTGCAACTGTGCGGGGCTTCACATCCAAATGCATCACTCATTCACAGGGGTCTGTGAAGGAAAAAACTGCAGGCTCCTATAAAAAAAATAAAATAAAAAAAATAAAATAAAAACTTTTTTTTCCCCAAAGGCGATCCTAATCAATAAAAGTCCAGTTAACTTCTAGAGGGTGTTTTTTTTTTTTGGACCCCCGAAATGCAATAGATAGTTTTAGATTGTCCTGCTGACCCTTAGATCCCTTTAACACTGAGGCAGTTTTCAGGCTTTTTAGCGCTAAAAATAGCACGTGTAAAAATAGCGCCTAAAAACTGCTTCTCATGACTCCCCAATGTGAAAGCCTGAGTGCTTTCACACTGGAGCAGTGCGCTTGCAGGACGCTCAAAAAAGTCCTGCAAGCCGCATCTTTGGAACGATGTATACCCGGTGTAGTTACCGTTCCTAAAGCGCCCCTTCCCATTGAAAACAATGGGGCAGTGCTCCAAACCTGCCTGCAAAGCCCCGCTACAGCGGCACTTTGCAGGCGGTTTTAACCCTTTTTAACCCACTAGCGGCCGAATAGCACCGCTAAAACCACGGTAAAGCGCCGCTAAATATAGCGCTGCTTTACTGCCAGCACGCTCAACGCCCCAGTGTGAAAGTAGCCTTAGTCGTATCGGCGCTTTACTGCAGCCTTACTCGACTAAAGTTGATTCTGGACCTCAGTCAGCATACATGGAGGAATCTGTTAAGATTTTTTTTCTTTAAAGGAACACATTAAAAAAAACTAAGTGTATGGCCATCTCAAGAAACAAGGACAGAGCTTGGTCACCCTAAATCAGGAAGAACCCGAATGGGAATCTTCATGGATGGTTAACCACATATATATGATCAAAAGCTGCAGATTTAGATATATTGAAAAATTATACCTGAATTTCCATTAACATGTTAAATCTTTTTTGAAATTTTAGCAATTGGGTTTAAATTCACTTTGCGATGATTAGTTGTAAATTGTATGCATTTTGCATTGTAAACAGGCACCAACGCTTTTAATCCTGTGTCATCATAGTATTTTCAACTGTAGTATGGCTGTGATATCATATTTATCACTGTGGTAATATAGTATTTACAGCTGTAAAGTGTTGGGTTATGATCTACAGTTAAGCTCGGGAATAGGGCTAGGTGTTATGTTGAGGTTTAGGGTCAAAAATCAACTTTTTAAATTTTTTTTAAATTTTTGAGTGCAACACGTTTGTTTTTTTGGGTGTAATAAATGTATAATGTGGCAAAATCTATTATTACAACAAATTGGCACTTGTCCACACACCTCCACGATTAAGCCCCTATTGGGCGAAATTTTTTTGCTGCTGACCATGTCCATCTCTCTATGACTACAGTGTACCCATCTTCTGATGGCTACTTCCAGCAAAATAACGCACCATGTCACAAAACTCAAAACTTCTCAAACTGGTTTCTTGAACAGGACAATGAGTTTACTGTACTTCAATGGCCTCCACAGTCACCAGATCCCAATCCAATAGTACACCTTTGGGATGTAGTGGAATGGGAGATTCGCATCATGGATGTGCAGCCGACAAATCTGCAGCAACTGCGTGATGCTATCATGTCAATATGGATCAAAATCTTTGAGGACTGTTTCCAATACCTTGTTGAATATATGCCACGAAGAATTAAGGCAGTTCTGAAGGCAAAAGGGTACCCGGTACCAGCAAGGTGTACCTATAAAAAGGCCAGTGAGTGTATACCCTGAGATTCACCAGTGTAGAGATCACCGATATTGAAACCGAGCAGTACCAACACAAAGGACAGTGATTATGTTTCTCCTCCTCAGGACTATTAAGTTGGGTGTTTATGAAAGTCTAAAGATGCCCACAGACAAAGCAATCATCATCGGATTAAGCCAAACTCAGCAGCATTGGGAAATGATCATTTAATGTCTACAGGTAGCCCTTAAAATGTACTATAAATGTGTCTATTCTTCTTGCAGCAAGTATTGCCTTTCCTACCTTTGTTGTCCAGAGCTTCACTGTCCAATCAAAGGAAGATGTGACAAACAAGTGGGAAAAGTCCACGGCTCCCACAGCAGAGTGGCAGTGGATGCCTGTAATTGGTCCTTGGTGGCCTTCAAACATTTCACTTATTCCAGCTTTACTATAAAAACAATAAAACAAATCAGGGTTAATAAAGGCTCATTTTATATTTATATATATATATATATATATATATATATATATAAAAAAAAAAAAAAATTGTTAGCAATATATAGTATATTGTATGCTGGCCGTTGTGTGTGTATATTATGTGAAATTTCCAAAACAGACATTTCATCATACATTCAACTTTAAAGGATAAGTTCACCTTTTGTAAAAAAAATAAAATAAAGAAAAAATAAAAAAATAATGCTTTTGCCTCTGGGTGTCATGCTTGTGGCTGTCAGAATCTTGGTATGCCTCATGGGACTTGTAGTTCTGCAACAGCTGGAGATCCGCTAATTGCATAGCCCTGCTGTAAAGCATTGCGCCAGCGATCAGAAGATTGTGGGTGCAATGCCTGGATCCTGCAGATTCTACATTACACTGTCTGCCCGTACCTCCGATATGGGCAGGTAGTTACTGAACGGCAGGAAAAAAATCAATGAACTACAAGAGCACTCACCAGTGCCCTCACAGTTCATTGAGCACTATAAGCCATCAGCCGCATGGCTGGCGGTAGTCGTAAACGATTCATTCACAAGAAACTGACGTGGCCGTGTGGGCAAGAAGATCCCCTGCCCAATGTCACAAAGCAGGGAGCGACACGTAACATGGGTGCAACATGTAACATCTGTAACTCCTAAAAGGTGAAGTTAGCCATTTGAGCAGTACAGGGGGTCCCCGGGTTACAAACAAGATAGGGACTGTAGGTTTGTTCTTAAGTTGAATCTGTTTGGAAGTCAGAACAGGTACATTTTTTAAGTGTAGCTCCAGCCAAAAAAATCAACTTTTAAGCTTTTTGGAGAACATAGGGAAGGGTTATAACCCCTGTAACATTTGTTTTGCTGTCTGTGCCCCTGTTCAGAAGATTTCACCTCACTCTCTGTCCCAATGACAATTGGATTTAAAAAATTTTGGGTTGTTAGGGAAGCATGGACTGGTGATAAAGCATCGGTGGAGACACCTTTTTCCCCATATTAACTCTTACAGGAGTGAATTTCCCTTCCTAGGGGTAGATTTCCTCTCACTTCCTGTTGTCTCCCTCCGTTTGTAAGTAGGAGTCGTTTGTAAGTCGGATGTTTGTAAGTAGGGGACCCCCTGTACTGACAAAATGCCTTAGAAGCCCTGACTGGCCATCAAGGTGCTTCAAGTCTCTCTGCTAGTAGGTTTGTGGCTAAATGTGTCTTTAAAGTGTTAGCTCAGCATTACAGAAAATATTGAAAGATGAACACATACACCCACCCAGTCGTCCCCCCCCCCCCCCCCCCAGTGTTGTGTTGAGTGCTGAGCCGTCAGTACCCACACAGCTGGTGCAGAAGTTCAGGCATTTCAAATCCCTGTAATTTTGATTGGTCAGCACTAGCCCAGAGCATCGCTCTCATTTGTCCTGGAAGTACTGCAAAGAACAGGGAGAAAAGTGGGGATTTCAAATCCCAGAACCGCGACACTGGCTGCATGGGCACTGAAAGCTTAGCACTCAGGTGAGTACACCGTGGACTGGGTGTATGGTCTTATTACACAAAAGAACATGTGACAGAAGGCTTGCAGCCTCTTACCTACATATATAAGGTAGTAAGAAAAGCACACAGGAAGTTAAAGTATAGCCAACTTGTGTCTGGGTTGTTGCTAATTATTGTTACTTAGCACTATTGCCTGGAGTCCCCCCTTTTTAACCACTTGCCGACCGCCCCCTGTATATATACGTCGGCAGAATGGCACGTACAGGCAGAACCACGTACCTGTACGTGCCATTCTTCCGGCGGGTGGGGGGTCCGATCGGACCCCCCCCGGCCGGCGGGGACGGTCGGGATCGCTTCAGGAGCGATCCGGGATGAGGGGACGGCCAGTGGTTTCTGGCCACCCCCTCGCGATCGCTCCTGGCCAATCAGATGCTTCCTCTGTCTGTGTCAATCAAAACACAGGCAGAGGAAGTGATGTCACGCTCGGTGCGCCGGTCTATGTGACCGGAACGCCGAGCTGTGAACGTCTAAAGGTTAGTGCACCAACAGTACACTGACACCAGTACACATAGGCACACAAAACACCCCCCTGTCACCCCCAGATCACCCCCCAGATCACCCCCTCCCCCCCCAGTCACAGTGTCACTAATTGCAGTGATCATTTTTTTACTGATCACTGCATTTAGTGTCAGTGTGACTGTAATAACTGTCAGTGCAGTTAGTTTTAGGTCCAAGGTAGCCCCCTACCCCCCCCCTAATAAAGGTTTAACCCCTTGATTGCCCCCCAGGTAACCCTTTCACCCCCTTTTGCCAGTGTCACTAAGCGATCGTTTTTCTGATCGCTGTATTAGTGTCACTGCTGTCGCTAGGTAACCATTTTTTTTTTTTAGGTAACCGCCATGTTTATATAGGTTCATAAATAGGTTTATAGGTCAGGTACCCCCATATTACAACCTAAATAAAGGTTTTAACCCTTGATTGCCCCTAGAGTTAACCCTTTCACCAGTGATCACTGTATAACTGTCACTGGTGACGCTGGTTAGCCAGTTAGTTATTTCGTTATTTAGGTTCCCCGTCAGGTTTTTATATAGCGTCAGGTACCCCCATATATTACCTAATAAAGGTTTTAACCCCCTGATTGCCCCTAGTTAACCCTTTCACCCCCTTTTGCCAGTGTCACTAAGCGATCGTTTTTCTGATCGCTGCATTAGTGTCGCTAGGTAACCATTTTTTTTTTTTTAGGTAACCGCCATGTTTATATAGGTTCATAAATAGGTTTATAGGTCAGGTACCCCCATATTACAACCTAAATAAAGGTTTTAACCCCCTGATTGCCCCTAGAGTTAACCCTTTCACCAGTGATCACTGTATAACTGTCACTGGTGACGCTGGTTAGCCAGTTAGTTTTTTCGTTATTTAGGTTCCCCGTCAGGTTTTTATATAGCGTCAGGTACCCCCATATATTACCTAATAAAGGTTTTAACCCCCTGATTGCCCCTAGTTAACCCTTTCACCCCCTTTTGCCAGTGTCACTAAGCGATCGTTTTTCTGATCGCTGCATTAGTGTCGCTAGGTAACCAGTTTTTTTTTGTATTACTGTTACGGGTGACGCTGGTTAGTTAGCTTTATTTTTTATACTGTCAGGGCACCCGCCATTTATTACCCAATAACGGTTTAACCCCCTGATCGCCCGGCGGGTGATATCAATTAGGTTTTAGGGTCAAATAAGGTCTGCGTCGCCCCAGGTTAGTGCCAGTACCGCAAACACCCACGCGCAAAGCATACACCTCCCTTAGTGGTACAGTATCTGAACAGATCAATATCTGATCTGATCAGATCTATACTAGCGTCCCAGCAGTTTAGGGTTCCAAAAAAAAAAAACGCATTGTTAGCGGGATCAGCCCAGATACCTGCTAGCACCTGCGTTTTCCCCCTCCGCCCAGCCCACCCAAGTGCAGTATCGATCGATCACTGTCACTTACAAAACACTAAGCACACATAACTGCAGCGTTCGCAGAGTCAGGCCTGATCCCTGCGATCGCTAACATTTTTTTTGTGGTAGCGTTTTGATTCAGTCGCTTCAGTCAGGAGCTTTTTTACCTGTGAATCTCAAAAAAATAAAAAAAAAATAAAAATAGTTGTCGTTTTATTGTTCTCTCTCTCACTCTATTCTCTCTCTATTGTTGCTCTTTTTTTACTCCATTCTATTCTGCAATGTTTTATTATGTTTTATCATGCTTGCTTTTCAGGTATGTAATTTTGTTTACTGTGTTTTAGTGTTAAGCATTTTTTTTGTTTTCAGGTGCGCCATTCAGTTGCAACGCGGATTTATTTATCTTGACAGCAACAGCGTTTGCTCCCACGATACATAAAGCCGCGACTCCAACGCTGTAGGAGGTGATTTCACCACCACAGTTAAAAAAAAGAGCATATATGCCGAAGCATGGGGGCAGCAGGGGGGGGAGGAGCGATTGGCTCCTAATGCCACGTACATACGGTCGAAATTCCGACCGTGTGTACACGGCATAACTTTTGCGGGAGGATGCCCCCATGCATCGGCATATATAAATGGTGCATGTATGCCCATCATTAGAAGTGGGTGGATGAAGGGAGGTATTCTAATGGTGGGCATACCCACCAATCAATCTCTTTTTTTCGTTCAGCCAAGAGGCTGCATGAAAAAAAAAAGATTACAATATATGTCCAGTATGTTGCTGGACTTTGAATGGTTATACCAGAATGATGCCTGCAGGTTTAGGTATCATCTTGGTATCATTCTTTTCAGCCAGTGATCGGCTTTCATGTAAAAGCAATTCTAGCGGGTAATTAGCCTCTAGACTGCTTTTACAAGCAGTGGGAGGGAATGTCCCCCCCTCCCGGATATAAACCGCGCCATTGGGAAATTGGGAAAGCATTTTATCACACCAATCTTGGTGTGGTCAGATGCTTTGAGGGCAGAGGAAAGATCTAGGGTCTAATAGACCCCAATTTTTTCAAAAAAAGAGTACCTGTCACTGCCTATTGCTATCATAGGGGATATTTACATTCCCTGAGATAACAATAAAAATCATAACAAAGAAAAAAAAATGGAAGGAACAGTTTAAAAATAAAATAAAAAAGCTAAATAAATAAAAAAAAAACCAAAAAAAAAGCACCCCTGCCCCCCCTTCTCTTGCGCAAAGGCGTACACAAGCGTTGGTCTGGCGTCATATGTAAACAGCAATTGCACCATGCATGTGAGGTATCACCGCGAAGGTCAGATCGAGGGCAGTAATTTTAGCAGTAGACCTCCTCCGTGAATCTAATGTGGTATCATGTAAAGGCTTTTAAAGGCTTTTAAAAATGTATGTAGTTTGTCGCCACTGCGTGTTTGTGCGCAATTTTAAAGCATGTCGTGTTTGGTATCCATGTACTCGGCCTAAGATCATATTTTTTATTTCATCAAAAATTTGAGCAATATAGTGTGTTTTAGTGCATTAAAATAAAAAAAAGTGTATTTTTTCCACAAAAAATGCGTTTGAAAAATCGCTGCGCAAATACTGTGTGGAAAAAAAAAAAAATGCAACACCCACCATTTTAATCTGTAGGGCCTTTGCTTTAACATTATATATAGTGTTTGGGGGTTCAACGTAATTTTCTTGCAAAAAAAAAATATGTTTTCATGTAAACAAAAAGTGTTAGAAAGGGCTTTGTCTACAAGTGGTTAGAAGAGTGGGTGACGTGTGACATAGGCTTCTAAATGTTGTGCATAAAATGCCAGGACAGTTCAAACCCCCCCCAAATGACCCCATTTTGGAAAGTAGACACCCCAAGCTATTTGATGAGAGCAATGTTGAGCCCATTAAATATTTTTTTTTTTTTGTCCCAAGAGATTGAATAATGAAAAAAAAAAAAAATATATATATTTTTTTTACAAAAAGTTGTCACTAAATGATATATTGCTCAAACATGTCATGGGCATATGTGGAAATACACCCCAAAATACATTCTGTTGCTTCTCCTGAGTACGGGGATACCACATGTGTGGGACTTTTTGGGAGCCTAGCTGCGTACGGAACCCCAAAAACCAATCACCGCCTTCAGGCTTTCTAAGGGTGTAATTTTTTTATTTCACTTCTCACTGCCAATCACAGTTTCGGAGGCCATGGAATGCCCAGATGGCATAAAACCCCCCAAAATGACCCCATTTTGGAAAGTAGACACCCCAAGCTATTTGCTGAGAGGTATGGTGAGTATTTTGCAGATCTCGCTTTTTGTCACAAAGTTTTGAAAATTGAAAAAAAGAAAAAAAAAATTTTTTTTCTTTACTTTCTTCATTTTCAAAAACAAATGAGAGCTGTAAAATACTCACCATGCCTCTCAACAAATAGCTTGGGGTGTCTACTTTCCAAAATGGGGTCATTTGGGGGGGTTTTGTGCTATTTTGGCATTTTATGGCCTTCGAAACGGTGATAGGTAGTGAGGAGTGAAATCAAAAATTTGCACCCTTAGAAATCCTGAAGGCGGTGCTTGGGTTTCGGGGCCCCGTACGCGGCTAGGCTCCCAAAAAGTCCCACACATGTGGTATCCCCATACTCAGGAGAAGCAGCAAAATGTATTTTGGGGTGCAATTCCACATATAACTATGGCATGTGTGAGCAATATATCATTTAGTGACAACTTTTTGAAAAAAAAAAAAATCTTTTTTATTTTTGTCTTTATTCAATCACTTGGGACTAAAAAAAAAAAAAATATTCAATGGGCTCAACATGCCTCTCAGCAAATAGCTTGGGGTGTCTACTTTCCAAAATGGGGTCATTTGGGGGGGTTTTTGTACTTCTCTGCCATTTTAGCACCTCAAGAAATGAAATAGGCAGTCATAAATTAAAAGCGGTGTAAATTCCAGAAAATGTACTCTAGTTTGTAGACGCTATAACTTTTGCGCAAACCAATAAATATACGCTTATTGGCATTTTTTTTTTTACTAAAGACATGTGGCTGAATACATTTTGGCCCAAATGTTTGACTAAAATTGAGTTTATTAGATTTTTTTTATAACAAAAAGTAGAAAATCTCTTTTTTTTTCAAAATTTTCGCTCTTTTTCCGTTTATATCGCAAAAAAAAAAAATCACAGAGGCAATCAAATACCATCAAAAGAAAGCTCTATTTGTGGGAAGAAAAGGACGCAAATTTCGTTTGGTTACAAAATTGCATGACCGCGCAATTACCAGTTAAAGTAGTGCAGTGCGAAATTGAAAAAAGACCTCTGGTCCTTTGGCTGCCAAATGGTCCGGGGCTGAAGTGGTTAACTAATCATTTTTAGCAGTCAAAGTGAAAAAAAAAAAAAAAAAGTGAAAAGAGAATGAACCAGAGCTCAAAAGAAAAGATGCTGTGTGGAGAGCAGGTCATTTGGCTGCTTTTTTGTCCTTCCTAAATGGGGCAATTTCCTTAGACATTAATCCCTAGAGTCCACGCTGATGTGTCTAAGTGCCATTAGAGAGACCTCTTTCACGTCTGCTGTATTAAGATGCATTGAAGATTTTATCTTACCTTCCATGGCGACATGCTGTGTACACTGAGCCTTCTTCACTTCCCACTACAAAGTTGTTGACATCTCCCACAGGGAAGGACATACAGGTGACAGCGACTGCCTTAGATTGCTTGTGAACCAGCTCCATGCTGTCCTGGAAAGAAGGGACAGACATGTATTTAGAGGAGCTGGATTACCATTATCAGCAATAAATAGCTTGATTCATAAAAGCTCATTCAATACAAAAGAAAAGTTAAGAAAGATTTTTTACAGCAAAGCAGAATGATCAACATTAACGTGGTCCAGTTACCTGTGGTTGAGACAACATATCCAAGCTCCAAGAACAGATCTTTCCGTCTGTAGATATACTGATCAGATTGTGAGCGTTCTGTGTGCCAACCACATTTACACAGTAGACCGGGTGCTGAAAGAAAAAAAACACAATTAAAACTCATTTCATTCACACAGAAACAAATGCGAACAGCGCATACTAGATCTCTCTAATGGTGCTGTAATCTTACACAAATATCATTTTTGGTCAAATCTCCCCCAAATTGCTTTTTTTCAGAGAATTTTTGAAATTAAATGATGCAAGAACGCAGCATGAGACCATGTTTTTTTAAAAGCTAGTGTGCTAGGGGCATATGTATAGAGCAATAAATGCGATACTCACCAAAAATGAATTGCAGGTAAATCAATGTCTTTTTTGAAACAAAAAAATGCATTTGCAGTGAATATTTAGTGAAAGTCACTTTTAAGGTTTTATAAACGATACCCTAGGTGTGCCCCCGTTTGTGGCCACAATATCCTGTATATGGCATGCAATATCAGAATTAGAAATCTTTGTATAATGAACTTCAGATTTACAAAAACTATGAAATATGAGAACATACCGAAACAATTCAATTAAATTGTAGCCAATCAGGTAGGCCCTTGCACTTCTAGCTGTTGGTAGATGTACAGCCAGACTGTACTGCGTATTATGAGCTTTACAAACAAAATAGAACTGTAGGCAAAACTTTTTTTTTTCATTTTGGATAGAGTAAGGGAGGGTATAAACCCCGTCAGATTTGCAACATTTTTTTTTGCCATCTGTGTCCCATTGTGGAGATTTCCCTTAATTTCCTTGAGGGCGGTGACTGATGTGAATGTACAATTTATATGTAAAGTGCTGCCTAAGTTGAAGGCACTATATGGCCTCTTGCACACGGTACTCCTGTTTGAGCATCTACTTTTTCAGACTTTGTTTTTGTATGTATTTGCGCATATGCGTTTGCGCAATTTTGCAAAAACTTCTCACGTTCTTGTTCTGCACAATATGTAAATGGAAATTTGCACATATTTGTGCGCAATCGCGTGTATTTGCACGCATTAAGTGTAAATTACTGATCCAAAAACGCAGATTTCCCTTTTTTTTTTTTTTTACTGAATAATGCACAACGCTTGTTTACACACCTGTGTGCATAGGCTCATTACAATTAATGGGCTGTATTTTAGCTACAGTAGTAAAAAAATAAAAAAGCTGTACTGAGCTTTTTCAAGCTGCAGTGTGCAAGAGCCCTATAAGTACCTGAAATAAATAATTTCCTGTCCCATAGCCAAACAGGAAATGAGAAGAAATCCTTGCAAATTTAAGGAATTCATTGGGGACCCCCAGGTCATCAGAACTAGTGTCCCCATTGGAAGATTTCACCTCTATTACTTTTTTGGGGACAACCCAAAATTTGGGATTTTCTTTTACTTTCAATGAAAATAGTAAAAACAGGACAGAGAGAGGGTACATCTCCTCAACAGGGGTTCAGACAGCAATAAAAACTATCAGGTGTTCTAATCCCTCTCCCCAGCAGGTTGATCGAAAGAAGGTGCCTCGATTTCCCCATCCACACATTTAAGATAGATGGAGGAATTCTTCCCGCTGTGGTACTGTATTCTGAAAGCAGGGAACCTTCCTCGCCGTCAGAATACAACGATCAACGTTGCTGGCTATAGCCAGCGGGCTCATTCATGCTGGTTGTACGCAAGTCAGTTGATAGATCGACTTGTATACAACCAGCATGCCCACACATGGATTGAAGTTAGGCTGCAGCCTGCGGAACCGGCCGAATTTCAATCCATGTAAGGACGCAGAGTTTAGCCCATGACTTCATTACAGTGATACAGGGCAATGGACCACTAAACTCACAAATCAGGATTACACTTTGTATATGTCAATGACAGGCTGAGTTATTTCATTATCCGATAGCTCAGTCACTTCAATTGTGTATTCTAGAATTCTCAATGTTGCATAACCAGGTAAGCCAATCTCAACCTTTAAAGAAAAGAGTCAATATCTGCATATAACTCAGCTGCATGCATGTGGATCTACAAATTATTTTGAAATGTTAATCAGTGAACTCTTCCTATGCACTGTTGCTTATGCATTTTTCATTAAGGCCTCATGCACATGTGCTTTTTCCCCCACAAATAGAGCTTTCTTTTGATGATATTTGATCACCTGAGTGGTTTTTATTTTTTGCGCTATAAACAAAAAACAGGCTGACAATTTTGAAAAAGAAAAACAAACAATATTTTTTTACTTTTTGCTATAATAAATATCCCAAAAAAACACAAATTTCTTCCTTAGTTTAGGCCAATATATATTCTTCTACATTTTGGTAAAAAAATCAATAAAATAAAATCGCAATAAGCGTAAATTGATTGGTTTGCGCAAAAGTTATAGCGTCTACAAAACAGGGAATAGATTTATGGCATTTTTATTATACATTTTTTTTTTTTTTTATTAGTAATGGCTGCAATCAGCGATTTTTATCGTGACTGCGACATTGCGGTGGACAGATCGGACACTTGACACCATTGACATTTATACAGTGATCAGAGCTAAAACTAGCCACTGATTACTGTATAAATGTCACTGGTATGCAAGGGGTTAAACACTAGGGGCAATCAAGGGGTTAAGCGTGTTCCCTCAGTGTTTTAACTGTAGGGGGAGGGGCTCACTAGAACATGACAGAGATCACTGCTCCCAATCACTGGGAGCAGTAGATCCATGTCATGTCACTAGGCAGAACAGGGAAATGCCTTGTTTACATAGGCATCTCCCAGTTCTGCCTCTCCATGTCACGGTCCCCCGCTGGACATCGAGTCTACGGGACCCGAGGGCACGCTTCTGCGGCGCTCCCACCCACTAGCCTACGATGACGGAGGGACGTACGGATACACCCATTTGCGCAGCTGTGACATTCTGCCGACGTACATCGCCGTGCAGCAGTCGGCAAGTGGTTAAAAGGATCCCAGGACGAAGTCAAGATAACGAAACGCGCTGGAGCGTGGCTGTACAGCAACTAGTAGGAAAATTTTGTCACAACGCGAGATGCTCCAGCGGAATCTGCAGTGTGGCGAGGGATCGGGGGCTGGATTTTATATTTGCTGCTGGAGCGCTCTGGTTCACATTTCAATGCTTGTTTTTTTTTTTTTTACCATGTAAGTGCAATGGATGAAGGTTTTATTTTAATAAATTATCAGTGTATTTGACGTTATGACACTAGTTGAGCTCTTTTAGGTATCTTCCCCCATGTGTTTGCATCCCCCTGTCTACACCGAGTGAAGAGGAGCTGGTCGTTGTTTTAAACCTTTAGGGGTAACTGCGCTTCTTCCAAACACGTGAGTGTAAGGCAATACCTCTTGGCGAGTTCAATACTGACGGGGAGCGGTTCTTGAAACAAGCATGGTGTTGTGTGAAGACCCTATCACTCTTTGGAAGATCGTTCATATGTTTATGGACATTCTTTTCTGCGCCACTATTGATTATGGACTTTTACTACATTTTCCATCTATTTTTCACTTTTCAGATGTTTGTATATTTTGGATGTGGTATTTTAGTGCTGCTGATCACTTTAGTCTTCTTAGGTGATATTTACATTATTTCTTTAAAATGACTCATGAAAATTAGAAACGTATGGTAGCTGCCACTGCTGATCTCTCCTTTGAAATTGTTATCTCTCTGGCTGTCATGATAATGTGCTGGCTTCATTCATTTCTGATCTGGAACAAATATAGAGATGAGAAATGTTGACACTTAATAGTGCAACATTTGTTCCAGGTCTGTAATTGTACAATCTCTGTCCTTTAGATCCCCAAAACTGAAATGCAAGAGCCCATATAAACAAACAAATCTATACTATTGGTTTGTCCAATCAGGTAGGCCCATGCACTACAAAGTTGTTGGTCAATCAAAAGGAGATTTTACAATCAGATTTGAATGTAAATGTGTGTGTGTGTTTGGTCAGCCTAAATGTTGGATCCAGATGTCTCTTTTCTAAGTTCACAATCTTACTACATGTAGTTGTAGCCGATATAAAAAAATATCCAGATTCATTGTATGTAGGTCTGATGTTTGCTTAGATCACAGTCTCAGATGTTAGCTTGGTTGTTAGCTTGGTCCCAAACCTAATGACTGTATCACAAGCAAATCCAAAATTCAGAACACAACATCAACTTTTTATAATAACTTTTATAAATGGTTCATCCAAAAATAAAACCTATACACGTTTAAGCAGATATGTGTATAGTTTATTGATTAAAAAAAATTAAGTCTGACGTTCTGCTTTAAGGTGCACTTGTGCACAGTATTTTTACAATAACAGACACCAGCACATCGATGGCCTGTCAACACTGATGTACGCATGGCACTGGTGACCAACAGAAACTTACAGTGTGAGCAGCAGCTGAAAGTGGAGTCCTCTGGACTGGTGTCCTCTTGTTACTTCTGTTGTCCCATAACACAATCTGGCCGGAATACGTCCCACCAACTACCAGGTTGGGGTGAAACTTTGCAAAAGCTGCGGACATTACAGCAGACTGAAACAAAAAAAAAAAGGAACACGACACATCAAATAAAGACGACTTAAACATCCATCACCATAACAGAATTCAAATAAAGTTATACAAATATCTCTAATTATTACTTTGGTCAACACTGCCAAAGCAAACATTACGATGTCAAAAACATCAGACTCATAGAAGACCTTATAAGCCCCCACAAAGGCAGGGAGGAAAGCTTTTGTAAAACATGGTTTTATTGGCTGGACTTCCTCCTCTAAATAGACATGAATTGTTTAGATCAATTTCCAGAGTGTTCCACCACAATATGAGTCGCCTTTGTTAGGGCAAAACACAACTGGATCCACTTTTCAAGAAAATTCTCACCAAATGGATTTAAAGCCAACAACAAGTCGTAAGGGTAGCAAACAACCTGTTATGGCGCTTTCCATCTTCTTACAGATGCAGCTGGAAAAGCAGTCGCATAAGGAAAAATGTTGCCACCTTAGGGACTCAATATGACCCAAGTTTAGAAAGAGCATTGATAGAAGCACTAGTGCGAATTGGATGCAGGGGTTTCTCCACATTCAATTCTCATGACAGGAGATTGTGACCGGCTCTCAATGGAGCCAGTTCACACATCTCCGGAGTGGCTGCGAAGCGAATTGCACAGAGGTTCTGTGCATCTTTGGCTTTGTTTCAGGTCCAAATTCAGGCAACAATTCGGGCCCGATTTGTCCCTCAAAACGGAGAACAGGAACGCATTGGACCCCTGCTGTCAGCCGCCTCTGTCTGAAGTGTGAACCCAGCCTTAGAGTGATAAACACCGTAGCTTTAAGGGTAACTCCAGTTTTGTGGGGGAAAAAAAGTAATATAGCATATACAATTGCTATACAGGCCATGTTGCAATTGATTCATTTTCACTCTGCAGTTGCTGTAATTAGCCATGAAATTCAATGCAACATGGCAACCTGGAGGCCTTCTGTACACAGCTGGTGTACAGAACCTCTCCAGAAATATAATTTCCTGCTTGTGTGATTGGCTCACTGATTTTCCCAAAAGTCTGCGCTAAGATACGGTACAAGTCAGATTTTAGGCATCCTCTAAAACAAAAAATTTATTTTTGGCGAGATATTCCATTAACCAAAAGATTAATAGCTTTGGAAGGGATGCTGATATTGCAACTTTTCTCTTATGAACACTAAGTGCATCAGCTGATTAATAATGAAAAAAATCAAAAAAGCACAAACAGCTTTTTCTTCAAAGCAGGGTCATGTAGGAATCTGCAACAGTTTTTTAAAAACCTTGCAATGAACATTGATTACCTATAGAGGATTGTTTTTTTCTCTCTCAACAAAAGTGTGTACTCTTTAACTTAGGAGTAATATCAGTAGACTGACTCCTCAGGGGCAAGATCATTTGAAAAAGGAGCTAAAAAATAAAAAAAAAAAAGATCATCCAACAAGGACCTTAGCAACTAGGTTAAAAGATGCTAAGACCATAATTAAATCAGATATACTGAATCAGTTGGAGAAGGCATGAGAGTGTACTTATGGCCCTGTCCTCAGAGTCAGAAAAAAACTGGGTAATTTGAGTCAAAGTCCCGCATGATTGTGATAAAAAGTTTCTGATGAAAGCGCAGAGGGACTCAACTACACCAGACAGAGCAAAGAAGGACTTTGAGGATGGGAGAGACCAACAGCAGAGGACAACATGACTCCAAGCTGCAGACGTTGGCAGCATTGATGACCTGGAAAGCACTCTGCTGCGAACTAAATCCAAAACTGAATCTAGAAAGTGTCCCATGTGGAATTCAGTACCTTAAAGAGGAAGTAAACCCTGAAGCTTTAAGACTCACTGTGCCCTCCAATGGACAAAAAAGGATCCCTACGCTTTTAACTTAATTAACTGTCTGGATCAGGGTTTCTCCAGAGGTTGCTAGGGGTTTCTTGAGAAATGAGCAATTTATGCCTCTCAGATAAGTTCCTACTGACACCCTTGATCTTTTTAGCTATAAGGGGGTCATCTTTACCAATGCCCACAAGGGTAAGGAGCATTCGTCCCACTGACCATCACACTAAATGTATTGTGGTGAGTTGTAGATATAATCATTTTTAGCAGGGGTTTCCTGAGACTGAAAGTTATTTAAAGGGTTTATCTGCACTGAAAAGTTGAGAAAGGTTGGTCTAGATTACACCAACATGGACCACAGATTACAGTGAAACAGACAAATTTGAGGTTGCAGAAGTCCCATCACTGACCTATGTGCATCCTCCACGCCAAGGGCAATCGAACAGAAGCCTAGTATCCAAGAGTAAACTCCCCTAAAAGGCCACCGTAAAGCATCATTGATTCGTTGGTGGAACTGAAATTCTTAAAGCGGGACTACACTGTATCTGAGCACCACACACCAAAATCACAATCTAATTCATTTTTAAAATTCAAAGCAAATACTCCCATCCGTCAATGTCTCCATGCTTTATTTTGCTAAGAAATCACTTTGAAAAACTTCCCCTAGCATTTCTGACCATGGCCATCTTGAGTAAGGGCAGATGATTCATGTAGCAGTTACTTCTGGAATCCATCTTCCCTTAGCACTAGGATGCAGGCAGTAGGGTGTGCTTAGCTAAGAAAACTGCTCCTCCCCTTCTGAAGACTCCTGGCATGTGTGACATAAATTGCCCAGGCATGGAAACCAGGAAATAAAGTGCTGTGAAAAAGTATTTGCACCTTCCTGATTTTTTTGCATATTTCTCACACTTAAATGATTCAGATAATCAAACAAAATGTTAATATTACACAAAGATAACCTGATAACCATTTATTAGGGAAAAAAGCTGTTCAAACCTGCATGGCCCTATGTGAAAAAGTAATTGCCCCCTCCCATGCTGAATCATGAATGAACTGTGATTAACCACAATTTTTTGGAAAGCCGAGTTAAATTTCACTTTCCACACCCAGGCCTGATTACTGCCAGACCTGTTGAATCAAGAAATCACAAATAGCATGCTTCACTTTGTCAGAAAGCTTCTAACAGATCACAAAAAGCCACACATCATGCCACAATCTAAAAAAACTCACTTGCCTCAGGTAAGATCAGTGTTCATGATTCAACAATAAGAAAGAGACTGGGCAAAAATGGCACCCATGGGACCAAAGAACAACAAAGGCTCATCTCACATTTACCAAAAAAACATCTTGATTATCCCCAAAACTTTTAGGCAAATATTCTGCGGACTGATGAGACAAAAATCAAACTTTTTGGAAGGTGTGCGTCCCGTTACATCTGGTATAAAAAAATAATACAGCATTTCATAACAAGAACATCATACCAACAGTCAGACATGGTGGTAGTAGCATGATGGTCTGGGGCTGCTTTGCAGCTTCAGGACCTGGACGACTTACCATAATTAATAGAAACATGAATACTGAGCTCTACCATCGTGACCTCAAGCTCAACTGCACTTGGGTTATGCAGCAGGACAATGATCCGAAACACAAAACAGAAAATTCACCTCCAAATGGTTCAAGCAAAGCAAAATTTAGGGTTTGGAGTGGCCTAGTCAAAGCCCGGACTTAAATCCAATTGAGATGCTGCATCATGACCTTACACATGCAGTTTATGCTGGAAAACCCTCCAATGTGGCTGAATTAAAACAATTCTGCAAAGAGTGGGCCAAAATTGCTCCACAGCAATGTGAAAGACTCATTGCCAGTTATTGCAAACGCTTGATTGCAGTTGTTGCCGCCAAGGGTGGAGCAACCAGTTATTAGGTTTAGGGGGCAATTACTTTTTCACATAAAGCCAGGCGGGTTTGAACGTCTTTTTTGCCTTAATAAATGAAACCATCATTTAAAAACTGCATTTTGTATTGACTCTGGTTTTCTTTGCGTAATAATAACATTTGTTTGATGATCTGAATCATTTAAGTGTGACAAATATGCAAAAAAAAAAAAATATCAAAAAAAAAGGGGCAAATACTTTTTCACAGCATTGTAACTGGAGGAAAAAAAAAAAAGTTACTAACAGCAAGGAAGGTTCTCACGTCCACAGTGATGAGATATCCCTTCTCTATGCTCTTGATATAATCTTATGGCAGAATGTACAAAAATGTAATCCCTTCTGTCATCCACTTTATCTTTCCTCCTTACAATAATAAAAGCAAAAAAAGAAAAAAAAAAATCCTTAAATAATGTATCCTGCAAAAAATGCTGTGCTGAGCTCCCATTAAGGCTGGTCATGTGACCAAATCTGGCAGCTCGGGCAGAGCTTCTGATTTGCTGGCTCTGCTTAGACACAAGTCCCCTACACTAAAGAAAATTGATCAATGTCAAGTAATTTAGTCATGTGACCAGCTACCATAAAAAACTATAAATTAAAGTTTTGGGCTTTTTTTTAATGATTATTATTGAAAGAGACTGGGATGGTGGGAGGGGGGTTAGTTTCTGTATCAGTGTAAACCTAAAAAGAAGAAAAAGAATGTATATAATAGCAGTGCTATATGCAACTTTAGAGTTATGCAAAATTCACCTTATGCTAAATTTTTTAATTCAAAAAGTTTGATGATCAAGTATAATTTATCATCGTGCTGTTGCAATAGCTGTTTTTCAGAAAATTTATGTGAAGGCATAACAAAATCACTTAAAACCTTCACAGAACTCTGTTTTTACTGAAGAAACATTTAAGGGTTTTCTCATATCAGTTTCTGGAAAATTAACATTTGTCAGTTATGACGGCTGTGCCCTGACAGTAATCTGACAGCTCGGGATTACATGCTACATTTAATCCATCACAATAAACTCTGGCAATTTTGACATGAAGAAAATAGAAGTTGCTCACTTGTTGGCAAACACATTTAAAGCTTCTCTCTTTGCTTAAAATTTACAGCACATTCTGAGCATGTGTTTCCACTTAAACAAGTCCGTTTCCATCTCCCCAGGCCACATCCTACTCGGTTAATGGTCCAAAACATGTTGTCTGGCATGAGAAAGCAGCTTAGATGGGGAGGACTTACATTAATACAAATCAGAAGGGAAGTAGCATGCAGCTTTTCAGTCATTCTTAAACTATATGAATGATGTCAGAAAGGTCCAATAGAGAAAAAAAAAAAAAAAGAACGATTTTCTTTTTTTTTTTTTAAATTGATGACGAGCTCAATCAGCGTATGCTTGCAGATGCATGTGGTTTAAATAGGAGCAATGAAATCATTATGCTAAATACTAGTATTTGGGGTAGTAGGGAAGTATGCATCCAGATAATTAACATAAAGCATTTGCCTTTGTACCTGGCAGTGAAACACATATTCTGGGGTTGTCTTCTTGTATTTCATGTTCCACACGAGTGCCACGCCATCTGGCTCGTGAGGGGCATCCTCGTTGTTGTTGTAGGATGCTACAAGTAGCTCGGGGTACTGGACAGGTGGAAAACACAAAGGATTACAATGAAAAAAAACATATACACAAGAACTCCACTGGAACTTAAAGATATCAGGTATTTTTTTAAATAAGGAACATAAACTATAAAATTAAACCAATTAACACTCACCTTCTGTATTATGCTTTAACACAGCAATAGATGAGTAAAATAACCCGTACAATTAATCTAAGTTCATCTTTCACTGACTTGAGGACACTAAAACATGAAGGGCTGATATGCATTACACAACTCATCAGAACACTTTTTCCCAAGTTATTAAATAAGCAAAGCTGCTCAAAAGCAACAAAGAGGAGAAAGTCCTCAATGAATGGCGGGAACTAAGAATTTTTGCTCCTTCACACTTGGCTATGACATCCTGAGAAGCAGAAAGGCTGTTTCAAATGTTACAAGCATGTATATATCATAATATTTTTTTTTGCAGCACCAGTTATGTTGTTACTTTTGTTTCCAATAAATGCTGATAATACTGAATTAGGTTGATCCCATTGGTGTAATGGCTTTGTTTGCTCTGCATGGGCGTTCAACATGCGATTAATAAATATTTTTCTTTGGAAAAAGAGTATGACAAATTCACTCTGAATGAATCTATGCTATTGTAATGCAATATATTATATGAATATATATCCATTGTGTTAACATTGTTAATATTTTCCAGCAAAGAGTTGTTAAACCTGCAAACACTTTTCCTTCTTTTGCCTGCTCTTAGTCCTGCCATGGAACACTACCATTCCCTTAAAGCAGAATTCTGTGAAAAAGTTTTTTTTCTCATGCAGTGGGGCTGTGCTTGCACTGGGATTGGTTAACGGCTACACTTACCCAATACTCTGTAAAACCGCATTCCCTACATCCATCGGTGAACTGTTCCTGCCCTCCTCGTGTTCAGAGCACGTCTATGGGCAGGATGATGTCAGGACCAGTCCATTCACAAGACCACTAGCTTGGGGGGGGGGGGGGGGGGGGGGGGGGATAAGAGTGCCAGGGGCCGTTCTTGCGCTCGGAAGATCGGTGGATTAGGAAAGTATACCTTCGCTCCACTTAAATTTTTGCCTGGAATTCTTCCTTAAATAAATCCCCAAGTTCTATCACATCTGAAGTCACCTAAGTACTTCAACTCATCGCTCAACTGAGCACAGATTAAACTGGTTCTAAAGGCTCAAGGTTTTTTTACCTTAATGCATTCTATGCATTAAAGTACAAAACCTTCTTGGTGCAGCTCCCCCCTTATACTTACTTGAGCCCGATCTCGATCCAGCGATGTGCATGAGAGCAGCGGCTCTCCCGGGTCTCCATCTCCCCCATTGGCTCACACAGCAGGGGAAACCACTGACTCCTGATGCTGTCAACCACAGCCAGTGAGCCAATGAGGAGAAAGCAGAGACGGGGCCGAGCCACGCTGTGTGTGTAAACGGAGACACAATGTGTGGCACGAAAGCGAGCCTGCTTGAGTTCCCACATAGCAAGAGGCTTGCTATTGGGGGCACTCAACAGGGGGGAGGAGCCAGGACCACTGGCAGGGGACCCAAACAAAAAAAAAGAAGAGGATCAGGGGCAAGTAGAACATGTTTGTTATTTAAAAAAAAAAAAAAAAAAAAAAATCATTTTAAAGAAGTTCTCCCAATAACACTTTTGTCCATAGAATGGAGAAGGGAAAAAACATGTAATTTCTGTTACTGTTTGTGTCCCTACTGGGGAGATTCAGACAGTTCCGGCTTTTCCTCGCTATTTTATAAATGCAAAACGAATTTGTACTCCAATCGCTCGCCACTGATTGTGATTTTGACTTGTTGTGTAGTACTTCAGCATAGACACAGATTTCAGATAATCGGACTGGCCAATTAGAAAAAAAAATTGGCTGTGTATAATATTTAACTGTGTGATTAATTTAACTAGCTGAGATCCGCGCTATAGCCAAATGACGGCTACAGCGCGGATCTGTTGTGCCGGGAGCACGTCATATGACGTCCTCCCCTTCTGTGCACTCCAGGGAGCGCGCGCGCGCTCTCGCCGTGTCACTGGGCACCCGATGCGCGTGCCCAGCGGCCGCGATGTCCGCTGGGCACCCGCGATTGCCCGGTAACACAGCGGGACCGTGGATCTGTGTGTGTAAACACACAGATCAACGGTCCTGTCAGAGGAGAGGAGCCGATGGTGTGTTCTCTGTACAGAGACACACCGATCGGTCTCCTCCCCTTGTGAGTCCCCTCCCCCCACAGTAAGAATCACTAACAGGGAACATAATTAACCCTTCCCCGCCCTCTAGTGGTTAACCCCTTCACTGCCAGTGTCATTTATACAGCAATCAATGCATTTAAATAGCATTGATTGCTGTATAAATGACAATGGTGCCAAAAATGTGTCAAAAATGTCCGATGTGTCCGCCATAATGTCGCAGTCACAATAAAAAAATCGCTGATCACCGCCATTACTAGTAAAAAAAAAATATTAATAAAAATGCTATAAAAACTATCCCCTATTTTGTAAATGCTATAACTTTTGCGCAAACTAATCAATAATCGCTAATTGCGATATTTTTTTTACCAAAAATATGTAGAATACGTTTCGGCCTAAACTGAGGAAAAAAAAGTTTTTTTATATATTTTTTGGGGATATTTATTATAGCAAAAAGTAAAAAATATTGTTTTTTTTTAAAATTTGTCGCTCTTCTTTTGTTTATTGCGCAAAAAATAAAAACGCAGAGGTGGTCAAATACCACCAAAAGAAAGCTCTATTTGTGGGGAAAAAATGATAACAATTTCATTTCATGACCGCGCAATTGTCATTCCAAGTGCGTCAGCGCCAAAAGCTGAAAATTGGTCTGGTCACGAGGGGGGTTTAAGTGCAAAGTAATCAGGTGGTTAAATAAGTTGTTTGGACAGCTGCCATTGCTGAAATGAATTTGAAGGTGCAGCTATAGGGCTGTCATTTTTACTTGTCTACCCTTCTTGAGAATTACAGCCATGCCGTATGCACCTTCGAAATTACAACAGCAATTATTCTGTCCCGACGGGCTTCCTTTAAGGAATAAGCCAAGACGTGCTTTTATATATTTACATAGATTTCATCTTTTAATGAAAGGTCATCATGCTCCATTGCCACTGTTTTACGTCTCTGTTAAAGTTAATAAATCCTAGCTGTGTTGTCCTTTATTAGCATTTAACAAGTAACATAAATCCTAAAAGCACTACTGTAATGGATTTCCTTCTGTTGCTGAAAAAAGTTGACCTATACAATGACCCATAAAATAGCTCACAATTTTCACCTTCATTTGAAATAATCTGGGAGGTGACAGGAGTTCACGGGAGGTTCCAATACTAACCAGCCCTAAGAGCCTTTTTTCCAAGTTGTATGACTCTTAGAATATGAAATCTTTATTAAAAAGATCCAAGATTCCCAAAAGGACGAATGAGGACAGCGATGGCAAATATAAAATCTACTAAATACAAATGAACTCAATATCTTCATTGTATAATTCTGGGCAGAAGCCACTTCTTTCCAAGTCTTCTGGCGAGTCCTGTAAAGTCACAGGTTCAACCACGAGCCCATCCTACTCCATTACTCTATTAGGATGTTAGGATGGTATTGTGCACAGACTGGACTTGCTTGTTCCTGCACACTCTCATTTCTGATTGGTGTTTGTTATGGAAAGGCAAGAATTTGTAGACATAATGACTATTTGTTACTGGACATGTTCCAATATGTTATGCCTGCCTGTACTGATGTAACATCTATCCTTACCGCCTGAATTGGTTGCTTGCCTTCTGCTGGATGTGGACCGCTAATTTGTACCCCAATTTGTTCTTTAAAAATGTATTAACCGCTTCCCGACCGCCCACTGTATATATACGTCAGCAGAATGGCACGGGCAGGCAAAACCACGTACCTGTACGTGGCCCTTTAAATGCCTGCCCGTGGGTCGCGCTCGCGACCCGGTCGGGAGCTCCGTAACCCTGGCCGCAGGACCAGCGGACCCGATCGCCGCTGGTGTCCCGCGATCGGGTCACGGAGCTGAAGAACGAGGAGAGGTATGTGTAAACAAACCTCTCCCCGCGATTCCTACTCTGCCTGTCATTGATTGGCTGTTCCCGGTCATCGGGAAAGCCGATCAATGACGTCAGACGTCAGCCCCGCCCCCTAATGTAAAAAAACACACACACGTCAGAGCCCATAACCCCTCCCCCTAGTGGTTAACTCTTTCACTACAACTGTCATTTATACAGGAATCAATGCATTTAAATAGCTGATGTGTCCGCCATAATGTCGCAGTCACAATAAAAATCGCTGATCGCCGCCATTACTAGTAAAAAAAAAAAATTGAATAAAAATGCCATAAAACTATCCCCTATTTTGTAAACGCTATAACTTTTGCGCAAATCAATCAATAATCGCTAATTGCGATTTTTTTTACCAAAAATATGTAGAAGAATACGTATCGGCCTAAACTGAGGGAAAAAAAATGTTTTTTTTATATATTTTTGGTGATATTTATTATAGCAAAAAATATTGCATTTTTTTTCAAAATTGTCGCTCTATTTTTGTTTATAGCGCAAAAAATAAAAACCGCAGGGGCGATCAAATACCACCAAAAGAAAGCTCTATTTGTGGGAAAAAAAAGGACGCCAATTTTGTTTTGGAGCCACGTCGCACGACTGCGCAATTGTCAGTTAAAGCGACGCAGTGCCGAATCGCAAAAAGGGGCCTGGTCCTTTGGCTGCTAATTGGTCCGGGGCTGAAGTGGTTAAACATTGATTAAACAAGAAAAAAAATAAAATCTTCTGGCTAGTCCTGTAAAGTCAGTGGGCAGCTGCAGAGAATGGCACTCATTTAATGACACATGAATGACACTCAAAGTAGCAGTACACACTGTTGTGGAGGCACACCTCCACCATCAAGAATATGGTATATGGTAGCTGGGGCTCAGAGGGGTTGAATGACATTAGCCGTCTATCTAGAGGCAACTTTGTGTGGAGGACAGCGATGGATTAAAAAAGGTATTTTTCCTCTTTTTATTAATGGGCTATTCAAATTTTTTTAGCGCGAGTGCACCTTGAAATATAACCTATGCTATACATTTCTTTATTTAAAAAATAGCATTCATAGACAAAAGTGCTCTGAGAAAGCATTTAAAAAAACATCTATTTTCATTATTTTTCTGCAAATAAAGCATCAATATATGAAACCACCATGCTCACAATTAACATGTAGCCAAAATGCTCTTCACACCATTTTATTAAATAAAAGTTCATTGTTTTTGTAGCTTCCCAAAATCTTTCATAACATCACAAAGTCTTATTCTCAGTACCTGAGAGGACCAATCCAGGCAGCTAACAACGCGATGCTTTGACCAACGCTCATCAAAAAACTGTCTGTTCAGAGACAACTTTGCACCTGCTTGTATTTCTCTGTAAAAATAAATAGCTTGATTAGAAAAGCAAATTATTTTAAATGAGTAGTAAATTGAAGTAATGCAAAATAATAAATTACCCTTCTTTTTCTTCTAGATCTCTGCCACTGTAATCAAAGAAAATGTTGATCTGTTCAGAAAGGGCACGCTCCACAATTCTTGTGCTGTGGTCAAAGAAACTGATGAACTCCTCAGTGTGAACGATTTGTTGTTTCTCCTCTTCTGTGAGCTCGTGTGGTGGGGCTGGAAGATCATTACAAACCTGGGTAACTAGGATAACATGTTACCAGCATGTGACAGAAATCCACTACCAAAGCCTACATACAGATGGTCATAATCACATAAACAGCACTCAGATCCCACAGAAAGTTCACAGCAGAAGTTGGTGGACAGCTTCAAGTAGAGCTCAAGAGAGCACAATTCTGCCAATAAACAGGCACGTCATCAGCAATGTTTTGCTGTATAGTGCATTGAAAGACCAAAAACCTTGTGCAAGCATCAACCGGCTTTATTTGTCATAGGCTTTGACCAACCAATTTATGCTCCTCACTACTGGTCAGTCAGGCTGCCCCACCAGAGTAAAGGGTAAACCATAAGATGTGGGAGGCTGCCACGTCATAGTGATGGGTCAACCATAAGGTGTGGGAGGCAAGATGGAGCAGACCAGAGCCCGTGACCATAAGGTGTGGGAGGCTGCCATGTCATAGTGATGGGTCAACCGTAGGATTTGGAGGCAGGAGGGAACAGAACAGAGCCCATGACAACAGCAGCTATATAATTGCGATCTGTAAATGTTAAAAGCCCCGTGCCCTAGAGGAAAGTCGATCTTATGTGTAATGGAAATATCCTAATAACTCTATGGCCCGCCAGGCTGATTTACCCGGCCTGCAGACTGCCCTGATGAGATTGCAGCACTCCCCCTCCCCTCTGCTACCTTAATCACACAAGACGAGAAACATGACAGGTCTGGACAATGGGACTGGACTTTTGGAGTTAAGCGGGTGATTAGTTACTAGGCAGCGGGGCGGTCCCAGCAATCAATCACCTGCCTTTCACTTGAAAAGTCCCGCCCTTTGTCCGGACCTGTCATGCTTTCCGTCTTGTGTGACTAGGGTAGGGGAGAAGGAGTGCTGTGATCTCATGGAAGAGGCAATGTAATACCGCTGGAGAGCTTTGTGATGGGGGGAAGAGAGTCTGTGATGGGGGGGGGGGGGGGAGAGTCTGTGATGGGGGGGAGAGAGTCTGTGATGGGGGGGGGGGGAGAGTCTGTGATGGGGGGGGGGGGAGAGTCTGTGATGGAGGGGGGAGGGGGGGTCTGTGATGGGGGGGGGGAGGAGGGGTGATGGGGGGGGGGGGGGAGTCTGTGATGGGGGGGGGGGAGAGTCTGTGATGGGGGGGGGGGGGGGTCTGTGGGGGGGGGGGAGAGTCTGGGATGGGGGGGAAGAGTCTGTGATGGGGGGGGGGGGGAAGAGTCTGTGATGGGGGGGAGAGTCTGTGATGGGGGGGAAGAGTCTGTGATGGGGGGGAAGAGTCTGTGATGGGGGGGGGGGGGAGGGGGGGAGGTGGGGGGGAAGAGGTGGGGGGGGGAAGAGTCTGTGATGGGGGGGAGAGAGTCTGTGATGGGGGGGAGTCTGTGATGGGGGGGAAGAGTCTGTGATGGGGGGGGGGGGGGAGTCTGTGATGGGGGGGGAAGAGTCTGTGATGGGGGGGGGGAGAGAGTCTGTGATGGGGGGGGGGGAAGAGTCTGTGATGGGGGGGGGGGGGAAGAGAGTCTGTGATGGGGGGGGGGGAGAGAGAGAGTCTGTGATGGGGGGGGGGGAGAAGAGAGTCTGTGATGGGGGGGGAGAGAGAGAGAGTCTGTGATGGGGGGGGGGGGAAGAGAGTCTGTGATGGGGGGGGGGGAAGAGAGTCTGTGATGGGGGGGGGGAAGAGAGTCTGTGATGGGGGGGGGGGAGAGAGTCTGTGATGGGGGGGGGGAAGAGAGTCTGTGATGGGGGGGGGAGAGAGTCTGTGATGGGGGGGGAAGAGAGTCTGTGATGGGGGGGGAGAGAGTCTGTGATGGGGGGGGGAGAGAGTCTGTGATGGGGGGGGGGGAGGGGTGATGGGGGGGGGGAGGGTGGGGGGGGGGGGGAAGAGAGTCTGTGATGGGGGGGGGGGTGATGGGGGGGGGAAGAGAGAGTCTGTGATGGGGGGGGGGGGGGAGTCTGTGATGGGGGGGGGAGTCTGTGATGGGGGGGGGGGGTCTGTGATGGGGGGGGGGGGGGGGAGTCTGTGATGGGGGGGAAGAGTCTGCGATGGGGGGGGAAGAGTCTGCGATGGGGGGGGGAAGAGTCTGCGATGGGGGGGGAAGAGTCTGCGATGGGGGGGGAAGAGTCTGCGATGGGGGGGGAAGAGTCTGCGATGGGGGGGGGAGAGTCTGTGATGGGGGGGAAGAGTCTGAGTTGGGGGGAAGAGTCTGTGATGGGGGGGGGAAGAGTCTGATGGGGGGGGGGCTTTGTAATGTAGGGGGATCTATGATGGGTGGCTCTGTGAAAGAAAGGAGTCTGAAGGGGGATCTGTGATTGGGGGGGGGAGCTGGGGCTGTGATGAGGGGATGTGAAATACGAAATAAGGTTACGTTGATTAAAATGGTTCTTTATTTTAAATATTGTATTTTACAGTTTTTTTGCAATACAAATAAGGTGTGTGCATAGGAATTCTTTCATATTTTTTTCAAACTATAGTCCGGCCCCCCAACAGTGGGAGCGTGAACTGGCAGCCTGTTAAAAGTTTGAGGACCCCTGATCTGGTTCAACCTGATGAACAGAAGACAGGCTCTTGACAATTTGGTGCTCACATTGGAAGATGGCAGCTAGGAGTTCACCAAGCTGTGTATTCATCATGGGATCCGATTTGTGAACTTGACACCATGTGACAAGAGCACCAATAGTTCCTTGAAGTTCTCCGCAGGGTATTAGCATGTTTACTCCCAACGTATATCCCAGGTTGACTCCTGTATGAAATTAATTTTCCTTTCCAGCGTCAATCCCATCTAGATAACCTTCCTTCCTCCTCTTCAACCTGAACTCCTCTACTGCCTGCTGACAGCTACATACAATACCAGTGCCCCATGTGACATACAGCAACCCCGACATTGTGCTAGATTTCTAAATTGTTATGTGTAAAGCCTTATGTGGAGGCTGAATGCCACACAGATAAATTAAACATTTAACAGCATATTTATTAGAAAAATTATATTTATTTTAAGCTAGAGCAGGACTTTTCAAACTTTCTAAGTAATGGGTCAGTTTACTGTCCTTCAGGCTTTAGGGGGACAGACTGGGGCCAGTGGGAGAAGAAAATGCCCCGGCATCAGTGCCCCATCATTGGTTTTAATGAAAGGAATAGTGACCATTGAAGGTGTCAGTAGGGGGAATGGTACCCTACCATTAGGGTAATAGTGCCCCTGGAGCCAGATGAAGGCAAGCAAAGGGCCAGATTCAGCCCCTAAGCTGCAGTTTGGAGACCACTGAGCTAGAGCTAGCACATGCACCTAAAATTTTGTTGGTGTCAGCCTCCTGTAGTCCTTTGCACTGCCACACTAAGACAGGAAGAGGGCAGGGCAGCAATGTATGCCAATGAGGGCTACATTTCTTTTGCATAGTGGTTAACATGTTCCTGCACCTTCAATGTCCAAGGTTCGAGGTGTGTCCTACATTGGGCAGTATTGCTGTAAATGTAGTCTACAATGAGTTCCAGAACCTGGCAATTAGGCACAACTGGCGCCAGAGGCGGCTGAGCAGAACTACAAGTGCTTTTGGAGATAGTACTACAGTCCAAAAATATTTAGATAACAGCTCAGTTGGTTTGCCAGAATTCAACCTCTTCTTTACAATTCCTTTTTTTTCCCCCCCCACTTCCTAGCACACTAGCAAACAATTCTAGAAATAATTGTAGCGTCAGTCTAAAGTGTTCATACAAAGGAACAATATAACGTGGAGGCTCTTAATGGAAACAAGGATTTGCTGCATAAGAAGAGAAAGCATTTAAAAAAAAGCATGCAATGGCCATTATGTCTGTTCCTTTCTGTATTCTCTTTTTTATGGCATATCACTTCTCAATAGGAAACAAGCTTGCAAATAAAAAATATCCTGCCCTCTGGTACTTAATTCTGCAGTCTTAGCCACTACACAGTAATGATACTATACTAAGAAAAAAAGACGCAGAATGGATACAGCTTGTCCATTTTGTCCTTTACATAGATAACCATGAACAGAAAAGAAATCACAACACACGACAAATGGCCGTACCTTCACTGTTCTCTTCTTTCTTGGTGGGTTTGTTCTCTTCAGGAACAGGTGCGGGCTTTGGAGTTACAGTTTCCTCTTCATCTTCATCACCTGTTAAAAAAAAATAAAAAGCATAATAAAACATAATTTTCCCATTTAAAATGACATGGCTGTCCTTAAAAGAACCAAAATGTGTGTCCTTTTCTTATTAGGTTAAGAAGTTTCACTTGAGTCTTCAATAATGCAAAATATGAATTGTTCATGATCATATCTAAATGGTAACCTGTGTAAACATATATAACATTCAATATATAATATTCAAGGCAGACAAATCTTAGAAACTGGAGGAGCAACGTAGAACAATTTGGCCTCTTGCACGCTGCAGCTTGAAAAAGCTCAGTACAGCTTATTTTTTTACTAAGCTCAAATACAGCCCATTAATTGTAATGTGCCTATGCACACAGGCGCATAAACAAGCGCTGTGTATTCTTCAGAAGAAAAAATTTATATATATTATAAATAAAATCAGCATTTTTGGTCAGAAATGTACGCCTTATGCGTGTAAATGCGCGTGTTTGCGCACATTTGAGCGCAAATATTGATCAACATATTGTAAACACGGGAATAAGTTTGCACGCATAATGCGTGAAAGCATATGCACGATAATTCGAGCCAATACATACAAGAAAAAATGGCTAAAAAAATAGATGCTCAAACAGGAGTATTGTGTGCAAGAGGCCTTTGCGTCCTAAAACAAAGACATTAGATAATAAATTGGAATCTTCTCAAATTGGCTGTTGTTGAAGGACTGTTGTAAGGACTTTAGTTTGATCTCTATGGCCCTGCTCCAGATCTGGATCCTCAGCATACTTGATATATGGGAGATTTTTCCCTCCTTTTTTTTCAATACAGGCTAAGCGATCCAGCTATGAACAAACAAATTTATTGGAAACAAAATTGTCCACCTATTTACCCCTAATTTTTTTAACATTGTTTTCTATCTGATTATTCTCCCATTTTGAAGCTATTCTCTTGTTAATTACAATGTTGGCATGCAGCCATTTTTGAAAATTCTACTCAAACATTAAAAACTTTACCACTTATACTATATTAATAAGAGGGTGGTAATCTTTGCTTTTTGATGTCCGACATAGGTTCCTTGTCTAGGATCCATGACTATTAGTACAGAATGTGTATCTTCCAGTCTTTATTCATAATCATAAACGATAGGTTTACCTTTTCTAACATGTTACACCCATACTCAGGACCGGATTCTGGAACCACTGTGCTATTTCTCACATACCATGTTTTACTGTAGGTCTTAGTATTATACAAACAAAAGCCGATATCACAAGCACAGAGGGCACACTAAAGCGGAATGGGAAATCGTTGAAAGACAACTTGCGTCAATACACACAGAACCAGAAACTAGTAAAGTAGGGCAAACTGTCACCGGAGTCTGCTAGTAGTTCGGCTCTGGTGTATCGTTGGTTAATTGTACTGGTACACAGTCAACTATTGCATAACAAAAATTGACAAACTGTGCAGAGCCAGTTAGATTGCACTGGCAGGAAGGGCAGCAGTCTAGAAAAGGCGTCTCTAAACTTTCTAAACAAAGGGCCAGTTTACTATCCCACAGACTTTAGCAGGGCCAGACTGTGGCCAGAGGAAGTAGATAATGCCTCAGGCTTGGTGGTCGGTGGGAGTAAAAAAAATTACACAGGACCCCGGTGGTTAGGAGAAGGATTAATGCCCCATCAGTAATACTAGTGGAAGGACTAGTGCCCCGTTGTTGGTGTCAGTGGGGGGTAGTGCCTCCATTGTCAGTGTCAGTAGGGAGAGTAGTGCCAAACTGTTGTTGCCATTGGAAAGAATACTGCCCCATTTTTGCTGTCAATAGGAGAAATAGTGCCCCATCATTGTCAGTAAGAGGAATAGTACCCCAACGTTGGTGTCAGTGGAAGGAATTGTGCCAAATCGTTGGTTTCAGTCGAAAGAATAGTGCCCCATCAATGGTGTCAGTGGAAGGAATAGTGCCCCATCAATGATGTCAGTGGAAGGAATAATGCCCCATCAATGGTGTCAGTGGAAGGAATAGTGCCCCATCAATGATGTCTGTGGAAGGAATAGTGCCCCATCAATGATGTCTGTGGAAGGAATAGTGCCCCATCGTTGGTGTCAGAGAGAAGAATGCGTCTCAAGGGCCAGATAAAAGGCAAGCAAAGGGAAGAATCTGGCCCGTGGGCTGCAGTTTGGAGGCCACTGGTCTAGAACCTTTCATTTTTTACAGAATGAGCCCCTCCCCTGCAGTCAACGTTGCCTATGGAGCAATGTACAAGTATGTACTTTGATGTATCAATTGTTAAAAATAAATAAATAAAAAAAAGTTACTGTATAAGTCCATTGCCCTTTTAAGCTTTATCCTATCACTCAGTTATCAATTACGTGATTTCTACCTTGTATACAATTTTCTTTTCTTTTTTTATCTTTCGGAAAAAAAAAAAAAAATGAATGAATTGTCTCTTATGCCAAAATAAATAAAAATAAGACCTTACATCTGGAATGAAATTGGACATGCCACCATAATAGACAAATACTTATAATCAAGCATACACAGATACTTGAGCATACAGACACTATACCCACATGAAACCCCTAAAGCAGGATGTTCAATAATATTTGTTGATTGTGGTTGGGAAGGAAGTGAGGCCTATTGAAGATCAGACGCTGTATGGAAGAAGGAAAAAAAAAAACAAACAGAAGAATTGTGTGCAAACGTTGGCTCCATTGTATTGTGGGCAGAAAATAAATTACTGGTATGATAAAGAACGCATACATCTAAGGCACTTGTTAAAAAGGTGACAAAAGTGAATGCACAACAACCACTACATTGTGGTATATATAAATACACAGGATGATTGCCAAGCATCCTTGTAACTACAATGTAAATATATTCAGCAGATTGAAATATTACATGGAGGGAAAAAAAAAAAAATATGTTTTCTTGCCAGTTCTAATCAGTGAAAACAGCTGCACAAATGTTGCGGCAATCAAAAGACAATGGGGCTACTCAAGAAGTTTTAAATAAGAATGAGGGGCTCGACGAGGAAACGAGCAGTCATGGGAGGGCTTCCTAATAAGAGCAGTGAATACTTGATCAAAGAAACGATCTCAGCGTTTTTGCACATGTGGCATGAATACGAAAAACGCGGGTTTGTGGTGATCAGTAAACACGCTGAAATATTCATGACTGATGAGACGAGACTGAGCTATCTCTTAAATTTCCAAACTTAAAATAAATAAATAAGTAAAGTGAAATTGTTGAGATACTTTTAAATCGTCTGCACGTTTTCCCTATCTGGCTTTTCATTCTCTGAAAATTTGGGTTTGGACAAACCAAGGATAAAAACCCCATTCAGTACATCTCTGCAATACACACAGTTCCCAATGTTTTTCTCTTTAAAAAATAAAAAAATAAAAAAAACGCTGCAGGTCCAGAAAAATCCTTCCAGAAATCAAGTGAGGAATAATGCACACAGGATGCTTAAAAAACAGCACTGTTGCTGCCAGGAAAAAGCAGCGTTAAAAAAAAAAAAGCGATGTTAGCCGCATTTTTGGGCAGTTTTTGGCATCAGTGTTTTTGGCTTTTTTTCAGTAAAAACACTCCCTCTAATGTAAAAACACCTAAAAATGCCAAACACCACTAACCGCTTGTTACCACAGTTTGGACGAGTTTGGGGGCGTTTTTTGTTTTTACAGCTCCACAGGCTCTGCTTCTGCACGCACAGGTTATTTTTTCTACTGCCCCTAAACACTTATGCCTCTGACAGTTTATGTGTGCATGGAAAATTTGTCTTTTTTGGTTTCGTGGCTGGTCTCGGAACCGTATAGCCCCCTCCTGTTTGACGAAATCTCAGATTGCTAACGAGCTGCTAAAGGAGAGACCTGCGAGTATGCAATCCTGGCCAGGGCTGTGTGCATCCACTGAAAAGACACAGAGCCAAAAGTCAAACCCCTGCTCCCTCCTCCTGACAGACAGGTGCTGCCACCACGGCATAAGGACATGTAGTTTAAATGAACTGCGAGCGTGCTGATCAAACTGCTGAATCTGAAATCCTGTACAGAGGATGCATGGACAACAGAGCTATAGGCAGTGAGTGCAGGAGGCTGATGCTAAACCTGCAATCTCCTGATCGGGGGTGCAATATTTTGTAAACTCCAGTCTTAATAAATAATAATTTCACATTTTTTAACCTATAAAAATATATTAAATTTAATATTTTTTAAACGTCGCCTTTAAAACGTACACCCAGGTGAGGGTCATGTTTTTACTCCATGAGATGTGTGCATCCGAGAGCAGGCAGTCCCATTCATGTCAATTGGGATATGTTGGCTGTACAGACACATCCGCTGCTCCCATTCCGACATCCGTATGTACACTGGCACCTGTATTATGCTTTTCTAAATGCAGAAGAACTTACCTGGGAAGTATAAACAACTTAAATGCTCCTGCTTGAACTGCTTGCCGCCCAACCAAAGTACATTTACTACGGCAGGGAGGCATTAGAAAGCAGGATCAGGTACTTGTATTCTGGGTTATGCTTCTAACCTGCGCTGTCACTAGCTACAGCAGGATTTTGTCAACAGGTCCCTGCCAATGATTTACAGCTGAAACCTTCTGGTCAGCTGTAGCCAATCACAGCTCAGAGTCCTGTGTTTACAAACAAACAGGGCTCTGTACACAGATCAGCAATTTTTTTAATGGATATGTTTTATTACAGAAAATAGAATATCTCTTTAGTTTTCAAAATCCTCTGTCTTTTTTTGTTTATAAAAAAAAAAAAAAAAAAAAAAAAAAAAAAAACCCCAATGGTGATTAAATACCATCAAACGAAAGCTCTATTTGTGTAAAAAAAAAAAAAAAAAAATATATATATATATATTTATATATATATATATATATATATATATATATATATATACACACACACACACACACACACACACATACATACATATATATATAAATTTAATTTGCATACAATGCTGCATGACCGAGCAATTACCAGTTAAAGTAGCGCAGTGCTGAATGGCAAAAAACCCTTAGCTCTGGAAGGTTTTACCCCTTCATGACCAGGTCATTTTTTGCTATTTAGCACTGTGCTACTTTAACTGCCAATTGCACGATCATGCAACACTGTCCCCAAACTAATTGTTTATATTTTTTTTTCACACAAATAGTTTTGTTTTGGTGGTAGTTGATCAACACTGGGCGGGGATTGGGCGGTCTGCCCCCAGGTACCACCCATTGGGAGGGTGTCAGGCCGGCCACCCCGCCTCTCCTGGCCCTGGGGCAGCGTGCCAGCATACTTTAAAGTTAGAAAACATCACTGCCAGCCCTTTGTCATATACCGCTCCTCCTGTGTCACTCAATGTAAAACTAAGCCTCCAAATCCCTCAATTAACGCTGCTCTCCTCCTCGCGCTCCGCCTGAATACAGATACACTTATAAGCGTAACTCCAGCTTTGCCATCAATTCAAATAGTTAGTTTGGGTCAAGCTGACCCAAACAAACTATTTCCTTTACCAATACATTCATCCGCTGTCAGCGCTGTATAAACTGTATGAAGCATCAGTTATAAACCGTATACAATGCTGTATTCTGGCAGTGGTATGGGCACTTCCTGTTTGCTTCTGGAACAAAAGCAAGTGGCAATGGGTGCTGCTCAGTCATTCACTGGAAGCCTTGAATTTTATCAATGTATACAAGAGACATCCTCTGATTGGCTGAGGTGAACAATGTGACGTTACCTGCCCAACTCTCCAACTCAACCAATCAGAGGAAGCCTTATATAAAAGAGCAGCGCTCAGCCCAAAATTATCTGAAGAGTTCCTAATAAAATACAGCTAACCATAATATAATTAGTGGGCAGGAAGCAAGCTAAAATCATTATAACACCTTCATATTAACTGTAACCTAGTGAGCTACTACATAATGATTGTCAAAAATTTTCTATTTACATAAACCAGTTTGTAAATTGTATATTGAGTGGCCCTTTAAAAAGGTCAGTCACCACAACTCTAGTATTTTAGTTTAAGGTCCATGTTATTTCAGGAAGATCCCAAATCATGCCGTCTAGGTATCCTAGATGATCTTCTAATCGAAGATATCCCTAAACATGCCATAGCTAGAGCCCCATTTTCAAGCTTGTAAACTAATCCTGAGACATTGGAAGTCAACTGACCCACCTTCATTGAAAGAGTGGATTAGCCAAATAGGGAGTACATTTGGTCTGGAAAAGTACATTAACACAGAGGGTGCCCTAGCAAATTTGATAAATGATGGTCCCCATGGCTGGATAACCCAGGGGTATCTCCAGTAGACTTAGTGTTGGACAGACTGCTATCATATAACCTCTGTCGTATATGTCTATGGCAAGTTATTTTGTCTTGGGTTGTCATTATTGATCAATGTCATGTTGCTGACATTGTGGCCTTGAAGGTATGCATGTGCTATTGTGTCCTTGTTGGAAGTCGGTCACATAATTATATATACTGTACGTTATCTGGAAAATGTATAGATTTTTCATATTTTTTCTCAAACTTCGAGTTAAAAAAAAGGTCCAAGTTAGTGGACTCTTATTGCAACATCTGAAGTCTTTGAACCATTAGCGGCCATAATTTCCCACTCATTACTGCTCATTTATTTAATGTTACAGAGATTGCAACAAGAAATGCAGACCTCTTAAGAGTAGGTCCACAGGGGACATTAGAAGCCAGCATTCCCACAATCAAAATGTAAATTATGATTAAGTAAGCGGCTTTCTGAATACATGCACGTTCAATGTTTCTTGCATGTTGGAAAGAGCGCTTTACTATGAAAAAATTCTGGTTCATCCAATCAGATATAATGGCGCCCTACAGCTGTTCATCACATGAAGAGTAACTGACTGGATGATTCCACATCTCTTCTGTGGTGGATTGATCAGCAGGCTTGGCGTTTAATTACAACAGCCTGCACACATTATGCTCTGTATAATGCATGCACACTTGTGTGTGTTGTTCAGGATGCATTGCATGGTTTACACCACGAAAATGTATGGTGTGAACAGTACACATAAAAAATATTTTTTTCTATGCACCTTTACGTTGAGCCTGCATTGCTCTTTTCAGATCAATACAGCTCAATAGACAACAGGCCCGTAGACATTCACAGTGATGCCAGATCTCACAGATATGAACATTCATTGTGGGTGTAGAACATCAAGATCCTTTTGGGGGCAGTGGAAGCAGTCGCATGAGAGTTTCACACTTGCACTCAAATATTTATTTTTGTTCTGACCATTCTATAACCTTAATCCACTCCTCCGTTCTTGGAAGTAGCCCTTACACAGGGCAGCTAATGACAGAGAATGTCTATCACTACAGCCACATCATAAAAAAAACATCAATAAAATGGTGTATACATGCTGTTCATACTGAGTCGCTATCTCCACCTTCTGGAGAAAGTACCCAACTCAGCTAGGGATTTTGCAGAGCAGGGTTGGCAACTGTGCACATGCTCAGTTTTCAGTGAGTTTCTACTCTGAGCATTTCCTCACTATCACATCTGAGCAGCCCATGTGACTATAGAGTCACATCAGGGCATCTACACAGCGGTAAATTACAGCCAACTCCCTCCCTCCTCCTCCATGCCCACTAACATGGAAGCAGAATATTGCATGTAAATTCATGGAGGCTTTACCTCCCTCTTATTCTGACACAGGCTGGAGGGGCGTGACACAGCCTGTGACTGGCAGAAATCCAACCACACCATGTTACTGCCAAAAACTAATAAAGATTTGATTTCAAATGTATATTTGCATGGAAATTTATAAGTTTACTGATATTTATTTTTACTCTGTATTCCGAAGGCTGCTTTTTTTATTTTGAACATGCGACCAGCAGAAAAGGACTAGAAGCTTTGTCTGCTTATGTTTCCCTGCAGACAGGCTGGGAAAAAGCTGGGTCATGTGACAAGGGCCGCTGTTAGAAATCATGGGACCCTGTACAGCCTATCTGGCAGGGGCCCCACACATGACAGGGATCCCTCCCTCTAGCCCACAGGCAGCCAGTGAAGAAGGAGGAGACGGTGTGGACTGTGTACAATGGAGAAATGTAGGGCTTAATATACATATGCAGGAATCAGAAGTGGGTAATGTACGCATTTCAGGGGTAAGGAGTGGGTAATACATAGAATGCAGGGGGTTTGGAGTATTTAACATACAGAATAAAGGAGTCAGGAGTGGGTAATGCATAGAATACAGAGGGTCTTAAGTATGTAACATACAGAGTGCAGGGGACAGGAGGGGGTAATAGGCAAAGGTAGCAAATAGGGGTAAACAAAAGTTATCTCCCATGTGGCATTTGATGGCCAAAAATGACCCATACCATTAGGGGGCCGCTTGCAACCATGTACAATGAATGTAGTTGCAGCAAGGTACAGGTTTTTATGGATTAAATCAGGAGGCAATTTATTGCTTTACCACCACCTAGCAAAAACCCACTGAAAAGTGATCCACTGTGGATCACTCTTCAGTGGCCAACACAAGCATTCATTAACACAAAGCAATAATGCCCCTGAGATTTGTCACTCCAACCATGTGGTTACTGTGGCAGCATTTAATACTGTATATTAACGCTACAGAAAGTACAGTAGGGAAAAGACTTTCACTCTGGGCACAGTGAATACCCACAATCTTTTAGATATGTGGGAGAGCAGTATGACCAACCTTATGCGCAGAGCCCGGGCCCAGTCTCCACCTCCCCCCCAACATCCCCCGACTTCACAAGCACCTGGTCCTGCCAACTTGTTTTATCTGGGGTCCTCATGCAGTGCTTCTCCTGGGGTGGGGGTTTGGATTCTCTGGAGCTGGGAGCCTGGGGACCGGCCAGAAGCGGAGCTCCCCTAAAACCACTGCTCCTTCCTCTCCTGGGCATGGAGTTGGACAGCCGGAAGCAGAAAGCAAACTATTTAAAAACTTTTGGGAGTAATGTGCAGCCGCATGTCCAGATGATTACATTGCACAAGTCCCGGCCGGCGTATTGATAAAGAAGAGACCAGGACTTGTGTAATATAATTGTCTGGACATGCAGCTGCAGATTACTCCCAAAAGTGTTTAAGTAGTTCACTCCCCGCCACCCGTGCACACAACATGGGACCCAAGCGCAGGATTAGTATAGTGCCCATAATTTGGGAGTACGCTCTATGCCTCCGGGGCCCCCTGCAGGAGGGCTGGTGGTCCCCCCTCGTCAGCGGCCCTGGATGTGACAGCTGTATATCGATTAGGAAAAAAGTACATAGAGGTTTTATTTTTTAATTACAGTGCCAATATCCATATACAGAGAATGGACAACGAATGGACAACGAATGGACAACGAATGGACAACGTAAATTAAACAGTGTGTTTGGCATCACTTTGAGAGAACTCATTTCTATAAAGACAAACTTCATTCTGCCTACAAATTTAAACAACTGTGAGACCAGACGTTTTAGTAGAAGACCACCTAGAGTTCCAATGAACAAGCCAAAACTTATTTTTGTAAAAGAAAAAACGGCTTTTAAAAGAGATTGATGTTATTTTCTGTGTGTATTTCCTCATCCTAACCTTATTTGAGGGCCTTTGTTGCATAGTGATACATCTTTGTTACCTTATGGTGGGTGGAAACCAGAAGGAAACCGCAATGTTTTATGTTCTCCTGATGGTGCTTTGAAAACCAGCAAAGAATTCCACAGCTTTCATTCCAGAGAGGCCCAGGGAAGATTCCACTTGATATAATGATAATCTTACGAATTCTAATCAGCCCCATTTAGCCGTATGACAATCATAAGCTTATTATGTTTCAGGTTTTGTCAAATATCTGTTTACAATAAATGTCTGTTCTCCGCTGATTTAGGGAGAAGGCTTTAAAAAAAAAAAAAAAAAAAAAAAAAAAAAAGACAAATGATAATTGGAAGAATAATCTTTTCTTTGCTTTTCCCTTCAAATTGAGTATACCGTACCAAAAACGACATCTATACATCATTACTCAATCCTAAGGCTGCTATGTGTTCAGTAAACTTTTCCATAAACCTGCTAAACACTAATCTTTTATTTAAAAATAATTACCCTTAAAACATGAATCTGACACAAATTTACAGGACCCTAATTAAAAAGATGAGGTGCTGGTTATTGGAAAGTCTACATTGTAATAGCAATTGCAATACTGCTATTGAAACAAATCTGTCATTTAAGAAATACGTAGGCTGCTTTGCTAGCCCACTTCTTAAAGTGGTTGTAAAGTTTTTTTTTTTTTAGTTAAATATAACAAACATGTCATACTTGCCTGCTCTTTTACAATGGATTTGCACAGAGCAGCCTGGATCCTCCTCTTCTCGGGTCGCCCTTCGGCACTCGTGGTCCTGTTGAGTGCCCCCACAGCAAGCAGCTTTCTATGGGGGCACCCAAGCTGAGTCACAGCTCCATGTGTCCATTCAGACATGGAGCCGCGGCCCGGACCCACCCCCTTTTCTCTTCTCATTGGCTGACTGACTTTGATGAACAGCAGCGGGAGCCAATGGTGCCACGCTGCTGTCTCAACCAATGAGGAGGGGAGTCCCAGGCAGCAGAGACACTGCTGCAACATCGCTGGATCTAGATGGACAGCAGTTAAGGGTAAGTATTAGGGGTGGCTGCTGAACACAGGTTTTTTTTTATCTTAATGCATAGAATGCATTAAGATACAAATCCTTCTGCCTTTACTACCACTTTAAAGTGTTGGTTTCCTGTTTGTCATTTTCTGGCTTCAATACTGACCTGGAACACGTATGCAGCCAGTAAAGTCACACACCGATACACATTCAGTCTAAAAATATTTCAGTCAGGAGATCAGCATGGCAACTAGCATTTTCAGAAGGTGGTCAGTAATAACATACAAACAATTTCCCTGAGGGGAGGCTTCCTTTGGACAAAATTGAAAGTATTGGTACAGAAGAATAGACTGCATCTTTGTATGATGTGCAGTCCACTTTTATCTGAATGTGATAACTTGTGAGTGGAGGTGGACAAGGTGCAGTTTGGGGTTGACCGTAAGAATCCCAAAAAACTTGCATCTCCAATAACTTAAGTTAGCCTGTAAAGGATATCACTTAAAAGAGAAGTATGCTTTTTTTTTTTTTTGCATATTCATACTTACCAAGGTGGATGCAGCGTCAGACCGATGCATCGCCAGGCCCGACATCTCTGCACTGAGAACCGAACCACCGAAGAGCGCCGATAGCTCGGTTCTCTCATCTCCCCGAGCAGAGAGCTGCCGTCTGTCAGCATCTCTCCTGCTCTGTCCCTCCACGCTCATTGGAGCGCTGAACTGTGGAGGGGCAGGGAGCGGCTGTCTTAGTGGCTTGCTGAGACTGCCATCAGTCCAGGCAGCTGGCGGATACAAAACTTCCTAAGTTGTGATGACGTGCTGCCTGGACTGATACTGGTGACGTCAGCAGAGAGCGGACTTCAGACCGCTCTCCGTTGAAAACTGGTCACAGGAGTGCAAAACGCATTGCACTCCTGTGACCCTTAAGAGAAGCCCAGACTAAAAAGCCCAGACTAAAAAGCTCAGGCTGGACTTCTCCTTTAAGCTCCAAGCTTTCATTAGGGCCCCCATTCACACTTGAGCTTAGCATATTTAGGCAATTCTAGGGCTTTGTGTGTTTTTTTTGGGAAAGGATTGTGCATTTTGGCCCCAAAGACTTTTACTACTGTACATCTGAAAAATGTGAGCAATGTATTTTTGCCCATTTTCAGGTGCTTCTATTAATGTCGATTGGGCCAAAAACACACAATTCCAGAAAAAAAGCTCAGATACTTTTTTGGAGCAGCAGGCATCAAGCAACAATGTCCAGTTGTGAAGATTACTATTGCAAACAATGGGATTCTTCTTGTAGAGCCTCACATCCATTGGTAAATATGGGACAAAATGCTCAGGTGTGAACAGGGTTTAAAAGACAACTCCATGCAAAACAACGATTGCTAGCAAATATGCAGTTGTAAAACTGCCCTGTCATCTCCAGCATTTCAACCAACACCTGAGTATATTTTTTTCTCCAAAGCAATATATGAGCGCTTTATACAAGTAACTCACTGCCAGAGTGGTCATGATTGTAAGATGCTGCACAGAAAATGGACCAGCGCCAAAGTTAAAAGGATAAAATAACCAGGACAGCACAATACAATAGGAATAGAGCAAGAAAAATAGAAGACTGGGTAGAGCCTTGACCATCTCTGTAATAATTTGAACTCAATAAATGGAAATTCTGAATAAATTGAGGAAAGGCAAAAACAAACAGGGTTACATTTTTTTGCATCACCCATGTACATATTTTAGCTACTCTCCTTTTTGTTCACGTGTGAAAGCAGTTACAATGACCTTTTGTTGGATTTTATATTATTATGGAAAAGGAAAGCAGGATGCAGACTTCCTATACTGTAGCACAAGGGACACTTCAAGGTCAGAGATGCAGAGGCAGACTCCTTGGTAAGTATCTGGCCTTTAGAGGCCCTGAAAGACATAAATCTGCTGGTTGACTTGGCTGACCAGCGACCAATCAAAAATTACATTTTTGAATGGACTGCCCATTAAAATGTGCGATAGAGCATTAACCGAGGTCTGTGCAGGGAGGAGACTAAATTTGGAAACTAGATGCTAAGGCGCAGATGTAAGTTTGGAGAAAGGAACTTTAAGCTCTGGGACAAAGTTCTTATAGTGCCATGGCTATATACAGACTTTAACCCATCACATCCGTGTTCTTTGTGTATTTAGATTCTGGATGGAGAGAACGGGCTACCAAGGCTTCCTTCCAAAGTAAACACTGAATGTCTTCTCTTCCATTATGGGTTTAAACGAGTTTGATTAGTGAACTAGTTTCAAACAGCGTTTAAACTTTAGTCCTACAGAAGGGTTAAGCAGACAGAATTGGGGTCTTAATAAACACATTTTTCTAATTATGAAAACTAATAAAATTAATGTTCTTACAGTAAAAAAAAAAAAAAAAAAATCAGTTGCCTTGTATCAAGTTTATGTTCCTGAAAAACAAAAACAAAAAAAAATGTTAGGCCTGAGACATCAAAGCTGATCTCTGACCTTTAATGCCCCTTTAAAAAGCTTGAAGGGGAAAGCTAGCCAAAATAAACAATTTAATGCACTAACCGGTGCCCTTTGTATTAACTGTATGTAGCCTCAGCTACAAACAGTACACATGCGCTGAGTTCCAGCAGTTAGAGACCTCCCATCTCCCCTCCCCCCAGAACAAATTAGAGTCAGGCTGAGTGGTGCCAAGAATGAAAACAAAACTTCCTCCGATTGGCTGAGCTGTAGATTGTGATGTCATACACCCACTTTTCCACCTCAGCCATTCAGAGGAAGCTTTGTATTTATTAAAAAAGACTTCCCATGAAGGGCCAAGCGGACTCAGACCAATTCTATTCTTTGAGGAGTGGGGTAGGAACTCCCCATCCCACTTCCTGAACTTATAGCTGTCTACTGTATGTAGCGAAGGCTACATACTGTTCAAACAGTGTGCTCAGCAAATACACCTGTTAGTGCAGTAAATAGTTTGTCAGAACCAGCTTGGCTCAAACAAACTATTTAAAAAGGGTATTAAACATGGAGATCAGCCTTAAAGTAAAAAAGTAAACCCTAGCTGCATGACATTTAGCTTGCAAAAGCACTGTGTATTATAAACAATTGTAATTTTCATTAGATCCTGTTTTTTTAAAAAAAATATTGTTTTTTGTACCCCAGTGCTGCTGATCTTCTGCAGTTCCTTTGCAGACACTGTCTATGCATACTCAATCCGGTGCCATCTAAACATAATCTGCTCTGGGCTGATTTACCAATAATCACAACAGTGTGTGCACATTAGGAAATTTGTATTTTTGAGGATTACATTTCATTATTGAACAACTACAGTGCTCTTGGTCAATCGAAAATGTTAATAAACCTCAAACCCGAATATTTAAGAAAGTAAAAAAGTGAGGTTTTGGCTTTTTTTAGGAGAATATATCTATGTGTGCACAATTATTGGGCAACTATCAGTGTGCAGAATTATTATACAACTAAATGAAAGAACATTTTCCCATATCACTTGTTAATTTTCTTCATCTGTTAAAGTGAGAACAATGATCAAATAACTCCAAACTTAGGAATAAACATTTATGACATTTCAAAAAAATAAAATAAAAATCATTGACCAATATAGCAACCCTTCTATTTAATAACAGGCATAAGCCTTCCATTCATGGAGTCTGTTTCTTTATCTGTTGACAACCAACTTTTTGTGCAGCAGCAACCACAGCCTCCCCAGACACTGTTCAGAGGTGTACTGTTTACCTTCACCGTAAATCTCCAGTTTAAGAAGGACCCACACATTCCTAATAGGGATATGCACCCGGTGAGGACGAGGGTCACGTCATTCTTTCATCTTTAAGGCCTTTACTGGCTAGCCATGCAGTGGAGTACTTTGATGCATGCGATCGAGCATCGTCCTGCATAAATATCATGGTCTTTTTGAAAGATGCAGACTTTTTCCTGTACCACTGCTTGAAGAAAGGGTCTTCTAAAAACTGTCAGTAGGTTTGAGAGTTGATTTTGAGCCACCTTCAACTCAAAAAAGTCCAACTGGCTCATCTTTAATACCAGACCATACCAGTACCCCACCTCGCTGCCATCTGAGTCTAAAAGGAGCTCTGTGCCGTTACTGATCCAGGCACAGGACCATCCATCTGATCCGTCAAGAGCCACTCTCATCTCATCAATCCATAAAACCTTTGAAAAATCTGTCTTCAGATATTTTGTGGCCCAGTTTTTTCAACTTATGTGTCTTGTTCAGTGGTGATCGGGTTTCAGCCTCTCTTACCTTGGCCAGGTCTCTGAGCACTGAACACCTTGTACTTTTACAGGTTGCAGTTCTGGAATAGGACAGCACTGGAGGAGATTGGGTTCCTGGTAGCTTCAGGTTTGATTCTTCTCAAATCTTTAGAAGTTAATTTGCATTTTTTTTTTATTTTCTGTACGTTTCGTGTGACCCTTTTGACCATTTACAAGAAAACGTTTGATGGTTCTGTGATCACGCCTCAATATCTTAGCAGTTTCAAGAGTACTGCATCCCTCTGAAAGACTTTTACAATTTGTGACTTGAGTCACTTAAAGCACTTTCATTGGCCTATTTTGCCTAAGGAAAAGAAGCTGCCCAAGAATTATGTACACCTTGATATAGGGTGCGGATCGCCTTAGGCGACACCATCAAGCATTCAAGTTTATACAGCTTGGAGTTGGACAATATTTATAAAAATTATGATTTGGTCAAAATACTCACTTGGCTAATAATTGTGCACACAGTGTACTTTCAACCAGGGTTGAAAGTAACAATGCTGGATTTCAATTGGGAGACAGCCGTCATCCCATAACAGGAAAATGCCAGAACAAGGACTTTGATAGCAGGATCACAAGTTATTTGATGAATAAAGTCTGCACATTTAAAAAATTAAAAACAACTCTGGAAATGAGATTAACGCAGTAAAGCTGAAATGAACTCATAGCGATAGTGTTGGATCTGATAGTGGATCTGATAGATCGGATAGTGTTGAAAATGTTTAAAGCTAGTGAAAAGCTGGCACCTAGAAGGCTCTGCATATACCCAGTTTCCCCGAAAATAAGACCTAGCGTGATTGTCGGCGATGGCTGCAATATAAGCCCTACCCCCCAAATAAGCCCTAGTTAAAGTCCTTGGAGGTCTTATTTTCAGGGTAGGGCTTATTTTCAGGGAAACAGGGTAGGGCTTATATTGCAGCCATCACCGACAATCACGCTAGGTCTTATTTTCAGGGAAACAGGGTAGGTGCAAATAGTGTGCACAGCTCACAGAAATCCCCAAAACCCTGGCTTCTCCATTAGATAAATAACGTCAATCACATGCCCTGTGTATAAATAGAAACATGCAATGTTTCTTCAAATGAGTAGAAACAAAAATCTTGAGCTTCTTGGTTTAAAAAAAAAATGCAAAAGAATGTCATTCAGATTCCTGCAAAAAAGACCAAAAATAAAAAAGGAAATATATTCAAATATAGAAGGAAAAAAACTGAGAAGTGAACTGTGTCAGAGCCACAATGAAAATTATTGATACCCTCAATAGACATCAGAACAAAATACATGCAGTTCCCAGGCAAAGTCAAACAAAACAAGCTTTTCTGTATTCGTTGTGTGCAACACAATGACATATTAATATTGGTGAATAAAGATCCAAAATGGGGCTTGTGATCATCGGCTTAATGGGCCCCGGGACCTGGTATAAAGATGTCTTTCATTAGCTTTCAGATTGATGCTCGGAGACAAATTCTTACAAAACATAATAGTCTCGACTCCATTTGATTCTGCTGACATCCCGGATGCGAGTCTCATTTGCCACACAGTATCATGTTTGACAATGAGAATTTGAAACCAAAATGTATTTTTTTTCCCCCCCTCTTAATTTCCATGAATAATGTAGAAGCCTAGTACAGCGTGCGGGAAAGCACTGCCTGCTAGAATGGTGTGACAACTGCTTTGCATAATCACTGTATATCCTACTTCTGCAAACAGGGACCAGAAAATAACCTCAACAACGTGGTTAAATGCACACGAGGCACAGGCATTTCCTACAGGATTTTATTTTTTTTTTCCTTAAAAGCCAAGCCTCCCACGGTAAAGACTTACTGGTCAAACAGCTATGTCATCTGTCTACGAGGAAATGGCAGCAGGAGGGGGGGCGTGGCGACCGAGCTCCGAGATGGCGGCGTGATCCGGAGCTCCGCCCGCCCACAGAGAACAATCGTCAGCGGACACAGTTAAACGGCGGGGAGACGACCCCAATCAGAAGGTACTTACCTGCACTCTCCGGGGGCACATTCGGGTGATGGCCAGACACCGAAAGAATCCCCAGCAGCCGCAGAAAATGTCGGGTTATTATGCCGCGAACGGCGCGTCTCAAAATGGCGGCGGCGGGGGTGAAGCCAATACCTCACAGAGCTCGCAGGCACAAGCGGCAGACACTAAAGAGCCCCAGGTACCTTATAATCCTCCACAACGGGGCCACAGTGATTCCTCCTCTGGGCCTACAACCCCCACCACCCGGAGCCCAGTCAAATCCAAGCCGAGGAGGGAATCCCCTTACAGGCCACAACAGCCTCTGGAGATGGAGGTAAGCAGCGGAACCATGGCGGCGGCCTTCCCTCACACTCAGGCAGGAGACCCAATTGCAGACTTCCCCACTGATAACAAGCCAGTGTCAGACACAGTTCTAAAGGACATGTTGCTGTCATTACGTTCGTCCTTACAGGCTGATGTAGTCAGGGAACTTGCTGTATGTAGGAGAGATGTAGATTCACTGGGCATGAGAGTGGATAGAGTGGAAAATAAAATGGAGGAATTTACCTCATCATACAATGTAATGGTGGACTCTAATAATGCTCAAGGGACTGAAATTGGATGGATAAAAGATAAATTAGCAGACCTCGAGGACCGCTCTAGGAGAAACAATTTAAAACTAAGAGGGGTACCCGAAGATATACCCCCAAATCAATTACTAGCTTATGCGCAAGCCCTTTTCTCCACCATATTACCTCAAGCGTCCACTCAGGATTTACTTATTGACAGGATTCATAGAATCCCTAAACCTTCTTTCCTTCCTGCTGAAATACCTAGAGATGTATTATTACGGTTACATTATTTTAATGTAAAAGACCAAATTCTACAGACCTACAGGAGACTAGAAAATGTCCCTCCACAATTTACCAATGTAAGACTATTACCAGACCTGTCCAGACACACATTGCAACGCCGACGCAATCTTCTTACTGTGACAAAAGCTTTAAGAAACCACAATATTCCTCATAAATGGAAATACCCTGCTACCCTGTCCATCACCTACAATGGTACTAATGCAATGATATCCTCTTTGGATGATGGCTTGAAAATGCTCCGCACATGGAATATTTTGCCCACCATGGATACCCAATATGCCAATCAAGCTGGGCCTTCTTCTATACAAAAAGAATGGCAGGTCGTATCTAGAAGTAGACCTACCAAATAACCCGCCGGTGAATTCTAACTAACCTATGATTGTCTCTAAGGGAGAGTTTATAAAATCTCTTCTCTTCCCCCCTAACTACCATCAGCAGTTATAACTGCTCTTGGATCAGTTTATAGATCCATTTCTTATGTTTTACATATGTGTCTTAATATTTTTTCTTTTTTCCCTTTTAAGTTTTTTTTTTTTCTTTGATATGCACGATCCGAACTACCTCATCAACTGGATGCCTTTTCCATGGGATGCTCTATACAAACTACACAGTGCCTTCTTGATCGCAGTGAGTTTTATTTTTATTTTTTCCATCTCAGCACCACACAATTTTTTCATGATTGATCCATGACGATATCCTGTTTGTCTATTAATGCACATGGACTTAATCATCCAACCAAGCGTTTCTATCTATGGAAGGAGGCCTACAACCATAGAGCTGATATCCTTTGTGTTCAAGAAACGCACTTTCAAACTGACAAAAATCCACAATGTTCTCACAAAGATTATCCACATATCTATTTGGCTTGCAACCCAAGGAAAAAAGCTGGTGGTGTCCTCTTAGCGATTAAGAACACTCTTTCATTTCAACAAAAGGACTCCTTCATAGACACTGAGGGCAGGTTTATTATTTTAACAGGTGACATTAATTCTCAACCATTTACTCTAGTTACCCTATACGCCCCAAATAGGCATCAACTGCGCTTCTTTAAAAAAGTTTTACGCAAGATTGATTCTTTAAAGTATGGCAGAGTACTTATCTGTGGAGATTTCAATATTACCTCGGATCCCAAAGTGGACACATCTTCAGTAAAATCGAACCAGTCACCAGCGCTTCAAGAGGTTCTACACAATGAAGAATTATTTGATGCCTGGAGGTGTCTCCATGCGAATGAACGAGATTTCACTTTTTTCTCTAACAGACACAAATCCTACTCTCGTATTGATATGTTTCTCACTGATAGAATGTTATTGCAAGATATTGATGTGGCTACTATACATGACATTACGTGGTCTGACCACGCAGCAATATCGATACGTATAGTAGAGAGGGGTGTCTCCTCTTCACCTCCCATCTGGCGTTGTAATAATAGGCTGATTCAGGAATCTTCCTCAAGTAAAATATTGTCACAACACCTTACAAATTTTTTCCAAGACAATTTTGGTTCAGTTACTGACCCCCATATTTTATGGAACTCCCATAAAGCATATATGCGGGGAATATTCATACAAATGGGCGCCAGATTAAAGAAACAAAGATCTCAACAACTTTCTAATATTCTTGCTGATATTAAAAACTTTGAATCTCAGAATAAACTGTCATCTACCACATTAATATCGGATAAACTGACCTCTCTAAGAGAACAACTTAGAACACTTCTTTCCCAACAGTTTGATAAACACATTAGACGTTTAAAATTAAATCACTATAATAATGCTAACAAACCTGGTAGACACCTTGCCAATAGGTTAAAAGCTGCAAATGCCAAAACACGGATCGCTTTTCTTAGACATGCTACCCTATCTCATAAAATTATTCACCCAAAAGAAATAGCTAATCAATTTGCAGAATACTATAGTTCCCTTTACAATCTGAAAGATGATCCGCATACACACCAACCAACAGAAGAAGCTATCCAGTCATTCCTGCACAATATACAATTACCATGTCTTTCTACACAAAACCTAGAAACTTTAAATGCACCATTCACGATCCGAGAAATTGAAAAAACCATCGATTCACTTCCAATTGGTAAATCCCCAGGCCCTGACGGGTTTTCTAATGAATATCTCAAAACATTCAAACACATTATATCGCCTCATCTGGTTAATTCTTTTAATACAGCTGCTGAATCTGCCAGCTTCCCCCCTGATATGCTAAAAGCCTTCATTATTACATTACCTAAACCTGGTAAAGACCCAGATACTCCGGCCAACTTTAGACCGATATCCCTCTTGAATTGTGACACTAAGGTATATGCCAAATCATTGGCCATTCGCCTATCACATATCATTCCTTCGCTTATTAAAAACGACCAGATGGGATTCGTGAAGGGGAGACAAACTTCTGATGCAACTAGACGAATTGTGAATATTTTACACTATGCTAAATTGCATAGAACGCCTTCTCTGCTGTTATCCATTGACGCAGAGAAGGCGTTCGATAGGGTCCACTGGAGGTACATGCGCATGACCTTAGAAAAATTTGGTTTTCAAGGACGTATTTTGCAAGCTATTATGGCGCTCTATTCCTGCCCTACAGCTCAGGTGTACACGAATAACACTTTATCTAATATGTTTAGTATTGGCAATGGAACTAGACAGGGTTGCCCTCTGTCTCCTTCCATTTTTAATATAATGATTGAACCTTTGGCTGAAAAAATTAGGACACACCCTTCTATCAGAGGCTTCCGGTTTGGCACACAGGAACATACTATTAATCTTTTTGCGGATGATATTATACTATTAATGACTGACCCACTTACTTCTTTACCTGGAGCTCATACTGTTCTTCAGGCGTTTGGTAAAATTTCTTATTATAAGATAAATTTCTCCAAATCTTTGATACTTGATATAAATATTAAGTCCAAACAGAAACTTGATCTTCAGGCTTGGTTTCCATATACGTGGAGTAACAGTGGTGTGCCTTATCTGGGGATTATCCTGAAGCCCAAGATTTCTGACCTTGCAAAGGCTAATATGATTCCACTTATTGCCAAACTGGAAGCTCAACTGAAATCTTTTTCGATGAAAGAGGTGTCCTGGTATGGAAGGATGGCGGCATACAAAATGTTGATTTTGCCTCAAATTCTGTATATTTTTCGATCTTTACCGATCCATATTCCTCAACATTTTCTCTCCAAATTAGCTAACATGGGAAGAAAATATATATGGAATGGCAAAAAAGCTAGGTGTTCCAGGTGCAACCTTACCTCTCACAAAAAAATTGGTGGGGCTGGCTTGGTAGATATACATGATTATTACTGGGCTGTTCGATTAGACCAAATCAAACACTGGTTCCAGACTGTCAATGCACCTTCGTGGGTGTCTATGGAGAATTCAATAGTACCCTTGCAAGAAGCTTCTACTTTTTTACTTACAGATAGTTGGCTTAAATGGGATTTAAAACCTTTAGCCCCCACTATTAACATTTCTTTGAAAGCATGGAGGCATATCATAGATAGCGCTCAGAGTGTAAACAATGATGTTCCCTATGATGTGCCTCTATATATACTTGAGAGATACCTTCCATCACTTACAGTCGATGAATTGGTCAATAAAGGAATTACTACAACATCAGAATTATATAATGATGGTCAACTTAAGTCCATAGAAACTTTATTGATGCAATATAACCTTAATGAAGAGGAGATTCTTAAATGCTATAACATAATACAATTTTTTGAGTCAAAACCGATTCCGTTGATTAGAATTCCATTTAAACTTTGGCAATTCTATTTTACGGAAAAACGTGATGCAAAAGGTATAACGTATTTTTATAACATCTTTGGGAACAAAACTACATTTGTTAAAACTTCAGCCATGCTAAAGTGGGAAGACGATATAGATTCGGAATTTTCAGAATTCCAATGGCGACAAGCCTTTTCGGAAATACACACGGCCTCTCACTGTGCTAAACACTGGGAATTAACCATTAAATTAACTAACAGATGGCACTACACTCCGTATAGAGTAGCATCCTTTTTTCCGGGTACATCACCACATTGTTGGAGGGGTTGTGGACAAATAGGAAATCTAATGCATATGCTTTGGCATTGTCCTACAATTAAAAGTTTATGGAACAGTATATTCCGATTAATATCCTCTATTACTGGTGTATTGACCTCTCCAGATCCTGCTTTGGGTATCCTTCACTTAAACATTGACAAATTTGATAAAAATTTCAGACCAGTAATAACCCATATCTTGTTGGAAACACGGCTGCTGATTCTTTGCAACTGGAAATCCTCTGTTGCTGTGAATTTGTCTGATGTCACCTCGGCTGTGAGTAGAAATCATTCTTTTGAGCGTTTATTAGCCATTAATAACATGAAATGTTCACGGTTTGATTCACAATGGTCTATTTGGCCTATAGCTATTACATAAATTATCTTTAGTATATGTTGGAATGTTATCCTTACTATTGATGAATCAGATATTATTGTGCATATCCTTGTATGTTATTTTTTTTTTTTTGATTTCCTTTTCCTTGTACCCTGTATTTATTTATGTTTTATGAAATACTCAATAAAAACTTTAATGATTAAAAAAAAAGAAATGGCAGCAGGAGATTGGAACCTGCTTTATCTCTGGTAATGAGCAACTATTCAAGGGGAGCTCAACTTGTTTGTCTGTGCAATGCCTCTGACCCATGTTCAAAGTTATCCAGAGCGCCGCATAAATAAAAATGGTCAGAGGACACTGAACAGCTGCAAAGCCCAGGTCTCAGCCAGCTCAGACAGCTGACAAGATAGCAACAACCAGATGGTACTGCTGGGGATTGTCTCCTTTTGCTACGGAGGTGGCGATGGGATGGCACAGCATTTTTCTGCTTGGCTGCTTCCAATCATGGCTTTCCCCAATGGCAAGGATGTGCAATTACTAGCCCTGCAGGTGGTCCCGCAGGCAAGAAAGCACCCATGCAGTGGAAAAAATAATACATCTAGCAGGGTTCTATAACCAGCTGCAGAGCCACACACATAGACAGGATCCCGGGCATATCTCGAAGGTCGCCTGCTTGGTGCAGGATATTTACGGACATGTATTTATATCATTCAGGTATGTTAGCAGGTGGAGAAAGCAAGTTTACGCCAAGTGATTAAACGTTTGCCAAAGTAAGAGACAGCAGCAAAGCGTAATTATAAAAATTAGTAATGGCAGCATATTAAACAAAAAAAATAAATCAATGAAATGATGCACTTGGTATTTATTGTTATACCAATGGGGTTTATTACTTTTGTATGCAAGAAAAAAAAAAATGTGCACTAGGGTCCGCGTGAAAAAATACATCTTCTAAAGTCCCAGCCAATGTGAGCAGGGCAAGAGGAAAAATTCCCTTTTGAACACTTATGCCTACTGGAAAAATAATTGGATCAATAAGCTATGTGAAGTTTACCATAAATGTAAACTAAGTAAATAACATTTAGGTTGCTAATGCCCCTGTGTATATTAAAAAAGTTTAGACTTTTTTATTTTTGTTTGAATAAAATACTTTTCACCTTTTTTTCATTCTTAGTCACATCTCAGTGATGCTGATCTCTTGCAAGTTCTTTTCAGCCACTTCCTAAGTACATGCATGTATTTTAATGATGGCTACTTGCCATTTCTCAGGGTAGGTTTCACTGATGGTGACAAATATGTCTGCGAGAAAAGTGTGTGTGAACGTGTAGCCTTTATCGGAATTCCTTGATAAGGTGACATCACAGGAGCCCATATGGGAGAAACAGTCACCCTATAGCAGGATCACTAATTACTGTAACTTTGCAATGTTATCTATTGAGAAAGATTTACATGTGTGAGTTTATACAGCGGGTAAAATATTGAAAATATTGAACACGCCACCATTTTTCTAAGTACCGGTAAATATTTTTATTTATTTATTTCAGGTACTTGAATAGCGCCGTCAATTTACCCAGCGCTTTACATATACATTGTACATTCACATCAGTCCCTACCCTCAAGGAGCTTAACCACTTGACATCCGCGCTATGGCCGAATGACGGCCACAGCGCGGATCTCAATTCCCGGGAGGCCGCCATATGACGTCCTCCCCTGTGCACGCTCCCTGCGCGCGGGGCTGTGATCTGAGCCTCGGGTGATCAGCGATCCGAGTAAGGGGCAGGTCCCGACCCCTTACCATGTGATCAGCTGGCAGCCAATGACAGCTGATCACATGATAAAAACAAAAGCTCGTGATCGTTTTTTTTTTCTCCTCACGCTGACAGCGGAGGAGAAAAAAAAGCCGATCACCAGCTTATCTTAAAGGGACATCTGTCCCACCTTGCAATGCCCACAAGTGCCACCTGTCAATGCCCACCAGTGCTGCCAATCAGTGCCACCTAAAAGTGCTGCCTATCAGTGTAACCCATCAGTGCCCGTCACTGCCACCTATTGGTGCTAGTCACTGCCACCTATCGGTGCCCGTCACTGCCGCCTCATGAGCGTACATTAATGACGGACAAAAACTACCCATGTTATATTTTTATAACAAAATAAAAAAACACTTTTTTTTTTAATTCGGTCTTTTTAAAAAATGTTAACACAAAAAAAAAAAACAGTGTTGTATGACCGCGCAAAATTGTCATTCAAAGTGCGACAGCGTTGAAATCTGAAAATTGGTTTGGAAAGGAGGGGGGTTTAAGTGCCCAGTAAGCAAGTGGTTAAACTCCAACTCACATTCATACATACTAGGGACAATTTAGACAGGAACCAATTAACCTACCAGCATGTCTTTGGAGTGCGGGAGGAAACTGGAGTACCCGGAGGAAACCCACGCAGGCACAGGGAGAACATGCAAACTCCAGGCAGGTAGCGTCGTGAGGTGCCATTGACATGACATTTTCACCACGTGGGTAACAACCCATGCACCCATACAAAGAAAGCAAAACAAGTTCATAAATTATGTGTAATTAAATGCAATGACACAGGGAAAAGTATTGAACACATGAAGAAAGGGAGGTGCAAAAAGGCATGTAAAGCCAAGACACCAGCTAAAATCTATCAGTAATTAGAAAGCAATCCTGCCCCTTGTCGGTGCAAATTAATATCAGCTGGTTCAGTCTTAATTGATGGCCTATAAAAAGGGGTCTCATTACCAAAGTGTCACACAAAAAACATCTCACAATGCGTAAAAGCAAAGAGCTCTCTCAAGACTTTAGCAACCTTATTGTTGCAAAACATACCAACGGCATTGGTTACAGAAGGATTTCCAAACTTCTGAATGTTCCAGTGAGCACTGTTGGGGCCATAATCCAGAAGTGGAAAGAACATAATTTCACCATCAACGGGCCAAGACCAGGTGCCCTTTGCAAGATTTCTGACAGAGGAGTGAAAAGAGTTATCAGAAGAATTGTCCAAGAGCCAAGAACCACTTGTGGAGAGCTTCAGAAAGACCTGGAATTAGCAGGTACAATTGTTTCAAAGAAAACAATGATTAATTAATGCCCTCAACCGCCATGGCCTGTATGCACGCTCCCCACGCAAGACTATTGCTGAAGAAAAAGCATGTTGAAGCTCGTTTAAAGTCTGAAATACTGGGAGAATATAGTCAAGTCAGATGGGACCAAAATTGAACACTTTGGATGCCATAATACACACCATGTTTGGAGGTCAAACTGCACTGCACATCACCCCAACCCCCCCACCCACCCATACCAACAGTGAAGTTTGGAGGTGGGATCATCATGGAGTGGGGCTGTCATTCCAGCATAGCGTACTGGCAAACTTCATATTTTTGAAGGAAGGATGAATGTAAAAATGTACCAAGACATTCTTGATAAAAATCTGTTGCCATCTACCAGGATGATGAAGATGAAAACGAGGGTGGACATTTCAGCAAGACAATGATCCCAAACACAAAGCCAAGGAAACTCTCAATTGGTTTAAAGAAAGAAAATAAAGCTGCTAGAATGGCCCAGCCATTCACCTGACTTGAATCCAATAGAAAATCTATGGAAAGAAGTAAAGATCAGAGTTCATAGAAGAGGCCCACAGAACCTTCAAGATTTGAGGACTGTGAAAAAATAGTCCAAAATCACATCTGAGCAATGCATGCGACTAGTTTCTCCATACAGGAGGCGTCTTGAAGCTGTCATTACTAACAAAGGATTTTGTACGAAGTATTAAATAAATTTGTTGGCGTGTTCAATACTTTTTCCCTGTATCATTCCATTTTATTACGCAACTTCATTTCTGAACTTATTTGTTTTGGTTTCTTTGTATGTATGGATGGATTGCATGGATTGTTACGGACATTTGGTGAATATTTCATGTCAATAGCACCTTTAGAAATCCATTTACCTTGAAAAATGGTGAGGTGTTCAATACTTATTTTACATTCTGTATGCATGGATTTACACACACAATAACAATGTAAGTAATGGTTTGTAATTTTTTATTTTTTTTTGGAGGCAATCCGGGGTGTACACTGGAAGCATTTTTCCGTAAGACTAGTCAACAATTTTACAGGTATTAGGCTGGCCAATGATGATGACACTAAAGCCACACCCCCACGATTTTGAGGTCAATATGAAAGCAGCTGGAAATAGTCACCAGGGGTATTTACCTTCCTATTGGAAAATCTGTCAGCAGCTCCTGATCCCTACACTCCTCTATGTTGAAGAGTAAGAATGTGGGATACTGCACAGTCTCCCCTCCCCACTGATCACACTAAATCTGGCTATACACCGATTGAAATTCACCCAGTTCAGTAGGGACTGGCCAAATTTGAATCAGTATGTGGTAGGGTTGCACCAATACTGATACTAGTATCGGTGCCGATACCGAGCATTTGCATGAGTACTTGCAACATTGATTATCTAATTGCAATGGCAAATAAAAGAGTGTGGGATATATTAGGCAGAAAGTGAACATGTTGTTCCTGAAGTTGTTGCTTTGAAAGCAGAAAAAAATGGGAAAATGTAAGAATTTGAGCGACTGTAATGGCGAGAACCATGCTGACCCGTGCCCACGGCCAAAATCATCTAGAATGTGCACATGGGCAGCAGAACTGGACCACAGAGAAATGGAAGAAGTTGGCCTGGTCTGATGAATCACATCAAGTGACTGGCAAGTTGCAACATGTTTTCTTTTTTTTTTTTGGGCTTAGATACACTTTAAAGGATAAGTACACCTTCTGAACATATTCCATATTACACCAGAATTCAGGGTGTAATGTGTTCAGCACCTTGCCCCCCCCCCCTTCTCTGTGACAACGGACAGGGGTCCCTCTTCCCCACAGCCTCGGTCACATTTTAAAGTTGGCACAGCTGTGCGGGCGAAGGGATCTATGATTGAATAAACTATGTTTGCCACCTAAACTATGTTTGTCCTGTTTGCCACCGCAGCAGATGGGACTTGTAGTTTCAATGGATTGCAAGCATGCTGATCAGTGTGCTCATAGTCCATTCACACTCCCTCCAGCTTTCAAACTGAAAACCTGTACAGAGGTATGGGCAGAAAGCTGGAAAGAGGGCAGGAGTCCGACATCACACCCACAATCCACTGAACGTGGGTGCAATACTTTGCAGGCTCATGTAGAAAAAAGTAACAAATGCTAATTTTTTTTTTTTTTTTTTTTTTACCTATAAAGTTGAACTTCCTCTTGAAATATTTTGTTGTAAGTGCTGCTGAATCTTCAGTAGGCATTATATACAGTATGTATGTATGTATTAGCTGTAATACAATCACTACAACTAATAACTGGTGACAGGTTAAATAGTTTATATTGTTCTAGACAGTTAGGCAGTTCTCTAAACTGTGCTGAACAAATGATCAGAAACCTCAATACATTTTTTAATAAGGTTACAAAAATTAAAGAAATCATCTGAAAGATGCTATTGTAATGTCACTAATTATGCGTTGGTCCAGATTTTAGAAATTAGCTTCTTTGTACAATGCAACACCCAATGCAGGTTTAAAAGTGGAAATATAAGGAAGCTATAGGATTCTATGGGCCTTATGTATCCAAAGAGTTTATATTAAAATTTCACATATTAACTGCTTCAGCCTCGGAAGATTTTACCCCCTTCTTGACACCTTTTTGCGATTTGGCACTGCGTCGATTTAACTGACAATTGCGCGGTTGTGCAACATTGCAGCCAAACAAAATTGACATCCTTTTTTTCCCCCCACAAATAGAGCTTTCTTTTGGTGGTATTTGATCACCTCTGCGGTTTTTATTTTTTGCGCTATACACAAAAAAAAAAAAAAAAAAAAAAAGCCATTTTTAAATTTTTGCTATAATACATATCCCCCCAAAAAAAATATAAATATATATATATATATATAAATATATATATATATATATATATATATATATATATATATAAAAAATTGAACTCAGTTTAGGCCAATATGTATTCTTCTACATATTTTTGGTAGGTAAAAAAAAAAAAAAAAAAAAAAAAAGCAATAAGTGTAAATTGATTGGTTTGCGCAAAAGTTATAGCGTCTACAAAATAGGGCATAGTTTGTCATTTTTAGTATTCATTTTTTATTAGTAATGGTGGCGATCTGCGATTTTTAATCATGACTGCGACATTATGGCGGACACATCGGACACTTTTGACACTATTTTGGACCATTGTCAATTATACAGCGATCCGTGCTATAAAAATGCACCGATTACTGTGTAAATGACACTGGCAGGGAAGGGATTAAACACTAGGGGGCGATCAAGGGGTTAAGTGTGTCCTAGGAAGTGATTCTAACTGTGGGGGGGGGGGGGTGGACTACTACTCACATGACAGCGATCACTGCTCCCAATGACAGGGAGCAGTGATCTCTGTCATGTCACTAGGCAGAATGGGAAATGCCTTGTTTACAAAGGCATCTCCCTGTTCTTCTGCTCCATGACACGACACCGGCTTCCGACCGACATAGAGTCCACGGGACCTGCGGTCACTGAGCCGGTGGCGGGTGTGCATGTGCCCACAATGCTGCTTCTTAAAAGTGACGTACCTGTACACCCATTTGCCCAACCGTGGCATTGTGCCGACGTATATCGTCATGCGCTGGTTGGCCAGGGGTTAAAGGAGCTGCAGGAATATCTGGAAAGTACTGGCTGTGTGGTACATGTGACAACAATCTCCCGTATTCTTCATATGTCTGGGCTATGGGGTAGAGTGGCAAGATGGAAGCTTTTTATTAAGAAAAACATCCAAGTCTGACTAAATTTTGAAAAAACAGATCTGAAGTCTGAAGTGAAAGCACGTGGGAAAATGTGTTATGGTCTGATGAAACCAAGGTTGAACTTTTTGGCCATAATACCAAAAGATATGTTTGGTGCAAAAACAACACTGCACATCACCAAAAGAACACCATACCCTTGAGATGAAAAAGGGGCCTTAGTTAAGGTAGAGGGAATTATGAACAGTTCCAAATAGCAGTCAATATTGGCACAAAAAACTTTCAAGCTTCTGCTAGAAAGCTGAACATGAAGAGGATCTTCTTTCAGCATGAACGACCCAAAGCATACATCCAAATCAAAGAAACGGCTTCACCAGAAGGAGATTAAAGTTCTGGAAAGGCTCAGCCAGAGCCAAGACCTGAATCCCATTTAAAATATGTGGGGTGATCTATAGAGGGCTGTGCACAGGAGATGCCCCTCGCAATCTGACAGATTTGGAGGGTTTTTGCAAAGAAGAGTAGGCAAATATTGCCAAGTCAAGATGTGCCATTCGGACAGACTCATACCCAAGTGCTGTAATAAAATCAAAAGGTGCTTCAACTAAGTATTAGTTTAACCACTTTCAGACCGGACCAATTTGCAGCCAAAAGACCAGGCCCCTTTTTGCGATTCGACACTGCGTCGCTTTAACTGACAATTGCGCGGTCGTGCGACGTGGCTCCCAACAAAATTGACATCCTTTTTTCCCACAAATAGAGCTTTTTTTTGGTGGTATTTGATCGCCCCTGCGGTTTTTATTTTTTGCGCTATAAACAAAAAAAGAGCGACAATTTTGAAAAAAAAAAAAAAAAACGCATTCTTTTTTATTTTTTGCTATAATAAATATCCCCCAAAAATATATATAAAAAAAATTTTTTTCTCAGTTTAGGCCGATACGTATTCTTCTACATATTTTTAGCAAAAAAAAATCGCAATAAGCGATTATTGATTGGTTTGCGCAGAAGTTATAGCGTTTACAAGATATGGGATAGTTTTATAGCATTTTTATAATTTTTTTTTTTTTTATTAGTAATGGCGGCGATCATCGATTTTTTTTGTGACTGCGACATTATGGCGGACACATCGGACATTTTTGACACATTTTTGGGACCATTGTCATTTATACAGAAATCAATGCTATTTAAATGCATTGATTCCTGTATAAATGACACTGGCAGTGCAGGGGTTAACCACTAGGGGGCAGTGTAGGGGTTAAGTATGCCTAGGGGTGTGTTTCTTACTGTGGGGGGGCGTAGCTGTCAGCTAGTGAATGCTGATCTCTGCTCCAATCACAGGGAGCAGAGATCGGCGTCACTAGTTGCTAGGCAGAACGGGGAGATGCTGTTTATTTCCGCATCTCCCCTTTCAGCCTTCCCGTGAGACGATCGCAGGTGTCCCGCGGTGATCGAGTCCGCGGGACCCGCGACCAGCCTCACGGGGGTCCCGACCGGCGCAGGGAGCGCGCCGCTCCCGATGGCACATCGGCATTTAAAAAGGGACTTATATATAGGCCCTCCTGCCTGTCCGTGCCATTCTGCCGACGTACATAGTCACGCGCCGGTCGGGAACCGGTTAAGGGTGTGCACACTTATGCAACCATATTATTTTATTTTTACTTCCCTCCACCCAAAAAGAGTTGTACAGTTTATAGGTCAGATTAAATGTGGAAAAAGTTCTGAAATGATTCATCTTTGTCTCATTTCTTTACATCACAGAAACCGAAAATAGGGGTGTGTAGACTTTTTATATCCACCGTATGCAATAAAATCCATACATTCAGCTTTAAGAGCTCACTGTATTTCTGGCAGGTGCAACAGTTTTTTTTATTATTATTTTGCCCAGACATACACTTTAACTACCGGTAGCTGTTTTTTATTTTGTGTATTTAAAAAAAACACAACATGGTAAAAGCTCTGCTGAGAAAGACCAGATACTGCTAGCATCAGCTTTATTTCAAACACATGCCTGTTCTTCAAATTCTGAAAATAATCAACTATCACCCTACAGGGGGGAAATCAATTGGATCAATCAACTATCATCTTACTTTAGCAGCATCTATAAGCTCTTGAGACCTGTGACAGTACAAAATGAATTCACCCAAAACACAAGCACACCATCCAAGGCCTAAAGCTTAAAATCATGTTTTTTGATTTAAAGAGTTCCCTTCATTTTTTTTTTTTTTTTAAGAAGGATGGGTGCTTTAATCCAAACGATAATGACACATGCCGGTCCGACATTACTTGAAATTGAGTGATTTGCACGTTCTGACAAGTTTACAGAACTCGGATAAATGGCATGAATGATTTCAATATATGCTCATACTTTTGAACCAAATGGTGAAGGTTAAAATCTTTCCTTTCAAGGGCCTCAATCAGCCACAAAGGAAAACAGTAATCACTGTCTTTTCAGCCGGCCCAACCGCATTTGTCAGCCCTTTCTCCGTCAATGCAGCCCGAGCAATCAACCTGCCAAGCATTCAGAATGGAAAAACAATCTGAAAATACAGGGTATAATGCACCTGCCAGTGAAAATGGCCATTTCAAGAAAAGCTAGTGATCTCAGTGACCCTGCTGAGGAGGCGGTGGTGCAAAGGGGAAAGAGCGCTTCAAAGAATTCTTACTGATCTGCACTCACTAACACACTGACACTTCTTTACAAAGCATGCCAGTTAGGGCTTTTGTGCTTCTTGGAAAAGAGAGAAAGCTTTTTGGGGGCAAGATAATCACAGAATGGAAAAGCGGTGGCGGCTGTGCAGAGGATGGTGCTAAAATACACTGAGGAGGTGCACGCTAACTACACAACCATTGTTGATATACATAAATGTGTATGTGTGTGTGTATATATATATATATATATATATATATATATATATATATACGCACATTTTTATATAAACGCTTGCGTTTGTGGAGTGGGGTAATGTGTGTGTGTGTATATATATATATATATATATATATATATATATATATATAAAATATATATAATATAGATAGATAGGAATAAATAAAAAACAATTTTTTTTTAATGCAAAAAATAAAATATGGATCATGAAGCCTGGGTGTTGCTCTGGAAGTGCATGGTAGAGAATGGAAGGAAGTAGGTGGGTATATAATATATATATATATATAATATATATATATATATATATATATATATACACACATACACACACACACACACACAGTGCCTTGAAAAAGTATTCATACCCCTTGCAATTTTCCACATTTTGTCATGTTACAACCAAAAATGTAAATGTATTTTATTGGGATTTTATGCAATAGACCAACACAAACTGGCATAATTGTCAAGTGGAAGAAAAATGATAAATGGTTTTCCATATTTTTTTACAAATACATATCTGAAAAGTGTGGTGTGCATTTGTATTCAGCCCCCTTAAGTCAATACTTTGTAGAACCACCTTTTGCAATTACAGCTGCAAGTCTTTTTGGGGATGTCTCTAACTTTACACATCTAGGAGTGGGAAATTTTTGCACATTCTCCTTTGAAAAATAGCTCAAGCTGTCAGATTGGATGGAGAGTGTCTGTAAACAGCAATTTTCAAGTCTTGCCACAGATTCTTAATTGGTTTTAGGTCTGAACTATGACTGGGCCATTCTTACACATGAATATGCTTTGATCTAAACCATTTCATTGTAGCTCTGGCTGTATGTTTAGGGTCATTGTCCTGCTTGAAGGTGAACTTCCGCCCCAGTCTCAAATCTTTTGCAGACTCCAACAGTTTTCTTCTAAGATTGCCCTGTATTTGGCTCCATCCATCTTCCCATCAACTCCGACCAGTTTCCCTGTCCCTGCTGAAGAAAAGCATCCCCACAACATGATGCTGTGTGTGTGTGTGTGTCACGGTGTGTGTGTGTGTGTTCAGGGTGATGTGCAGTGTTAGTTTCTGCCACACATAGTGTTTTGCCTTTAGGCCAAAAAGTAAAATCTTGGTCTGATCTGACTAGAGCACCTTCTTCCACATGTTTGTTGTGTCCCCCACATGGCATCTCACAAACTGCAAACGGGACTTCTTATGGCTTTCTTTAAACAATGGCTTTCTTCTTGCCACTCTTCCATAAAGGCCATAGTTGTGGAGTGCACGACTAATAGTTGTCCTGTGGACAGATTCTCCCCCCTGAGCTGGGGATCTCTGCAGATCCTCCAGAGTTACAATGGGCCTCTTGGCTCTTCTCTGATTAATACTCTCCTTGCCTGGCCTGTCAGTTTAGGTGGACAGCCATGTTTTGGTAGGTTTGCAGTTGTGCCATACTCTTTGCATTTTCGGGTGATGGATTGAACAGTGCTCCGTGAGATGTTCAGAGTTTGAGATTTTTTTTATAACCTAAGCTTTAAACTTCTCCACAACTTTATCCCTGACCTGTCTGGTGTGTTACTTGGCCTTCATGATGTCGTTTGTTCACTAAGGTTCTCTAACAGACCTCTGAGGGCTTCACAGAACAGCTGTATTTATACTGAGATTAAATTACACACAGGTGGACTCTATTTACCAATTAGGTGACTTCTGAAGGCAACTGGTTCCACTAGATTTTAGTTAGGGGTATCAGAGTGAGTAAAGGGGGCTGAGTACAAATGCACGCCACACTTTTCAGATATTTATTGGTAAAAAATTTTGAAAAAACTATTTATTGTTTTCCTTCCACTTCACAATTATGTGCCACTGTGTGTTGGTCTATCACATAAAATCCCCAAAAAATACATTTACGTTTTTGGATGCAACATGACAAAATGTGGAACATTTCAAGCGGTATGAATACTTTTTCAAGGCACTGTACACAGTGCATCCAGAAAGTATTCACAGCGCTTCACTTTTTCCACATTTAGTTATGTTACAGCCTTATTACAAAATGGATTAAAAATTCATTATTTTCTTCAAAATTCTACAAACAATACCCCATAATGACAATATGAAAGACGTTTGTTTGAAATTTTTGAAAATGTAATAAAAAATAAAACAAGAAAAAATGGAAAAAAAAAAAAAATCACATGTACCTAAAGTAATCACAGCCTTTGCTCAATACTTTGTTGAAGCACCTTTGACACCAATTACAGCCTCAAGTCTTTTTGGAGTATGATGCTACAAGCTTGGCACACCTTTTTTTTTGGGCAGTTTTCCCATTCTTTGATTGCAGGACCTCAAGCGCCATTAGGATGCGCAGCCATTTTCAGATCTCTCCAGAGATGTTCAACCAGGTTCAAGGCTGGGCCACTCCAGGACATTCACAGAGTTGTCACGTAGTCACTCCCTTGTTATCTTGGCTGTGTGCTTAGAGTCATTGTCCTGTTGGAAGATGATCCTTCACCCCAGTTTTAGGGCCAGAGTGCTCTGGAGCAGGTTTTCATCAAGGATGTCTTTGTACATTGCTGCATTTATCTTTATCTTGATCCTGACTAGTCTCCCAGTCCCTTCTGCTAAAAAACATCATCCCCACAGCATGATGCTGCCACCACCATGCTTCACTATAGGGATGTATTGGCCAGGTGATGAGCGGTACCTGGTTTTCTCCAGACATGACGCTTGCCATTCAGGTTAAAAAAGTTCAATCTTTGTTTCATCAGACCAGAGAATTTTGTATCTCATGGTCTGCGAGTCCTTCAGAAGCCTTTTGGCAAACTCCAGGTGGGCTGTTATGTGCCTTTTACTGAGGAGTGGCTTCCATCGGGCCAGTCTACCATACAGGCCTGAATGGTGGAGTGCTGAAGAGTTGGTTGTTCTTCTGGAAGGTTTTCCTCTCTAAACAGAGAAATGCTGGAGCTCTCTGTCAGAGTGACCATCGGGTTCTTGGTCACCTCCCCGACTAAGGCCCTTCTCCCCCGATCGCTCAGTTTGGCCTGGTGGTTCCAAATTTCTTTCGTTTAAGGATGATAAAAGTCACAGAGCTCATTGGGACCTGCAAATTTTTCTGTACCCTTCCCCAGATCTGTGCCTCAATATAATCCTGTCCTAGATGTCTACAGACAATTACTTAGAATTCGTGGCTTGGTTAGTGCTCTGACATGCACTGTGGGACCTTATATAGACAGGTGTGTGCCTTTCTAAATCCTGTACAATCAACTGAATTTACCACAGGTGGACTCCAATAAAGATGTAGAAACCTCTCAAGGATGATCAGTGGAAATAGGATGCACCCAAGCTCAATTTTGAGTGTCATGGCAAAGGCTGTGAATGCTTATGTACATGTGATTTTTTTCATCTTTTATTTTTAATACATTTGCAAAGATTTCAAACAAACGTCTTTCATGTTGTCATTATGGGGTATTGTTTGTAGAATTTTCAGAAAAATAATGAATTTAATCCATTTTGAAATAAGGTTGTAACAACAAAATGTGGAAAAAGTATATTTTATTATATATATATATATATATATATATATATATATATATATATATATATATATATATATATATATATATATATATATATATATATATATATATATATATATATATTTCACATGATCTCTACCAAAGCAGGTGGTGATGGTCAGCAGTATGAGAGTTTAGTGTAGACTGAATAGAATTCTCTCCAGAGCCATCATTACAAGCAGAGACTGATTCAGGGAATTATTCTGACATTGATGTGGTGAATGAATACCCGTTTCTTCAGCAATGATTAATTGGCGGCTGCCATACTGGGGTTTTGGTTCACCTTCTTCTGGATCAACAGTCCTAAGACAAATGTTCATTTTACACTGGCCAGAAACATACAAATTTCTTGCTTGACCTGTTAGATGAACAGAATTTACCAACAAATGTGGCGTGTGAAACTCTACTTCACTGTATAGAATGTATAGCTATTGGTAAATGGAGTTAAATGCACCTGCAATACAGACGTGTGTGGAACATAAAATCATCCAAACATTTCTGAATCTTGAATGCATCTTGAATTTGGGACTATGCAACAGTTTCATGATGGGATGATTAATCTTCTCTCTTATGTGCAGATTGGACTGCGTGAAATCCCATATGGATCTGTTAGTTACAGAGACTAATCACACTACAATATTTGTAAACTCTATAGACTGCCTAAAAGGTGTAGTTTTATCCCTCCTGGGCTGTTCCAGAAGAATACCAACACACTCGAATAGAAAACCTCCTAATACAATATCCAATACCCACAGTTGATGCAGAGGAATGCTAAAAAAAAAAAAAAAATAAAATAAAAAAAAAAACCCCAATAAAGCGTTATCCAATTTGCTCCTCCCCAAGAGGCAATCAGATATTCCCTGGATCAACGTTACCTATAAAATATTAATATACAGTTATATTACGTGCATTTAGGAAATAATCCAGGCCAAAACAATCTATTGAGTTGGCCAGAACCAGCTCTTCAGGGAGTCGATTCTACATTTTTACAGCTCTTACTGCAAAGAAGCCCTTCCGTATTTGGAGAACAAATCTCTTTTCCTTCTTGTAAGCTATGGATCCATATCAACAAGCAATTACGTACTCTGGTTGTGACGGAACTTACTTTGTCTTATAAGAGAACAGCAGTTAATCTTGGAAACCTAAGTGTGCTGATTTTGGTGTTATAAGATAACATCCCTGAGACAAATCAGGACGCATACTGGCAGGTACTAGTCCAGTACGCCCGTCGGGGCCTGTGCACCAACTGTACAATTAGATTTTTGCTTTACAACCTCAATCTGTTGAGCATCCACTGGGGTTCTATATAAGGAAACACTTTGGCAGGTAAGGGCATAATACGTGTACCGTGGTGTCCCATCTAGCAACTCGCGCAACTTTACTGGCATACAGAGTATCACATTGCTTTACTGAATTTATTTTAGCCCTGTGGTAGTGTACCTTACAGCACACATTGGTGAACAAAGAACATATAATTACCTCATTACTTTCAGAGACTACACATTATTATGCAAACTGCTGCAGAGATCACCCATCTGGGCTCGTATGAAATATTATTTTAATCTCTTTGAGACCCTGCATGGTTTTGAAACTACCTAGAAAGAGATTTTTATGTTTAGAGGTTTGGATGTGAAATTCCAAATTATAAAGATCATTATTGTTCTCGCATTGGAAATGTTAATGTTATTGTTCCTGGATGTGAAGCATACATTTTAATTTTGCATGATATAGGTCCCATTGTGCTATAGGAGATTTGGAGTATGTGACAAGTGCATGTAGATAGAAAATCACCAAACCTTTATTTTAATATCACTTTTCCCGTAACCATCATATTAGTGCTTTTGGAATAAAAGGACTGCAACTACTGTAATTATATTAATGTCGTACAATTTACAAATGGTACAGTCCTTTTATAGCAGAGGTCTCAAACTGGCGGCCCTCCAGCTGTTGCAAAACTACAAGTCCCATCATGCTTTTGCCTGTGGGAGTCATGCTTGTAACCGTCAGCCTTGCAATGCCTCATGGGACTTGTAGTTTTGCAACAGTTGGAGGGCCACCAGTTTAAGACCCCTGTTTTAGAGCATACCACTGCTGTCCTTGGAGCAATAGGGGAGTAGGGCGGTCTGGGATTCCTTTTGTATTATGTACAGTAAATAGTAGCTTCTGGGTCTTTTCTGACATTTGGAATGTATTCAGACATGTCTGGATTATTTATGGTTCATATAGTCTGTAATAAGGACCTTTAACGCAGGTGGATTTAGATCTCTAGAACCGGCAGACGCCAAACATTTTTTGTAGATCTGGCGCTAGAATACATTTTTCTACAGTTAGTACATTTAATCACTTGAAGAAAATCAAATGTAAAACAAAATCTGGCAGTGAGGCAGTATAGTTTTTATTTTTATCCTTTTTTTGGAATATGTTGATTTTAGTGGACATATATCTCTCCTCAACCCATGCTACATAGAAAAGTGGAATACAGGTATGCAATTGTTTCTGTTGAGTAACTCACAAAACTATCAGAGATTTTCTTTCCAAAGTTTAAGGATTTTTGAGGATTGCTCTTGGTGGGGTTGAGCTACAAGATTGGGGATTAACCCAGAGAAAACCCTTTTTTCTGATTTAACCACTCAAGGACCGAGCCCCTGAGATTTGGTGTTTACAAGTTAAAAAAAAATTTTTTTTTTGCTAGAAAATTACGTAGAACCCCCAAAACTTTATATACAACACCCTAGAGAATAAAATGGCGGTCGTTCCAATACTTAGTCACACCGTATTTGCGCACTTTTTGGGGGAAAAAAAATACACTTTTTTAATTAAAAAAAAATAAGACAACAGTAAAAGTTAGCCCAATGTTTTTTTAGATTGTGAAAGATAATGTTAACTGAGTAAATTGTTACCAAACATGTCATGCTTAAAAATCAGTGGAATGGTGACAAACTTTTACCCTTAAAAATCTCCATATGCAACGTTTAAACAATTCTACAGGTTTCATATTTTGAGTTACAGAGGAGGTCTTGGGCTAGAATTATTGCTCCCACTCTACTGATCACGGCGATACCTCACGTGTGATTTGAACACCGTTTTATATACACTCGCTTTTTTTCTTATTCAACTTATACCTCTTTTACACTGTTCTTTTTTTTGCTTTAAGAGCTATGGGCGGAAGTGACGTTTTGATGCTTCTGCCCTGCAATGGTATGGAGACGGGTGGGGGCCATCTTCCCCTCCTTCCTCTCCATACCAAGCCAGGACGAGTACCTGATCACCTCCGCCACTACCGACGGCTCCGGTAAGCACCGGAGAGTGGTGGGGCCCCTCTCCCGCTGCCGATAAAAGTGATCTCACGGCAAATTGACCGCAGAGACCACTTTTATCTGGTTATGGTAGCTAGCTTCTGCCATAACAATATCCCTTTTTAAAGTGCCAACGTATATCTGCGTGAGCTAGTCCGGAAGTGGTTAATTATAATTAATGCCTTTTTGAGGGGATTTTGCATATACTGCAGTAGTGTAGGCAGAAGGTGAAAAGTTGACCACTATGATTGAGGGATGAAGAGTTTAAAGGATATCTAAAAAAAAGTAATTTTTTTATTTTTTAAACAAAAAACATGTCATACTTACCTCCTTTGTGCAGTTGATTTTGCACGGACTTGCCATGATCCTCCTCTTCTGGGGTCCCTCAGAGGTGCTCCTGGCTCCTCCTCTTCTCGAGTGCCCTGAAGAAGTGCTCTACCTGGAGTGCCCAGAAGTACAAGGTGTTCAGTGCTCAGAGACATGGCCAAGGTAAAGAAGGCTGAAACCCGACCACCACCGAACAAGACACAAATTGATACGTGAAGGCTGGGCCAAGAAGTACCTAAAGACAGATTATTTTCAAAGGTTTTATGGACGGATGAGGAGATGAGAGTGACTCTTGGATGGATGGGCCTGTGGCTGGATCAGTAATGGGCACAAACTTCCACTTCAACCTCAGATGCCAACAAGGTGGAGGTGGGGTACCGATATGGGTTTGCATTATTAAAGATGAGCTAGTTGGACCTTTTTGGGTTGAAGATGGACTCCAAATCAACCCCCAAACCTACTGCCAGTTTTTAGAAGACACTTTCTTCAAACAGTGATATGGGAAAAAGTCTGCATCTTTCAAGACGATCATGATATTTATACAGGACAATGCTTCATCGCATGCATCAAAGTACTCACTGGCTAGCCAGTAAAGGCCCTAAAGATGAAAGAATATTGACATAATGACACGGCCCCCTTCCTCACTTGACCTAAACCCTATTGAGAACTTTTAGGCTCTTCTTAAACGGGAGATTTAAGGTAAACAGTACACCTCTCTGAACAGTGGGAGGCTGTGGTTGCTGCTGCACAAAAAATTGATTGTCAACAGATCAAGAAACAGACTCCATGAATGGAAGGCTTATGACTGCTATTGAACACAAGGGTGGCTAAATCGGTCACGGATAATTTTTTGTTTTTTTTTGAAATGTCAGAAAAGTTTATTTGGAAATTTTTTACACTTTTCCTTAAGTTGTTGCTTTATTATTCTCACTTTTACAGATAAAAAGAAACAAACGAGATGGGAAAATTTTCGTTTTTCATTTAGTTGCATAATTGTGTACACGAATAGTTGCACAAAAATTGTGCACACATAGATATTCTTCTAAGAAAGCCAAAACCTCACTTTTACTTTCTAAAATATTCAGGTTTGAGGTTAACATTTTGGATTGACCGAGAACACTGTAGCTGCTCAATAAAGAAATTAATCCTCAAAAAAACAACTTGACTAATAATTGTGCAGTGTAGATGGAGAAGTGGAAGCAAACCTGGTAACATCAAGCTCCCATCATAACGTTATCTGGAAAACAGGAAATTGCTTAAGCTCCTTGTGAACAGGAAGTACCTGGACCATCGAAATTAAGAAAACTCTGTTTTTGTTGACATGTGGAAAGAAATGACATGCTCTAGAGCTGCACTGCCACCATTTTGAGTAGGGAGAGCAGTGCAAAGTGGCTTGGAACATGTCATTTTTGCTATTTATTAAAAGGTTTTTATTGGTGTCTGTATCCCTACTAGGTAGATTCGAGTTGTCCTGGTGACCATTGTCACCAAGACAGAAAACGATGGGAAATCTGAACTTTAATAGTTGTCAATAGAAAAGGAGATGACAGTAAATCATCCAATCAAGGTCACACTGAATAAGACGACGTTTCATGTATAGGAGATTTCTTCACTTTAAAAGCCTCCCCAAGTCATCAGTTTAGCGTTATGGAGGAAGTCCGGTGTTGGAAATATTGATGTTTTTATACATGGTAAATCTTCTATTTTAACCACTTCCCGCCCAAGGCCTTCATATGATGTCCTGGACTTTGAGTTGAGATATCTGAATGATGCCTGCAGGCATCATTCAGATATCCTTTTTTCTGCTAGCGACACCATGCAAAGTAAAAAACAATAATAGCGGCTGTTCAGCCACTTGATTGTTTTTACAGGCAGCGGGAGGGGATGTCCTCCTCCGCACGCCTCCCTCCAGTGCTTGTACCAGTTCGCCCGTGGGATACGCGATCCGGAGAATGAATCAGCCAGAGGCGGCATCTACCAAAGAGCTGACAGAAAACCAGATGGTCCCCGGCTATCCCTATAGCCTTTGGAGGCCGGGCGTGATGTTATGATGTCACTTCTGGCCTCTGAAGATGTAAACACTGCAGTGTTTTTAGCTGGAAAGGCTGAGATTGTTTTTTTGTTTTTTTTATCTCAGGCTTTCCAGCCTAGAGGAGAAATGTGGGGTTATTTTATTATAGACCCCACATCTCTCTGCAAAGAGTGCCTGTCAAGCACTAATCCTATTACAAGGAATGTTTACATTCTTTGTAATAGGAATAAAAGTGTAAAAAAAAAAAAATTTAAGAATGAAAATGCCCTGTCCCCGCACACAGAAGTGAACGCATACATCACGCCTGCATACGAAACCGGCGTTCAAACCACACATGTAAGGTGTCGCTGCGAACATTAGAGCGAGCGCAATAATTCTAGCCAAATACTTTCTCTGCAACTCTTAACAGGTAACCTGTAAACATTTTTAAAGCATTGCCCATGTAGATTTTTTTAAGTTTCGAAGTTTGGCGCCATACCATGAGTGTGCGCAATTTATAAGCATGATATGTTAGGTATCCATTTACTCGGCGTAACATCATTCACAGTATACAAAAAAAAAAAAAAAAAAGGGCTAACTTTAGTGTTTTTTTTTTTTAATTCATGAAACATTTGAAAAAGTTCTTTGCAAATACCATGTGATATTCCCTAGGGTCTCTGCTAAAATATAGATATAGATATATATATATATATATATATATATATATATATATATATATATATATATATATATATATATATATATATATATATATATATATATATATAATGTTTGGGTGTTCAGAGTTAAAAAAAAAAATTATGATTCTTGCATGTAGCAGAGGAATGCCAGAATAGGCCTGGGCTGGAAGTGGTTAACAAACGACTAAGATGATTTCTCCCTCACTATTGCTTCTCCAGTTCAGGAAATCAAGATAACCCCCTCAAATGGACACAAACAGAAAAAAAAAATGACGTATTTTAAAATGTCATTAAACCCTAAACTTTCAATTTTATCGAAATGTGTAACATAATATAATATCTATCTATTTATATGTGCTTTTTTTTTTTATCCCAAAAGATTTCCTATGGCTGTTTTCACCTTGTGACCGTGCCTGTTATTCAGAGTTGCCACCCGTGTGTGTTCCATTTTACTGGTAGGTCCACTTTAACCACTTCAGCCCCGGACCATTTGGCAGCCAAAGGACCAGAGGTCTTTTTTCAATTCCGCACTGCACTACTTTAACTGGAAAATTTTGAAAAAAAAAGAGATTTTCTACTTTTTGTTATAAAAAAAATCTAATAAACTCAATTTTAGTCAAACATTTGGGCCAAAATGTATTCAGCCACATGTCTTTAGTAAAAAAAAAAATGCCAATAAGCGTATATTTATTGGTTTGCGCAAAAGTTATAGCGTCTACAAACTAGAGTACATTTTCTGGAATTTACACCGCTTTTAATTTATGACTGCCTATTTCATTTCTTGAGGTGCTAAAATGGCAGAGAAGTACAAAACCCCCCCAAATGACCCATTTTGGAAAGTAGACACCCCAAGCTATTTGCTGAGAGGCATGTTGAGCCCATTGAATATTTTTTTTTTTAGTCCCAAGTGATTGAATAAAGACAAAAATAAAAAAGATTTTTTTTTTTTCAAAAAGTTGTCACTAAATGATATATTGCTCACACATGCCATAGTTATATGTGGAATTGCACCCCAAAATACATTTTGCTGCTTCTCCTGAGTATGGGGATACCACATGTGTGGGACTTTTTGGGAGCCTAGCCGCGTACGGGGCCCCGAAACCCAAGCACCGCCTTCAGGATTTCTAAGGGTGCAAATTTTTGATTTCACTCCTCACTACCTATCACCGTTTCGAAGGCCATAAAATGCCAAAATAGCACAAAACCCCCCCAAATGACCCCATTTTGGAAAGTAGACACCCCAAGCTATTTGTTGAGAGGCATGGTGAGTATTTTACAGCTCTCATTTGTTTTTGAAAATGAAGAAAGTAAAGAAAAAAAAAAAATGTTTTTCTTTTTTTCAATTTTCAAAACTTTGTGACAAAAAGCGAGATCTGCAAAATACTCACCATACCTCTCAGCAAATAGCTTGGGGTGTCTACTTTCCAAAATGGGGTCATTTTGGGGGGTTTTATGCCATCTGGGCATTCCATGGCCTCCGAAACTGTGATTGGCAGTGAGAAGTGAAATAAAAAAATTACACCCTTAGAAAGCCTGAAGGCGGTGATTGGTTTTTGGGGTTCCGTACGCAGCTAGGCTCCCAAAAAGTCCCACACATGTGGTATCCCCGTACTCAGGAGAAGCAACAGAATGTATTTTGGGGTGTATTTCCACATATGCCCATGACATGTTTGAGCAATATATCATTTAGTGACAACTTTTTGTAAAAAAAATATATATATTTTTTTTTTTTCATTATTCAATCTCTTGGGACAAAAAAAAAAAATATTTAATGGGCTCAACATTGCTCTCATCAAATAGCTTGGGGTGTCTACTTTCCAAAATGGGGTCATTTGGGGGGGGGTTTGAACTGTCCTGGCATTTTATGCACAACATTTAGAAGCCTATGTCACACGTCACCCACTCTTCTAACCACTTGTAGACAAAGCCCTTTCTGACACTTTTTTGTTTACATGAAAACATTTTTTTTTGCAAGAAAATTACGTTGAACCCCCAAACACTATATATATTGTTAAAGCAAAGGCCCTACAGATTAAAATGGTGGGTGTTGCCTTTTTTTTTTTCCACACAGTCTTTGCGCAGCGATTTTTCAAAGCATTTTTTGTGGAAAAAATACACTTTTTTTTATTTTAATGCACTAAAACACACTATATTGGTCAAATTTTTGATGAAATAAAAAATATTCTTAGGCCGAGTACATGGATACCAAACACGACATGCTTTACACTTCCACAAATAGAGACGACCATTTAAATCTATGAATTCAAAAAAAATCTAACCAAAACGTGGAACAGGAAACAAAAAATGAAAAGTCAAATAAATAAATCAAAAAGGGGGGGCAGGGGTGCTTTTTTTTTTTTTTATAGTAATACTTCAGCATGTACAGAATGCATATGTATGGCTGTATAGAATGTTTAGGTATGGCCACATATAAGCAGACACCCGCCGGGCGATCAGGGGTTTAAACAGAGAAAATTTGTTTATCAACCTTTCCAAATGATCATTCAAAAATTCCTTAAAATAACAATGCAGACCAGAGAAAATTTGTTTATCAACCTTTCCAAATGATCATTCAAAAATTCCTTAAAATAACAATGAGTTATTTTTTAATGCAAAACCATCATATCCTAGCTTTTAACATTATGTATTCACCCTCTAGGTATTTTTGCATCTACATTTTCCTTTTCTTCAGTTAAAGTGCAATGCATAATAGATGTAAAATAAAGATGAGGGGGAAGAAAAAAAAAAAAAAAAAAAAAAAAAAACTTTGAATGAACTTCCAAGCTGTTAAGACCCCAAATGTCACGTCAATGTATCAATGAATATTCATTGCCGTTTCCTAAGTGGTTAACTCCATGCTTTTTTTGACAGCAGATCTAAGGTTACATGCGGAATAGTAAAAATGGCAGCAAAGTAGCGGTTGCCTTAAGGAATGACAAACCTCTTGTCAATAGATGCTAAAGCCTGGTTTAATGAACCGATGAATTTTTACTTTGAGATAACATCAAAATTGTGATGTATTTTGGCGAGATGGAAGGTAAAACAGCTCTGGAAATTAGGCTGCAGACGGCAATAACACTATAGAGCAAAATTCCAGTTGTCTGAATAATATTTTGCTGCAGAGCAGGTTAATCAAAGTTAAATCATCTGTGAAATGGGTGCCTTTTGTTAAGCTCAAGGTGTCTTCATATCAAGGTTTTTCTAGCAAGATTTCATTTAAGATTTTGGGCATGCCGGATGGAAGGGAGGGGGGTGGGGAGACTGTGCTATGCACAAACAAGGGCATTAAGATATGTATATTTAGAGCACGTCAGTATGTCAGAGAAAGATGCAGGCAGGCAATCCCACGGATAACCTATTCTTTATGCATGACGAACACCGGCTCCCTGCATGCTCCAAGTTGGAATTTAGATTAATTCTGTAAAACAAAAGCTTAATGGGAAAATTGAGTTCAATTAACAAGAGCCTTCTATTAAAATAAAGAATAAATGACAAGAAGTGGCGGGATACAAAGATAATGTCATACAGGGGAGCTAATGGGTGATCAGTACAACTGTTGTGGCAGGGTTACTTGCATTACCTCCATCGCTCAGTATAGAGGTTACATGGAAATCTATAATATTAATTATACTTAGACTTAATTTATGAAACTCTGTTTAATTATTAAGAAAGAACTATTTTAGATATTTGGGAGATAGAAGTGTAATATGCAAGGCCTCTATGAAATCCTTTACAAGCCATAGTGTTTTAAACACCTCCTGCTGCCCGCCACGTTACGGGTCCTTGTTCTCCATTCCATTCTTCAGCATCTGAACTGAAAAAAATCTCTTAAGGAACCTAGTTTTGACAGGTACCGGCCCCCACTTCTGCTCAGATCACCTAGCTGATCCTAGTAAGTTCTCCCTTCCCTCCCCACAGTCTTCGGAGATACGCCATAGGTCCCAGAAGACTCCGGGGCCATTAAGTGCAGCACGGCTCATGCATGTGTAGTGTGAAGCCGCAAGCAGAACAGCTAGCTGCCCACAGTTATGATGCTGGCACCATTAACCCGGAGGCTAGTGAAGAATTAGCCCGGGTGAGGATGGTGCTGGATCCCTGGACTTTTAAGTGTCCTTTTATTAACACTACAGAATTTGTAGCTGCTGAAAAAACAAAGTATGGGTATTTACGAAGCTCAAAACCCCAGAAAATGCATACAAGAAATTTTTTTTTTTTTTTTAAATATTATTATTCCATACAAAACATAGAAAAGACTTCTTAAAAACCAGCAATTATTTAAAAGCAAGTATACCAGACACAATAGCCTTTAGCCTAAATCATATGGTAAATATCATAGATAACCACAAAAGGAACATATCTAAGCTGGTAATGGGCATCTCTGGGGTGTCGAGCACCATTAAAACACCATACTTTACTCTTTTATTTTTTCTTATTATTACTTAACGGCCTTGAAAACTATTTTTCAGGAAATAATTTTTTAATGCCACATACACACGGTCGGACATTCCGACGTCAAAATCAGTCGGATTTTTTCAGACGGATTTTGGCCGAAACCTCGTCTTGCATACACATGGTTGTCGGAAAATCCGATCATCCCGAACGCAGTGACGTACAAAACGTACGACAGGACTACGAAGAGGCCAATAGTTTTCGTCCCCAAATTTATTCTGAGCATGCGTGGCACTTTGTGCATCGGAATTCTATACACACGATCGGAAAAAGTCCGATCAGATTTTGTTGTTGGAAAATTTTAGGTCCTGCTCTCAAAATTTTTCCGTCGGAAAATTCCGACGGAAAAGGTCCGCTAGAGCCCACACACGATCGGATTTTCCGACAACATAATCCGATCTGACTTTGTTTGGACGGAATTCCCGACCGTGTGTACGGGGCATTACAGTGCGTTTCTGCCTCCTTGTAATGTCCTTCGGTAGCTATTTAAACCTCTCCTTTTCTTCCTCACTTTCGTATGTTTGGAACAAGCAGTGCATTTTAGTTGCGATCCTGTGTAATGCTCAATGCAGAATAAACATCCCATAGTGCATCCTAAGAGCAAGCGAAAGGGGGTAGCCATGTTCCCACATACAGTGGAATCATGAAGAATAAGCAATAATCTATAGGATTTTTTTATTTTATTTTTTTTTAAATCTGAGTTTAGTGTCACTTTAAGCATTTACCTTGGCCAAAGCTTTTCAAATTTATCTTTACTGTAGTTTGTTTTCTGTCCCTATTGGTCTAGATCACCTATTTACCATAAGTCTTATTGTGGATGATCGTTCTTGCAAATAACTCTTGTTATAGCTCAGTAAAATTAGTCTGTGCTTTATTTTAAAATAGTAAAAGTAACTTCAGCCAGTTACACCTGCACAGGATCAAGTATCAAAGTATGAAATTTACATTTTATTTTCAAAAATGTAGTACTGTAGATAGTTATAGATGGAAGAGAACCTCTACAGAATTCCAAGGAACAGTGAAAAAGACATTGGCAAAATCTGGTGCAGCTCTGCATAGAAACCAGCCTCTAAGTTTTTTTGCCAAAGCTTAAAGCGATTGTAAACAATCACCTTGTAAAACAACCTATTCAGTTTAAAATAGAAATGAAAGGCAAAACTTACTTATTATACAAAAAAACACATTATAAATACCCTTTTTTTTTTTATAAGCGATCACATTCCATCTGTTCTCAGCTGCATAAAAGCATAAGAAGCAGCAGCACAAGTCTGATCATTGGAGAGCAGGCTGAGTTCCCAGCATAGCTAGAGAACTGACCAGAGTGTGTTCTCCTGCTTAGTGTGGTCAGTTTTTAGTAGGAAAGCAGAGGGACTAGCAGGAACACTAGGGTTTACACATAAAGGAAGCAATACAAAGAGCAGGCTACTTTCTCATACAAATACATAGTACAGCAGACACATAACAGTAATATGAAATGTTGGGGTAACAAGATTTAATTGAACCAGCTGAAGTTAGAAATTGATTGGCTACCATGCAGAGCTGCACCAGATTTTGCACTCTCCAGTTTTAGTAAATCAACCCAATAGCATTGGTTCAAGTAGTAGCTATGGCAGGTGTAACAGACTCAGTTGTAATTTATGGACATCATAACTATCAGCTTTACTTTTGTCATAACAATGGTTATGGTGGTGTAACAAGTTTGACTAAAGCTCCTCTTACAAACACCTTTCTCATTTAGAAGGGAACTGCTAGTAGAGGAAGTAAAGTTGACAATATGTGAACATCCTAGTCATGGAGCTCAAAAATTCATTTATATAAACTAAGATTTTAAAAAGTACTGCTAAGAGTCTGGCATTGGGAGAGGAGTATCAGGATGGAAATTGAATACTCCATGAGCAATCATATTCTCTAGAACATAAAGCTGGCAGAGACCCCGATCAGATCATGGCACTGGAGATCTAAACATTGGACTAAAGCCAGGGTTTGTGCCCATCAGTGAAGGAGAAAACTTACTTATTTACAAAGTTTTGAAACAAACAAAAAACATAATTTTTTTTCAAAATTTTCGTTTCTTTTTTATTTATTTAGCAAAAAATAAAAACCGTAGAGGTGATCACACAGCACAGTGGTCAGTAGTAGGTAGGGCAGTGTACAGAGGTAAAATGGGATGAAGAGAAGTGTACAGAGGTCAGCAGTATGAAGAGCAGTGTATAGGGATATAGGGCAGAGGACAGGGTCGGGAGAGCACGGTACTGGTGGGTCAGGAGGGTACATGCAGGCAGGGGGGGGGGGGGGGGGTCAGGAGGCAGGGGGGGGGGGGGGGTCAGGAGGGTACTGTACAGAGTCCTGGGGAAGGGGCCGTCTGAAAGCCAGAAGTGATGCAGCTGGTGAGATAGAAATGAAGTCACAGTACTGGTAGAAGAGGCAGGTGGGAGCTCAGCTGGATGGAACTCTAGCCATGCAGTGGTTGAGTGTGCGCCTGTGCAGTCTGCAGCCATGGGGGGGGGGGATACAGGCTCGGCAACACAGGGACCTTTTTGCGATCTACCCCCCAGTGTAGGCCATTCATGTACCTTGTGAAGCCTGACTACAAAACTACTATGATGTTGCTAAGTGAGGACTAGTCATTACTGATCACCTCCACCATCACAGGAGTGAGCTCTCTTAGGCCCCTTTCACACTGGGGCGGTGAGCCGCGGTGACGGTAAAGCACGCTATATTTAGCGCTGCTTTTACCGTCGTTTTCACCGCGGTTTTCGGCCGCTCGCGGTGCGGTTTTACCCCCCGCGAGCGGCCGAAAAAGGGTTAAACACCCCCCCGCAGAGCGCCGCCGTAGCCGCGGTATTACCGCGGTAACCGCGGTATTGCCGCGGTTTTACGGCGGTCTCCCATTGTAATCAATGGGAAGGAGCGGTATAGGAGCGGTGAACACACCGCTCCTATCCCGCTCCAAAGATGCTGCTAGCAGGACTTTTTTTACCTCCTGCTAGCGCACCGCTCCAGTGTGAAAGCTGGAGTGAATGGGGCCGGATTTTTTCATGCGGTGAACAGGCGCTATTTTTAGCGCCGCACCGCATGAAAAACGCCCCAGTGTGAAAGGGGCCTTACTGATGCAAACCCCCTCACATGCACTTTCTCTCCTGATGCAGTAGTTCTGAGCTCAGAGCCTGAGGGCTCACTCCTGTGATGGAGAAGGTGAACAGTAATGACTAGGCCTTACTTATCCAGTCCTAGCAATATCCTGGGAGTATTCCAGTCAGACTTCATGAAGTACGTAAAAGGCCTACACTTATAGCAAGGGCATTATTCAACTTCAATAAAAGCTGCAAAGCTTGTTTTTATCTACAGACATATGCAGTTTATTGGTAAAGGTGAACTAACACTATAAAAAAAAAAACTACACGGGTTGGTTGGGAATACCAAGTAATTAACCCTGTTGCCTTCCACCCCTTTTGCTGAGGTGTGTCTACTGGGATTTGAAGACATCCATTAGATATGATTGTCTGCTGTTACATCCAGGTGCATATATACCTTATTTATCAATGTATAACACGGACAGGCGTATAATATGCACCCTAATTTTAGGAGGGAAGTTTACAGGGGGGAAAAAAAAAAAAAAAAAAAAAAAAAAACTTACATTTTAAATAAAGAACTATGAAGCAAAATCACAGCTCATCAATGCACCCTGCTCAGTGCCCATCTGCAGCCATTAAATTGACCAACAATGCAGCCTGTGCAGTTCCCATCTGCAGCCTATAAATTGACCAACAATGCAGCCTGTGCAGTGCCCATCTGCAGCCTATAAATTGACCAACAATGCAGCCTATTCAGTGCCCATCTGCAGTCTCACATTTCCCATCACTGCAGCCTCGCTAGTGTTGGATTATCCCTGCTGTCTCCGAGGGAAGAGGAGGCGCGAGCGCTGCCGAATTACACAGAGCCGCGATCTCCTGTGTACCTGGCGCTCCGTCACTCACAGCCACGCCTCCTGGCCCTGCTTATATAATAGACAGAACAGTGGCCCAATGCTGGGCCAGGATGCGTGGCTGTGAGTGACGGAGCGCCGGGTACACAGGAGATCGTGGATCTATGTAATTCAGCGGCGCTCCTCCTCCTCTTCCCTCAGAGACAGAAGGGATCGGTGGATAAAATGCACCCACGATTTTCCCCTGATTTTAAGGGGGAAAGAAGTGCGTGTTATACGCCGATAAATACAGTAGTAATGTGAAAAATACAGCACAGTTTTCTAGAAGTTTCTTTACTTTGCCGTTTACTTTATTAAATAGGTTACTTACACCTAAATGCATGAATGCTTGACAGCTGTCAGACTCCTTCCCATTATAGGAAAACAAATGTTCTTGAGCAAACCCTAATCAGTCACTGCCGGTTTCTGAAAGCCAAGCTGAAGTTGTGGTTATTTACTATGATCACAAATGTCTTCCATTCACTGCGCGCTGTTCTTTTATATTTATATTGTGTTTGCTCTCTTTGTACATTTTCAGGTTTTTACTTGTAACTGCGAGTCATTTAAGAATCCCGCTGAGAGATGAGCATTATATAAATAAACATTATTATTACTATGCTCAAACAGTGAATAAATAAAAAGGGATTTTGTGCCCAGCTCTACACTGCAGCACACAGCTGTGGTCTAACCCCTTATGGAGTATGGGGTATACACATTTCCACAGTGCCTACACTAATCTGAAACTCCCTTCCCGATCGCTCAGAAGATGATTTCAGGTGCCTGTCACACAGTTATTTACAGATGCATCTAAGAATAAAAGAAAAAAAAAAAAAATGTATGTTCACTTATTTCACTGAGAGCTCCGTTGTTCCAGCTGCATTTCCTAAGAGCTGTCTCTGAACCCTGGCGTAAGATCACTTTATCTCTTCTCAACTTAACAGCTTTTAAAAGCAAATGAATACATACATATATAATGCGTAAACCATGTCACGTGCGACATCACATTTTATTTCACAGCCTGTTTTTCTTTATTCGGTGGGAAGCATAGGTTTGCTTTGTCTAGTGTGACAAAAAGGCCAAGGTCTATTCATTTTTAATCCTTACCAATGAAAAGTTTGCTTTGTATATGGTGTGCAAGGGTTTAAAGCATATTTACAACAAAACAAAATCAAATATTTATTATACAGTAGCTTACCAGTCCTTAAATGTGGTGGCTGAACTTGTTTTCTTTTTTTCAGGCATTAAAATCATTTTTCACCTGGCAATCCTGCAAATAACACGCTTCCTGTCCCTGATTGTATACGCTCACTCTCTCCACTGTATCTATGGAAGAAGTCATGTCTGACAGGCAGACTGGAATTCAAACATGTCTGCATATGTTCATCTCTATTAAAATGTGGGTAGATGGGATTAGTAGTTGACAGGGACATTGCATTTCTGGCATGAACAACATGTATTTTCTGTACTTGCTGAAAATGTTAGTGAAATTTTAAAACTAATGCAACCACATCTATTGACTAACAAATTGCGATATGCATTACATTTTTGTTCTTTGTTTTAGTTATTCTTGAACTCTCCCCCCCTTCGAAACTGAACCTTTTGCTGCCAGAGTGTGTTTTTTGTGCTTTTGGTACACGTTTAAAAAAATAATTTTAGGCCTGAAGATTACACAAAACCCCCCAAAATTGTCTATTTTCTGAAAGCAGACTACCCCGAAAAGAAAATGGTGGTAGTTCGAATTTTTTTATGCCACACGTTATTACCGCAAAAGGTCTAGGAAACTAAAAATTTTAGTAAAAAAAAAACAAAAAAAACACTATAAAGTGAATTTTAGGGCAGACAAACGCAATAAACTACCCACATTTTTGGTAAAATATACAAGACAAGGTTGCACCGAGTAAATAGATACCAAACATGTCAAACCTTAAATTTGCGTGCGCCTGTGAAATGGCGACAAACTTCAGTACCCTATTTTTTCTAAAGGGCGACGCTTCAAAAGCCCCCTATAGGTATCAGTTTAGTTTTACTAAGGAGGTCTGGGGCTAGAATTATTGCTCTCACTCCAGTGCGCCCAGTGATATTAACATATGTATCACAATCAACGTTTTCACACATAGGTGTCCCAGACACGTGTTTACGTTTGTACATGCGTATATGTGGGGGGAGGAGATTGCCTCAACATTTTTTTAAGGGGAGGGGGCATTTTATGTGCTTTGGTGCAACTTTTTTTTGCAACCACCCCCCCCCCCCCCATCACAGAGGGTGACAATTCGATGATTTTTAGGTGACAGGTTGTCTCTAATGAGAAAAGACATGTCTCCTTCGGCCTTCACCGAATGTTTTGCAATTCAGATCGCATTGCAAAACATTACTTCCTGGCTAAGCTAGCCAAGGACACGAGGAGGCTGACCCTGAAGTGATATCGTGGATGTGTGTCCGCTCTTCTCCTTTCCCCTCCAGCTGCCGACGCCCGCCATATCACTAGCGGGCCCACAGATTGGCAAGCGGAACCCGGAAAACATAGCGGGGTGTGAGGGGGGGGTGCCGGTACGGGGGGTGTGCAGGACCAATCAGGGGGGCAGCGCTGCTGCCAGAATGCCTCCGCCTGTCAGTTTCACACACAATCCGGTGGCTGCATTGTGTTTAAAAAATCCCTGCTGTCAGGTCCATATGATGTGCAGGCCTGGCAGCGAAAGGGTTAAAAAGGATAAGTTCACCTTTAACATAAATAAGTAAAAATAAATGTACATTTTATTTTGCAGGTAACAAGTGCAGAAGCATTCACAATTTTTTTTTTTTTTTTTTTTAGGAGCCTAGAAAGGATTGCAGAAGCAGTCAGCAGATTGCTGATGCCATGCAGGACTCCTGCAGATCTGTCAGTATAAGCTGTCTGCCCATTGTATGGGCAGGTAGTTTCATGAAAAGAAGAATCAATGAACTACCACATCACTCAACAGCACCATGGTAGGTCATTGAGAACTACAAGAAGCCGACAGCTGTAAAGGATGTTGGTACTTGTAGTTCATTCATTAACAGAACTCTGAAAGAATGATGCAGCCGTGTGGGCGGAGCCTCACACAGCAACACTCTTCAAAACGTGACAGCTAGTACGGGCAACCTTTCTCTGTACTGCTGTCACACAGAGGCCGCAGATCAATGAGCGGCTGCAGGAACATGTTACATGTTCCACTGTAAAAACAGGTGGAACATGTTCCCAAAGGTGAACTTATCCTTTAAAGATTTGAACAAAGCTGCTCAGAGCGTGCTAAATGCCTTTCAAAGCTTGCTTTACATACTGCTCCAATACAAGCTGGAGCCCTATGAACAAGGCCTTACGGCAGCTCTGATAGGTCCCAACCCCCTCCCTAAGGCCCCTTTCCTACTGGGGCGGGAGCCGCGGTGACGGTAAAGCAGCGCTATATTTAGCGCTGCTTTACCGTCGTTTTAGCCGCGGTATTCGTTTTAGGTTAAAATTACCCGCAGAGCGCCGCCGTAGCGGCGCTTTGCGGCGGTATTGCCGCGGTGTCCCGTTCAAATCAATGGGAAGGAGCGGTATAGGAGCGGTGAATACACCGCTCCTATACCGTTTCAAAGATGCTGCTAGCAGGACTTTTTTTACCGTCCTGCTAGCGCACCGCTCCAGTGTGAAAGCCGGATTTCACACTGGAGTGAATGGGGCCGGTTTTTTTCAGGCGGTGTACAGGGGCTATTTTTAGCGCTGTACCGCCTGAAAACCGCCCCAGTGTGAAAGGGGCCTAAGTGTTGCCTTGGAGTATCAACCAAAAACACTTTTAACAAGTGCAGAAAATACCTTGTGATCATGTTAGAAATGCAACGTTCTTGTCACTTTCTGTAATCGGAACTAAAAGCATGAACAATGTTATCTTCTTTCTACAAATTATTAATTCCCAATCCATCAAACCCTATATAATTAGGGTGAAGAGGGTGTCCAGCCTCAAACAACTAAGGCTCCCTCCATAGAAATAGTGGAATGAGTAAGCGTAGCCACCCTATGACAGGGATTGTGTTATTTGCAGGATTACACTGAAAATATAGAAAATTCAACTCACCGTCATCTACCCCAAAGTGAATCCAATAACTTTGTACAGCGGAAAAAAAATGTGACATATGTGTGTAAAATATTCTAACAATAAAAAGTCGTAACTTACCTTCGTTTTGCTGGGTCAAGATTGGAGTCTGGGTTTCTTTTGTGTATGTGACTGTTTCTCGAGGCGGGAAATCCACTTGAGTGATTTTGGCCATGCCCAACTTCAAGGGGCCACGTCTGGAGAGAGTGAAACAGCAGGTTAGAACCCTCTAGCTTATTCTTAGTTACTAGATTCTAGGAAAGGATGAAGACATGGCTGAATCCAATACACTATAAAGGGCCTCTTAACATTTGACTACATTTCTAATGCTTAACAAAACACTCCTATAGCGTTAGTATGGGTGTTAGACTTGAGTTAATGAGCTTTAGTATGGGAATTAGACTGGCTTTTTACAAGTATTAATGACGAGTTAAAAATGCTCCCCAAACCCCCTATGGGCAGTATAGCGTTAAGGTGTGTTAAAACCGCTCCACAAATGCGTATTCCATTACAGGAAATAATCTAAACCCCCTGCAACTGCCTGCCACAGTGTTTGCGAAGCATTAACAGACGTAAATGGGAGGCGTTAAAAGGCTTCCAATGCCTACCGACTCAACATGAGGCTTCAATTTTGAAGTGATGCGACACCAATGCTTTATGTTTTGATAGTGTGAACAGCACTTTGTGCTGTGCATTGTATCGTTTGCATAGGCGTTTGAGGGGCGTTTTTAACGTCTCGTGAAACACGTCGTGTTTAACGCTTTTAAATGCCAGTGACTTAGCCAAACAAGAATACATTATATACCATTAAACACTACATGAAGAAAAAGGAGCAACATAGAAATTTGAAAATATGTGCTATCTAGTTTTTAATACTAAGGCAGGCCTTAGGCAGTAGCACTACCACTGCTAAATTACAGATTCCTGACCAATTTCTGTTTGTAAACAAACAGGCCAGGGGATCCTGAGTGATGTCATTGACCAAACATGGTCAGACTCATTTTCAACCCAAACCCCATCCTTATTTTTAAGCATTAGGCCTCATACACACGGACGTTTTAACAGTGGATTTTTTTAGCTTTTTTTGCTGCTTAAGAAGGCAACTCCATGTTATTCAATGGGCTCATACACAACATGGCGTTTTTGAGCTGTAACAGGCATGGACGTTTTTAAGCTCCAAAAAAAAAACCAAGGACCAGCGCCTTCAAAGGCTCCAGCGTTAGAGCGGTTTTGACGCTGATGCTGAAAAAAGCTCAAAAACGCTCATTAACGCTATACCGACGTTTTTTAGCATCAGCTGTAAAAATGTCTATGTGGGCAATTTGAGAGTGGAAAATAGCAGAGGGATGTTCTTTTAAAAAAAACGTCCCTTAGCCTTAACGCTTAAAAACGACGTTAAACACACATTGACGCCACAGCAAAACGCTAATAAAATCGCGTTTTTAACGCAGTTTTTTCCAGGCATTGTTCCTAGCTTTACAGCCCGTTTTTTAAAACGTCTGTGTGTATGAGGCCTTATAGACAGAAGCTGCTCTATATAATCTCATGATGCTTAGTAAGTGATACTGAGTAGCCCAAAAACAAATAAGAGAAGTGATGTATGTGTGCAATGGGGTTATGTATGCAGATACACAAATACAGATAATAAAACCACTATCCTTTTTACTACAATAAGCTTATCTAAGGAAATGTCACTATTGCCTATGACAAGTACAAATCCAAAAGCAAAATGTAAAAGAACAGATAGAAAAAGATTGAAGTACCCCAGTTCATGGTCAGAGTGGAGCTGAAGAACTGATGGATCAGTGTCCCAATGCAGTGTCCTGATTGGTTGGCAGCATTAGCGGAAAAGGTCAAACGTTAGTTAAGCAAACAAACCAAACTTGTTAAATATTATACATAAGGCAGTTAGAATGGGTTAGATGAGAACAGCTTCCTGTGGTTAGCAGAATAATGAAATAACATGTAGTAAAGACAAATACAATAAATATATAAATACATGTCATCAAAGAACATTCAGAGCTGATTTCTAATCAAAAAAAAATAAAAAATGCTTTAGAAACATGGCCAACAACACAATTTTACTTGAACATAGTAAACCATTTTCAGTAAAGTGAATCGGACCTGTATGGTAAGCTGGCCTAATCTATGCTTTACCCATGCTAAGCAAAAAATAAACGGTTCGCTTTAATTGCCCTTTTTCTGCAACACACTCACCATTTTTTTGCTCCCCCAATGCTCCATTCAGGTCCTGGGAGCAAAGAAAATATCTGACACTCCATATGCCAATACTGGGTCTGGGACTGGCACAGTTATAGTCACCATAAGAGTTATAATCTGACCGTGAAAACAACTTTAGGTTTACAAAACAATATAAAATGAGGAGCTACCTAATCGATTTGTATCCAACCAGGCAAGCCCACGAACTGGAAAGTTGTTGGTGGATATAAAATGAGAACGTACAATCAGACTGCTATGGGTTCTCAACCTGTGACCCTCCAGCTGTTGCCAATCTAAAAGTCCCATGAAGTGCAAGCCACAGTTACAAGCAAGATTCTCAAAAGCAGAGGCATTATGGGACTTGTAGTTCTGTAAAAGCTGGAGAGCTACAGGTTGAGCACCCATACATGGTGAACTTTAAGGCCTATTCACACCAGATGCACAGTTCCAACACAGGGACAAGGCAAACTGCCCGATGGTTAACGTCACTGCATTGGGGTGGTGTGCACTGAATAGAATAGCACACTGAACAGCATTGTAATGTGATGCAGTAAATAAACATAAATGTCATTTTGTTAAGCTAAGCTTTTTTTTTGGCGCCAAACCCACCCCCCCCTTAAAGGGAAGCACTTACCGCTTCCTTACTCCGCTTCTCCTCCTGGCCAACCTGATTCACCTCCTGTCCTGATTGGCCGGGAGGAGAAGCCAGAAGACAATAGCGAATATGTGCCTTTACAAGTGGGTGGGTTCGGGGCACAATGCCCCCCGAGCCCAACCTTTTTCTAAGCCAATTGTAGCTTGAAAAAAATAAAAAATAAATAAAAAACACGCATAGAAACCCACGAGACCGGTGCCCAATCGATCGGCCATTACTGCTCACATCCACCATCGCAGGAGTGATTCAAACTCCCTCACATGTGATGCAGTAGCTTTGCGCTCAGCATTTGAGAGCTCACTTCTGTGATGGTGGAGGTGAGCATCTCTTACCAGAATAGGCAGATTTTGGTAAAGGTGAACAAACCTTTTAATAAATAGGCCCCTAAGTGTCTAGGTTACATCCATGCACTTTTTATAGAAGTGGCCTATAAAGAGAAGGGAGGCTTTGGGTACATTTTTTCAATGCTTACATTTTTTTCTGATTATATAAATTTTTTTCCTACATCTCTCTTAATACCACTCCAAATCAGATCATGTTTTGCACTCTAAAGGCATATCCGAGATGCTTGGTTCCAGTTCCTTTCCATAGACTCATGTTGAAGGAATACCAGACATTGAGATACAACAAACATGCCCTTTTATTATAGCCAGCATGAACAGTTCTCTTTTTACAGAGAAAGCACTGCAAAATGCATCAAAATTGTGTTCCTGCTGGCTATTCAATAAACAAAATAAATTTGCTGCATTGTGTACAATTTTTATTTTATTTATTTAACCTAAAATCGCTATAACATCTTTTTTTTTTTTTTTTTTTTTTACAAATAAACTTTTTAATGCAAGGTGCACCCACTGCACTAATGTTACAAGATTATGGGGGTTTATAAAGATAAAGAACAGCAGAAGCCGTTTACCTTCATACCCTCTCTAACTGAACTCCACATGGCCCATCTTTAGAAAACAGGCAGGGCAAGGGGTGGGTCACTCCTCTAACTTAAGCTGGCTATAGATGGATCGAATCTCAGCCAGTTCCGCAGGGAACGGCCAAGATTGGATCCATCTATGGGCAGGCTGGTTGTACTGAAGTCATTCCATCAACTGACTTCTGTACAACCAGCCTGTCAGATTTTTTTTGCTAGCAGTAATCATTGTGTTCTGCCATCAGAGAAGACTCCCCACTGGCAGAATGCAATAGTACTGCAGGAGAGATTCACAGTCGGTGTTGATGGGGTAACAGAGCAATTTTCTTTCCTGCAACCCGTGGTTGTGGGAAAGAAAAAAAAAAAATGCATCATCTATGGCCTGCCTATGGCCATTCACACTTTGCCTGCTAAATTTCCATTTTAATTTGAGTTGCAATGCACTTTACTTTGCAAGTTAAAGTACATCCATCATACCACATCTCAACGTGCACTGATGTGTGTCATGACATTCATTTCCACTGATTTCAAGGGAAAATCCATCTGGCAAAAAATTCATATGTGTGAATTGGCTGTTATTCTGTTCCAATAGTGGGTATTTTCATCTTGAGCTGCTGCACTCTGCAGGTTATTTTTTCCCCCTGTAAACCAAGTAAGGATAGCCTGCTAAACGTGTAAAGAAGTCTGCAGCGTTACATGCTGGCTGCGAATCAATAAACATCAAAATGTGTATGTACGATATCTCACATTTATCAGATTGAAATAAAATAACTTTTTATTTGAATAGAGTAAAGAACAAAAATATATTGAAAACAAATGTGAAAATTCTATAAAAAAAAAAAAAAAGTGAAAATATATACAAAACATATGTGAAACTGCCTCCACACTGGAGCTTAGCTTTGTGTTAAGCCAAAGCATTCCGTATGGTACAAGGAATCCTTGAGAACATGTACTTCTGATTCCAAACATACCTAAAATGTGGCATTTATGTAGCAACTGTGAAAGGTGTTTTTTGACCGAAGAAGACCTCTATTGCAAGACTACCTGTGTTATTTACAGTCTTTCACATACTGGGATCTCAGCTCTCAGGAGACACCATAGAGAACCAGTTATGATGTCACAGTTTCATAATCCTAAGCAAAAAAAGTCACGTAATTTCTAACTTTACAAACTCCAGCTTTGCAACAATCAGGCTGGTTGTGTAACTCACTGCAGCTGTCCAGTTTAGGAATCAGCATATTTAAGACATATTTGAAAAACAGGAATATGAGAGAAGACCGCGTCTTTTTTCCCCAGATGGTATCAAGGGACGCATTTCGAAATCAATCACTTTTGCCTGTGCTTACAAAACAGTTTATGTTAATGCAGATGGTGCTGAAAAGTCCTTATTAACAAGCGTCTGGATATCCACAGTATACTGGGGAATTCTAAGGTAAAAAAAAACTGCTTTCTACTATGTCTGAACAAACAGGACTATTAAAAAAAAAAAAAAAAGAAGAACCTTGCCTAAAAAACATTTAAAAAAAAGGGTGCAATGACCAATGCCTACTTTTAACAACCATTCACTGCATCTAGTGGTATCTTGACTTGAAATATATTTTTGAATTTGTTCTAAATTATACAATGAGGGGGTTTTCATATAAAACATCCCACTCCCTTTGCTCAATGTCTGAAAAACGAGACCGACAGAGATGGTGTATATGACATACCAAGATACAGAACACATGGGTATGGGTGACCTACCCCAGAATGGTCTTCTGTCATAAAAGTCATTCCTATTGAAGAGTTTGAAGCAAAAAATAAATAAATAAATAAAAAAGGGAGCAGCTCTATATTTTCACTTTTTTGGTTACATATCCTATCTCTTTTGGTGCAAACATGAGGCAGCTCTGAGCGTTCATTCCCTTTTTCAGAAGCTGCCTGTTTTGAATGTCAGAAGGAAGATTTAAAAATTTTAAATTGAATTATAAAATTTGCCATGCTTTATAGAAAAAAATATATTTGTGTAAGCCAACAGTGCTGAATCATGTGTTATTACATTAAAGTTATTGTTAGTTATCAAAAAGTTCGTAAACCTGGGAGTTGCCTCCTTATTGCTGCTAGGCCTTTAAAACAAATTTTCACCAGGGCTCAAGGTGTGTGTTCGATATGAGAGAGATAGAGATGACAGAGACAGAGACGACAGAGACAGAGACGACAGAGACAGAGACGACAGAGACAGAGACGACAGAGACAGAGACGACAGAGACAGAGACGACAGAGACAGAGACGACAGAGACGACAGAGACAGAGACGACAGAGACAGAGACGACAGAGACAGAGACGACAGAGACAGAGACGACAGAGACAGAGACGACAGAGACAGAGACGACAGAGACAGAGACGACAGAGACAGAGACGACAGAGACAGAGACGACAGAGACAGAGACGACAGAGACAGAGACGACAGAGACAGAGACGACAGAGACAGAGACGACAGAGACAGAGACGACAGAGACAGAGACGACAGAGACAGAGACGACAGAGACAGAGACGACAGAGACAGAGACAGAGACAGAGACGACAGAGACAGAGGAGACAGAGACGACAGAGACAGAGACGACAGAGACGACAGAGACAGAGACGACAGAGACGACAGAGACAGAGACAGAGACAGAGACGACAGAGACGACAGAGACGACAGAGACGACAGAGACGACAGAGACGACAGAGACAGACATATATGGTTTTCTACTTTTTTTTTTTACAAATAAATATCTGAAAAGTGTGTGTGTGCCATGCTTTAGTATTCAGCCCCCCTGAGTTAACACTGTAAAGAGCTGCCTTTCACTACAATTACAGCTGCAAGTCCTTTTGGAGATGTCTCTACCAGCTTTGTAGATCTGAAGAGTCAAATTTTTGCCCATTCTTCTTTGCAAAAGCTCTGTCAGATCTTGCCACAGATTTTCAATTGGATTTAGGTGTGAACTTTGGGCTATTCGAACACATGAATATGCTTTGATCTAAAGTTCTAAACCATTCCATTGTAGCTCTGGCTGTATGTTTAGGGTTGTGGTGCTGCTGGAAGGTGAACCTCCGCCCCAGTCTCAAGTCTTTTGCAGACTCTAAAGCCCTGTACACAAGACCGGTTTTCCCATTGGAATTCCGCTCAAGCTGTCTTGCATACACACAGTCACACCAAATTCCGACCGTTAATAATGTGGTGACATACAACACGTATGACGGGACTAGAAAACGGAAGTTCAGTAGCCAATAGCTTCTGTCTCGTACTTGCTTCAGAGCATGCATCGTTTTCGGTGCGTTGGAATAGCATACAGACGAGCGTTTTTTCCGCATTACATTTTTCCGCCTGAAAAATATAGAACATGTTCTCTATCCAAGTCCGTCTGAATTTTCGATGGAAAAAGGCCGATGGGGCATACACCGGGTCGGAATATCCGATAAAAGGCTCCCATCGGACTTTTTCTGTCGGAATGTCCACCGACCGTGTGTACGTGGCATAACAGGTTTTCTTCTAAGATTGCCCTGTATTTGGCTTCACCCATCTTCCCATCAACTCTGACCAGCTTCACTGTCCCTGCTGAAAAAAAAGCATCCCCCACAATATGATGTTGCCACCACCATGTTTCACAGTAGGGATGGTGTGTTCAGGGTGATGTGCAGTGTTAGTTTTCCACCACACATAACGTTTTGCTTTTAGGCCAAAAAGTTAAATCTTGGTCTGATCTGACCAGAGCACCTTCTTCCACATGTTTGCTGTGTCCCCCACATGGCTTCTCGCAAACTGCAAATGGGACTTCTTATGGCTTTCTTTCAACAATGGCTTTCTTCTTGCAACTCGTCCATAAAGGCCAGATTTGTGGAGTGCACAACTAATAGTTGTCCGGTGGACAGATTCTGCCACCTGAGCTGTGGATCTCTGCAATTTTCACATATTTAATTTGTAAATAAATTTGAAAACCATTTATACTTATTTTCCTTCCACTTCATTAATATGTGCCACTTTGTGTTGGTCGATCACATAAAATCCCAATAAAATGCATTTACGTTTTTGGTTGCAACATGACAAAATGCGGAAAAATTCAAGGGGTAAGAATACATTAAAGGCAGTGTGTGTGTGCGTGCGCGTGTGTGTGTGTGTGTGTGTGTGTGTGTGTGTGTGTGTGTGTGTGTGTGTGTGTGTGTGTGTGTGTGTGTGTGTGTGTGTATTATGTATGTATGTATGTATGTATGTATGTATATATATATATATATATATATATATATATAGGCTGACAGCTGGATGTGTATATGTGTCACCAAGGTTTCTCACCTACACATGGCGAGTTGATTCCAAGGCATATGGTTGCCATGAAGAACAACAAACTTTTGATTTTCTCAGATTATAAGTTCTATTCTGGATCCTGGAGCTTTGAAAAGTTTTGGGTGGGCCTTATTATTAGTCTTAGCTGTTAACAGGTCTTTCTATATGTGAGCTGTGGGAACCTGCTGCTGTGTTAAAAGGATGAGTGTTTGGAGACCAAGATATAGTAAATTTACGATAAAAAAAGGGTATGGATCCCAGGACCCTAGGGCCCAATGAAGTATAAGCATCTTATTGCAAGGACACGAAATAGTAAACGGTCATTTGAATAGAGCCTAAGATAAAAATCTCACATTCCTAGGATACCTTTGTATATTTAGGTTAATAGGTGAGGTAAATAGATTTAAAATAAGACGTAAAGTACACTTAGCCCCCTTTCACACGAAGCGTTTTTCAGGTGCTACAGTGCTAAAAATACCACCTGTATAACGCCTGAAAAAAGTGGGTCCTTTCACTCCAGTGTGAAAGCCGGAGGGCTTTCACACTGGAGCGGTGCGCTAGCAGGACACTAAAAAAAAAATCCAGCTAGCAGCATCTTTGGAGCGGTGTATTCACCGCTCATACTGATTGAAATCAATGTGATACCACAGGATACCGCGGCAATACCGCCGGCAAAGCGCCGCTGGGTTAAGACTAGATATGGGGAGAATTATACCCACGCTAATCCATGCCTATAATATAACCCTGCATTCTGGCACCTTCAGCTTATCAGGGGATAGGCATGTGACCAATTTGAGTCACCAGGTAGACTTTGTCCACTTTGATAGGTGTGACTTGTTTTGGTGGGTGTCGGCTTGGGCGTGCGGATACATATAGAGGTAACCAGAGGAGACAAGTCATTGACCGCTTAGGCTCTGAGGAAGAGGGTACACCCTTGAAACACATCAGCCGTGTGTGATGCCATCTGACTCCTCCAATATCAGGTCTGGGTTGCAGGCATTCAGAGACGCAGTCTCACCTATTGATAAGCCTCTTTTACACGCTTTTTTGCGAGTATGACTTTTGCAGTTATAGCTTTTAATAAAATTTACCATTGGTAATGCACAAGGTCCATCCACCACAAGGGGATTAGAAGCAAAATCCAACAGTAGCTACAGAGTATAAAAGAAAAGAGGTGCCTCTAAGTGTAGCAATATGGTTACATTTAATGAAGGTACAACATTTAGCAACTCACATGGTTGATGATTAAAAGGGAGGCACATCTAAGTATGCAGGCATCCGATGTAAAGCTGTCCACATAGACCATCCTCCGCAACGCCGGCTCTCACCACTGTCAGTCTGCAATCATGGCCAGAAAGAGTACCCTGCAGTAGAGTGATCTGAAAGCGTGGCTAGAAGAACTCGCAGAGCGTGGCGTGGAAGCGACGGCGTAGCTGGCGGTGCAGAGGATGATCTATGTGGACAGTTTTCCCCCGGATGCCTGCATACTTAGATGTGTCTGTTTTAATCATCAACCATGAGAAATGCTAAATGTTGTACCTTCATTAACCACTTAAGCCCCGGACCAATTTGCAGCCAAAGGACCAGGCCCCTTTTTGCGATTCGGCACTGCGTCGCTTTAACTCACAATTGCGCGATCGTGCGACGTGGCTCCCAAACAAAATTGGCGTCCTTTTTTCCCACAAATAGAGCTTTCTTTTGTTGGTACTTGATCACATCTGCGTTTTTTATTTTTTTTTTTTGCGCTATAAACAAAAATAGAGCGATAATTTTGAAAAAAAATGCAATATTTTTTACTTTTTGCTATAATAAATTCCCCAAAAAAAAAAAATCTATAAAAAAAATTTTTTTTTTCCCTCAGTTTAGGCCGATAGGGAACAGACGATCAGTGACAGTGTCACTAGGAAGCACGGGGAGAAGTTTGTTTACACAGACCTCTCCTCGTTCTTCAGCTCTGTGACCCGATCGCGGGACACCAGCGGCGATCGGGTCCGCTGGTCCCGTGGCCACGGAGCTCAGGACCAGCTGGGCTCTTAAAGAGACACGTACAGGTACATGATTGTGCCCAGCCGTGCCATTCTGCCGACGTATATCGGCGTGTGGCGGTCCTTAAGTGGTTAAATGTAACCATATTGCTACACTTAGAGGCGCCTCTCTTCTCTGTTATACTCAGTTGTGATGTGACGCTACTTGTATATCAAGTCCAAATTTATAAAAACATTTTCCTTATCTTGGAAAACACTCTCAATCCAAGGTTTTACTCTCTATCTAGATATAGATAGAAGGAGAATCATCCATCTGACATACACATACATGTGTGTTTTACATTTGTCTGGCAATTTTCATTAGCCAGTTATTCATGCAAAACATACATGTCTGTTCATATTGCATTCACTGGGGATACAAAAATCACAGCAATTGTGATACAGCAGACCCTCTGTGATGTATTGAGCTCTGTCACAGCACTGAAGTGAATGCTGTAATCTGTTTCTCATCCACTGTGAGATCCGATCCCCCTGTAGCATGTGATCCTAAGCAGGACCCGTACATGCTGGGTGTGAATGATCAGTATCTGGTAACATTGCCCACAGCAGAAAACATGTGCAGGAAATGGTACTATTGCTACAGGAAGAAGGCTAACACATCGGTTCTTTGGTAAGGAAGCAATCTGCATTTCCACTGGGATGTGGTACTGATATAGTCTTGCCAAGATGTGACACGGCTGTAATTATGGGTTAATCACAGCCTTAGGCTCAGATGTGTCAATTCATGTGAAACCCACCATACGTCTAATATAAATTCAGCAGCCCAGCAGAATTGGGCAGGCCTGCTTAACCCCCATGCTCTGCAATGGCGGCTCAAGTCTTTTTATGTACTGGAAGTGGGTGAGGGGTGACATTACAAACTAACCCCTTGCACTGATGTGTCACACAATCCATATTTCAATCTACATCACTCGGCTGTATCCAGCAATTAGAGATTTGACACAATTCCAGCTTGCTGCCCACCTATGTGATTCTAGTCCAGTCATAATTAATTTACCCTTTAAGCTTTAAATACATATTAAAGTGGAATTTGCTTAAACTGTGCCCACAAGAGAATTGCCTGCAGTGGTGAGAATGTGACTTTTAAATGATGCCAGTTCTACTTGTGGGCATAGATGAAATACAGTTGGCCAGAGTCAACAAACAAATGGTTAGTCATAATTTAACTTCTAAGCAACTTCACTATAGGCAAGCTAATTGCACGCTGACAGAAGCAAAGTAAATGAGATCTCATGTAACCACTCTTAATATCATAATTTGCAGACCTCTTAAGAAGACGAATTCTATTTTTTTATTTTTTTTAAAGTAGGAGCTTGCACTGTGCAGTTTTTGCAGGCCCGCTTTCTGCTTTGCCCAACTACTGAACTGTTCTGAACAGGCAAAACTCCTCACTTCCTGGTAGTGTCAAATTTAGCTCACTCCCTCCTGCCTTCCCAAATTCCTATTGGCTCATCACTATAATGGACTGCCTTCCTGCCCAATAGACAAGTTTCAGGACTCTAAAAAGGTAGTGGCGGCATTTTGTCCATTCAAAATAGCCTGGCATTAGCCTATAAATGTATACACGTTAACGGGCTCAATTCTATAAAGGATGTCATATGCAATATTTGGGTCATGCGACACATTTTTCCCCCCAACTATCGCATGTGACATTAAAAACTTAAATTCACTAAACGTTTATGCAGTATTTACCTCAAAAACTCTTGGTAAATACTGCATAAACAGTGTTGAAGTAAATTCACTAGAGTAATTAAACACATGCGTTAAATAAGTAGTGGCCCAGGTACGCGATAATAAAAGTGGTTCTAACGTTTTTTTTTCATCTCCTCTGTGCAGCCCCCCACTACGTACCTGATCCCCATCTCGATCCAGCGATGTGCACAAGAGCCTTGGCTCCTCAGGAACTCTCCCTCCTCACTGGCTGAGACAGCAGCGGGAACCAATGGCTCCCATTGCTGTCAATTACAGCCAGTGAGCCAATGAGGAGAGAGAGGGGGCAGGTCTGAGCCAAGGCTGTGTGTGTGTGTGAATGGACATGCTGCTCTGTAACAAGCCTGCTTGGGTGCTCCCATTGCAAGCGGCTTACTTTGGGGGCACTTGGCAGGAGAGAGGGGCCAAGAGAGCTGGCGAGGGACCAGAGAAGAGAAGAGGAGGATCCAGGCTGCTTTGTGTAAAACCACTGCATAGAGCACACAAGGACATGTTGTTTGTTTTTTTTGTTTTTTAAAGAAAGCCTTTAATAACACTGTAAAGCAGACTTCCCCCCAAAAGTGGAACTTCCTCTCATTTGTCTCCACCCACCCTCCGGTGCCACATTTAGCAACTTTTTTTTGGGGGGGGGGGGGGCGGGGCGTATCTTTACATGCTTTGTTTACATGGTTATATCCCCGTTCTGCCTTTCTTTCCAGACCCGCACGCGCCGTTACCAGATGCACACAGGTACATCGGTTTGCGTAGCCGAGCAGCCTTGACACAATATATGTGTGGAAGTTGGTCGGCAAGTGGTTAAGCAAAAATCACAGTAGACATGATGGCCTCTAACTGAAAACACAAAGCAGTGCACCCCACCAAATCATCCTTTTAAAAAAAAAAAAAAAAAAAAAAAAAACATTTCTCAGTAAACTGCTGAATGCATAAAAATGAAGTGGTTCTAAAGCCTTATGGATTTTTACCTAATGCATTCTCTGCATTAGGCCCCTTTCACACTTGTGCGACTTCAAAGTTGCGCGTTTTTACCTCGATTTTGCCGCAATTTGCAGCCTCGATTTTGCCGCAATTTTAAGGAATGCCTGTGTTAGTGGCATCAAAATCGGACCTAAAGTAGTGCAGGGTCTACATTGAAGTCGGAATGACTTGAAGTAGTACTAATATGAATGGCTGTCATTGGAAATCATGGGGGACGACTTGTCATACTACTTTGCAGTCCCAAATCGTGGGACAAGTCGTATAAGTGTGAAAGGGGCCTTAAGGTAAAAAACTCATGTCCAGGATTCCTCCTCTCCTTAAACTTATGCAAGTCCAATTTTAATCCAACGCTGTGCACGAGAGCAGCGGCTCTCTCCCTCCTCACAGGGCAGAATGAAAGCAGTGGGAACCATTGGCTCCTGCTGCTGTCAATCAAATCCTATGAAGAGAAAGTCAGGGGCAGGGAAAGGCAGCAGGGCTTAAAGAGCGCCCGCACGAGTACCCCCCAAGAAAGCGGCTTGCTGGGGGGGGGTACTTAAAAGGCAGGAGGAGGCAGAAGCGCCAGTCGGGCACCCCAGAAGAAGAGGATCAGGGCTGCTCTGTGCAAAACCATTGCACAGAGCAGATAAGCTTGACACATTGGTTTAAAAAAATAAAAAAAACTTTAAAAATCACTTTAAGGAACTAAAATTGTTAACAAAATCTCACTTGTTGATACTGATATCAAATGGCTCTTTTACACCCCCCCCCCTTTTTTTTTTTTTTTTTTTAAAGCAGAACTAGTCCTTCCTATTCTTTACAGCTATGGAAGCTGCCATCTTAGCCTTTGTTTGATCTGCAGTTGCCATGGTGCTGCACATGTGATCAGTTATGACACCGGACATTTGAGGATTTGACATCTCGGTTGAGAGCACAAGCAACTGTGACAGTCATCATTCACAGAAGCCTTGAATGTAGTGATTTTAACCAAATGGCTAAATCAGGTTTAGTTCTGCTTTGTCATATAACCATCATTAGTAAGCAACAGTTTCAAAAGGAGATGTTCCATCTCAGTACTTGCTAGATACCCAAGGCCTGGGTCACACTGATGCGATTTCAGAAGTGACTTGGATCGCAGAATCACATGACAATGGAAATAACATTGTGTTCTATGGTGCCCATTCACATCAAGGCAGCGCAGCTGCAAATCTACAATGGCAAAGGGTCCTGTGCTACTTTAGTGTGATTTGTGAGTTACTGATCAGTAACTGGTGGTGCAGCGTCTTTATACATATTCTTATATTAGCTTTCTTTCAGAAGAAATCTATATACATAAACTCTAACGCATGTTTTAAGAAAATAAAAAGATATATGCTTTACTTCTTGGTAACTGTACTTCTGGAACTGTAAAACAAGCACATGCAGGAAGTTAATACACATCACAGGTCACCACAATGTTAGATAGGATCATTACATAAGGAAGTACCTTCCATTGGCAAAACCAGGACAATTGTGCTCAAAACTAAACTTTAACTCACCTAACCTAGAACTGTCATGGGGCACGTTTTAGAGATTGTGAAATGGTAAAGATTATTAAATACGCAAATTTCAAAACTAAGCCAAACAATGGAAGGTACCTTACAGACAGTTAGTAAAATTAGTAACATAATTGTTAAAAACATTTATTATAATTTGTAGGCACTGCTTTGTAATTTATAACAATGTGCATGTTGTAATTAAAATAGAAGTAAAATATCTAAAAAAAACAACATGCATGTCCTTTGTGAAAGAAAAGCTGCAGAAAGATCTGTTTAACACTCAGAATTTGAGATTTCTGGATTAGAATGTAATGTCACTAAAAACCAATACTATGCAGATAACTGGTGTGGGGTTGAGGTGTGCAACCTCTCTGGCCAGGACCAGCCGAAGACCGGATCTGCTCAATATCACAAAGTAAATGTAATAAAGAAATACAAGAACAGTGAAAGCCATGAAGTGCAGCTCCCCATTCCAAATTTCAGGTGTTCAGAAAGACCAAAGCTTCAGCACTTTATCAAAGAAAAAGCTAGCATACATGAAACCAGCTAGCCTACACCTGCACATTCCTATTGGCAAGGGAGACAACCAATCAGAATGATGGACCAATTAAAATGCGTAGGGCTTCGAGGCATGGTCTGACAATACCTGTGACAGAGGAGGCATTGCTGCTCAGATTGCCTAGGACGGGATTTGAGCAGCAGTTCACCCCGCCCCCCTCCCCCTTCATCTTTCTGGGACATATCACAGGTCCCAGAACGCTGTGGGACCATTCACAAAGCACTGCACAGCTCGCACATGCACAGTAGGAAGCCGGCTGTGAAGCCACAAGCATCCCAAACTAAAGATGGCGGTGCTGGGAACCTGGAGACTACTGAAGAACTAGCCTGGATGAGGACGCCGCTGGATCCCTGGACAGGCGATTATCCTTATATTAAAAGTCAGCCGCTACAGTATTTGTACCCCCCCCCCCCCCAGAGTGAAGAACCTCTTTAATATGGTGTTGAAATATCTTTCATATGAACTGAAATAAAAATGTACAATCCTCCACATACAGGTGGCCAGAAGTACCGAGTGTTTAATTCTAAAGCTGACCACACACTGAGCGAATTCTGATGAACCAATTCCTACATTTTTTTTTTTTTTTTTTTTCCAAAATCTCTTAACTTTCTATCAAGCTTTATTAAACAATGACATATTCAACTGTGAATATTATTGCAAGAGAAAGCAAAATGAGTTCTTAGGGAAGACCTTCACCAATCAACTAGAAGTTAATTTTGGATGAAGGGCAATGAGACCAGATTGTGCAGGTAAACATATTCACTTTAAAGCAGTACATGATAACAGGTGCACTTTAATGCCCATTTCCCCAGCATTACAAACTCAACTTTTCTTCCCTCCCCTGCTAGAAGTGAAGAAAGAAGAATCTTTGTAAGCTCTGAATCACAAACACACACGGGGACGCTCTACCTGGCACTATGTGACAGCAGTGGGCCAATCACCAAACAGCTAAAAAAAAAAAAATTACATGACAGGAAGTGAGTGAATCACATGCTATACCATATCCAGTCATGTGAGTATTTTATTTTTGCTCCCAATAGTTGAACAGGGTTCAATTGAGGTATGTAATGCTAGGCAAGGGGGTATTAACACAGGCCTGTAACTCTTCTCTGCATGGAAAAATCATAGGCTTGCATTAAAAAGGTAACCCGTCATGAGACATACAAGAAAAAAAAAAAAAAAGCACACAGATATAAACAATACTCACCACAATGGCAAATCATTTTCATATTATCACAAACCACGTAAATCAAATTTTACCAATAAAATGGTCAATATTATGCAATTTTCCACCAAGTTGTTTCTGAGATATAGAGGCCAGCAGGTCATATTGAATAGGACTGTCATACCATATATCATTCAACCTCTTTTTTTTTTTACAAATTTTAGTTTTTTTCGTAGAACAGTCTTTTTTAATAAAGACGGACTTTAACAATACCACATCATGTAATGTTTTTCAATTAAAAGCAAATATTATTAAAACAAAAAATATTTAAAAGAACCCCTTTAGGAGCATGATACACCTATATTTAGGGTTTGACATGTAACATGCTTCTATTCCCCCACCTCTCCCACCCCCCACTCTGTAACAGCGGTCAGGGGATCTTCTCCCAGCACCCGCTGTCACAATTTGCTGGTGAGCACTCTCACAGTCCGCTGACTGTTCATGCCTTTCACTAACTGCCTGCCTGCATCAGAGATACGGGCAAGCAGTATACTGAGAGTCTGTGGGATCTTGGGCATTGCATCCACGTAACTGCTGATCGCGGGCAAAATGCTTTACAAGCTACAATGTAAAAAAATAAAAATGCAAATTTTTTACCTGCAAAAGGATGTGCATTTATTTTTCTTACAAAAGGTGAACTTAGTCTTTAAAAAATATAATGTAGATAAAAAATATACAGTTTTCCTCACTAGACCACTAGTCAGCTATTAATATATTGTAATACATGTACATATTGCTATACATTCATATAGAATCTGCTGATACTTCAGTGGAGTGAGGGTAATAACATGTTTCATAGGTATAAGATTGTTTCTTCAGGAGGCCTCAGAGATATCTTGTGACTGGTTTCTACAGATACGTCAAAGACAGAACCGCAAAACCTTGTGGCTGCATAACACAGGGGAATATAGTTGCGCAGAAAACCACAATAATCCCTATATAGTTTAAGTAGAACTGTAGCCAGGCTATGGATATTTAAATATATGACATATTCTTGAAAGTAGTAAAAAGCGTCACCAACCTCTGTAGCTACAGATACTATGGAGCTGCTCTGTATTTACATTAGAGATGTCAAGACAGAGCTGGGAGAGGGCAGCAAAATAAGCTATTGATATAAAATAAAATTAACACTTTTGCTGTAAACCTTGAGGATGAATTGTTCTAGAATGCCTACAGCAACAGAGGACAGTGAGGGTTTTTAAAGGTAATTTACTGTAATTTACTGCTGGTTAAGAATACCATATATAGCCTGGTCACTGTGTTAAAAGGATAGGTTCACCTTTTTAAAAAAAAATAAACGCACATCTTTTTGCAGGTAAAAAAATGATAAAAATAAATAAAAAATGTGCATTTATTTATTTTTGTTGCTAGGAGCCTGTAAAGCATTGCACCCGCGACAAGCAGATCACAGGTGCCACGCAGGACTCCTACAGACTTGTCAGTGTATCTTTCTGCTTGAACCTCATATGGGCAGGCAGTCACACACTGACAGGAAGAGACAAACTACTGAGAGCAATCAACAGCGCCCTGGTAGTTTGCTGAGAACTATAAGCTGTCAGCCGCAAAGTCTGTACTTGCAGTTTCCCAAAACGCTAAATTCTGTGAATGAATGACATGGCCAGGCCCAGCTTGGCCGCATTTAAAAAAAATTGTGACAGCAAGTGGGGGGAGAAGATTCCAGATGAGTGATGCCCTGGAAGATGACTTGAGAAAACAGGGTTAGGTGCCTTGTAACTCATTTTCTAGGAAGTCTTCCAGGGCAGCACTCATCTCAGACGCTGCCCTGGAAGACAACTTGAAAAATTACCATCTGCCCAAACCCAACTTTACCCACAAAACACCAAAATTGACTTCCAGCCTTAGGTGGAGGTCTTTCTTAATTACTTCTACACAGCAGTTACAGTATTTACTTAACATGGTCACATACCTTGCTCCTCCGGTGCCATCTCCAGAATCCTGACTTCCAGCCTCACTCGGTGTGCTCACAGACTTAGAGGAGGGAGACGTAGGTGGAGGGACTAAATAGTGAAACAGACACGTATCCTCTGTTACTATTCGCAGGGGTTGGACCGCTTAAGATGTTTCCAAAGCAAGTTAAAGTGAGGGGTTGGTAAAAAACAAAACAAAAAAACAAAAAACACAAAAAACACAAAAAAAACGGGATAACAGAAAGAGAAGGATGGCGAACCAAAAACATATATGGATGGAGATGAAGAATGGGAAAAAAGAAGGGAAGAGAGAGTTACCAATCACATGCTGGATTACTCATGCATTTGCATAAAACATGTCGGTGACACGCAGGGGAGAAAGAATGAGAAAATGATGAGAGGTTTAGGACATTCCATTTTTTTGTGACATTGCATTTTCAGGCTGGGGCATAAAGGCAGAAGCTCAATGTAAAGCGATATATCACCCTATCACAGCATTATGTTTATTAGCTAAAGTAGAACTATGGCCTCTGTTTAAAAAGGATAACTAAACACATTATTTTTAAATTATTTTAGACAGAATGGATGAGGATTAGAACCCTTGTCAAGTTTATGCTGCTGTCTGTGTACCGGTTAGGGAGATTCACCTTCAATCTATCCTGATGATGATCATTATCAGTGGAAAAGAAACTGCTCAAAAATCAGAGTTTGAGTTGCCACTAGAACAGGAATGGAGGGGAAATCTCCCAATGGGAACACTTGCTGTGATGACAACTGTCCAAGAGGTGATTTCCCCACACTTGAGTTTTACTTTTACTTCCTGTTCCATCTACAGGACAGGAAGTGAAGGTAAATTTCTTCAATGCAGCATTGATGTTGCAGGAGGTAGTTTTGGGGTTTTTAATGAGGCTTGTGCATCATATGGTCAATGGATCTGGGATGTCTTTAGTCAGTCATACTAGAATCTTTTGTATCAATACAATAAAAAATGAGAAATTCAAAAAAAGCCCATCAAATATTGTAGCAGCGCTTGGTTACTGGATAATAAAACCCAATAGACCCCAATAAGAATGATGAATATAGGTATAAATAAATAAATAATTTACACCATAAGTAAATATAGATATTTGATAAAACAAAGTGCGAATAAATAAATATATAGATGTCCGCAATCAATGTCTATAACAGTATCAGTAGTTCGTATATGAATAAAGCATAGTCCAGTGGTATCCAGATAAAATATTGGGATTTGTGGATAAGCACGCTTATATAATCCTGCAGTGTGGTCTAATCTCTTAGGTTCTTCCACCAATGCACTTCACCTCGTGAAAGAAAACAGGATCCCCTATGGGGCTGCACTCACCAGAATAAGGCATGTAATCTCCAAATCAAAATCTGCTACCTCCTTTCTCCTCCAATCTCCTCCACAGCCTCTGGTCAACAGCTCATCAATATCAGCCCAGCCATATATGGAAAAAATTGGGTCCACATAGTGTAATATTGCTTTAGACAAATTTATTCACCCCCAAGAAAATATCCCTTTAAATTTTAAACGTACCAAAAATGATAATAAAAACAGCATGCAAGACAAATGTAGGTGCTCTACTATGCCTGGTGTAACTTTCCGGTGTAGCAACGCTGGTTTCCGCTCGGCCGAGCGGTGAAAACAGTGTGTAGAAAGCTTCCCGGTCCGTGGAGCGCAGGGTTGGAGCGCAAAACGTCACTAAGGGACGTAGACCAGGCAACCAAGGAAGTGACGTTTTGCGCTCCAACCCTGCGTTCCACGGACCGGGAAGCTTTCTACACACTGTTTTCACCGCTCGGCCGAGCGGAAACCAGCGTTGCTACACCGGAAAGTGACACCAGGCATAGTAGAGCACCTACATTTGTCTTACATGCTGTTTTTATTATCATTTTTGGTATGTTTAAAATTTAAAGGGATATTTTCTTGGGGGTGAATAAATTTGTCTAAAGCAATATTACACTATGTGGACCCAATTTTTTCCATATATGGCTGGGCTGATATTGATGAGCTGTTGACCAGAGGCTGTGGAGGAGATTGGAGGAGAAAGGAGGTAGCAGATTCTGATTTGGAGATTACATGCCTTATTTGATTTTGGCTCTGGTGAGTGCAGCCCCATAGGGGATCCTGTTTTCTTTCACGAGGTGAAGTGCATTGGTGGAAGAACCTAAGAGATTAGACCACACTGCAGGATTATATAAGCGTGCTTATCCACAAATCCCAATATTTTATCTGGATACCACTGGACTATGCTTTATTCATATACGAACTACTGATACTGTTATAGATATTGATTGCGGACATCTATATATTTATTTATTTATTCGCACTTTGTTTTATCTATATTTATTTACGGTGTAAATTATTTATTTATACCTATATTCATCATTCTCATTGGGGTCTATTGGGTTTTATTATCCAGTAACCAAGCGCTGCTACAATATTTGATGGGCTTTTTTTGAATTTCTCATTTTTTATTGTATTGATACATGTCTCTTGATTTTAAGCAGCTGCTATCAGTGTGCCATCTTTCATAGTAATCACACTAATACGGATATATTGATTTATTTATTTATATTCTTATATCTTTACATTGTGTATATATCTAAATCAGCAAGGTTTATCATCCCATAAGCGCAGAGAGTTGTTTGATATAAGAGGGCCCATACACCAAACAACTTTTTTAATCATACTAGAATCTTTTAGATGTAATTTAAGTAAAACTGCTCTTTAATGCTGCCCATAAAAGTTACAATAGGATTGTTCTAAAATAATAATTTTGATGACAGCACCACCTCTTACAGAGATTAAAGAGACACTGCCACCTTGCCAATGCAAGGTAAAATAAAAACGTCTCTGCAAAGCCCCCACCCCCTTATACTCACTTATTCTTGCATCACAACTACCACTAAATATTTTGGGGCATCGGCAACCTGGGGAGCTTTAATGTCATTTCCTTGGTCATGTGATAGTGTTTGGGCCTAGCGATTGGCAAGGTGTTAGCACTATCACAAGGAAACTGGTCACACACTACAACATATTCAGTAGTGGCATGTAGTGAAGTTAGCTGTGATGGAGGAAGGCACGCAAAGTGAGTATGAGGAAGTCAGGGGCCCCATTACAAAGACAATGTCACTTTACCCTCCATGTGCAGGCTGACAATGTTATGCACCATTACAACTTTCTAGACACTGGCAACCAGTGATGTCATCAGTTGATAAGAAGGATGTCTGTTGGCTCCACAGCATCCTTGTTTGACTCTCCTGTGCCCCTCCCCCTTAGCACTGGGGTCAAATTAGCTAACTGATGGAGAGAAATTGAGGGAGAAGAGAAACAAAAGGTATATTAGTCAGTACCAGTGTACAAAAGTGTATTTGCTTTGGAAGAATAAACCATCACCTCTAATGTTGGGGGATCCTATATGTGGATGTTGCTGCATTATGTAAAACAATTAGAATATTTTTTTACATTTTACAATGGGGTGCCTCGAGACCGTCTATAAATTTTAAAGGGTGCCTTAACGGTTAAAAAACATTAAGAAACACTGGACTAGGCTATTCAACATCTTGTGCTCATGTACAAGGCCATAAACATCATTGTACCAAGACTCCTGTGTCTGGCCTGCACACTTCAATAATTCACTGTATCCGAGTGGATATCAATCTAAACATTTCGTATCTTATGGGGAAAGATTAGTTCCCATAAAAATAAGCACTCCTGCTTAGGGCTGAAACAACTAATCGACATAAATCGATTATGAAAATAGTTGTCAACTATTTTCATAAACGATTAGTCGGTCAGCCAATTTTTTGGCTTGCATACAGAATGCATTATTTGTTTACATATCAGTAAATACAGTGCAGCACACATACAGCTCAGTACACCATTCATACATGTCAGTTAATGCTTGAGAACTTGTGAATGTGCGAGGAGCAATGCATCATGGGACATGTAGTCCTGGGCAAGAGAAGGATTCAAGTGATTCTAAAAAGGCAGACTTTTTTTACCTTGCTATAGGGACACTTTATACAGTACTATACTTTGCAGCTTCCTATAGGGGCACTTTGAAGGCAGGAGGAGCCAGAAGTGCCGGTGTCCAGAAGAGGAGAATCAGGGCTGCTCCATGCAAAACCATTACACAGAGCAAGTATAAAATTTGATTTAAAAAAAATAAAATAAAAATCAAAACATTTCCAATCACTTTAGGGGCTGGAGGTAATATAAGGCAATACAATTACATTTAAAGTAAAAGTTTACCAGTATTGTGCATTATATTTAAAATTATAATATCCATGGAAAAAAAGTCTCAGCTTTTAGTACTACTTTAATATAAAAGTTTCACTCCCCCCTCCTTCATATAGTTTCATGTCTGACTCCAAGTTAACCACTTCAGCCCCAGAAGATTTGGCTGCTCAATGACCAGGCCATTTTTTGCTATACGGCACTGCGTCGCTGTAACAATTGCGCAGTTGTGCGACGTTGTACCCAAACAAAATTGATGTCCTTTTTTTCCCCAAAAATAGAGCTTTCTTTTGGTGGCATTTGATCATCTCTGCGGTTTTTTATTTTTTGCACTATAAACAAAAAAAACAAAAAAAAAAGTGTGACAAAAAAAATAAAACACACAATATTTTGTACTTTTTGCTACAATAAATATCCCCCATTTTTTTTAAAAAAAAGCTAATTTTTTCCTCAGTTTAGGCCGATACGTATTAGTCTACATATTTTTGGTAATAAAAATCACAATAAGCGTATATTGATTGGTTTGCGCAAAAGTTATAGCATCTACAAAATAGGGGATAGATTCATGGCATTTTTTATTTTTTTTACTAGTAATGGCGGTGATCAGAGGGACTGCTACATTATGGCGGACAGACCACACACTTTACACATTTATGGGACCATTGGCATTTATACAGCGATCGGTGCTATAAAAATGCACTGATTACTGTCACAATGTCACTGGCAGGGAAGGGGTTAACACTAGGGGGCGATCAAAGGGTTAACTGTGTTCCCTAGGGAGCGATTTTTACTGTGGGGGGAGGGGACTGAGTGGGTAAGGAGAGCGATCGTTGATCATACTTAGTATGAACAACAGATCGCTCTCCTCACCCCTGACAGCACGGAGATCTGTCTGTTTACATTGACCGATCTCCGTTCTGTCTCTGTGTGGAGTGATCACGGGTGCCCAGCAGTCATTGCGACTGACATCGGCTCCGGCATTGTGGCTCGCCCCCTAGTGGTCAAAAGGCGAACCGACGTAGAGTTACGGTACGCCCAGGGGAGCCAACCTGCCGCAGTACAACTGCAGCGGCTGGTTGGGAAGGGGTTAAAATACCAATATATAATCAGACTTCTGGGTATATTATATATATATATATATATATATATATATATATATATATATAAAATATATATATATATATATACACACATACATATTTTTTGGGGCGTGAATATTTGTATATCATTTTTGTACATTCAAAGAACATTGAACATTCAAAGAATGGACAAGTGTCGTTTGAAAATTCCACTTGCTTTTAACATTCAATTTTAAAACTAATGTAACTTCTGAGCAAAAACCACATACACTATTAGAAAATTTGTTTGATCAAGAAAAGTTTTCTATTAGGCCCCTTTCACACTGGGGCGGTTTGCAGGCGCTATTGCGCTAAAAATAGCGCCTGCAAACCGACCCGAAACAGCTGTTGCTGTCTCTTCAGTGTGAAAGCCCGAGGGCTTTCACACTGAAGCGGTGCGCTTGCAGGACGCTGAAAAATGTCCTGCAAGCCACATCTTTGGTGCGCTGTAGGAGCGGTATATTTACCGCTCCTATAGCACCCCTTTCGAATGAAAACAATGGGGCAGCGCTCCGAACCCGCCCGCAAAACGCCGATGCAGCGGCGGTTTGCGGGCGGTATTAACCCTTTTTCAGTCGCTCGCGGGGGGGTAAAACCGCCCCGCTAGCGGCCAAAATGCGCTGCTAAAACAACGGTAAAGCGGCGCCAAATATAGCGCCGCTTTACCGCCAGCGCCCCCAACGCCCCAGTGTGAAACCAGCCTTATGCTCCTTCGTATTTCCCCGTCACTGTGGTTGAAAACGAACACCGATTTGACCACACAATGGTTAGAAAATCGCATTAATGTTCTTAAAACAAGAATTTCAGAAAGAAAAATTTGTTCCTGTATGGCAAGCATAAGTGACAGCCGACGCAGTGAACTTGCATCAAGCTACCTGCCTATTACAAGGGAGTCTGTCATGTAGAATATTACAGTCCTGTCTGAAAATCTGCAAAACAGTGTTTTAGGGCTTTATAAATTTAAAAAAATGTTGATCTTTGAGTCTGACATGTACCAGATTCAACCTCTAATAATACATATATCTGTCTGTTATAACTATATAGCTGGATATTTATATTTACCGCTGAATATAGATGTTCATGAATATTAACTAAATTATCCCTTTGAGGTTTTTATCCAATTAGTCGATTAATCAAAACAATAAATGGCCAACTAATTGATTATGAAAATAATAGTTAGTTGCAGCCCTACTCCTGCTGAGCTCTGTATTTGTATACCGTTTGTGAACAAAAAAAAGTCCAATACTGCTATAAGTTTATTTCTATAAATCTCTTCGGATTTCTTTTGGGGGCGAAGGATTCAAGTTGTGTTAAACCAAATACACCAAATCACAAAAGCAACCAGTAATAGTAGTAGAAACTGACACACGGCCCAAGTCCTCCAAAACCCAAAGAACGGACCTACTTGTAAAGATTTTTGGTAATAGACTACAAACATACACCATTATATTCTGTGGGTGTGAGATGAAGGTCTAAATAAAGGTGCCCGGAATGCTACTTCAAAAGCACAGATCCAAAGTGCTGAGCAAGAGGCCATCAACAACAGTCCAGCCAAAACTAAACTTAAAGGGTAACTCCACTTTCGTGGAAAAAAAAAATAGCAAATACATTTTTTTTTATAATATAGCACTTACAATTGTGACACAAGTCATATTGTAATTGAATGTTATTAACTACTAATTTACTTGACTAACTAATTAACTACTAGATTAAGGCCCCTTTCACACTTGTACGATTTGTCCCACGATTTGGGACTGCAAAGTAGCATGACAAGTCGCTCCCCATGATTTCCAATGACAGCCATTCATATTAGTACGACTTCAAGTCGTTCCGACGTCAAATTAGTCCCTGCACTACTTTGGTCCGATTTTGATGCCACTTACACAGGCATTCCTCGAAATCGCGGTAAAATCGTGTGACTTTGAAGTCGCACAAGTGTGAAAGGGGCCTTACCCCTCTTCGTGACCGGGCCCACTTTTTGCGATACTGCAGTGTGTTATTTTAAACTGACAATTACGTGGTTATACAATACTGTAACCCAAATGAAATGCATGTATTTTTTTCCCCACAAATAAAGCTTTATTTTGATCGAACTTGATCACCACTGCATTTAATTTTTTTACGCTATAAACAAAAAAACACTGACAATTAAAAAAACAAAAAAAAAAAAACAAACAAACAAAACAAAACCAAAACCAAAAAAAAAAACAAACAAACAAACATTGGTTTACTTTCTGCTATGAAACATATCCGATATAAAAAAGTCCAAAAAAGGCCAATATGTATATTCTACTTATTTTTGGTTAAAAAAAAAATCCCAATAAGCGTATATTGATTGGTTTATGCAAACATTATAGAGTTTACAAACTATGGGATATATACTGGAATTTATTTATTTTTATAATAGTACTGGCGGCAGTCAGCTACTTACAGGGGGACTGCCATATTGCAGCGGACAATCGGACACTGACTGACACAAATACAGCGATCAGTGCTAAAAATTTGCACTGTCACTGTACTAATGATACTAGCTGGAAAGGGGTTAAACATCTAAGCGATAAAAGGGTTAAAATGTGCGCCTAGCCAGTGTTTGTTATCGTGCTGCTTTTATTATGGGAAGAGATCAATTTTAGCTACTGCTTTGAAGGAACACAAAATCCATCCCTTCCCCCGTCAGAATGGAGCTCTGCCTTGTTTACATAGGCAGAGCTCCATTCTGATTCTCTGCCCGACGATCAGCGGGTGCTGGTGGACATCGATCAGCTGGCAGGGCGTGCCCCGTCAGGCAGATGTGTAGGATCATGTATATATGTGATCCACAGTACAACTGCTATAGGGCGGTTAGCAAGTGGTTAAAAATTACCTTTCGTTTTCAATCTGCAGTGCTATCATTTTCTGTAAAATACAATGTGGCAATCTGGAGGTGTTCTGTACACAGATGGGGTACAGAACGCCTCCCCTGAAAATGTCATTCCCTGCTTATGCGATTGACTCATTGATTTTTCTCAGAAGTCTGCACTTCAATACAATTTTGAGCATCCCCTGCAACAAAAATTGCATTTTTAGTGACCTACTCCCAAACGGAAATCATGTCTAAAAGGACGCAGACCCTGCAATTTTCTTCATTAGAGCCCTGCAGGCAATATATCCTTTATGAATGCAATACTCCGGGGCATTTTCAAGATTAGTAACAACACAACCAAGAACTCAGAGATCTCCTTACTTAAAGCGGTGTTCCGGCCGAAATTATACTTTTTAAATAAAAATACCCCTATAATACACAAGCTTAATGTATTCTAGTAAAGTTAGTCTGTAAACTAAGGTCTGTTTTGTTAGTTTTTAGCAGTAGTTTGTTATTTTATAAACTTGCAGCAGGCCGTGGCCATCTTAAGTGTGGGCATCTGAAGCCAGACTGTATTTCTTCCTGGATCTCATCCTTGCAGATCTCGTACATGCTCAGTGCAGCATAAGCAGTGTAATAGGTTTCAGGTCAGGTTTCCATAGCAACGGCAGTTTGAGAGGAAGTTGCTGCCCCTTCCCAGGAGGCATTGCAAACAGGAAATGATGCGATGGGCCGCGGCCAGGGAGGAGGAAGTGAAAAATAATTACAGCAGATATACAGTCTGTGCTGAAAAAATAAATAAAAAAAATATCCAATTTGTTTACAGTGCACAGTTTAGTGAGGGATGCTGAAGAGTTGTAAAAGTGGGTGGAACTCCACTTTAAAGTAGAACTAAACCCACCGACTTAAGTTTCCCAAAATGGTTATCAAGCCATCAAATGGCTGGTGTCATAACTGATCTCATGTGCAGCATCGTGGCAACTGTTGATCAAACAGACTAAGATGGCAGCTTCCTTGTCTTTAAAGCATAAAAGAGGGTTTACTTCCACTTTAAAGTGGAAGTAAACCCTCCTATTGTTTTCAGCCAAGAAAGCTGCCATCTTTGCCTCAGTTTAATCTTCAACTGCCACAGTGCTGCACATGAGAACCGTTACGAACCATCCATTGGATGGTTTGACAGTTTGGTTGAGAGCACAGCCAATGTGACAGTTAGCATTCCCAGCGTGTCGGGAATGTAACCGTTTTTTGAAACAGATTAATCGATGGGTTTAGTTCCACTTTAAGTACCCAATAAATAAAAGATGCTGGGAGCAGCAGCTGACTCACACCATCAGCAACTGATATATACTTTAACTTTTGGGTGGACTAACCCGTGATCACATCTCCTAGTACTACAAATGTATTATAATAGACAGAATACCATGGTGGATATTTAATTCAAATTCTGTAATGCATATAAAGCAATGCAAGCCAGCAATATCCTCTAAAGCTCGGCTGATTTCTATGTAAACATCTATTGGTAGCTGGTGCTGCAAAGGCCTGACTGCAATAAACAGAATTTTTGAAGCTATATCTGATCATACCATCCCTATACTGTTTAATAAGACAGAATGGTATATAGGAGTGGAAAGTTTTTATGATGGCAGGATCTTAGAAAAAAAAAAATGAAATAAAAAAATAAAATAAAAAAACAGAAATGTCCTCTATGCTTCTGTAGATATTAATGAACCTGCAATTAAAATGTTCATTTGAGAAATCAAAGGATGAACTTTATTGCACATAATTAAGGTTCTATCTTACAAGTATTTAAATGAATGGAAAATGAAAAACGATATATTATTTTTTAAGCAAGGCCACAGTCATTTATTATACCTTTTCATGGTCAGCACAGTTGAAATTCTACACATTTGTGTGCTTTAACAGGTTTCGAAAAGTGTTGCTATGGCAGATCTATGTACAAATACAATATATAAGCCATTTGTATCCAAAAGCATGTCTTTAGGATAGAGCAACTCTATTTGAATAGTATAAAAGGTGTTTGCCGTTTTGTTATTTGGGTGAATACAGCAATCTTGTGCGTGTGCACACACACACACACACACACACACACACACACACACACACACACACACACACACACACACACACACACACACACGTAACCGCTCTAGCTTTGTGTTCTTGTTCTGCCCCCCCCCCCAGCTCATTGTACATGGACCTTATTGCCTATTTCTACAGTTTAGGGCCGACATATTATTATTCACGATTTATATAGCGCCAACAGTTTACGCAGCACTTTACAATGTATAGGGGGGACAACACAATTACAGTTCAATACAAAAAAGGTACAGGAGGGCCCTGCTCGTAGAGCTGACATTCTAAAGAGACGGGGTGGTGGTACAAAAGGTAACAGCTGCAGAGAATGATTTGATGGGGGTGGTTCAGGGACAGTTCTTCGGTGGGTGTGGGATAGGCTTCCCTGAATAAATGAGTTTTCAGGGATCTCCTAAAAGGTGGACAGGGTAGGGGCTGATTGGACATACTGGGGCAGGGAGTTCCAGAGGATGGGAGATGCTCTGGAGAAGTCCTGAAGGTGAGCATGGGAGGGGGTAACAAGGGAGCTAGAGAGCAGAAGATCCTGGGAGATCTCAACAATGTGTATAAATATAAATCACAACAATGTGTAAATCAGCAGCTCCGACGATTACACACTATTGTTTACATGTCAGCTCTGAATGAGTCAATCATGTGGTGGCAGTGCATGCGTAGAATGACCAGCCTTAAAGTGGTTGTAAAGGCACAAGGTTTTATACCTTCATGTATTCTATGAAGGTAAAAAAAAAAAAAAAAAAAACAGTGTGCAGCTCCCCCCCCCCCCAATACTTACCTAAGCCCGATCCAGCGATGTGAACGAGGCCGGAGGCTCTCCCGGGTCCCTCCTGATTCAGAAGAGGGGAAGGGCAAAGAGGCGCCAGGCGACCAATAGTGTAAAACAGTTTAATGAGTATATGTAACACACAGTAACATGTTCAACTCACAGGGTAATCATGAAAGGCTGTCAGGTGGGCTGTGTAAAGGATCCTGCACAAGATAGTCCTAGGCTCCGTGAAGACAAGGGGGAGGACGCTGGAACCACGAGCTGCAGGGAGCTGGCAGACCCAGAGAAGAACTGACCAATCAGAACTTGTTTCAGAGGCAAATCATACCTCCTTCCACCTGACTGGCTGAGATGCAGCAGCAGAAGCCATTGGCTGCAGCTGCTGTAAATCGTAGCCAGTGAGGTAGGAGTGGGGGCCGGGCTGAGCCACGCTCTCTGTGTCTTATGGACACAGAGAGCCGACTTGGAAGCACGCACGAGTGTCCTCACAGCGAACGGCCCAGAGTGCTGACCAGGGACCCGAGAAGAGGAGAATCCGGGTTACTCTGCAACATGTTTGTTATTTTTTTAAATACATTTTTTTTCCTTTACAATCACTTTAAAGCATTTGTAAAGGTTAAAATTTTTTTTTTTTACTAACACATGTCATACTTGCCTACTCTGCGCAATGGTTTTGCACAGAGCAGCCCCAATCTTCCCCTTTTCAGGTCCCCCGTCAGCCCTCCCGGTCCCTCCCTCCTGCTGAGTGTCCTCATAGAAAACTTATTACTCTGGGGGCACTCCTGTGTGCTCGCTCCTGAGCCACCTGTGTGTATGAGATGCACAGCACATCCCTGCTCCCTCCTCACTGGCTGTGATTAACAGCAGCGGAAGCCAATGGCTCCTACTGCTGTGTGTCAGCCAATGAGGAAGGAGAGGCCTGGGAGATAGTCTGCTCTCGTGTAAATCTCTGGATCGAGCTCAGGTGAGTATTAGGAGGCTCAGGGAAATATATTAGTGGGGCTGAGAGGGGGAGCTACACACAGAAGGTTTTTTTTACCTTCATGCGTAGAATGAAAGCTTCAGGCCTGAGAACCACTTTAAGCCATGACTGCCAAGGTGAGCCAGCCAACATGTAAACATCAATAGTGTGTAAATTTGATCGATGGTGGCCAATAAAGTACATTTATGCACTCCAGAAAATATGGTATAAATCAGTGGTCTCCAAACTGCACCCTGGGGGCCGGATGTGACCCTTTGATTGCATTTATCTGGCCCCTGGGGCAATATAACCCACACTGTCAGCAACAGTGGGCCATAGTTTCTGCCATTCTATTCCTCCTACTAATACCAATGATGGGACATTAGTCCTCTCACTGACACACTATTCCTCCCACTGATACCAATGAGGCACTATTCCTTTCACTGACAACAACGACGGGACACCTTTCCTCCCACTGACATCAATGACAGGGCACTACTCCTCCCACTGACACCATCAATGGGTATAATTCCTCCCAGTGAAGCCAGCAATGGGCACTATGGGGAAATATTTTTCCACCCTAATACCAAAGATGGGGAGCGGTTTACTCCCACTAACACCACGTCAATTTCTACCATCACTGGCCACAGTCCGGCCCCCCTAAAGTTCGAAGGACAGTAAACTAGCCATTTGTGTAGAAAGTTTGGAGGGGTGGTCTAATTGCAAAAAAGACTTGAGTATTCTCACTTGAATCTGGGTGTATTTTGGGTATTTCTTCCAGCTCTTGCACTAGTCCAGTGTGAAACTTTGCCTCTTTGCAAGAGCTTCCTGTAACAAAGACCAGCCAGTGCTACTCTTTCCCTGTGCCGGGTGACTGGTTTTATATTCACCTTCCCTGTAGTGAGTGGGGATGTTGGGTCCCTCCTACTGCTCTTCTCTCTAAAACAGGCTATGTACAACACAGTGATGATCTCATTGCTCTTTTGTGGCTATTGGGAAATAAATTTAAATGTAATGTTTTTTTGTGCTCGGCTTTAACCACTTACAGATCAGAAGATTTCCCCCCTTAATGACCAGGCCATTTTTTGCAATACTGCACTGCGACAGTTTAACTGACAATTGCGCGGTCGTGCGATGCTGTACCCAAACAAATGTGACTTCCTTTTTTCCCCACAAATAGAGCTTTCTTTTGGTGGCATTTGATCACCTCTGCTTTGTATATATTTGAGCTATAAACAAAAAAAGAGCGACAATTTTGAAAAAAAAAAAAAAAAAAAAACACGTAATAAGCGTATATTCATTGGTTTGTGCAAAAGTTATAGCGTTTACAAAATAGGGAATAGATTTTTGGCATTTTTATTATTATTTTTAATTTTTTTTAACTAGTAATGGTGGCATCTGCGATTTTTAGCAGGACTGCGGACAGATCGGACACTTTTTTGGGACCATTGACATTTATACAGCGATTAGTGCTATAAAAATGCATTGATTACTGTGTAAATGTCACTGGTAGGGAAGGGGCGATCAAGGGGTTAAATGTGTTCCCAGGGAGGCGTTTCCAACTGTGGGGGGATGGGGACTGACTGGAAAAAGAGGAGGAGACATATCACTGTTTCTGATCACTAGGAACAGCAGATCTGTCTCTCCTTCCTGTCAGAACGGGGATCTGTCTGTTTACATTGACAGATCCCCGTTCTGTCTCTCGTGCCCGCGATCGTGGGTGGCCAGCAGACATCGCAGCCGTCAGCCACGCGCAGTGGGTCCCACGCCGTGCGCGCCTGCTATCGCCCTTAAAAGGTGCCGACTTACACCTTCTGCGATTTACGGGAACGCGCTGACCTGCCGCCGTATGACCGCGGCTGGTCAGCAAGTGGTTAAAAGGAGAAGTATAGCCAAAGCTGTATAGTCAAAAGCTTTGGCAATACCTCTCCTATGGATCACAGCAGTGCAGTTTGTTCTGCACTTCTGTGACCCATTTTCAGCCGATGGCAGGCTAAAGCCCGCTGTTGGCTGATGTCAGAGGCCAGGTCCACCCTCTGAAAAGCTCCTGACTATATGGTCGCGATCCGCCTAGAATCGAGAATCCTGGACCAGCAGTTGGCTCTGCCTCTCAGTGAGGCGCTAAGAGGCTGAGCCAGCTGCTCCCACCCCCTCCAAAGCCGGGGCAGAGCAGAGAGACATTGGCTGACAGTCACTGGCTCTCTGCAGGCTGAAGACCAAGAGCTGAGCAATCAGCGTTGTGTGATCGCTCATTTTTCGGTCTTCGAGGCGGTGGGGGACAGATGCAGCTTCGGATCATTGCTGCGGCCTTCTAGTTAATTATGATTGTTTATTTTTTTTAAATCCCATACTACTTTTAACAAGGAGTTTCACAGAAGGATTACAAAAATTATTATTTTAATAAAAGTTTCAATTTTTTTTTTTTTAAATGAAAGCTCATATGAGATTTTAGCGACGAGTTTGCATATACGTTCATTTTTCCATATCCCAAAATGAATGCCATAAGATATTCTTTTTCTTGCCATTCTTCACATAAAGCTATACACTAGTTTATATACCAGCTGTATGCTAATGCCATTCAAGGTTACGCTTCCTCGGCCCTCTCTCACACTGACAACACTTAGTAGTAATCTATAGGGCACTATACTCTCTTCTCTGGCTTACTGAAAAAGGAAATGTCAATCAGGGAAATGAATTCTGTTTAACTACTGTGCAAAGTCTCAGCAAGAATTATATTACATGTTCAGGGTCAGCAGTGTAGGACATGGACAGCCTGCAAAAACTACAGCAACAGTCTGCATGACAATGTTCCAAACAAAAGATTCTAAACACTAACATTTAAAAATAAAATAAAAAGGAAAACATTAATTCTGACTAATAAGAATACATTTAGCCTCGAGTAAGCCTTGTCTTTTTTTTTTTTTTTGTAAATGATGTGCAGGTCTTTATGTATACTGAGCCACCATGTCTTCAACACACTTCTGGACAAATACTGCCATCTAGAGCTCAAAAATATTCTGCATGCTGTCAAAAATACTTAAAAATCGTGGAACAATAGGTTCATTTGTTTATACAGATATCCAATTAATGTTACAGAAAACTATGGGAATACCAACTAAAAGTTTTATTTTAAAATGTGTAATAACTGAAATAATAATAGAACTACTGTAATAAATGTCCACTCAATGTAAAAAGTGACCCCAAAAAAATAAAATAAAAAAAAGTGTCACTATTTTGCTACATGCAAAAGATCTAGAAGGCAATCCCAGACAAGCGGAGATCCTAAACATGATTCCTACAGAGTTATGATACACCATAGGGCCACCTGACCCTATTTTAGTTCTGATCATCTATAAAACCTTTATTCCAGCATCTATTTAGATTCCCAACAAAATCAGCAGTGCTTTCCAAGCATATAAACCAGAAGATGATCCTCCTTACCAAAGAGCAATTCTTACTGTGGAGCCAGTACTATAATTCACATATTCAGCAAGGTGACCCGCATAACATACCTATACCATGCCACCATATTCATCAGCTGTGCAAAAAAAGCAATGGTGGTGGGCAAAGAGCTGTAAGCCATAGCGTCCAATCAGCTTTCTAGTTTGGTTTGTCACGCCTTTGGCATGCTGGCACAATGCGTGGATTATGGGTAATTTGAGATGACTAATGTGGTTTTTAACCACTTCAATACCGGGCATATTCTGACACTTCTCTCCATGTAAAAAAAAAAAAAAAATTTTTTTTGCTAGAAAATTACTCATAACCCCCAAACATTATATATGTTTTTTTTAGCAGACACCCTAGGGCATAAAATGGCGGTCATTGCTACTTTTTATCTCACACAGTATTTGCGCAATAATTTTTCAAATGCATTAAAAAATAACAAAAAACAGTAAAGTTAGCTCAATTTTTTAATATAATGTGAAAGATGATGTTACGCCGAGCATTTTTTACAGGTTACCAGTTTAGAGTTCCAGAGGAGGTCTAGTACTTTGTTTACTTCCGGGTACCGGGCGTGATGTCATAACGTCGCGCCCAGGCCGCCGGCGGTCATAGAGATGACTGGTGACCACCTCTATGATCGTTATCCGACAGCAGGCGATTCTTTTTTCCGAAGTGGTTAAAGTGCTCTAAAGCCCCATACACACGGTCGGATTTTCCGATGGATTCTGTCCTATCAGACAATGTTGTCGGAAATTCCGACCATGTGTAGGCACCATCGGACAGTTTCCATCGGATTGTCCGACGGACAAAGTCCTATCTCCTGCTGGATAGATTTTTTGACAACAAAGTCAGATCACACCAAATCCGATCGTGTGTAGCGAATTCCGACGGACAAAGTGCTACGCATGCTCAGATGACATTACAAGACCAAAGCTATTGGCTACTAGCCTCTACGTAGTCCCGTCGTAGGCAACAAACGTCACCACGTTCAGAATGATCGGATTTTCCGACAACTTTGTCCGACCGCGTGTACGCAAAACCAACATCGAACAAAGTACGACGGACATGATCCGACGGACCTGGTCCTCGGATAATCCGAGCGTGTGTATGGGGCTTAAGACTTAATTAAATTTTTTGTCATTTTGAGTCTGCAGAGGGAAATAAAAAATATTCTCAAAAGGCGTCCCTATCAAAACACCTTATAAGGAACAGGTTGTGTTTTACATTTATGCAGAAGCAGAATAATTTATCTAGAAGTCAGGCCAATCAAAGAACCTGTAAAAAGTAGGGGCCAGCTATATGTGTGCAATTTTTATTGTCCAACAATTCCCACAGCTCTGTATATTCCAGAGAAAGATATGTAAAAGGTTTTGAAGTTGAAGTACCATTTCTGACAGAGGGAATTCCACATTCTTACTGCTCTAAGGCCCCTTTCACACTGGGGCGGTTTTCATGCGGTGCGGCGCTAAAAATAGCGCCTGTTCACCGCATGAAAAAATCCGGCCCCTTTAACTCCAGTGTGAAAGCCGGCGGGCTTTCACACTGGAGCGGTGCGCTAGCAGGACGGTAAAAAAAGTCCTGCTAGCAGCATCTTTGGAGCGGGATAGGAGCGGTGTGTTCACCGCTCCTATACCGCTCCTTCCCATTGATTACAATGGGAGACCGCCGTAAAACCGCGGCAATACCGCGGCTACGGCGGCGCTCTGCGGGGGGTGTTTAACCCTTTTTTTCGGCCGCTCGCGGGGGGTAAAACCGCACCGCGAGCGGCCGAAAACCGCTGTGAAAACGACGGTAAAGCAGCGCTAAATATAGCGCTGCTTTACCGTCACCGCGGCTCACCGCCCCAGTGTGAAAGGGGCCTAACAGTAAAGAACTATTTCCACAATCTAAACTTAAACCTTCTTTCTAGCCTCAAATCATGGTCAGTTGGTCAAGGGTCCTCTTCAGGGACAGTTTATTACAGTTACTGGAGTCACCTTTCATATATTTGTACATTGTAATCCTATGCCTTCTTAAGCGCCTCTTCTCCAGAGTGGATAACTGTAATCTATGCAATCAATCCTCATGGTCGAAGTCCTCTATACCCCTTATTAATTTTCTGTTCGCTGCAGCACAGAAGGTTTTTCACCTTAATGCATAGAATCCACTAAGGAGAAAACCCCGAGACTTTACAACTCCTTTAATTCTAATTTAAATATTTCCTGAGGATTGGTGACCAAAACTGAACTACAAATTCAAGATGAGGCCAAACCAGTGTTTTGTAAAGGGGTAGAACTATGGATTTTTCTATGGAATGTATGCCGCTTTCAATGCAGGCCAGTATTTTGCTAGCTTTGTTAGCGGTGTCTTGCCTTTGTATGCCATTGATAGGTCTGACCTACAAGCACCCGCAGATCCTTTTTTTTTTTTTACCACCGATTCTCCTAGGAGAGCCCCTCCTAATGTATATATGCAAAAATGTTACATTTCTCAATAAACCTCATCTACTATATAGCTTGCCCAACTACCTACTTTGTCAAGGTCTTCTTGTAATGATGCTCATCTTGTGTTAAAGTTATTTCCCAGCATAAGTTGGCATCACCAGAAAACACTGAAACTAAGCTCTTGATTCTAGATCATTAAATAAACAAATTGAACAGCATTGGCCCAAGACCGGTCCCTAGGGCACGGCACTATCAACTTCAGACTGTTCAGGGAATGAGTCATTTATCACTACTCTCCAGACCTGTTCACGTAACCTGTTTCTTATCCACGTACATACAATTTCATCAACTCCAACAGATCTTATTTTATGGATTAAAATGGTTGTAAACCCCATTCATGAAATTTGATCTAAGCACATGTGTCTGTAGTGTTTACTTATCTCTCTCCAAAGCGCTAAGTGCCGTTTCTCTCTGGTGCTGTGTTTCACTGTTATCAGCATTAGTCACTTCTGACAAGTTCTCTGACACGTGAGATAACAGTAGCTAAACATTTATGTCGGGAGGGAGCTTAGCAGGAAGACTGCAGCTCTGCATGTTCCTTCGTTCCTCTGCCTATGTGTAGGGGGGGGGGGGGGGGGGGAATCTATGTGGATAGTCACTTATGACACTTTTTGCACATACTATTAATATTAGGCTGACTGGTCTGTAGTTTCCTGATATATACATATCTTGATCCTTTTTTGTAAATTGGCACCACATTTGCTCTACACCAATCAGATGGCACCATTTCAGTCAGTAAAGTGTCATTAAAAACTAAAACTAGAAATAGTGCCTTGGTTATAACTGAGCTAAGTTCTAAGGACTCATGGTTGTAAGTAATCTGAACCTGGTGATTTTTTTCAAATTAAGTTTCTCTAGTATCTTTTGTACTTGGTTTTCAATCAACGCACAGAGATATGGATTTTGTTTTCTTTTTGATTGGTACAATTTATATGCACTGTGAAACTTGGGAATTCATTTTTTATTTTTAAGTGGAGAGCAGTATGTAAACTCTAAATCAATTTTCAGTATGTTTAGCATCATGCATCTCTGCATTCAAATTTATAAAAGGCGAAGTAGGGCCAAAGCTCTTTTGGCCCTACTTCTTCTGTGGGCCACAGGAGTGCACTTAGTTCTGCATTCCCGTGACCCAGATTCAGCTGGCAGCGGGCTAAAGCCTGCTGTCGGCTGATGTCACTCAGGCAGTCTAGGCTCTGGAGTTATCCCGGCTTTAAATTTGGAGATCCACTCAGATGCCTGGACAACAGCTGGCTCAGCCTTTAATTGTGCCCCTGAGAGCCTGACCCAGGAACTCCTGCCCTCTCCACGGCCCAGCACTCCAGTGAGCTCTGGAGGAGCAGACTGGCAGTCACTGGCTCTCTGCTCACCACTGAAGACCTAGAAGCGTGCGATCAACAGTCTTTGATCGCTCAGTTTTCCGTATTAGAGGCAGTGGGGTACAGATGCTTCAATCAATCAATTTTTTTACAGATAGTTTTTGTGAATCAGGGTACAAGTTTATTATATGAGATCCTGCCACTAACATCACTTCCTGTTACAAGCTGACAATGCTAAGCCGCTGCCTCTCAATCAGCAGCAGCGTCGTCACCCTGTCATGCAAGCTTTCTCAGTTAGCCATTGGGCTGCCAAAGACTTGAGAGGTGGCTCAACAGCCAACGGAAGGAGAGCACATGGAAAGGTAACACTGCTGCTGCTACTTACAAAGCAGTGGATTGTTTTCGTCAGCAAAAGGACTTGGCCTTACTGGCAGGTTCTCCAAGTAGGAACCTTTGCAATAGCTTCACAAATAATTATTTACTAAAGGAAACAGTGAAACATGATGCCAAACACTGAAAAATAATTGTTGGGTTTATATGCTTTTTTTTTCCACACGTGCAATTTTATAAACACGTGAAATATGTACATGAAGGGTGCTGGTCACTGCATGTGGCATAGATGTAAACCCTTACATTTAAAAAAAAAATAAAAAATAAAAAAAACACCATGATCAACATAAGTTGTTGCCATCAATGTGCTAAACTGCCTTGTCCTCACACGCGAGTTTTCCCTAAGATAAGTACATGGATTAGCAGCGAACAAAATCAAGTTTGTTCTCTTTTCTCCAAGTCCTATCCAGCGGTACAAAAGTCGTTAGGAGTGTGTATGCAGTGTGAATAAAAGGGACACAATGATGTAGCATCCCCAGGAGCCGCATCTAAATTCCTCAATTTCCCTTTGAAACGGAGACGCTGCTTGTATCAATAAGAATTTATTTGTTCTTTCAAAACTGCTGACAGGTTACATAGGATTTACAAAATCATTTACATTTAAATCCTCACCCCCCTCCTTCCTATTTAAGCATGTAATCTGAACAAGAGAAAATGCCTAGTGGAAACGTAATGAGGCATGAGAAGATTAGGTCCCTCACTGCAGGCGGAGATAATAATACAAGCTACTATGTCTTAATATGTGACACTGGCTTCAACTTTTGTCCAGTGTCTTAGCTATTTGTGACAGGGACTGTGAAGGAAATGTATCAAAAGTAATTGCATTAATAATGGAGTAACAAAGATGATGGGCCAAAGCGGTCATATTTACAGTTGCTTACTAATTCCTAGAAATGTTTCTGAATATAGTGTGGTGGCAATAATAAACCCAATCTAATCTGATATAGGATCAGCCATTTAAGGTATCTCCTATTATTTTTAAAACTGATGGATCGCCACATGATAGCAAGTTCCAGCATATACCACTAAGCTCTTGCAATTATTCTTAACATAATAAAGGAAGCAACTCTGAGAATCTGGCAAACTGGGAATATTGGAGATAGAGGGGTTTTAGTGTAAGTTTTAGGTTCAGGGCAATATCAGATATGTGTCCAGCGCCCTATATTAAGAACAGGGGGCCGGATGCATGGCTAGTGGGGGGCAGTGCCCGTGCACCCCTAAAGGACAGGCTGCCACTGCTCCATTACAGTTAAAGGATATTGATGTGTTTACCTCCCTACTCTCTGCCTTAAAAAACCCTTTCACACTGGAACCACCCATGCATTAGCAGTAAAGCGCCACTCGTTTTAGTAACGCTTTACCGCTTTTAGGCCGCTAGCTGGACGCTTTTAGCCCTGGCTAGCGGTCAAAGGAGTTAGAACCGCCCGTGTTTTGGCACTTACGAAACGCTTTTCAGGCACTTCGGAATTCATTGCAATGGACAGGGGCGTTTTGGGAGCGCTGTATAGAGCGTTCTGCTTGCAGGACTTTTTCTAAAAGTTTTTCTAAAGTCCCTCAAGCGCACTGCCCCAGTGTGAAAGCACTCAGGCTTTCACATTCGGGCGGCCTGGGAGGTAGTTTTCAGGCGCTTTACAGGTGCTATTTCTAGTGCTAAAACGCCTGAAAACTGCCTCAGTGTGAAAGGGGTCTTAAGGAGCAGCAGGTGAGGCTACATTCACACCAATGATTTAGGCCAGTGCAAATTGTAGTGGCAGTTGCTGCTGCTGTTCTCAGCAACTAGGTGCTGCTGCTGGCCCTGTTCACTAGAATAACAGGTCACTGGCGGCCACAGCCATTTACGGCTCTCTGCACAGCAAGCGACTTCCTGAGGTGATTGCTGCTGGATACACATGAATTGCATCCAGCAGTGATCACCACAGGTAAATGCTGGCTGTACATAGAGTCACAAATAGATGCGGCCATTGGCAACCTGTCATTATAGTGAACAGGGCCAGCAGCAGCACCTAGTTGCTGAGAACCGCAGCAGGAATCAGAAGATTCCTGCCACTACAATTTGCACCAGCCTTAATCGCCAGTGTAAATGCCTAATCCTTGTGCTTACCTCTCACGTGATTGTTCAAGCTTAGTATACTAATAACACTGCACAAAGCAGCAAAAGTCCTGACTAGCTGACACTACTGGTGGTTCTTTTCTTTGCGCTGTGGTGTGAATCAGTTACATGGAAAACAGCTGTTTTCTATGCACATTACCCTATGGTGTGAATGAGCCCTTGATGAGTCATTCCAACAATTACTTATCAGACAGCTCATTTGGAGATTTCAGACAAGAGGAGCTGCAAACCAAGCTGTTCTGCTGGGCTGTCAATACGAATAACCCGTAGTGCTCAGGGACACCTTTGTCTTGTATTACTCTCGTTTTCAAAAAAACTGATACAAATGGTTTAAAAATCAAATAACAAAATTTCAAGAAAACAAAAACTATTTTGAAATAAACAAATCTAGCAAACAACAATCTAGTAAACAAATAAAGTTAAATTGACCATAACCAGTTTTAGTTTTTATTTCCGTTTGGTGTTTAGTATTAAGAGGTTGAGGGTAAAGTCCACATATGACTAAAATAGATCAGTCCTGTGTAAACATAAGCTAGCCATACATAGTAAGATTTCTCTTACTCTGCCCCATGGTTTGAGTCCTGGTTTACATTGGAGAGATTTGGCAGGTAATTTGACATGTCAAATTGCATGCCACATTGGCGACAATTGCACCATCCGAATCGGTGCGACACGAATTACGATTCCCAAAAGTAGTTTCTGTACTACTTCTGGTGACTTCGGGGTGCGATTTCCATAGACATCTGTGCAGCAACCCGCACAGATGTCTCAGAAATCGCCCCCGAAGTCGGGACTGACATGCGGGAATGAAATTGTGTGAGTTCAGCTGAAGTCGCACAATTTAATTTCCGCTGTCAGTGTGAACCTACACTGAATGAGAGAAATCTATTGCTTTCCCCCTGACGACTATTGTACTGGGACAGCTCACACCCAGGAGTGTCTGAATACCAGAATAGGGACAGTATCTGACTGCATGCAGTCATTGTTTGGCCAACAATTTTCCACCTAGGTCCTTCGATTTTGAAAAGGACTTTCAGCTAAATTTTGATCTGTGAATGGCTACTGACCGAAAGATTTATGTCCCTTTTTGTGATTGCTTTAAAGCAAAAACAAATAAAAGTCAGCAGCTGCTGACTTTTAATACAAGGACACTTACCTGTCTAGGTAGCCCGCGATGTCGGCACTCAAAGCGTCCCATCTATCGGCTCCCACAGAAGGCGATGATGGAGGAGGAGGGGGGGGGTGGAGGAGAAAAGCAAAAAAATTGTGAGGAAGTGACGTACTGAGCTTCCCAGTAAATAGCTGTGCAGCGGAGGCGTGACAGGACAAGTCTGATCATTGGAGGAAAGCAGGCTGAGTTCCCAGTGTATCTAAAGAACTGGCCAAGTTGTGTTCTCCTGCTTAGTGTGGTCAGTTCTTAATAGGAAAGCAGAGGGACGGTCAGTAAAACCAGGGATTTCACATAAAAGGAAGCAATACAAAGAGAACAGGATACTTTCTCATTACAAGTACACATCAGGAATATGAAGTATTGGGGTAACAATAATTGGAAAGTGTGTTTGCGTTCTTTTAACACACATCAAACGCATAAAAACACATATTAACGCTATAGGTGCGTTTGTGTAAATGTTAGAATTTTTTTGCAAGTGTGACCCTATATTACTTGATCTTCACAGGTGACACTTGAATCAGCCCCTGTAAAGCCACCGTTCGCCTTTAACCACTCACCAGCTGTGAAGCCAAATATGCAAAATGGATTAATTTGTAATCCCCTGACAGTATAAGGACAATACAAGCTGGATGCAAGGTGATAAGACAAAAAGAAAAGCCATTTACAAGTTACATTTTAATGTCTCTAGCATTTAAAATATAACGAAGGCATAAATTAAGTAGCGTTGTATAGTACAATTAAATCTAATGGCAGGCAGAAAGCAAACCATTAAATATGCATATGTAATGTGACTGCTGTGCGTGAGCACGATACGTTACGGCACTTCCCAACTGTTCTATTGTTGGTAGGGAGCCTGGCCACATTGACTCTGTATTTAGGTCATCTGAACAGGAGACAGATAAGCAGTGTGGGGAATGAGAGTGCTGCCGGTTCACAAGAGCCAGTCTTTTACCACTGACTTGCCTTCTAATCCCTAGCTTGGGCTGAAGAGAGGATGAGAGTGGGCCACCTGCGGGGCTCCGTTCAGGCTCTCTGGCCATTCACTTGTAGGGTGCTTCTTGGAAACTGGCTAACAAACCAATTAAGGGCAGTTAAGATGCAGACACCTGGCCAAAAGTGACTGTCCTTAAACCAACTAGTCACAAAGGGACATAATTAGGCCTCAAACAGCTTTATACACATTTACTGGGTATGTGTTACAAGGGAATTGATTGGCTCAGAAAGGAAATCTTTCACTTTGCTTATACCTAGTAAAACACAGCTTTCTGATGCACAACATTATTGTTAAACCTACTAACTCCACTAATAAATCCAGAACAGGATGTCATCACTAGTTCCTTGTCTGTTAATTTGCAACTCTCTTCCCAACTGAAAAAAACCCGTCACCCAGTCTGCTGATTCTTTCTATATTTCGTCACCACTTTGTTGCAAGACTTGCATTTAATAAATTATAGGATTAGGTAAAAAAAAAAAAAAAAAGGTATACGTTTTTCAGCAGCATGCACAAGGGCATTCACTAAGCTTTACGATTTACTCTAAGGCCCCTTTCACACCGGGGCGTTTTTCATGCGGTGCAGCGCTAAAAATAGCGCCTGTTCACCGCATGAAAAAATCCGGCCCCTTTAACTCCAGTGTGAAAGCCGGCGGGCTTTCACACTGGAGCGGTGCGCTAGCAGGATGACAAAAAAAGTCCTGCTAGCAGCATCTTTGGAGCGGGATAGGAGCGGTGTGTTCACCGCTCCTATACCGCTCCTTCCCATTGATTACAATGGGAGACCGCGGTAAAACCGCGGCAATACCGCGGCTACGGCGGCGCTCTGCGGGGGTGTTTAACCCTTTTTCGGCCGCTCGCGGGGGGTAAAACCGCACCGCGAGCGGCCGAAAACCGCGGTGAAAACGACAGTAAAGCAGCGCTAAATATAGCGCTGCTTTACCGTCACCGCGGCTCACCGCCCCGGTGTGAAAGGGGCCTAAAAAGGACCACTGGAGTGAACAATATTGTATTGGGGATAATACATTAAAGGATAAAATTTAGTATATGCATTTCTTTTTATAGGCTGCAAGCCTTTATTTAAATGTATTTCTGTAATAACTTTTGTGTCCTGCACTTGGGAATTCTTGCAATTTTTAGATTGCTTAAAGTCTCCTGAAATATTTAAAGTGATACTAAAGCTTTGTGTTTTTTTTTTTTTCTTTTTTTAATAACAATGGTTTTGCAAAGGGCAGCCCGGATCCTCTTCTTTTCAGGTTCCCTGTCGGTGCTCCCGACTCCTCCTCCTAGAGCAGTGCCCCCAGAGAAAGTGGCTTGCCCTGGGGGCGCCGCTGCTCTATGCGTCCATAAGACACAAAGCACCGGCCCACCCCCCCCCCTCTCCTCATTGGCCAATGGGCTCCCACTGCTGTCTCAGCCAATGAAGAGGGAGAGACCCTAGGACCAAGGCTATTTTGAACATAGATGGATATCAGAGGGGGGCTGAGGTAAGGATTGGGGGGCTGGGGGAGGCCGCTGTACACAGGTTTTTTACCTTCATGCATACAACACATGAAGGTAAAAACATTCAGTCTTAAGAACCACTCTAAAGCGGTAGTAAACCGAAGTTGATGTAAAAGATAATAATTCCCCTGAAAGGCAATGTCATAATTTGATAGTATGCATCGTATACTAGCACATTAAGAGACACTTGACTTAGACCGAAGCTCTCCAGCGCTGCACTGTCACCACTGAGAGGGCTTCCATCGTCCCAGAAATTTCTTCCAGGTTTGCGTCCTCTGGCAACATGAGCTGGCGTTTACGGCATGGGCTCTGTATGCCGGACCTTGACAGCACATGCTCCAGTGACGTCACCAGCTGTTTAGGAGATATTCACAGTACCTACAGGTACTAAAGGTTTGCTTGTAGGTACAAGTAGCAGAACAGTTTACTAACACTTTAAGTCAAGCATCCCAGTAGGTTTTGAGTAAATCTGCAGCATATGCCATGGCAGGTCATCAGGGGGACTGCTGCAAAAAACAGAAATAGACAGCTTGCTCGTGATGACAAAAAAAAGAATAGGCAGTGCAGGACTGGGTGTGCCACAGCAGATTAGTACGGAACACCTCTGGATTTGAAGGGTGTATGGAAGAAGAAGAAAGAAGATAAGTGGGGGCGATTTCCAGTTTAATTTGTACAGGACAAACTAAAGAAGGAGAGAAGTGGGGGCGATTTCCTGTTTAGTTTGTCCTGTACAAAAAAAAAAGAAGAATATGATGTTGATTTACAACTATTATGTTCAAACAGGATAACAACTCTGCTGTGCAATTTCAATGCAAAACATAGCTGTTGTCACCCTGTTTGAAAAAAGTGAAAAAAAAAATCTACTGGCAGGATCAAAAAATATTAAAACTATTTTACAGGGGGGAAAAAAAAAAACTGCTGTGATAATATAGTAGCAAACTTTTTAATGTTAAAAGAACAAAGCAAAGAACTAAAAAATAAAGTTTTAAATACTTTAGTCAGATCAAAAGCACATAGAGAAAAATCAAACACTACAAAAGGACCAATTGCAGATGCTCAAGTTAACTAACAAAACATAGACTAGACCAATATATAGGCATTCCCGATATAAAACTAAAGGCTACTTGTTCCACTCTAATATACAATTAGAGTGTAACAAACTTATGCCCCGTACACACGGTCGGACATTCCAACAACAAAATCCATCGGATTTTTTCCGACGGATTTTGTCTGAAACTGGTGGTGTTGCATACACACGGTCGGACAAACTTGTCGGAAAATCCGATCATTCTGAACGTGGTGAAGTTCGTTGTGTATGACGGAACTACGTAGAGGCCAATAGCTTTGGTCTCATAATTTGATCTGAGCATGTGTGGCACTTTGTCTGTTGGAAATCTCTACAAACGATCAGAAAAAGTCCGATCGGATTTTGTTGTCGGAAAATTTCAGATCCTGCTCTCAAATTTTTTCATTCGGAATTTCCAAAAGAAAAAAGTCCGATAGAGCCCACACACGAGCGGATTTTCCGACAACATAATCCAATCGGACCTTTTCCGTTTAAATTTCTGACAGTGTGTACAGGGCATAACAGTACTCACTTTTCAAAAGAAAATTGGCTTATAGGAATAAATTACACTTTTTAAAATGTTTTAACCCATTAATGAAAAAGGTAGTGGTAGTAAACTCCGCTTTTTCACTTGTACCTACATGCAAGCTTATAAGTCATTCCAGTAGATGCAGTATATATTTCCTAAAGTTGCACCGTTTAGGAGATATTTACAGCTGCAGCAGCCATTGACATCACCAGAGCATGCCTAGTGTGCTCTTCATTGGTCGAAGTGTGCAGACCTGGAAGGAAGACCAGAGAAGATGGAAGCACCTGCCAGTAGTGATGCACGCCCGTGGAGGGCTCGGTTTATAAGGTAAGCATGTCATAATGTGCTAGTATGTGGTGCATACTAGCACATTATAGTAACCCACAGGGAGGGGATATTTTTTCTTCATTATTAAAAGTTTACTAATGACTGAACCCAGTTTTGCAACTTTTGCATGTGCTAATATACATAATGTACATATCTTTGCAACTACAGTGTATCCAGGTGAATTATACCCTTTTTTCAGGACTAACTGGGAATTCGTTTAGTAGTAAAGTAGTAAATGTTAATTGATAATGGTCTGAACGTTAGCTGTATATGTCTTGTCATTACTGTAATCCACCACAAAAAAAAAAAAAGTAAATACATTTTCCTACTCTTGACATGTATAGGGATACCATATACAGTATGTGTGCATTATTTGTTGTTTGTACCCATAGTAGGACCCAGAGACCACAGTGCATGATTTATCTTTGGAGTGGGCAATTAATCCAAATCTAATTATCGGGTATCAAACACACATTACAGACACTCTGCAATACGAAACTGAGCTACATACTGCACATTACCACAGTAATAAAACGTAAACTATTTTCCGCGTCCTACCTAAAAACACTGGCACCCACAGAAAGAGACAAACGGAGCACGCTACACATCACATGATAAAAATTAAAAAGATGAAGTTTAGTTAAACTGTAATTTTTGCTATGAAGCTCCAGGGACATAACTTACCTCTGATAAAGTGTGTCCTATTGTCCACCTGGCTGCTGCGCAGTGTAGAAATCTTCTCCTCCACAGAATTGATCTTCTGGTGCTGCCACTGCAAGTGTACAAGTTGCCCACCCCCCTCATCTATAGAACTCCTAGTATTGTTTCCTAGAATGCAAAAGAGTTCTGAGATTGGAGGAGGTAGATCTTGTCATCCATCTGCCTTGTCCTCTATTCACAAAACGCTTTGCATTGTAGGAAAGAATAGTACAAGTTCTATGAATGGAGGAGGTGGACAGAAAAGTAGGGCAAGCTGCGCAACTCCGTCACTCTTGATGTGGCTGACCGTTAATCCCAGCAGTATCGGCAGATCAGTGCGAAAGACCTGGCAGCAATGGAGGAGTCGATTTCTACACTATGCAGCAGCTATCTGGACATGGAACACACGTCAGAAGTAAAGCAGGGTACACACAGACCGCTTTTTTTTTTTGGTTCAACCAGTGGGCTGAATGAATATAAAAAAAAAAAAAAAAAAAAAAAGAGATCCCTGCATTCACACAAGCGATGTAGCTGTAGGGATCTCCCCTGCTGTGCTTTTGTATTCTAACAGCAGAAATCCCCCATGACTAAGCTCTGAGGGGTGGAGTGAAACGCGCTGGGGGTGTGGCCTGGGAGCCCAGGCTGAGGTAGTCTTCTCATACCACCATAGGACTCTGTTGATGTGCGGGACCAGGGATCTTTAGTTTCTTCCTTCCAGCAGGGACCCCCCCTCTGTCAGAATACACAGATCAGCACTGCAGCCATTGGCTGCAAGCACTGACTGAATGCTAGTTTTCCAAAATGACTGCTTGAAAGAAGCCAGGCCGACTTCTGTTGAACAGCGGTACGCACATGCCAACATTTGTCCAGTTCCTGCTGAACCAGCCATATTTTGTTATGTGTATACCCAGCTACAGGTATGTCCTTGGTGCTGCATTGCAAAAAAATAAATAAATACGTTTAACTAAACTTTAGCTTTAAATGTAATTATTTTTAATCCAACCTAAAACATACTTGTAACAAATCTAGATCAAGCACTGAGCTAACTGTTGTATTTTACGTTTTTTTATAATGTCTATTTTTTGTTTACTAATTTTTTATTTATTTTTTGAACCAGGCTCCGCAAAAGATACAATGTATCCCCACAGGCGGAGGAATAGGAGTTTGGGAGTCGTGACTGCTGGATCCTGATCCAGAAGTTGTCAGGACAGTTTGGTCTTACTGCTGGGGGCACGATCGAGAATGCTCCCAGTGCCAACACAGCTATGTAAATTTGTGGCTGCGTGACACAAGGCCCATTCTGTGCTGCCAAATGTATGTAAACAGCCATACTTAGGGGGTTATAATAACCACAAAAACAAAAATACGATGCAGTATTCTTCACCTTTCATAAATACACTTCTATGCAGACAATTCTGTTGCTTTGTTTGTAATTTATAATTTGGAATGTACTGTATTTAGGAATATCATTAAATAGAACCCTACTTATACACTGTGTGGTGTTTGGTCAGTAATGGAATGGCTGGTGTTTATGCGATTAGTAGGTTAGTTGCAGGCAGCATTACAGGAGAGCAGGCAGCATGCGGTCAAGTGCAGCTAGAAACATTCATGCAGTATGCTTACCCAGGGGGGTATCAGCGGTAATTCCTATACTCTGCAGTAAGGCTTCAGCTTCTCTTCTCTTTTTCTCCAAGTCAGATTCTTCTTGTGGAGGAGGTGCCTCTTTCTTCTGTTCAGTCTGGCAACAGAAACAATGTCCAGAAGTTTAACATGATAATGCCACACAGGGTCATGATTTTAAGACAGAAATGTTGGTGTTGCCCATAGCAACCAATTCAGTTTCATCTCTCATTTGCTAGCATAGGTTAGAAAATTAAAACAAGCATCTGGCGGGTTGAGCAACACTGGTATTCGTTTTCCTTTTCTTGGACTTTAAACAAAAGATTCACAGAAAGCAGCCACACTGTTTGCAAAAAAAATATTGAATGAAACTGGTTTTGTGTCTATACTACATTAGACATGCTAATTAAAAGTTTTTATGCAGCCCTGGGCCTAAGTCCAGCTAGAATCCAAGAGGAATGAGGTTTCCGATATTCTTGTGTAAGGCCGGCCATACACAGTGCATATGGGTTTCCTGCAACCACGGGCTAAAGTAAAGAAATTTGCACAAATTCCCCCATCAACACAGAGTGTTGACAGGATAATCAGCAATTGTCCCCACCAGGGGGCTATACCTGCCACTAGCGATAATAGCAAGCGAATCCGGCAGGCTGGTTGTACCCAAGTTGTTTGATCAACTTGGTACATTCAGACTTCCCATTAACTGTGTGAATTGTGTATGGTCGGCCTAAGGGTTTCTTCCAGGAACATTATTAAATTGGCTTTAGCTTGCATTTTCCATAGGGAGTCTGGGCTCTCTATGACTTTGAATTGAAAGCCCTGCTAGAGAGATGCATTGATGGTCCTGTATTTGATATAAAAATATTTGATACATAAAAACATACAATAAGACCCCTTTTCACACGGAGGCAGTTTTCAGGCGTTTTAGCGCTAGAAATAGCACCTAAAAACTGCCTCCCATGCCTCCCCAGTGTGAAAGCCCGAGTGCTTCCAAACTGGGATGGTGCACTTGCGGGGTGTGAAAAAAAAAAAAAAAAAAAAAAAAGACCTGCAAGCAGCATCTCCGGGGCAGGTGTAGGAGTGCTGTATACGCTCCTACACCGCCCCCTGCCCATTGCAATGAATGGGCGGCGCTTCCGAAGTGCCTGTAAAACTCTTCGGAAGAGCCTCAACACTGCAATTTTAACCCTTTCTTCGGCCGCTAGCAGGGGTTAAAAGCACCCCGCTAGCAGCCTAAAAGTGTTGCATAAACTACGGTAAAGCGCAGCTAAAACTAGCAGCGCTTTACCGCTAACAGACCCGCTGCCCCAGTGTGAAATGGGTCTAAGTACCAGTAATAAAACTCTTAGGGAGATGGTGTAAGGCCGGATGCCAGATAAAATATGATCAGCTAAGCCAGTGTAAGACAGATCATTTGAAGATCTTAGATCCTTGGTTGCACATATCTCTCAAGCACAATTTGTTTTTCCTTTGTCAAAGTCTATCCAAACATTACTTTTAAGCTAGCCATATTCCATAGCCATCAATAGCCAAATTCCCCCATCCAAGCTAAAGAACATGGCTGGAGGAATCTGCAGTGGTAGCTATTGTATTTATAAAGCCACAGCACCCATGGCCGTCTGAATTAAGGGTGCTGAATATAACCGCAGCATCGTGATTCAGACACTTGCGATTCGGCATCGATGCTGAGAGTCGACTGAATCGATCTCAGATTACATCAGCCAATGCTCCATGCTATGCTCTTCCTCTCCTGGAGAAACACAGAGGAAGAGCGCCTGCATGGTGAATAAAGCCCCCTCCCCATCCCTCCCCACCCCTCCCCACAGAGATGGATACTGAAGCAGAAAGTCAGCTGATGAGCTGACAGCCAGTAGAGTGCAAGGGGAGGAGCTTGAGGAGACCCGACGTCAGGAGAGGCATCACTGGAGGCACCGGAAAGGAGAAGAGAGGCAGAGACACGCATGGAGGAGGGGGAAATCGACACACCAGTGCTGAGTGAGTGCCAGTGGCACGGATCCCATCATCCCTCTACCACTGATCCCCCTCACAACACCACCATCCCGCGGCCCCTGATCCCATCCACCCCTCTGCCCGTGATCCCATCCATCCCACCATCCCTCTGCCCCGATCCCATCCACCCCTCTGCCCGTGATCCCATCCATCCCGCCATCCCTCTGCCCCGATCCCATCATCCCTCTGCCCCTGATGCCATCCATCCCACCACCCCTCTGCCCCTGATGCCATCCATCCCACCACCCCTCTGCCCCTGATGCCATCCATCCCGCCACCCCTCTGCCCCTGATGCCATCCATCCCACCATCCCTCTGCCCCTGATGCCATCCATCACACCACCCCTCTGCCCCTGATGCCATCCATCACGCCATCCCTCTGCCCCTGATGCCATCCATCACGCCATCCCTCTGCCCCTGATGCCATCCATCCCACCATCCCTCTGCCCCTGATGCCATCCATCCCACCATCCCTCTGCCCCTGATGCCATCCATCCCACCATCCCTCTGCCCCTGATGCCATCCATCCCACCATCCCTGTGCCCCTGATGCCATCCATCCCACCATCCCTCTGCCCCTGATGCCATCCATCCCACCATCCCTGTGCCCCTGATGCCATCCATCCCACCATACCTGTGCCCCTGATGCCATCCATCCCACCATCCCTGTGCCCCTGATGCCATCCATCCCACCATCCCTGTGCCCCTGATGCCATCCATCCCACCATCCCTGTGCCCCTGATCCCATCCATCCCACCATCCCTGTGCCCCTGATGCCATCCATCCCACCATCCCTGTGCCCCTGATGCCATCCATCCCACCATCCCTGTGCCCCTGATGCCATCCATCCCACCATCCCTCTGCCCCTGATGCCATCCATCCCACCATCCCTCTGCCCCTGATGCCATCCATCCCACCATCCCTCTGCCCCTGATGCCATCCATCCCACCATCCCTCTGCCCCTGATGCCATCCATCCCACCATCCCTCTGCCCCTGATGCCATCCATCCCACCATCCCTCTGCCCCTGATGCCATCCATCCCACCATCCCTCTGCCCCTGATGCCATCCATCCCACCATCCCTCTGCCCCGATCCCATCCATCTATCCCTCTGCCGCGATCCCATCATCCCTCTGCCACTGATGCCATCCATCCTACCATCCCTCTGCCCCTGATGCCATCAATCCTACCATCCCTCTGCCCCTGATGCCATCCATCCCACCATACCGCTGCCATCCATCTGCCCCTGATCCCATCTATCCATCCATCTATCCCTCTGCCCCGATCCCATCCATCCCTCTGCCCCAATCCCATCCATCCCACCATCCCTCTGCCCCAATCCCATCATCCCCCTGCCACTGATCCCATCCATCCCACAATCCATCCCTCTGATTGATGCCCACCCTCCCTGCCACTATCCTTCTGTCTGATCCCATCCCTCTGTCACTATCACTATAATTTGTGCAGTAACGACATGAATGCATTTCAGGTCTTTGTTAAAACAATCTACTGAGCAGCCCAGAACTAGTTTGTGAGAGAGCCAGTCTATTCCACATTTTCACAGCTCTTAAGACAAAGAAGCCTGCCCATTTGTTGTCTGTAATGAACTGAAAGTAAATAACTTGTAGGATGATGGTTATGTGAGTTACCCTCCCCAAATAGGCTATTGCGCTAAGAGCAGAAGAAAAAAATAAAATACAAATTGGAGTTCTTCTGACTGCTTGAATTTTTGGATAAAAACCATGCGCGGTAATCATGATGCATTACGGAATCGAATCAATTCAAATCGTGGACAGGATAATCAGAATCGAATCATGAGACCAGTGAAGATGCGCACCCTTAGTCTGAATATCCAATCATTGACTGAATCTGATTGTATGCTATTACTGTTTAGCTGACAACAGGACCACCCAAAGCTCAAATTTTAGCTGATTCAGCAGGAAAATTCAAGCGGTGTATGTATGGTTAACAATAGCAAAAAGTATATTGTTGCAGAACTGTCAGAAGGGTTGTTCTAACAAAAAGGTAGAATCCAGCACTTGACTTCATGTTTTCTTCTCCAGTACAAATATGATGTGATTAAATTCACAAATAAAAAAACATCAGATTTAAAAAAAAGGAAAAAATAAATACATTACGAAAAAAGTGCTCTAAGTATAGTTATTAGTGGACAACATATTTTAAATCCATTTATACTCCAATCAAGATTGCAGATAACAGCAAAAAACATCACAGTACTAGATAGATAGGGATTTAGTGCCTCCTGCTGCACGCTTTGCTAATTGCAAGTGGGGACTTTCTCAGTGGTTATAAGCCCACCTAAACAACCTAGCAGCCCACAAGCAATTTTATAAAACCAAGAAATGAAAGTTACCACTGTTTAAAAGCAGACAAGGCTCAACAGGTAGGCACCAGGCAAAAGTTATTAGCCAGATTGGACTCGACTCTTACTACTAGTGAAATATTGTAAGAGGGCCTATCAGATATTTTTTCCCAGTATGCTCTTACAGGAGCAAACAAATGACAAAAAAAGGCTGTTTTATAGCAGTTACAGTAGCAGCTAAACACTGCATAACCCCAATAGTAAAAGGCAGAAGCAACAAACTGCAGCCTCAGTAAAAAATAAAAAAAACACAAGTGTGATACATACATACACACACACACACACACACACACACACACACACACACTATGAAAATACTATCAAAAACACACCATTAAGCACAGTAAAATCTAAAAATCTAAATCTAAAAATCAGGGCAAAAATCGGGGCAAAAATCACATGCGTTTTCAGCACCTCTCTCTCGATCGGCAAATGCCCAAAGCGCAATTTCTGGACATTATTTTTCAGCCGCTGAAATTTCGCTGCAGCTCTAGTTTACCCAGAACTTGTTGACATAGTCTGTGAGTAAAACACTGTGTGTAATGACCCGAGTAAAGGTGCATAAGTATATAGACAAGTAAAATTCTTCTTCATTGCCAGTGTTGTAATATACTGGTGTAAACATGCTTATAGATGAGTAAATTACAGCACTCAAAATGTAAAATGTTCTTCTTTTTTTTGTTTTTGTTTTACTGCTCTGTACTCAAACGCTGTAGTACTGATCTTTACAGCTGTGTGCAATGTTTTATAGACAACTATGCATCTTATTCCTAATCAGTAAAAAATGCAGAGTTATTTACTCCCCTATGCAATAGAATATAGTGTGCAAAGTTTAGAATCCCTGTCAGGTTTTAACCACTATTTATTTTTAGTAGAGGAAGGCTAGAATCCCTTTTCAGCTTTGTATGGCTGTTGGTGTCCCTGCTGCAGGTTCTCTCACTTCCTGTCTTGTGAAACTGCTCACACTGCAACAGTAAAACATGGAAAAGCTCTCTACTGAAGCCCCAGATAGCAATAAAAACCCAACAGGTGTTCTAACCCCAATCTATCAAAAACTTCGAAAGAAAAAAAAAAATAATAATAATTTGGGCTGGATGAGAAAAGTCCAAACGCAGGAGTTGAAAAACTCTACCAAGATTCAGGGAATGAATCCCACCCACAAGCATCATTAGATTCAGGATATAACCACCACTACAATCGCTGCTAAACCAAGAAAAGACCACCATCACAATAGCTTCTAGATCCAGGGAATAACCCTTACCAAAAACAAAAGAAACGTGTAAAAATTACACAAAAATGGCAATAAAAAACACAGTATATAAAAAAAATTACACAAAAACATCCAGCGCTCCTATGTACAATATAATGACAATTAGTTCATGGATAAACACACAGAGTCTGTGGTAGTACATCAATTATAGCAATAGTAGATAAATGGTAGAAGGGTGGATGAAAAATAGATGGATGGATGATGGATAAATTAAGAGTGGATAGATGGATGGATGGAATGTGGTTCACCTCTGCAGCTCCGGTAGGATCACCTCATAAAGCAGATTTGGTGAGCCCAGGAGGATGATTGAAGAGGGGAACACGGATCATAGTGTCCGACACCAAGTCCATTCATAATGTCTCCACGGAGGGTCTTGGTGTTTGGTTCCTCCAGCAGATCCCACCTGTGACTCTGCGGTGGAGAGGTACTATATTCTCTGCCGCAGGGAAACTTTTTGGACATACCATCTCAACACCTCATCACCAGGGGGTCTGAATGAGAAGTTGGACGTATGGACCATTCTGTATTTTTTGTATGACTTTTAAAAAATAAAAATTTGAAATCATTTAAACTTTTATTTTATTTTTCCGCTGTCAATGGTCCCTATTGTCTTGTTGCAATGGTCATATTTTCATACTGCACTATAATGACAATCCCTTCCTTTTTTGATAACTATTAGTTATTTAGCCTTAACGCATGTTTCACAAAGCGTTTTAGGAGAAAGGAACCTTTTTTTTCCCCCTTTAGTTTGATCGGGTCATTCCCCATTTATCTTTTTCCAACAAATGACCCTCACCCAAATCAGCACTAGATCCATGTATGATCACCACCCCACCATAAGATCCAGGGTATGAAAGCCACCACCACAATATTTAAGGAATGACCCCCATCACAATCACTAGATGCAGGGAATTACCCCCTTGACTCAGGGAAGGACTCCCACCACAATCATTAATTGACCTAGGGAAAGACCTCTACCACAATTTCCACTAGATCTAAGAAATAACCCCTACCACAAGCATTACTTGATTCAGGGAATGATCCCCGCCTCTACAAAACCATTACCTGCTCAGTGGAAAGACGCCTACCGCAGTGACCACTAGATCCAGGAAAGGACCCCCACTACAAACATTGCTAGATCCAGGAAATGAACACCTCAATATATTACTAAAGCTAGAAAGTGGGGGAAGTGTTATATCCATTTGTTAGGCTAGACCCACAAATTTAGGCCACTGCACTGAAGCCGGGGAAATGGCTGCTTCCATCAAAGGTTTCTCACACCAGTTCTCTTCTAATACACCCACCTGACTCTTTTTCTTCTCTTCTTCCTTTCTTTTCTTCTCCTCCCTGATCTGAGCCAACCGCTGTTTCTTTCGCTCCAATTCCGCCTTCAGTTCACTTTTATCTGACATGATGAGATCTGGAAAGATGAAAAGAATGTTAAAGGCTGACGTCATCTAAATGGATATTTCAGCTCTAAGCAGGCACCAGCGCAGCAAATAATCTGTTGGCTCCCATTATCTTATACAGACTGTAATAGCCAGATTTCTGCAAAAAGGTAAAAACTGTGACCACAAATAATTTTTTACATTTTACACCAGTATGTGATTTACCATCATCAATGCGAAGCTGAAATACTAAGCCAGTTTTACACTGGCCTTCAGTGGACCTTCTGATGTGTTCCCAAACTTGCTGCCAGTCCACATAAATATCACAGCAACACCGATCCTTCACACATGGAGCCTCGCCACACAAATATGTGACAAGGAGGTAAAAGATGTATATTCAGCATGGAGTGATCACTAAAAACATTCCACTGCAACCTTATAAGCTTTCTTGCCCTATTTTTTTTTTTATATATATGCCTGGAATTTAGCTATAGGACAAGAAAATGCACTTCTAACAATAAGAATATGAATTTCATAACATATCTAAAATGTAACAAGCCTTTTTAGTGAATGATGTAAATGTCACTTAGCACTGGGCCTGGAACAATGTCAGAAATGGGGCTGCCAAGTTATATAGTTAATTGAGAGATCTCAGCAACACACAAGTCTATTAAATCACATTGCATCTTCCTCCCAAGCTTTATGTTTCAGTACAAGTCAGAACACATCAGCATTTCTTGTAAACACCTTTAATCCATGGACAGGACCGCAAAATACTTAAGACAAGCATTTAAAGTATAACTTCTGCTGCCAGACGAACTGGCAGGACAGTTCTAAACCCCCAAAATGTCTGGGTTGAAGTGGACCTGTAATTTTTGGCACACACAATCATAAAAATAAACTTGTACTTTTGTCTTGCAAAGATTAAAACCCTCTTCATCTTGTATGTGGTGCCAGACATTTAGGCTGTAGGAGGTTGGTTTATGTGATTGGTGCTGAGAATATGAAGCTATGCAGAGAAGACTGGAGGGAGACAGAGCCTAGAAATTATGTAAACGGTTGCTCCAGCTTTGTCCCTAGCTCAGGAGCACAACGGTACTTGCCACACATCAAGGTTCCTCACGACGATATACCATCCAAAACACAACAACAAGAAAAATCTGTACTGTAAGGAATAATCTGCTATAAGAAAAGCAGCTAGCACAGGAGTTTAGCATATGCTATACAAACAAAATAGTGAGAAAATATTATATATATATATATATATATATATATATATATATATATATATATATATATATATATATATATATATATATATATATATTTTTTTTTTTTTTTTTTTTTTTTTTTCTCTCGAAGATATATACAGTATACACTACAAAAGAAATAAAAAAAACAAATTGATCTCAGAAAGTCATGTGTCCATAATAAAACCACCACGCTTTTGATACCGTCATTTCTGACTAAACGCATTGGGCGGGGCCATCGCTATGTGATGTGCCGAGCTATATGGGTATTGAATGCTATAGTGGCAACAAGTGCTGTTTGACTTCTCTGTTGAGAGTCACAAAATCTGGTAAGCCTCAGATTGTTTGGTGAAGGACATGTGGCGTTTATGAATCTAAGGTGGAAATTCTACTAGAATTGTATCCGTTGTGTTTGTTTAGGCATTCTGGGTGGTGGATTTATTATGGACACTTGGGACTTTGATATGAATTTGTTTTTTTTTTTTATTTATTTTGATGTTTAATATAATTTGTAGCGCTGCACTTACATATTACACACACACACACAGTGGATATAAAAAGTCTACACACCCCTGTTAAAAAATGTCAGGTTTCTGTGATGTAAAAAAAAAAAAAAAAGAGACAAAGATAAAATCATTTCAGAACTTTTTCCACCTTTAACGTGACCTATAATCTGTACAACTCAATTGAACAACAAAACTGAAATCTTTTAAGTGTAAAAAAGTAAATAAGTAAAGTTAAAAAAAAAAAACGAAGTTACTTACGGTAACGTTCTTTCCGGGAGTCTTTCAGGACAGCCACCTGAGAGACCTTGGCTCCTCCCCTCTGTAGGAAACACCTGCGCCAGCTTGCTATAAATTTCCTCCTCCCCTGCTGCTCCTCAGTTCTTTGAAGAGCACCTCCAGTTTGCTGGGGAGACACAAGAAACATATGATACACATATAATAATTTATATCACATTTCCTGTAAGGAAACCTCATACTTGATATACATTTGGGTGGGTACCCGGCTGTCCTGAAAGACTCCCGGAAAGAACGTTACCGTAAGTAACTTCGTTTTTCCCCTATCGTCTTTCAGGACAGCCACCTGAGAGGATAACCGAGCACTTACCCCTAGGGCGGGACCACAGCTTGTAAGACCTTACGTCCAAAGGTCTGATCTTTAGCTGACCATAAGTCCACTCTATAGTGTCTTACAAAAGTGGCAAAGCTGGACCATGTTGCCGCTTTACAAATCTGTTCCGGCGTCGCTCCAGCTCTCTCTGCCTGTGACGCTGCCATTGCCCTTGTGGAGTGTGCCCTGATTCCTTCTGGGATCTGCATACCCCCTATTTTGTAAGCCTGCTCTATGGCTTCCCTTAACCATCTGGCTATTGTACTCCTTGAAGCCTTGTGCCCTTGCCTGGCTCCAGTGTATAAAATAAATAAAGACTCCGTCTTTCTGATTGACTTTGTTGCCTCTAAATAATGCAGGATGCATCTCCTGACATCTAAACTATGAAATTTCACTTCCTTCTCCTGAGAAGGATTCGGACAGAATGATGGTAATACAATTTCTTGACCCCTGTGAAATTTTGAGGCCACTTTAGGTAGAAACCCCGGATCCATTTTGAAGACTATACGATCCGGAAAGATCTGGCAAAATGGGGGTCTGATAGATAGGGCTTCCATCTCACAGACCCTCTTGGCTGTAGTAATTGCTACCAAGAAGATTGCTTTAAGTGTCAGCATCTTCAGGCTGCAATCCTTTAATGGTTCAAAGGGATCTGCTGTCATAGTTTGTAACACTAATGACAGGTCCCACTTGGGAAAGGCTGTGCTTTGTGGCGGCCTTTGTCTGCTCACGGATCTAAAGAGTCTGATTATCCAGGGGTTTGAGGCTAAACTCCTCTCCTGGTAAACTGACAGTGCTGACACTTGACTCTTTAACGTGCTGAGGCTTAGTCCTTTGTCTACACCACTCTGTAGAAACTCTAGGACTGCTACTGAGCTTTGTGTTTTAAAGTTGTTCTCTGTACACCAACGATTAAAACATTTCCATACCTTCTAGTAGATGTTACGTGTCTCAACCTTCCTGCTTTTCAGCAGTGTGTCTATCAGACGGTTTGAGAACCCTTTGGCTCTTAATAGCTGTTCCTCAGATACCAGGCGGCTAGTTTCCACTTTCCCACCTGTGGACAGTGCACTGGGCCCTGGGCTAGCAGATCCTCTTGCATTGGTAGAAACCAAGGAGGCTCTATGGCTAGTTCTTTGAGCATAGAGAACCACGGTCTCCTGGGCCAGTGAGGTGCTATAAGGATTAATGACGTGTCTTCTGTACGAAATTTCCTTATTACTGCGGGTAGTAGTACTGGTGGGGGAAAAGCATAGCATCTGCTGAACGCCCACTTCTGCGCCAATGCGTCTACCCCGAGTGCTCCCTCCTCCCTTTTTAGGGAGAAGAAGGCTTGGACTTTCCTGCTTTCTCTGGAAGCAAATAAGTCCACCTGAGGTATTCCCCATTTTTTGGCAATCTGGTCGAATACCTCTTATTTTAGCACCCATTCTCCTTCTCTTACTTTCTTCCTGCTGAGAAAGTCTGCCACTCTGTTTAAGTCTCCTTTTAGGTGTACTGCTGAAAAGGAGAGTATGTTTTTCTCTCCCCATCTCAGGATCTCTTCTGCTAGGGTCCACAGAACTCCGCTTCTGGTTCCCCTTGCTTGCTTATGTAAGCTATTACTGACGAGTTGTCTGATCTGATCTGTACATGATGTCCTTTTAATTCCTTCTGGAAGGACTGGAGTGCGAACCATACCGCTTTCAGTTCCTTCCAGTTGGACGATCTTGTCCGTTCTTCCCTCCCCCAAGCACCTTGTGCTAACTGGGAGTCCAGGTGTGCTCCCCACCCTACACCGCTTGCGTCTGTGGTTAGGATTCGGGAGATAGGACGGCTATGGATCCTACCTATGTCTAAATTTTCTGTCTTTCTCCACCACCATAAGGACTTTTTTACCTTTGCTGGTATTGATACCTGCAAATCCAGAGACTCCTGCCTGTGATCCCATATCTTTAATAGGAACATTTGCAGTGGTCGGAAATGCAGGTTTGCCCACTGAACTGCTGGGATTGCAGATGTTAGCAACCCTAGTGTTGACATTATTTTTCTTATAGAACAGGGTATACTGGTCTGAATTGCCTTTATTTCTTTTTGAATCTTTGTTATCTTTTCCTCGGGTAGAAAGACTCTTTGCTGAACCGAGTCTATTACATAACCCAGGTACTTTAACTGTTGCGTGGGTTGTAGACTTGATTTTTCCACATTCACCAACCAACCTAGACTCTCTAGGAATACCCGAGTGTACTCGAGGTTTTCTAATAACCTTTCGGGTGTCCTTGCAAAAAGAAGAAGGTCGTCTAAATAGGCAATAATGGATATGCCTTTTAGTCGTAGTGGTGCCAAAGCTTCTGCCAGAACCTTGGTAAAGATTCTTGGCGAAGATGATAGGCCAAAGGGCAGAGCCTGAAACTGAAGATGTACAGCTTCTTTTCCTGTTTCTATTGCTAGCCTTAGAAACTTCTGGTGATTTGGGTGTATGGGTATGTGCAGGTACGCATCCTTTAAATCCAGCGACGCCATATAACAGTTTGGAGGCAACAGGGCCTTCACTGAATATATGGAGTCCATCCTGAACCTTTTGTAGGTTATGGATAGATTTAGTGGTTTGAGGTTGAGGATCGGTCTGACCTTTCCTGAGGGTTTCTGTACTCCAAATATATGGGAGTAGAAGCCCTGTCCTCTTTCTGCCCCTGGTACCCTGATGATTACACCCTGTCTCCTGAGGTCCTTTATGGATCTCATTAACCCTCTGGCTTTTTCCTTGCTGTTTGGCAGCTTGGTGATGTACAGTCTGTTTGGGGGGAATTTTGAGAATTCTAGGGAATACCCGTCTCTTATCGTCCTTAAGATGTATTGACTGGAGGATATTTTTTCCCATTGTGAGATGAAGGCCCCCAGTCTTCCTCCCACTGAGAGGACTTCAGTCCTTATTGCGGGTCTGCTCAGGAGGGCGAAATATTGCTCCTCCTTTGCTATTCCCTCGCTGACCCCAAGGTTTCTTTTGATTAGTTGCCTTGGGTACTGAAAACCGGGACTTGGTGTCCCTCTTTTGCCTCTTTCTATTTTGTAGAGGCTGGGCCCAGGGTGCTTTCCGTTTCAGCGGAAAAGCCTTCTTTTTGTCCGCTGTACGGTCTAACACTTTCTCTAATCCTGGCCCAAATAACAGGTCTCCCGTAAACGGGATCCCGCATAACTTGGCTTTGGATGCAGCATCCCCTTGCCAAGTCTTTAGCCATAGGGCCCTTCTGGTAGAATTGGCTAGAGCCGAGGATCTGGCTGCCATGCGTACCAGCTCTGCTGATGCATCTGCTATGTATGCAATGCCTTTGAGAAGAGTGGGAAAAGAGGACAAAATCTGCTCCTTCGCAGTACCTTCCTCAATATGTGCCTTTATACGGTTTAGCCAAAACTCTACATTTCTGGCTACCACCGTGACCGCCATGGCTGGCTTTAGGCTTCCCACTGTGGAGTCCCATGACCTCTTTAATAGGGTATCCATTCTTTTGTCCATTGCTTCAGAAAGGACCCCCATATCCTCAAAAGCTAGATCGGTGTGCCTGGAGACTTGTGAGAAGGCAGCGTCTAGTTTTGGGATTTTATTCCATACTGATGACTCATCTGAAAATGGGAACCGTCTCTTTAAGGCTTTAGAAAAGAATGGTTTCCTTTCAGGTTCCTGCCATTCTTTCTTAATTGCCTCTATTAAGACGTCATGAACAGGAAAATTTTTCTTTTCCTGTTCTCCTAAACCCTCATACATCTGATCATGCAGGGATAAAGGTTTCTTTTCCGTCTGTATACCCAGCGTGGTATGAATGGCTCCCAACAGCTGGTCTACCTCTTCTAATGAGAGTTTGTATCTAGAGGGTTTTCTGGAATCCCCTTCCAGTGCTTCACCCTCAGATTCTTGGGAGCCGGACGCTGTGCTGTCAGGCTCGTCCTCTGCCTCCTCTCTAGGAGTAACTGAAGGACCGGCACTAGTGGAGGGTAGTGCCTGTGCTTTTCCTAGTACCGGTAGTACTGGTGGGGGGGCAGTTTGCAGTTGAGGGATCTGGAACCCTTCAAAAAAGGTTTTGAAGGCTACAAAGGTACTTGATAGTTCCTTGACAGATGCCGCTAAATCACTGCCCTGCTCTGTGGAATGTTCTTGCACCAACTTGTGAATACATTCCTTACATAATGCTTTCCCCCAGAAATCTTTCAGTGTGTTTTTACAAGAAGGGCACCTCCTTTTTGAGTTATGAGAGGGCTTAGACTTGTCAGGTTTCTGAAAAGACATAAAGAGAAACCCCACACATATTAATACTGACATAAGCTTCCTGCAACTTGCAGGTGCACAGCGTCTTTCATATGGGCTTACCACACTAGGGGCCCAATGAAAAATAACCCTCTGACACAGGAGGGACCTACCCACCCCCCCCTTGCTGAACCCTTGAGGGGGAGGGGGATGGGTGGTTGATATAGGCCAGGGGAGGTCCTCCCCAGGTTCCCCTTACCTTTACATGGCTGGAGCTGGTCTCTGTCGTAGCAGTCTGGTCTCTACCTTCTGCGTCCGACATGCTTGTGTCACCACCGGAGCTTTAGCTGTCACTACAGCATGTGTAGCTCCTCTCCTAGCCCATGCCTGGCCTCCTTTTCAAGATTCGCGGCCGGAACCGGAAACCGCGAACCCGGAAGTACACGCCCCTCTTGCCGGATGTGACGTCACCCGTCACTGACAACGCCGGTCCCTATACCCAGCGTGTTCCGCGCTGCGAGCGCCACACGCCGCTGGAGGTATGGAACGGCAGGACCTGTACCTGTGCTCCGCACTCGGAGCTGAGAAGGAAACCCCCCTGACCTCCGCTTGCACTCAGGGATGCAGGGGCGGCAGTCTCCCCAGGTTAGTTACCTGGTCTGTTTGTCCAAAAAGGAGCCGCTGCTGCTTCGTTTGTGGACATGTATCCTTTGCCTGAGCCCATACCCCCTGGTAATCCTGACTCTTTCTGGCTGGTTCCAAAAAGATGTCTCCCCTCCTGGAGGAAACACAAATAACTGAGGAGCAGCAGGGGAGGAGGAAATTTATAGCAAGCTGGCGCAGGTGTTTCCTACAGAGGGGAGGAGCCAAGGTCTCAGGTGGCTGTCCTGAAAGACGATAGGGGAAAAAAAAATTATATGGTTTCACAAGTGTGCACACCCTTACACTAATTGTACTTTGTTGAAGCCGCTTTTGCTTTTATTACAGCACTCCATCTTTTTGAGTATGAGTCTGTGTCTATCAGCATGGCACATCTTGACTTGGCAATAATTGCCCACTCTTCAGAGCACTCCACAGATTTTCAATTGGATTCGGGTCTGGGCTCTGGCTGGGCCATTCCAAAAACTTGAATACTCTTCTGGTGAAGCCATTCCTTTGTTGATTTGAATGTATGCTTTGGGTCGTGGTCATACTGAAAGATGAAGTTCCTCTTCATGTTCAGCTTTCTAGTAGAAGCCTGAAGGTTTTGTGCCAATATTGACTGGTATTTGGAACTGTTCATAAATTCCTTCTACCTTGACTAAGGCCCCGGTTCCAGCTGAAGAAAAACAGCCCCAAAGCATGATGCTGCCACCACCATGCTTCTCTGAGGGTATGGTGATATGCAGTGTTGTTTTTGCACCAAACATTTTTTGGAATTATGGCCAAAAGGTTCACCCTAGGTTTCATCAGACCAGAACACATTTTCCCACATGCTTTTGGGAGACTTCAGATGTGTTTTTGCAAAATTTAGTCAGGCTTGGAGGTTTTTCTTCGTAAGAAAAGGCTTCCACCTTGCCACTCTACCCCATAGCCCAGACATATGAAGAATATGGGAGATTGTTGTCACATGTGCCACACAGCCAGTACTTGCCAGACATGCCTGCAGGCTCTTTTAACCACTTGCTTACTGGGCACTAAAACCCCCCTCCTATCCAGACCAAATTTTCAGCTTTCAGCGCTGTCGCATTTTGAATGACAATTGCACGATCATACAACACTGTACCTAAATGAGATTTTTATATTTTTTTCCCCCCAAAAAAGAGCTTTCTTTTTGTGGTATTTGATCACCTCTGCGATTTTTATTTTTTGTTAAAAAAAAAAATTAAAAGACCGAAATAAAAATAAAAAAAAGTTTTTTTTTTTTTTTATTTTGTTGTAAAAAATTTAAGATTGGTCATTTTTGTCCGTCATTGATGTACGCTGATGAGGCGGCAGTGACAGGCACCGATAGGTGGCAGTGATGGGCACTGATGGGTTACACTGATTGGCAGCACTGGTGGGCATTGACAAGTGGCACTTGTGGGCATTACATGAGGCATAATTGCCTCTGACTTTTCGGGAACGATGTGCCTTTAAGATGAGCCGGTGATCGGCTTTTTTTCTACTCCGCTGTCAGCGTGAGGAAAAAAAAAAAAAACATACAATCACCGATGTTTTCATCATGTGATCAGCTGTCATTGGCTGACAGCTGATCACATAGTAAGGGGCCTGGACCTGCCCCTTATTCGGATCACTGATCACCCGAGTCTCGGGTGAAGCGCAGGGAGCGTGCACAGGGGAGGACGTCATATGACGGCCTCCTGGGAATTGAGATCCGCGCTGTGGCCGTCGTTCGGTCATAGCGCAGATGTCAAGTGGTTAATGTTGCTGTAGGGCCTCTTGGCAGCCTCCCTGACCAGTTTTTTTTCTTGTCTTTTCATAAATTTTGGAGGGACATCCAGTTCTTGGTAACATCACTGTTGTGCCATATTTTCTCCACTTGATGATGACTGTCTTCACTGTGTTCCATGGTATATCTAATGCCTTGGAAATTCTTTTGTACCATTCTCCTGACTGATACCTTTTAAACAATGAGATCCCTCTGATGCACTGGTAGCTCTCTGCAGACCATGGCTTTTGCTATAGGATGCAACCAAAAAAAGTTTAAGAACAGCTGAACTTTATTTGGGGTCAATTCATCGGCACTAAGGGCTCTTTCACACGGACGGTCCGTATGTCCGTTTTTCATCCTTCTGTTTTCGGATGAAAAACGGACATGCATGTATCCCTATGGGATAGCGGGTGTCAGCGGATGAGCATCCGCTGACACCCGATCTCATCCGTGTCCGCTATGCTCCGTTTCTGCAGACGGAGGAAAACCCTATTTTTTCATCCGTCTGCAGAGGGGATCGGATGACGACGGACTCTACGGTCCGTCGTCACCCGATCTCCCATAGGGGAGAGCGGCGCTCTGACAGGTCCGTCCCTGCGCTGTGTGCAGAGACGGACCTGTCATCTTCCTGCTCAGCGGAGATCGCTCCGGCGATCCCCGCTGAGCAAGCGGATATCCACGGGCGGATCAGCACTGATCCGCCCCGTGTGAAAGAGCCCTTAAAAAGATGGTAGGTGTGTACTGACTCCTATTTAAAATTAGTTTGAATGTAATTGCTTAATTCTGAACACAGCTACAACCCCAAAAGAGATCAGTTTTTTTTTTCTCAATTGGAGTTGTACAGTTTAGAGGTCACATTAAAAGCAGGAAAAAGTTCTGCAATGATTTATATTTGTCTCATTTTTTTTACATCACAGAAACCTGACATTTTAACACGACGGGTGTGTAGACTTTTTATATCCACTACACATACAGGGGGTCCCCGGTTTACAAACAAGATAGGGACTGTAGGTTTGTTCTTAAGTTGAATCTGTTTGTAAGTCGGAACAGGTAAATTTTTTGAGTGTAGCTCCAGCCAAAAAATCTATTTTTAAGTTTTTTAGATAACATAAAGAAGGATTATCACCCCTGTAACATTTGTTTGGCTGTCTGTGCCCCTGTTCAGAAGATTTCACCTCACCTTCTGTCCCAATGACAATTGGATTTTGAAAATTTTGGGTTGATAGGGAAACATGGACTGGTGATAAAGCATCAGTGGAGACACCTTTTTCCCATATTAACTCTTACAGGAGTGAATTTCCCTTCCTAGGGGTGGATTTCCTCTCACTTCCTGTTGTCTCCCTCCGTTTGTAAGTAGGAGTCGTTTGTAAGTCGGATGTTTGTAAGTAGGGGACCCCCTGTACACAGTTGTGCTCATAAGTTTACATACCCTGGCAGAATTTATGATTTCTTGGCCATTTTTCAAAGAATATGAATAACACAAAAACATTTTTTACACTCATGGTTAGCGTTTGGCTGAAGCTCTTTATTATCAATCAACTGTTTGCTCGTTTTTAATCAGGGTCATCTGGGTAGTTTCTGTTGCCATTATGATCAAAAGTTTACAAACCCCAGTTCTTAATACCTTGTATTGCCCCCTTTAACATCAATGATAGCTTGAAGTCTTTTGTGGTATTTGTGGATGAGGCTCTTTATCTTCTCAGATGGTAAAGCTGCCCATTCCTCTTGGCAAAAATCCTCCAGTTCCTGTAAATTCTTGGTCTGTCTTGTGTGAACTGCACGTTTGAGATCTCCCAGAGTGGCTCAATGATATTGCGGTCAGGAGACTGAGATGGCTACTGCAGAACCTTCACTTTATTCTGCTGTATGACAGGTCGACTTAGCCTTTTGGATCAGTGTCATGTTGGAATGTCCAAGTACGACCCATGCGCAGCTTCCTGGCTGATGAGTGCAAGTGTTCCTCCAGTGTTTTTTGATAACATACTGCATTCATCTTGCCATCAATTTTGACCAAATTTCCTGTGCTTTTGTAGCTCACACATCCCCAAAACATCAGTGATCCACCTCCGTGTTTCACAGTAGGAATGGTGTACCTTTCATCATAGGCCTTGTTGACTCCTCTCCAAATGTAGCATTTATGGTTGTGGCCAAAAAGCTTAATTTTGGTCTCATCACTCCAAATTACTTTGTGCCAGAAGGTTTGAGGCTTGTCTCTGTGCTGTTTTTATTGTAAGAGGGATACTTTGTGGAATTTGCACAGTAATGGCTTTCTTCTGGCAACTTTACCATGCAGCCCATCTTTCTTCATGAAACAGCCACACCATGTTTTCAGTCCTGTATTTCACCTGAAGTTATTTGTGGGTTTTTCTTCTTGCATCCCAAACAATTTTCCTGGCAGTTGTGGCTGTAATTTTAATTGGTCTACCTGACCGTGGTTTGGTTTCAACAGAACCCCTCATTTTCCACTTCTTGATTAGAGTTTGAACACTGCTGATTGGCATTCTCAATTCTTGGATATCTTTTTATATCCCTTTCCTCTTTTATAAAGTTCAACTACCTTTTCCCGCAAATCCTTTAACAATTCTTTTGCTTTCCCCATGACTCAGAATCCAGAAATGTCAGTGCAGCACTGGATGAAAGATGCAAGGGTCTGTCAGGAGTCCAGAAACTCATTGACCTATCTATACATACATATATACACACACACACACACACACTTGGGTAGTTTCTGTTGCCATTATGATTTAAAAATAGTAAATACAGTTGATTGATAATAAATGGCTTCAGCCAAACACTAACCATAAGTGAAATAATTATATATATATATATATATATATATATATATATATATATATATATATATATATATATATATATATATATATATATAATATATATATATATATATATATATATATATATCCATCACTGTTGATGTGATTGTTCTGTGACCGTCTACAGCCTCGGGAACTGCCGACCACCACCGCTGCCCAGCTGGACTACAGGAGCCCTTAAACTTATGCCATGCACATTTTCTCTCACCAAAATGTGAGTCAACCTTACTTTTATTAAACATTGAATTTTAACTGACATATGGCACTCAGAGTGGCACTACTCCGCTTCTGCTCTACAGCTGGCTGTCCACAACAATACAGACCAGAACCCCTAAACCCGGGTCTGGTCTCAGCAGTGAATGAACTTTGCCTACTAGCACACCCAGACCATGGAACTATTTCCATATCGCACTAGCTGCATTTCTAGCGCTCCATCATCTTTTTTAATTTTAATCAGTGCAACCTGTGAAGCTGTGTGTGCGCATAATTCGTTCCAGAAGAATGCTTGTAATTCTAAGCACTCGCATATCAAAACGAGTTTCCCCAAAGAAGTCAATGGAAACTCAGATAATACGTTCCACAGTGACTTCTATTGTATGCAGTACCGCATGTGGCCAGGTGTGGGGGCACCAGAGACACTTGGAAACCGCTTGGGTAACACTTCTCTATATTCCTTATGATATAGGCCTGACATATTACCCTACGACAGTCAGTCAGTCATTCTTCTAGGGGCTATGCATACTAGCTTATTATGCCTTTGCCTTGCAGGGTCTATTTTATTTTTTTTTTTGATGGGCTTTACTTCCTCTTTAAGAAAATAAAGTTAGTAGGGTTTTTCTTTAAAGGCAATGCCATTTTATAATCCTATACCTCCTACAAAACTTGCTCAAAGATGCTGTAATTGCAAAGTGTTGGACTGTGTTAGTCGTTGACAATATTGCCTGAAGAAGAGGCCAGCGAACCTCGAAAGCTTGCAATTCAAAATGTATTTAGTTCACCAGTCCAATAAATGGTATCACCCTAAATCCAAACTTCTACTGTTCACAGATAATTAAAATATATGAACCATTTACACTTACAACTACATAACCAGGTTCTTGTTCTACATTGATGTAATATTATATCTAGCAAAGAAAGTTCAACAAAACCTTCTTTGATGGCACTGCATTTCCTTCCCCAAAACGCTCAATATCACATGATGAATCGCAGTGAATGAACAAAGACACAGTTCCATCGCTAAGGCAAGCTCTAGGCCCAAGTGTCTGATCCCCTTCTGACATTACAGTAGTGCAATCCTGTGTTACAATGATTTATAGAACATATGCACTAGATCCTATTGATTAGCTATATACATACATAACAAATGGACTACCAAAATATATATTTTCCTGCTCCGACACTGCCATATGGACACAGTCTAATCCCAACTCCATCTTACAATCAAACAGGAAATGCAGTGCATTGAAAAAGTATTCATACCCCTTGACAATTTTTACACATTTTGTCATGTTACAACTAAAAACGTAAATGGATTTTATTGGGATTTTATGTGATAGACCAACACAAAGTGGCACAAAATTGTTTAGTGGGAGGAAAATGATGAATGGTTTTCAACATTTTCTACAAATATGTGAAAAGTGTGGTGTACATTTGTATTCAGCCCCCCTAAGTCAATTGTAGAACCACCTTTCACCGCAATTACAGCTGCAAGTCTTTTTGGGGATGTCTCTACCAGCTTTGCACATCGAGAGTGAAATTTTTGCCCATTCTTCTTTGCAAAATAGCTCAAGCTCTGTCAGATTGTATGGAGAGCGTCTGAACAGCAATTTTAAACTCTTGTCACAGATTCTCAATTGGATTTCGGTCTGGACTTTGACTGGGCCATTCTAACACATGAATGTGCTTTAATCTAAAGCATTACATTGTAGCTCTGGCAGTATGTTAGGGTATGTTTTTTGCAGAATTTAACATATTTTCCTCTAATGCGGCGTACACACGGTCGGAATTTCCGATGGAAACAGTCCGATGGGCGCTTTTCATCGGATTTTGCGACAGTGTGTATGCCCAACGGTCTTTTTCTGTCGGAATTTCCGACGGACTTTGAATTGAGAACCTGATTTTCCGATCGTGTGTATGCAATTCCGACATGCAAAATTCCGACGCATGCTCGGAAACAATTCGACGCATGCTCGGAAGCATTAAACTTCCCTTTTATAAAAAAGAAAAAAAAACTTTCCTTTTATAGTGCTGTCGAACGTGTTTTATGCCGCTGTGTTATTGACCGTCGGAATTTGGTGTGATCGCGTGTAGGCAACACAGCTTGAGCGGAATTCCGTCAGAAAAACCGTCAGAGTTTTTTCCGACAAGAATTCCGATCGTGTGTACGCGGTATTAGATTGCCCTGAATTTGACTCCACCCATCTTCCCATCAACTCTGACCATTTTCCCTGTCCCTGCTGAAGAAAAACATCACAACATTGTGCTGCCACCACCATGTTTCACGGTGAGGGTGGTGTGTTCAGGGTGAAGTGCAGTGTTAGTTTTCCGCCACAAATACAGCGAGGGAAAAAAGTATTTAATCCCCTGCTGATTTTGTGCGTTTGTCCATTGACAAAGAAAAGATCAGTCTATAATTTTAATTGTAGGTTTGTTTTAACAGTGAGAGACAGAACAACAAAAATATCCAGAAAAACACATTTCAAGTTACAAAGAATTTTAATGAGTGAAATAAGCATTTGATCCCCTATCAGCAAGATTTCTGTCTCCCAGGTATCTTCTATACAAATCTCAGCTTGTAACCTGTATAAAAAACACCTGTCCACAAAAGCAGATTTCAATTTCTCCACCATGGTCAAGAACAAAAGGGCTGTCCAAGGATGTCAGGGACAAGATTGTAGACCTACAAAAGGCTGGAATGGGCTACAAGACCATCGCCAAGCAGCTTGGTGAGAGGGTGACAACAGTTGGTGCGATTATTCACAAATGGAAGAAACACAAAATAACTGTCAATCTCCCTTGGTCTGGGGCTCACCTTGTGGAGTTTCAATGATCAATGATCATGAGAACGATGAGGAATCAGCCCAGAAATACACGGGAGAATCTTGTCAATGATCTCAAGACAGCTGGGACCATAGTCACCAAGAAAACAATTGGTAACACACTATGCCTAAATCATGCAGAGCTTGCAAGGACCCCCCGGATCAAGAAAGCACATGTACAGGCCCGTCTAAAGTTTGCTAATGAACATCTGAATAATTCAGAGAAGAACTGGAGGAAAGTGTTGTGGTCAGATAAGAACGAAAAAAAAAAAAAACCCACACCACACAAGCCCTTTGGCATTAAAGTGGGGGGACACCCTAAAAAAAAAAAAAAAAAAAAAAAAAAATTAAAAAAAAAATCATTAATATTTTGGAAAAAAATAAAATTAAAAAAAAATAACAATTTTTACCTGATCCGAAATGCCTGTTGCTAGGCAGTCTTCCTAATCTGCCTCCTTCCTACGCCACGGTAATCTTCGCTCTTCTATCCTCCGCCGTCTTGTCTTCTGGGTAACGGGGATCGCTGTGTTATGGGAACTGTGTGTTTTTCCCTAACACAGCGCGTCCCATTCACAAAGCGCCGCGCGACTCGCGCATGCGCAGTAGGAAATGGGCAGTGAAGCCGTAGTCTTCACTGCCCGTTTCCCTTACTGAGGATGGCGGCGCTGGGACCGGGGCGCCGAGGGACATCTCGGCCTCCACGACCGACATTGCGGGCACCCTGGGAGGGTAAGTGTACTTATTAAAAGTCAGCAGCTACTTTTTTTTAGCTGCCGACTTTAAAAAAAAAAACATTTTTTAGCTGAAACACCGCTTTAACTCAACTCACCGTATTTGGAGGAGGTGGAATACTGCTTATGACCCCAAGAACACCATCCCCACCTTTAAACATAGATGTGGAAACATCATGCTCTGGGGGTGTTTTTCTGCTAAGGGAACAGGACAACTTCACCGCATCAAAGGGACGATGGACAGGGCCATGTACCTTCAAATCTTGGGTGAGAGCCTCCTTCCCTCAGCCAGAGCATTCAAAATGGGTCTTGGATGGGTATTCCAGCATGACAATGACCCAAAACACATGGCCAGGGCAACAAAGGAGTGGCTCAAGAAGAAGCACATTAAGGTCCTGAAGTGGGCTAGCCAGTCTCTAGACCTTAATTTTAAGTCTGCTTTTTAACAGAAAAGCTCTCTTGCAGTTACAGGGATAGAATTAATGACTATTTAGCACTGACAGATGTGATTAAAATGATCAGCTTTTATTTATTCATGTTAAACCTTTATCCCAAGAGGAAAAAAAAAAAAAAACTGTTTGCTGTGATGGATTATAAACTATTAGCTCAAGTTTGGCTTTACTTTGTTACTGTAATTAAATCTGCTAGAACTTATAACACTCCCCTCCTGTCAGACCCACAATGCTGCTGTCCAAATCTGCCCCCTGTGCTCATTCATCCAGAATGGAGGCACTAATACAGGAGGTGTGTTATTGGCCAGATCACCAGGTGAGAACAAATGGGAAAAGCCTAAAAAATGTAATTAAAAAAACAAGACAACTCATGCAGCCAACTACATCCAATGATTGGCAAGCTGCAATATACAAAAAAATTGGTTTGGGGGTTTACCTACGCTTTAAGCATTGGATAGAAAGCCCAAACTCAATGTTCCCAAGTTCAATAGGTGTCACGATCTGGAGTCAGGCTTGGAGGCCAGTAGCTATAGCAGTGGAGCAGCACCCACTGACAGACAGGACAGGTAAACAAACAGGACAGGTAAACAAACAGGTCACCCTCACGGATGACACAGGTTTACCTGAGGTGCGGGGTCTAAAGTACTAACCGGTATTCACCAGAGCTCCTGATAGTGGAGATGGGTATTGCTGCAGGTTAGTACCAGGTTGCAGTCATCAGGATCGCCCCACTAGGAGGTGAGTAAGCCAGGGTCCAGTAGCAGATATAGAAGGTAGGGATCAAGCAGAAGTGTAGTCAGCAGGAGAGACAAGCATGAGATACTGGCTTGAGAGAGCACAATAATATGGCAAACAGTAAGTGTGGAGACATGGCTTAAATCAAGAAGTTCATGGGAGGAGCAAAGAGTTCAAGGTTCATGCAAAAACAAGGTAAAAGGCAAGATTGTCTAACAGATCCAAAAAGGTAGCTGTCCAGAATCACCTGGTGGCTCAACAACAGTCATTGCCAGACCCAACATAGGTCCAAAAATTAAAGTCCAGGCCCTGACACTAGGACCGCACCTTTAATGTAAACCTGAAGTTCGTAGCTCTGTCAGCCCACAGAAACTCTCTACACATTAAGGCCCCTTTCACACTGGGGCTGTGCGGGCGTCGGCGGTAAAGCAGCGATATATTTAGCGCTACTTTACCGTTGTTTTATCCACGGTATTCAGCCGCTAGCGTCCGAAAAAGGGTTAGAACCCCCCGCAAAGCGATGTGCCGGCAGTATTGCCGCGCTGTCCCATTGATTTCAATGGGTAGGAGTGGTATAGGAGCGGTGAATACGCCGCTCCTTCACCGCTCCAAAGATGCTGCTAGCAGGACTTTTTTTTACCGTCCTGCTAGCGCACCGCTCCAGTGTGAAAGCCCTCCGGCTTTCACACTGGGAGTGAAAGGACCCGCTTTTTTCAGGCGCTATTTTTAGCGCTGTTGCGCCTGACAAAACGCTTCAGTGTGAAAGGGGCCTAAGTCTTTTTCCACTTTAAGCACCCCAAGTACCCAGAATGCATGTATATGCATATTTAATGGATCATCAGCCTGGTCCCCACCCCACCTAATTAGCCCATTAAAAAACAGATGCCTCACGTGCCAATAGTGGGGGGGGGGTTAAAAGGCAAAAAAGGTATCCAGACCAGGCACTCAACCCATCAACCCAGGAATTATGTACATAACAGAGCATCTGGCCATTTTGGGCTGCAGTGGGGCGGAGGACTTGACTTGCTGATCTCTAAAGGTTCCTTGCTGTGGGCTAATGGCACTAGATCAGGTATTTTACACTTCACATTTGCTTTCAGAATTGTGATTTAAAACTCGAAAACTGACATCTGGCTTGATGAAGTAAAACAATTTCATTCCAGAGCATCAAAGACAGTATTACTGGAAAACATTACAGCCTCGCTGTGGATTCTGAGGTATGTGTGTGAAGACAGGTACATTAAAAGACGCTCGCAGACAGGATGCAAGGGGAATCTTCAAAAGGAAGCTTTTTTTTTCCCGGTAGACAATAATTACAACTTAGTGGAGCAGACGATGAGGAACGACGGAAGTGTTCGCACTTTGTAGCAGACACTGCATTTAGAGGGAACGGTCAGTCTCCTCATAATGACTCAGTCTCTCATGGATAGAAATATAGCCAGTCACGTCACGAACCAAGCTACATACGCGTTTTATTTTTATGAATTGTGGAACCGGTGAAGTAAAAAGTAACAGTTATGGACATATCTGGAAGACATTTATAAGACAAAACATTTATATTCATATTTCCTTTGCCTTAGTTAACGATATTAAAAAGGCAAGGTTTAAAAAAAATTAAAAAATAAATAAACACTTGTTATACTCCCCTGCTCTGTACAGTGGTTTGCACAGACCAGCCCAGATTCTTCTCAGGTCCCCCACCGTCACTCCTGGCCCCTCCCTCCTGCCAAGTGCCCCCAGAGCAAGCAGCTTGCTATGGGGGCGCCCAAGCCACTGCTCTGCGTGTCCATTTAGACACAGGGCCGATATGGGGCTCAGGTAAGTATTAGAGAGGGCTGGGGGGGCTGCTGAACAAAGAAGGTTTTTAACCTTAATGCATAATGGTAAGAAACCTTGAGCCTTTAAGCCCCATTCACACATGTGCAATTTGTCATGTGACTTTGGACGTCAGGTTTTTCTTTGCTCCTTTTTTTGGGCCGCCGGTGGCAGTGTAGTTGACCACAGGTCTACACCGGAGGAGTTTTATTTATTTAATAAAGGACTTGTCAAAAACTTGTGTTGTGTTTTTATTTACTTTTTACACTTTTTTGGTGTCTGAGTAGGGATACCATGTATTCACATGGGGGGGGGGGGAGGCAGGATCTGCCCCCCCGTTGTTAAAGGGGGCTTCCAGATTCTGATAAGATTCTCACCAGGGTTGTGGGGGGATGAGGCCCTTATCTCCATCAAAATGGGGACAAGGTGCTTGGGGGGGTGCCCCTCTGTCCCAAAGCACCCCTATTCCCTATGTTAAGGGCATGTGGTCTGGTATGGATCAGGAAGCTTGTGACACACACGCACACACACTTTTCCTGATCTGTATGCTCTGATAAGGGTCTGGTATGGATTTGGGGGGGGGGGGGGGGGCACACTGTTTTTTGTTTTTATTAATTTTGGTTCCCCTTAAGTTAATACCATATCCAAATGGCCCGGTATAGACAGGGAGAGGGGACCCCATGTGTTTTTTTAATTTGTTTTCATTGGCGCCATTGTTTTGTTTACATTCAGGGGGCAGTGGGGAAACCCATTGACAACCGGTGATAAGTAGTCGGTTATAAAGGATGCAGCTGCCGGCTTTCCGGCCCACTCCTTAACCAGCTATTCTTCACACAGAATTTTAAATCAGTCAATCCATTTTCAACTGATTCAAATTAGAATCTTTTTGAATTTGTTAAAAATGAAGAAACCAAAACAAAATAGTCTTTGTGGAGCACAAACAAAACGATCACATTGGTCAAAGCCAAAGTTGTAACAAAGTCGCACCAAAATCACTTTAAAGTCGCTTTGCATCAAGTTGCAAGGAAAAAATCATAAGATTTTTAAGTCGCACAAGTGTGAATGGACCCTTAGAAACACTTTAAAAAAAAAAAAAAAATGTTGCCTTTTTTAATCTACATTTTAACTTACCTGTGTACCAATATACCATTAAAGAAAATGTAAACCAAACATTTCATATTGCTGTCAAGTGCCATGTATTTGTATGAAAAAGTATCCTGTTCTCCTTGTATGAAATTCCTACCAGTCTCTCTGTGTTTCTATTAAAAACTGACCACACTAAAGGCCTCTTTCACACGGGGCGGATCAGTGCTGATCCGCCCCGTGGATATCCACTTGCTCAGCGGGGATCACCGGAGCGATCTCCGCTGAGCAGGAAGATGACAGGTCCGTCTCTGCACACTGCGCAGGGACAGACCTGTCAGAGTGCCGAAAATCCCCTATGGGAGATCGGGTGACGACGGACCGTAGAGTCCGTCGTCATCCGATCTGATGACGGATGGAAAAATCGATTTTTCTTCCATCACACATTTTCAGATCGGGTCGGATGTCAGTGGACATGTCACCGCTATGTCACATGTCACCGCTATTTTGCGCTATAAACCAAAAAGAGCGACCTGTGTAAATGACACTGGCAGTGAAGGGGTTAACCATTAGGTGGCAGTGTAGGGGTTAAGTGTGCCTAGAGGTGTGTTTCTTACTGTAGGGGGGGCGTGGCTGTCAGCTAGTGAATGCTGATCTCTGCTCCAATCACAGGGAGCAGAGATCGGCGTCACTAGTTGCTAGGCAGAACGGGGAGATGCTGTTTATTTCCGCATCTCCCCGTTCAGCCTTCCCGTGAGACGATCGCGGGTGTCCCCGCGGCGATTGAGACCCGCGACTGGCCTCACGAGGGTCCCGATCGGCGCGCGCCCGATGGCACGGCGGCATCTTAAAGGGGACGTATTTATACGCCCTTATGCCTGTCCGTGCCATTCTGTCGACGTATATCGTCGTGCGCCGGTCGGGAAGCGGTTAAACTGAATGGGTTGTTTTACAAGGTGATCGTTTACAAATCACTTCAATGTACCTCTGCTGCAGAAAAGAAAGAGCTTTTTCTATATTCTAGAGTAAGCTTTACCGTAGCCTCAAGGACCTTTAGGTTGGCAAACTGTTAGTGGAATGGGGAAGTATGTCAGCAGCTGACCTCATTAAAGTGGAGCTCCACCCAAAAGGGGAAGTTCTGCTTTAAGCACATATCGGGCTGCCCTATGTGTGTCATGTGCTGTCTCTGCCCAACTACCTATGTACTTGTATAAAGCTGGCCATACACTATGCAACCTAATTGTACAATCTCTGTACAATTTCCTTTATAGGAGAGCCCACCTGAACAATTAATTTACTTTGTATCAAATCAGACTGGACCTTACTCCACCAAGTTGATGGTAGATCTAAAGGAGATTGTACAATCAGATTTTAGAGTGTATGGCCACCTTAAAGTGGTTCTAAAGGCTCAAAGGTTTTTTTTTACCTTCATGCATGAAGGTTAAAAAAAACCTTCTGTGTGCAGCTGCCCCCCAAATACTTACCTGAGCTCTGTGCACGATAGCCTCCAGGGGCTTTTCCTTCTCATTGGAAACAGTAGCGGGAGCCCCCACAGCAAGCACTTTGCTCTGTGGGAACTTGGCAGGAGGGTGGAGCCAGGAGCTCCTGCGGGGGACACAAGAAGAAGAGGATTGGGCTGCTCTGTGCAAAACCATTGCACAGAGCAGGTAAGTATAACATGCTTGTTATTTTTAAATTAAAAAAAGCTTCACTTTAGGAAGAAGAAAGAAGAAAGAAAGAAAATTTTGAAAAGAATTAAAAAAATATAATTTTCACTGTCTGCTATAATACAAATCCAAAAGATAAATACGTATTCATCAGTTTAGGCCATGATGCATGCTTCTACATTTTTTTTTTTACCAAAAATAAGCGTATATTGATTGGTGTGCGCAAAAGTTATAGCGTCTACAAAATATGGATTTAGGGACTTTTAATTATTTTTTTTTATTGTTTATACTAGTAATGGCGGCGATCTGCGATTTTTAGCGGGACTGCGACACTGTGGCGGACAAATCTAATCCCAAGTGACACTTTTTGGGGACCAGTGACATTATAACAGTGATCAGTGCTTTTAAAAAAAAAAAAAGCACTGATCAACGTATAAATGACACTGGCAGGGAAGGGGTTAGACACTAGGGGGCGAAGAAGGGGTTAACTGTGTTCCCTGGGTGTGTTCTATATGTGTGGGGGATGGGCTTACTGGGACAACACAGAGTTTGCTGTTCCTGATCAATAGAACAGCAGATCTCAGTATTGTCCGGTCAGAACAGGGATCCGCCTTTTTTACATAGGCAGAGCCCCGTTCTGCCTCTCTGTACCACGATCATGGGTGGCGGCTGAGTCCACACTACCACATGCATGGACCGACGTACAGGTACGTCGGCTTGCGCAGCCAAGCCGCAGTATATATGCGGAAGGCGATTGCCAAGTGGTTAAAGGAAGAAGTAGTAGAAAAGCTTTATCAATTATCTCCTGATTGGCAGGTGCAGCATCTGCAAATTGCAGCTTTGCTATAAGCAGAAATTGCACCGTGGAAGTGATTCCAAACTCTAGATGTTGGTCTCACTATTTTACTGAGGAGGAGGGGAAAAAAAACGAATTTACTGAGAAGACTATAGGGAGACATTAGGATGTAATGGTGGAGAACATTTACAGGAATCATTTAAAGAGTAACTCTACTTTTGTTGAGAGAAAAAAAAAAAAAAACACATTCAGCTCTGGGTGATCCATGTAAATTGCATGGATTTTAACAAACTTTGTTGCAGTTTCCTACCTTTTGTTATTCTTAAGGAAGAGCTGTGTGTTTGTCTGTGTCCATGTGAACCTGTATGGGAGTGGTTTTAGAATTATAAAATCAGCTGCTGCACCTGCAGGGCTCTAATGAGGCAAGATGCAGGGTCTGCATTACATTAGACATGATTTTCCTTTGAGCGTATCTCACCAAAAATGACATTTTTGTTGCAGGGATGCCCGAATTCTGACTTGTATTTTAGTTTAGACTTCTGGGAAAGTCAGTAAGCCAATGACACAAGCAGGAAATTATGTTTTTGGGGGGTGTTCTGTACACCACTGTGTAGAACACCTCCAGTTAGCCATATTGAATTGCATTTTGCAGACAATTACAGAGCTGCAGATTGATAAGAAAAGGTAATTTTAAATATCATTCAATCACAATATGACTTGTGTCGCAATTGTATACACTATATACTTTTTTTTGTATTTGCCAATTTTTTTTCCCACGAAAGTGGAGTTACCTTTTAAAAGTTAAAATAAATAAATTAATTTGTCAGACAAATTTACCCTCTTACCTGTCATTTAACCACTTGACCACTGGCAGTTAAACCCCCTTCCTAACCAGACCAATTTTCAGCTTTCGGTGCTCTCACACTTTGAATGACAATTACTCCGTCATGCAACACTGTACCCAAATGAATTTTGTGTCCTTTTTTTCACACAAATAGAGCTTTCTTTTGGTGGTATTTAATCACCGCTGGGTTTTTAATTTTTTGCGCTATAAATCAAAAATACTGAAAATTCAGTAAAAAAATAAAATTCTTTGTTTCTATTAAAAATTATTGGCGAGTATTGGCAGAGTATTGGCAGAGTATTACAGTGTTGCACAGTATTGGTAGATAGCATTGCCAGGGGCGTAACTATAGGGGGTGCAGCAGTCGCGAGCGCAACCGGGCCCTGTGCTGCAAGGGGCCCATGTGGCCCCCTCTACATATGGCCGGTGGCAGCATAGGCGGTTAGGCACTGGTCGCACGGGTGGCTGGAGGTGGGGGGGTGACTAGCAGAGCTCCATACTTGACTACCGCACTGGCTGCTCTTTAGTTGTGCATTCCCCACACAACCTGTGTCCTCTGCCGCTCCTCCGGGTCCCCCTCTCCTGCTCCCCGAGTCCGGCTCACACTGCACTGCATGCTTCTCCCAGGCAAACAAACTTTAAGCACACAGATGCAGTGCAGCCTTATGAGAGCCGACTCCCCAAAGGACACCGCAGGCATGTCTGCCAGCACCTTCCCTCCTCCCCGTCATACACAGATGTTGACAGGTCTTTCTGGGAGATATTTCCCCTAAGGACAGGGACCCCATCTCCCCTGGGGACAGGGCCCAGTTCTCCCTAAAGGACAGGGACCCCATTTCCCTTGGGGACAAGGACCCCATCTCCTCTGGGGACAGGGCCCACTTCTCCCCAGAGGACAGGCACCCCATTTCCGTAGGGACAGGGACTCCTACTTACGTGGGGACAGGGACCCCATCTCCCCTAAGGACAAGGACCCAATCTCTCCTGGGGTCAGGGCCCACTTCTCCCCAGAGGACAGGGACCAAATTTCCCTTTCCCTTCTTCCTCTTTGTCTCAAAGGTGTAACATCATAGGTCTGTTTAGACCTCCGATATCTCACCAAAGTCCCCCAACGGGACTCCTAAAAAATTGTAAAAAAAAAAACACTGATACCAGTGGTGGAACTACAGGGCTCACAAAAGTTGTACCTGTGACCGAGCCCTGGAGTTCCACCACCGGACTCGGAGGGCGGGACCTCGACCGGGGTTCAGGGGGGCCCTTCATGGTTTCTTGCACCGGGGCCCTGAAGGTTCTAGTTACACCACTGAGCATTGCAGTGGTGGCAGAGCATTGCACAGTGGTGGCAGAGCATTGCACAGTGGTGGCAGTGTATTGACCATCGCTGTGGGCACTACACATCCAGCCCACAGCGCTGGTCCCGTCTCTCCCCCTCTCCGCTTCTCCCTTTTCTGTACCGATCGGTACAGAGAGGGGAGGGAGGAACCGGCGTCATGACGTGACGCCGGTTTGTGTACATGTGATCGCGCCGTCATTTGACGGAGCGATCACGTGGTAAACGGCCGCTATCAGCAGCTGTTTACCGTGATCCGTGATGCGCCGGGTCCTCAGGACCCGGCGGTCACAGATGTTCCCGAGTGCGCGCCCCAGGGGGCGTGCAGGAGCAAGTTTCTGGGAGGACGTCCGTAGGACGTCCACTCAGGAAAACCCGACCGCGCTGTAGACGTCTTTCGACTATAGCGCGGTCGGCATGTGGTTAAGGCCTGAGAGGACAGAAATCATCATCTACCGTATACCAACAATCACCCAACTGTAGAACGAACAAGATGGAGCCCACAAGCAAACCAAACTGGAGCCTTTTTCCTCATGCAGTTCCCCCTAGTGGCAGAAATGCATATTTCTCTTGCTTTAGGAGTGCATTGAGAAGTACAGTGTTACTTGAATTGTATTCCAGGATTTGCTTGTCCTCAGCTGAGAGAATTTGCAATAATTTAAGACTTTACATAAAGTCTCAGAAATCTTTCATTTAGGTCTTCATGTTATATAGTTTGAACACCATGTCACAGACATATTATTTATCATTGTAAAATAAATTGTTCCACACTCCTTTTTTCACAATTTTTCCTTTTTTTTTTTTTTACCCAGGACTTGCCATCTCTAAATAGGAGCAACAGAAAGGCTGAAATAACTAATATGCTAATCGAGGCTTCCTCCAGTGCTGCTCATATCAAAAATAATTTGCGGTCTGTACTGTAGAAGCAGAGTGATGGCCAGTATATTATAATATTATGATGCTCCTTTTCTACAGAGATTATGTGACCAAATGACTGGGATTGTATCACAAGACCAGCACTTGAATGAGCCTGGAGGAGCACTTTTCGCCATTTCAACTTTTCTATTGGTCCCTCCCTTCTCCATATAAATAGCCCACCCTCTTCACTATCCTTGCCAGGAAAGTGTTGCCAGTAAAAGACAAAACAATGCTAGCAAACTACAGGCGCTAAATACACTTTTACAGGAAACACGACAGCAAATATTCTGAGAACATTTAGGTATAACTGATGACTTTACCTTGCAGAACGCAGATGAAGAACCTTGAACCAATATCTGCAAGAAAACAAACACTGTCAACTATAAAACTAAATAAAATATAATGCAAACACACAAACAACAAGACAAATGATCCAATAGCTTCACCTTATTACCCATTGCAGGACCGGTGTACAGTGTCTATGTGATCACAGTGATCCAATTTACTGGTTTTATTTCAGGCACATTGTAGCAGTCTAATTCGGCAACTTAAAGTGGTAGTAAACTCTGTTCTACCACTCGTACCTACAGGAAAGCCTATAGCAAGGCTTAACTTGTAGGTACTGTTAATATCTTCTAAACTTTCAGTTTAGGAGATCTTCAGAGTACATGCAGCCGTGACGTCACATGTGCTCTGAAGGTTCAGCATTCAGTGCAAGTGCGGGAGTGACGTCATCACGCCCCCTCAGAGGATGCAAACCTGGAGGGAAGACCGGGGAAGATGGAAGCCCTCACAGCGGTGACAGAATGGCGCTGGAGGGCTTTGTTCTAAGGCAAGTCTCTCACAATGTGCTAGTATGCAATTAGCACAGGATCCCCCCCCCCCCCCATCAACTGCGGTTTATTACCGCTTTAAAAGTACCGTATATACTTGAGTATAAGCCGACCCGAATATAAGCAGAGGCACCTAATTTTACCACAAACAAAATTAAAAATGGGAAAACCTATTGACTCGAGTATAAGCCTAGGGTGAGAAATGCGCAGCTACTGTAAGTGGAAAAGAGGGTCAACAATGCCCATTTGCAGCCTCACTGTGCCCATTTGCAGCCATAAGTCCCCTGAACTACAAACTTGGTAGTTAAGGGTTCCTAGATGCCCCCTAGCTGCAGCCAAAATTTGGGGTCTCTGGACCCAAAGATTCCCGAAATGACATTGCTGCAGATGGACACAGTTGACCGACTTTGGGGCCCTGTATCTCTGAGCCACTTGGTGCTAGGAACCCCTTTCTAGCACCAAGTGGCCCCCGAGATACGAGGCCCCAAAGTCGGGTCGGAAAATGACATTTTTTGCTGCAGAAAAGTGCTTGACTCGAGTATAAGCCGAGGGGGGCACTTTCAGCACACAAAAAAAATGTGCTGAAAAACTCGGCTTATACTTGAGTATATACGGTATAACTAAAGGCAAAACTTTTTAAGTTTTGTATATAGTGGAGAGGGATTAGAACACCCATTAGGTTTTTTTGCTGTCTGTCACTCATTAGGGAGATTCTTCCCATTTGTCCCGTTTACCATCGTCATCGAAAGTGAAGGTAGAGAAAACCCCAAATTTTGGGTTGTCCCCAGAAAAGTAACAGAGGGGAAATCTTCCAATGGGAACGTTCTGGTGACCTGGGTGTCCCCAAGGAATTCCTTTAATTTGTAGGGATTCTCTCTCACTTCATATCTGGCTATGGGACAGGACGTGAAGGGAAATCTCCCCAATGGGTTACAGATTGCAAAAAATAAACTGAAAGTCGTAGCCCTACCTTACCCTATGTAAAAAAAAAACTCCACAGAATGGTTTATTAATGAAAAAGCACCATCTATGCAACTGTGCTTTCTTGTGTGATCACTGCCAAATGACAGTGATCATCAACTGGGCATCCATATACCTTCATAGTGACTATTACTGTTATTAACCGCTTGTTCACAACAATCATCTAACACACATTTACTTGCACCCTTCAATGCATGCGCCTGCACACATACACACTCCTGTGGATGAAAACACCTACAGCATATCTATATCTTAAAGAAGAACTCCGGGCAAAAAATGTATTTTCCCATGCAGTGGGGCCATTCCGTCACTGCATGGGTTAACTGGTAGTTTTGTCCAGGGGTGCAAATCAAAGCTATACTTACCCGATCCTTCAGGAAACTATGCTCAGCGGTGGACTGTTTCTGCCATCCTCATGTCCAGAGCCAGTGTTTGGTCAGATATGGCGACCCATCAGAATTTGTAACGGAAGTGACGTTCCGTCGTCGCCATCTTGCTACACCTCGCACTCGTCCACAGTAAGGCTACAGAAAGGAGGCGGCAAGCAGACATCTTTTTACATCCACCGCAGTCTTGCATTTCACACTTATTTTTACCAATAAACTCTGCTTATATTGTGAAATAGAGGATTTAGAGTTCCATGTTGAATTTTAAAAGCAGCGGCAAGCCTGCTAATCTCACAGGTTTGCTAAACTGACAGAACACCGCTGCTTTCAAATAAACATCAAAACAGTCTGACGGACTTCTAAATCCTGTATTTCACGATATAAGCCAAGTTCACTGTAAAAAGTGCGAAACGCAAGACTGCAGTGGGTGCAACAAGATGTCCGCTCGCCGCCTTCTCACCGTATCCTTACTGTGGATGAGTGCGGGGTGTAGCAAGATGGCAGCGACAGAACGTCACTTCTGTTACAAATTCTGATGAAACACCAGTCAATAGACGTGATGACTTCAGGAACAGTCCATTCACAAGACCACTAGCATACAGACATTCAGGCAATATGTTAATTTGACAGTGTTCTTAGTTGCAATAGGTTTGAATGGAAAACATAGTCCTTTTTTTATAGTCATAAGGTCTAGTTATGCAGATCACTATTAAAAAAAATTTAGAAACAAAAATGATGGACCTATAAAAAGAAAAAAAAAAAACATATTACCCAATGTCCCTAACAGAAAAACCAAAGCATGACTGAGTTTCCATTGGAATAGGTAACTAATGACTCTGTAAAGTATTCTGACTGCAGACAGAATACATGAGTCACCATAACCACACCTAGGTCAAGCTGTCTAATACAAGCAACATTGTTCTGTATACCAGTGTTCCTTCATGGGCTTTATAGTTTGGACCGTCTCAGATTGTGGAACAAATAAGTGCATGATATGTTAGAAATTACAAAAAAAATATCAATATATCTGGGGTTACACACACACACACACACACACACACACACACACACTTCACCACTAGCTGTCCAAGCCATTTCAGACACTTCTCACATACATGTAAAAATCTGCATTTTTTGCTAGAAAATTACTAAGAACCCCCAAACATTATATGTTTTCTAAAAGCAAAGGCACTGGAGGAAAAAACAAAACAAACAAACAAACAAAAAAAAAAAGGGGGGGGGGGTTACAGGCGGCCCCCTAGTTACAAACGAATCCTACTTACAAAACATAGGGAGACAACAGGAAGTGAGAGGAAATCTACCCCTAGGAAGAGAAATTCACTCCTGTAAGAGTTATTATGGGAAAAAGGTACCTCCACTGATGCTTTATCACCAAGCCTTGTTTCCACGACAACCCAAATCCAATTGTCATTGGGACAGAAAGTGAGGTGAAATCTTCTGAACAGGGGCACAGACATTCCCTATGCTATCCAAAAATCTTAAAAATATATTTTTTTGGCTGGAGCTACACTTACATTTTTTTTAACCTGTTCCAACTTACAAACAGATTCAACTTAAGAACAAACCTACAGACCGGGGACCGCCTGTATTTCAATTTTCTATGTCACATGATGTTTGTGTAGTGGTTTATCAGTTGCAAATTTCCATGCAAAAATTTTTTTTTAGCCCCGGTTAGGCCCCTTTCACACTGGGGCGGGAGCCGCGGTGACGGTAAAGCAGCGCTATATTTAGCGCTGCTTTACCGTCGTTTTAGCCGCGGTATTCGGCCGCTCGCGGTGCGGTTTTACCCCCCGCGAGCGGCTGAAAAAGGGTTAAAGACCCCCCGCAGAGCGCCGCCGCCATTGCCACGGTATTACCGCGGTGTCCCATTCAAATCAGTGGGAAGGAGCGGTATAGGAACGGTGAATACACCGCTCCTATACCGCTCCAAAGATGCTGCTAGCAGGACTTTTTTTACCGTCCTGCTAGCGCACCGCTCCAGTGTGAAAGCCCGCCAGCTTTCACACTGGAGTGAATGGGGCCGGATTTTTTCAGGCGGTGTACAGGCGCTATTTTAGGCGCTGTACCGCCTGAAAAATGCCCCAGTGTGAAAGGGGCCTTAAAGAGGAAGTAAAGCTCGGGGGGAAAAAAAAAGGGATGGCAAAGGCATAATGAGCTAGTATGCATAGCATACTAGCTCATTATGAATAACTTATCTGAGATCGAAGCCCCCGAAGCGACCCTCATTCGCCTCCTCTGACACCGCCATCTATCTCGGAGTGACTTCTGGGTATCGTGGCTTCGGTGCTGTGACTGGCCGGAGCCACGATGATGTCACTCCCGTGCATGTGCGCTGGTGCCGCCACTAACGAGATGATCAACGTTAGAAACGTCATGCTCAGTGCACCTGCGTCCAATGTCTACGGCACATGCGCCGTAGACATCGCTGCGGCTATTTCTGCAAATATCTTCTAAACCTTTTAGGTTTGGGAGATATTTCTTGCACCTACAGGTAAGCCTTAATCTAGGCTTACCTGTAGGTTAAAGTGTTTGTAAAGGGTTTACAACCACTTTAAAAGCTTTTACAGGGCACCAGTTTAGAGGTGCACAGGAGGTCAGGTGCTAGAATTATTGCTCTCACTCCGATGCCTCACAATGTGGTGCGATCACCGTTTACATATTGCACTGTACTGTAATTGTGCTGTCCCCCTATACATTGTAAAGCGCTGCGTAAACGGTTTGCACTATATAAATTGTGTATAATAATAATATGCATGCGGGACCTACATATACATTGAACAGGACGGTGGGGCAATTTAATTATTTTTTTCTTCATTGTATTATTTACATTTACATAGCTGGTCATGTCATAGTGCTTAGGTCTAGGACAGTGATGGCAAACCTTGGCACCCCAGATGTTTTGGAACTATATTTCCCATGCTGCTTAACTACACTGCAGAGTTCATGAGCATCATGGGAAATGTAGTCCCAAAACATCTGGGGTGCCAAGGTTCATCAAATCACTGGTCTAGGGATTAGCTTCTAGACCACTGTCAGCGCATAATGTCAGTCACCCTCACCATCCCCAAACACACATAACTTAAAAACACCTAAAAAAAACCCGCCCCAACTTCCGCATTTCTGAGACATGCAGGTTACTGTGCCTCATCGCCGCCTTTCTATTAGTCTGCCTTCTCATTGAATCTTGAGTGGTGATAACAGAGGACCATCCCTGTGCAATGTGCATCAGTACAGCTGCCTGTATTCTCCAATGAGAGATTGAGTGACATTGCAGGAGAGCAACTGGAAGACAGGAGCAGAGCATTGTCACCCCACAGAAGAAGTGCCAATAACAGCCTTAGGCCCCTTTCACACTGGGGCGGGAGCCGCGGTGACGGTAAAGCAGCACTATATTTAGCGCTGCTTTACCGTCATTTTAGCCGCGGTATTCGGCCGCTCGCTGTGCGGTTTTACCCCCCGCGAGCGGCCGAAAAAGGGTTAAAATCCCCCGCAGAGCGCCGCGGTGTCCCATTCAAATCAATGGGAAGGAGCGGTATAGGAGTGGTGAATACACCGCTTCTATACCGCTCCAAAGATGCTGCTAGCAGGACTTTTTTGACCGTCCTGCTAGCGCACCGCTCCAGTGTGAAAGCTCGCCGGCTTTCACACTGGAGTGAATGGGGCCGTTTTTTTTCAGGCGGTGTACAGGCGCTATTTTTAAAACCGCCTGAAAACCGCCCAGTGTGAAAGGGGCCTTAGTGGCAGGATCACTGGGGATTATTCTAATGAAGGCTGAAGACTTAAAAAATAAAATGAAAATTATATGTTAAAACTTATATAAGATTTATGGGATTGATTTTACATATACATTAAGGCGTGGTTCACATATGAGTTGCATGCGGCTCACAGCAGGGGTCCGGTGCGTGCTGGTTCACTGTTTCAGGTCCAATTTCAGCCCGAATTTTTGTACAAAACGCACCAGACCCGCTGCGGAGATATGTGAACCGGCTATTGCGAATGGGATGCGAAGATTCCGCATCCAATTCACAATGGTGTGAACCCAGCCTAAATGACAGCGCGTTTCTGAAATAAAAAACGCATTAAAGTAGAGGTCCACCCCAATAATAAAATCTGTAAGTCTACAGGCATCCAAGATCTAGGACTAACCTATCCAGCCCTGTAAAGACAAAATTGCGATACATACCTTTTCTGAAGCCGTTTCGCTCCAATCCCAAGCTGAGCTGTCAGCGGCAGCTTCTCTGTGGAGGCGTGTGCAGAGGAGGCAGCCGACAACGGAAGCCCCATAGTAAGTTTATGGGCGACGGCACGCCCCATTCATTTCCCAGCTGTTGTCAGCCGTCTCCTCTGCAGAGCTTCTGCCACTGGAGACCGGACCGGAGTGGCTTCAAAAAAGGTATGTATAGCGATTTCTTCTTAACAGGGCTAAAATAGGTCAGTCTTAGGTCGTGATACGAGTAGATTTACAGATTTTAGTGTTAAGGTGGACTTCAACTTTAAACCAGCTATACAGAGCCATTTAGACCAACTCTCACTTGTGAGTGAAGCTGTGGGTGGCCCTGAAAGCACCACCTGGCTTGACATAAGTTAATTTAAGCCCCTGTTCACATAGGCGCAATTTGACATGCCAAAATCGCAGCCTTTGACGGCTACAACACTGTCCCAACTGGTGCAACGCTGACTTTGCGGCACTGTACCGATTACCAAAACTAGAATTCTGCACTACTTTTGCCAATAGACATCGATTTCAATAGACATCTGTGCATGAACCCGCACTGATGTCTTTCAAATTGCCCCGAACTCACACTGAAATACGGGTTTGAAATCTGCTGAACTCGCACTATTTCAAACCTGCATTCGGTGTGAATGAGGGCTAAAAGTTGCCTGAACTGGGTGCAAAATTATCTGCTGAACTCAGACTGGATCCTATCAGACGCAGTTGCTGCTCAGCCCTGCCATTGCAGTTGCAGTTGCTGTGCGATTCCTGTTGTGATCTAACACCTGTGCCATTTGCATAGATGGGGAAAGTGATAGGTTTTCTCTCATTCGTGTCGAACATCCAAAATTAAACGATCTATAGCCAGCTTCAGATTTCTCCTTCCATTAACACACACATCCATTCCTTACATCAACTCCTCTTCTGTCTGGGGCCCCAAGTACGCTGGATGTTTAGCCCAGATACATGAGATCCCAGCGCACCAACCAACCCTACTGCTGGCAACCTGTAAAACTCAATGGGAGGCTGAAAGCTGATGGCTTGAATTGTGCACCAAGTGGGACCAACATTTAGAGTCTGTTCACACATAAATGTGCATTAGACCCCTTTCACACCGAGGGCGTTTTGCAGGCGCTATAGCGTTAAAAATAGCGCCTGCAAAACGCCCTAAAACAGCTGCTGCATGCACTCCAGTGTGAAAGCCTGAGGGCTTTCACACTGGAGCGGTGCGCTGGCAGGGCGTCAGAAAAAGTCCAGCAGCTTCTTTGGAGCGGTGAACTCACCACTCCTCCACCGCTGCTCCCTATTGAAATCAATGGGGCAGCGCTGCGATACCACCAGCAAAATGCGCTCCTGCTGCGTTTTGCGGGCGGATTTGAAAAATGGATGTGCAATGCCTTCCTTTGATGTTAATATTAACGTGTGTTGACATGCGTTTATGTATGTGTTAAATTGCTATGCTTTTTGCAGGTTGTTTCCTCGGCCATCACATCCTTTTCCTGTTTGTGGGTTGAGGCTGGGTTCACACTGGTGCGATGTGGGAAACCCTGCAAATCCTGTTCGGGTTCCCACATCGCACCTGAATCGCCGGCGGTTCACACTGTCCTCTGCGAACCGCTGTGGGTGTCGATGTAAGGTAAATGACACCCCCAGATCAGTTTGCAGATCACAGTGTGAACTGTGAAATGGTGCAGGAATCGGATTGCATAGGTGTGAACACTAATGCAATCCAAATCCAGTGCGGACCAAAAAAATGGCCCTGCACCATATTAGTGCAAATGCGATTTCAGCCATATAATTTGTATGGCTGAATTTGCATTGCACAGACATTGCATGTGACCTGCACAGCAATGTGGTGCAAATCACATGCGATGTCTACAATCGAACGCAGCAAGGGAGAAAAACAGAGACAAACATTTTTGTTGAGGAGAGGCATTGGCAAACAGGATGTCTAACATTAAAGGCCTAATCGTTGTGACCTTCCTCCTCTCGGGTCCCCCACCAGCACTCCTGGCTCATCCCCTGGCTCCTGGGGGCACCCGTGCATGTCTGTTGCCAGGCCCCTTTCAGCGCTGCCCCACTGGATGCGACTGACAGTAGCAGGAGCCAATGGCTCCCACTGCTGGATCTGACCCAATGAGGAGGGAGAGAGCTGGGAGAGTCATTGCTTTGGGGTACATTGCTGGGTCGCCATTGAGCTTAGGTGAGTATTGAGGGGAGCTGCATGCAAAAGGTTTTTTACCCTCATACAAAAAGCCCTTCCGCCTTTACAACCACTTTAAAGTGCTAGTAAACCCACTTTTTCATCTTTTATGCACAGGTAAGCCTGTAATAAGGCTTACCTGTAGGTACTGTGAATATCTCCTAAACTTGCACTGTTAAGGACATATTCAGAGTGCATGCAGCCAGCGATGTCACCGACGTATGGGCTCTGAAGGTCCTGCATACTATGCCGTAAGCAGCGACTCCCATGTGTATACGCGGGAGTGACATCATCACACCCCTGGACACTTATGTAGCTGGAGGCCGCGAACCCAGAAGGAAGACCAGGTGAATATGAAAACCCTCTCAGCAGGGACAGTGTGACACTGGAGGGCTTTGTTTTAAGGCGATTGTAAAGTCTAGATTAAAAAAAAAAAAAAAATAACAAACATGTTATACTTACCTGCTCTGTTGCAGTGGATTTGCACAGGGCAGCCCGGATCCTCCTCTTCTCATATCCCTCTTCGCTGCTCCTGGCCCCTCCCTCCTGTTGAGTGCCCCCACAGGCAAGCAGCTTGCTATGGGGGCACCAGAGCCAAGCTGCAGCTCCGTGTGTCCATTCAGACATGGAGCTGCGGTTCGACCCCACCCCTTCACTCTCTCCTGATTGGCTAACTGACTTTGACAGCAGTGGGAGCCAATAGCACCAATCAGGAGGGAAGAGTACTCTCGTGGACATCGCTGAATAGAGATGGGGCACAGGTAAGTATTAGGGGGTCTGAGGAGGCTGCTGCACACAGAAGGCTTTTTATCTTAATGCATAGAATGCAATAAAGCGTTCCGCCTGGGGAAAAAAAAAAAACTAAAAAAGTTAGCAGCTACAAATACTTTAGCTGCTGACTTTTAATATATGGACACTTACCTGTCCAGGGAGCCCGCGATGTCGGCACCCCAACCTATTTTTGGATCGGCTCTCGGGTGCTGCCGCCGCCATTCATCGGAAAGGTAAACCAGCAGCGAAGACTTTCGGCTTAACAGCTGGTTCCCTACTGCGCATGTGCAAATTAGAAAGCGCTGCACTTTCTAATTTGCCCGGCGGCGGGGGAAGGAGGGGGCCAGACTTCCAAAGGACGGCGCTGTCTCACGGAAGTGGGGAAGGGTACCTGTCAAAGACAAGATCAGCAGAAGTTTCTCTGGAACAGATTGTGGTAGGGATCTCCAGAGGACGGGAGAGGCTCGGGAGAAGTCCTTGTGATGAGTAGGGGGGACAAGAGAACTAGACACCAGGGAGGTGTGGAGAGGAGCGGAGAGGACGGGTTGGGTGATATTTGGAGACAAGATTGGTGATGTTGTTCAGGGCAGAGTTCTGAATGGCTTTGTATGTTGTTAGTATTTTAAGGTACCGCTCTGTGCCTCACCCTGACCCATCAGCCTCTCGTGGATTTTTATAGGTTGTCAGCAATGGGCCTCAGTGGTTGTACCGTCCACCATAACCACGCCGGGATCTCCGGAGCTGAACATACAGGAGGCCGGTCATTGGAAGAGACCCCCTTCCTCAGGATCAGTCCTGGAGACCACAACACAGGGACAAGTACAAGGTGTCCCCATACAACCTGATTGTACAATCTCTTACCGAAACTAGGAGCCCTATCTATCCAATCAGACAGGCCCTGCACTACAGAGGTGATGGGAAGGAGATTGTATGATTGACAGAGGAAGGACATGGAGGAAAAGAATGATCTGATAGATGCAATGTCACAGTGATGACAGGTCCTCTTCTCTGCAGGCAGGCCTCAGTCACACCCGGCCGGCTCCCTCCCATCCTCCACCCATCAGGGACCAGAACAATGACAGCCGGTAGGCCCCACTCCTAACAAGCCGCCACCACCCCACCCCCACAGAACCATCACCCACCAGCTCACCAGGCTCACTACTCCCCACCGGCTCCAATCACGTCACCGCCGTACACACTTCCCGAGAACCCCGCCCGCCACCGGCCACAAACACTCCGGGATGGATGAAGTACGGAGAGCCGGAGGGACCACACAGCCAAAACAGCGCAAGGAAAATTACGTCACCCACAAGAAGTGACAGGACCGGGCTCTGACTACAAGAGCTCCAGCGATACACTTCCTGTATGTCTCCAGGATGGCTGCCATTTTACTGTATCCCAAGTCATAAGTCTTAATGAGTGAAAGTCTCCGGCATGGCAGCAAACGCCTCAGCGAAAGACTGGGAGTTCTAATGACGGTTTTTACATAATTTTCTCTACAAAATGCCTTTTTAAAAACCATTGCTTTGTGTATGTGTTTCAAATTAATGTGTTTGTATATTATATGTTATATAAATTAACATGTGTTTATACATTTTATATATTATAAATTAATATGTTTATATGTTATAGAACTAAATATATTTTTAATGTGATATTAGAAATAATTCTCTTATTTCTGGTATTTGTGATGGAGTGAGGCGTGTGAATAGCTTTTTCCTTAATGTGCTAAATGTATATATTATGTGTATTTTATTTGTATTAAATGAATACATTAATTTATAATTATTATTCTGTTTTTTCAGCATTGAAAAAAAATACTTTTTAGGCGTTAATTGGTAATTGCACTTTTCTGGAATAAAAAAAAAGCAAATAAAAAAAATGTAAATAACATTTATTTATTTTTTTGTTTACAGGTAAGTAAATGTTATTGAAATGTTTGTTATTTGCTTTTTTTAATTCCAGAATATATAGCTTATATATATATATATATATATATATATATATATATAGCATCGTCAAATTACACAGCGCTTTACATATATACAGTGCCTTTAAAAAGTATTCATACTCCTTGAAATTTTCCACATTTTGTCATGTTACAACTAAAAACGTTAATGTATTTTATTGGGATTTTATGTGATAGACCAACACAAAGTGGCACATAATTGTGAAGTGGAAGGAAAATTATAAATGGTTTTTAATTTTTTTTACAAATAAATATGTGAAAGTGTAGGGTGCATTTGTATTCAGCCCCCCTGAGTCATTACTTTGTAGAACCCCCTTTCACTGCAATTACAGCTGCAAGTCTTTTTGGGGATGTCTCTACAAGCTTTGCACATCTAGAGACATTTCTGCACATTCTTCTTTGCAAAAAATAGCTCAAGCTCTGTCAGATTGGATGGAGAACATATGTGAACAGCAATTTTAAAGACTTGCCACAGATTCTCAATTGGATTTTGACTGGGTCATTCTAACACATGAATATGCTTTGAGCTAAACCATTCCATTGTAGCTCTGGCTGCATATTTAGGGTCGTTGTCCTGCTGGAAGGTGAACCTCCGCCCCAGTCTCAAGTCTTTTGCAGACTCTAATGCCGCGTACACACGAATTCTCGTCGGAAAAGACTCTGACGGTTTTTCCGACGGAATTCCGCTCAAGCTGTGTTACCTACACACGATCACACCAAATTCCGACGGTTAATAACACAGCGGCATAAAACACCTTCGACAGCACTATAAAAGGGAAGTTTAATGCTTCCGAGCATGCGTCGAATTGTTTCCGAGCATGCGTCGGAATTTTGCGTGTCGGAATTGCATACACACGATCGGAAAATCCGATAGAAGGAACAGGTTCTCAATTCAAAGTCCGTCGGAAATTCCGATGGAAACAATCCGATGGGAGCTTTTCATCGGATTTTCCGACCGTGTGTATGCCCAACGGTCTTTTTCTGTCGGAATTTCCGACGGACTTTGAATTGAGAACCTGTTCTCAATTTTTCCGACGGAAAACCTTTCTATCGGATTTTCCGATTGTGTGTAGGCAATTCCAACACGCAAAATTCCGACGCATGCTCGGAAACAATTCGACGCATGCTCGGAAGCATTAAACTTCCCTTTTATAGTGCTAGAACGTGTTTTATGCCGCTGTGTATTGACCGTCGGAATTTGGTGTGATCGTGTGTAGGCAACACAGCTTGAGCGGAAATCCGTCGGAATTCCGTCGGAAAAACCGTCAGAGTTTTTTCCGACGAGAATTCCGATCATGTGTACGCGGCTTAAGATTGTCCTGTGTTTGGCTCTATCCATCTTCCCATCAACTCTGACCAGCTTCCCTGTCCCTGCTGAAGAAAAGCATCCACACAACAGTGTTTTCCAGTGCTAAACCTTTCATCTGAATTCTGAATTGCTGCATTTGTAAATTCCAAAATGCAATATAAAGGAATAGTAGTGGTAAAAAAAAGGACTTGTGGGTTTAACCAATCTTGTTTTTTTGTACAATTCTCCTTTAAGGGGGCGTGACAGACGGTGTGTCCTATGTCTTTGGAGTGTAGGAGGAAACCAGAGTACACAGAGGAAACCCACGCAGGCACAGAGAGAACATGCAGACTCCAGGCAGGTAGTGTCATGGTTGGTATTTGGACTGATGACCCTAGTGCTGCTAGGCAGAAGTGCTAAACACTTAGCCACTGTACTGCAATTGTTACAAAAGACAAAATGTAATTGAATGTTATTAAAAATGATCTATACTTTTCAATGTGCAGGTCTGTAATTTTCCGTAAATTTGATGCGATATGGCAACCTGTGCTGAGAAAGTACACTGAGCTGTACATATAGCATCCATACATACAGAATAAGAAGAGAGGACAAGAAATATACCCAACATACAGGAAAAGAGAAGTGGTACTGTGCAAAGTCCATACAGACAGAATAAGAACAGTGATTACAAATTACACCCAGCATACAGGACAAGAGAAGTGGTACTGTGCAAAGTCCATGCATACAGAATAACAACAGATACAGAGAATTTCCCCCAGTGTACAGGACAAGAGAAGTGGTACTGTGGAGAGTCCACACATACCAAACAAGAACAGATACCAGGAATTACACCCAGCATATAGGACAAGAGAAGTGGTGCTGTGTAGAGTCCATACATACAGAATAAGTACAGATGCTGAGCATTACACCCAACATCCAGGACATAAGAATTACTGTACAGAGTCCATACATAAAGAATAAAAACAGATACTGAGAATTTCACCCAACATACAGAACAAGTGAAGTGGTACAGTGTAGAGTGCAGACACACAGAACAAGAACAGATACAGAGAATTACACCCAGCACACAGGACATAAGATGTGGTACTGTGCAGAGTCCATACATACAATATAAGAACAGATACTGAGAATTTCACCCAACATACAGAACAAGTGAAGTGGTACAGTGTAGAGTGCATACATATAGAACAAGAACAGATACAGAGAATTACACCCAGCACATAGGACATAAGATGTGGTACTGTGCAGAGTCCATAAATACAATATAAGAACAGATACTGAGAATTTCATCCAACATATAAAAAAAAGTGTGGCATCCAAACATACAGAATAAGAAGAGATACTGAGAATTATACCAATCGTACAGGACAATAGAAATTCTACTGTGCAGAGTCTATATGTACAGAATAGGAAAAAACAAGAACTACACCCAACATACAGGGCCAGAAAAGTGTTACTGTGTAGAGTCCATACATACAGTATAAGAGTCCTTTACACAGGCAATCCAATCAGGTCCGCCTGTCAGTTTTTCAAGCGGACCTAATTGGAAGGTCCATGCACATTTATGTACCAGCGGGTGTAAACGGACTTGTGTCCGTTTACATCCGCCTACCTTTGGGTCTGATCAGGCCCACTAAAGAAAATGGAGGAGGACTGTGTCCTCTTCCGTTTGGGTGGACCGGATCAAAAGCAGCCAGGTGTAAACAGACAGCGGAGTCCATTTATTCCCGACTGCCCATAGCGGCGTCTGTCTGTGTCCTGTCTGCATAAACTAAGCGGACATGGATCCCCCCCCGCCCTTTGAGACCCACCCAGCTGGGGTGGGGGGCGGTCGAGGGGAGGGAGGTAGGGAACAAAAGTGGGGTTGCTCTTTCCGGACCTGCAGCACCAGACTGTGTACTTACTTTAGGCTGCTTTCACACTGGGCGGTGCGGGGCGGCGACGGTAAAGCAGTGCTATATTTAGCGCTGCTTTACCATCGTTTTACCCGCGGTATGCGGCCGCTAGCGGGGTGGTTTTAACCCCCGCTAGCAGCCGCAAAAGGGTTAAAAACCTCCGCAAAGCGCCGCTGCAGCGGCGGTTGCGGGCGGTATCCCCGCGGTTTCCCATTGATTTCAATGGGAAGGAGCGGTATATTAGCGGTAAATACACCGCTCCTTCACCGCTCCAAAGATGATGCTAGCAGGACTTTTTTGCGGTCCTGCTAGCGCACCGCTCCAGTGTGACACTGGAGTGAATGGGGCGGTTTTTTCAGGCGGTGTACAGGCGCTATTTTTAGCGCTGTACCGCCCCAGTGTGAAAGGGGCCTTAGAGAAGGACCACTAGCCCTGCAGTGACAATCTCTGGAGGTTGGGCTTCGGATACATAGTAACTAACATGTTTGTACACTTTGTCTGATACCCTCTCATACGTGACTGATGTTTATGAGGACCTCCCCCCCCCCCCCCCCCCCCCCCCCCCCCCGTTATTGAATGTTCAAATATAGGCTGTACTTATTTTTGTTTATCGCTGTTTTGTACCTTGTTTTTTGTTGTTTATTTTTGTTTTTTCCGCCCGAGATGGGCATTAATAAAATCTATATTTGAAAAAAAAACTAAGCGGACATGGACCTGTTATCTGCCTCACTCTGCTCTGATCACCAAGGGATCTATAAGTGGATCTGCCGCTGATTGAAGTGCAAACTGCCTGTGTGAAAGGACCCTAATGCCGCGTACACACGATCAGCATTTCGTCCAGCAAAAGACCGATGAGAGCTTTTCGTCAGAAAATGTGATCGTGCGTATGCTCCATCAGACTTTTGCTGGCCGAATTTCCGCCAGCAAAAGATTGAGAGCATGTTCTCAACTTTTCAGACGGAAAAAGTTCAGATCGGAAATTCCGATTGTCTGTAGCAATTCCGACGCGCAAAATTCCTACGCATGCTCGGAAACAATTCGTTGCATGCTCGGAAACATTGAACTTAATTTTCTCGGCTCGTCGTAGTGTTGTACGTCACCGCGTTCTTGACGGTCGAAAGTTCAGCAAACTTTTGTGTGACTGTGTGTATGCAAGCCAAGCTTGAGTGGAATTCCGTCGGAAAAAACATTCAAGATTTTTCTGACCGAAAATCCGCTCGTGTGTACGTGGCATAAGCATAGATACTAAGAATAACACCTAGCGCACAGAACAAGAGAGGTGGTACTGTGCAGAGTTCATACAGAATAAGAACAGGTACTGAGAATTACACTGACATTTACATACAAAGAACAAAACATAATGTGTATAACAAAAGAAGTAGTACTATGCACTGTCTATATGTAGATGCATTTTTCACATACAGTATCTCAAAAAAGTGAGTACACCCCTCACATATTTGTAAATATTTTATTATATCTTTTCATGTGACAACACTGAAGAAATGACACTTTGCTACAATGTAAAGTAGTGAGTGTACAGCTTGTATAACAGTGTAAATTTGCTGTCCCCTCAAAATAACTCAACACACAGCCATTAATGTCTAAACTGCTGGCAAGAAAAGTGAGTACAACCCTAAGTGAAAATGTACAAATTGGGCCCAATTAGTCATTTTCCCTCCCCGATGTCATGTGACTCCTTAGTATTACAAGGTCTCGGGTGTGAATGGGAGCAGGTGTGTTAAATATGGTGTTATGGCTCTCGCTCTCTCATACTGGTCACTGGAAGTTCAACATGGCACCTCATGGCAAAGAACTCTCTGAGGATCTGAAAAAAAAAAAATGTTGCTCTATAATCCTAGAGATTGTTGTTGCTAAAACCCCCTCTTGGTGCTAGAAGTCAGCATACTGGGTGTAAGCTAAAGGGGACACTGGCTGCTGTCCTGAAGAAGCAAAGTCCACTAAATTCCTTCTGCTACAAAGGGACTTGCTGTATTCTGTACAGCCTGATGCATAGTGCTACTGACAGTCTGCTACACAGTTCTATTGAGAAAGCTGTCCTCGTATGTGAATAGTTAATTTGAAGTATCCTACTAAGTCCCTTCTCACATCCAAGTTCTCCAAATAAAACATAAAAACACATCCCCTAGACTGGTTAATAGAGACAACGAGCGGAAGTGTGTGTGCACCTAGCTGTGTGAAAATACCATGTAACTGGCTGTGGATTAATCAGTGGGAGACCCGGGCACAAATATTCAAACGGCTCGTCTAGGGGGTAGCGCTACAAAAAAAAAAAGCCACTTTAACATCTAGGGCGATCAAGGGGTTAAATGTGTGCCTAACTATGTTTAGCATGTGTATGTGCTGTTTTTACTAAGCAATGTGCCGGTTTTCACTCCCTGCTTTGCTTGGAGAAAAAAAACGACCGATCACTGCTGTCTGTAGAGAGCCTTGTATTGTTTACCTACTCAGGGCTCCCTTATGTCATTTGCTCAGCCAATCGGCAGGTTCCGTCTATAAATCATTGGACGGGACCCGCTGATGGCCTTTTGCTGCCAGCTCAGCCGGGACGGCAGCTTTGCAAATGTAGCAAATGGCAGCTTGCGCTCCCCCTTCCCGGACATACAAAATTGAAGCCAAAACTGTTTTGTTTTCATAGGTGACGTAAGGGAGGGTTTTTTTTTTTTTTGTAGTATTTGAGATATGTAATAGTTGTCTACTATCTGGAACAGCGCTACGATTAATATTTATTTTAGTTTAAAATTTAAATGGCTACTATCGGGTTGCCATGACAATAAGAGGTGTATTTATTTCCAGCTATTTCCACCTGACTCCAGTCCTTGAGAAATCACGTGATCTGTGACGCAACGAGTCGGGAGGAGCGGGTGATTACTTCCGGTCGTGGCCGAGATTGAAAGTTCCTGTGTTTATCTTTGCTGAATACTCTGATTTTAAATGTAAGTTGCTGCTTTGAAATAAATATTTTTTACCGAATTACTACACTATGTAGATCTCTTTTTTCTTCTATGAGTTTTATATGGAGGAGAGTGGAGGAGTTTAAAGAGAACGTATTTAATATTAGAGGGAGAACACTGTTTTCTTATCCACCAACACTGCTGCTTAATCCTACTGTCCCTGATACTCCAAGGGGAAGATTGCGTGATTGGAGAGGATCTTTAGATTATTTACCAGAAATGTCATTAGACCCATTGGGGTCTTTATCTGAGGTGAGAGGCTGGGGCACACCTATGGTGGATCACTGATGGTGGAAGAGAGTGTGATTACACATTTAGGCTCCATGCACACTGAAGCTCAAAAAAACGGAAAATTGTATACTTACCTTTCCGTAATTTTCCTTTCCTGACGCATCTTCATGGCAGCACACACTGGGTTGTGACTCCGCCCCCACAACCTGACAGGATTGGATAGCTATAAAGTTGAAGGGGAGATCCCCCGCTGTATTCTCTGTATATATCATCACAAAAACGGGGTGGGAAATTGTGTGCTGCCATGAAGATGTGTCAGGAAAGGAAAATTACGGAAAGGTAAGTATACAATTTTCCGTTTTCCTGACGCCTTCATGGCAGCACACACTGGGAAATAACTCGCCAGTCGGGTGGGTGCAAGTAAAATAATGTTTATTCCTATAATGCGGAAGAATTGGCTCTAACAACGGATCTTCCAAAGTCTGACATGGACAAATGGGCAGAATCCACTTTGTAGTGAGAAATGAAAGTATGTCTGGAAGACCACGTTGCTGCTCTGCATATTGTCTCTGGTGAAACCCTGCAATATGCTGCCCAGGAGGTAGCCACTGCCCTAGTAGAATGAGCCTTGACATCTTCAGGGATCGTCAGGTGCTGAGTGGAATATGCCTTCTTAATGGCTTTGACTAGCCAGGACGCGATAGTACGTGAAGAGGCTGCTTGCCCGCGTCTGGTTCCATAGGGAATGATCATGAGGGAATCCGTCTTCCTAAAGGAGGTAGTAGCTGCCAAGTAATTAGAGATTGTTGTCTTGATATCCAACGGATGCGGTTCACCCTGATCGTTGGTGAAGGATGGCAGAATGATGTCTTGGTTGTAGTGAAAAGAAGTTACCACTTTAGGTGTGAAGCGCTCTGATGGTCTTAGAACTACTCCGTCGGGTAGAAAGACTAAGTGGGGTTCCGAGATCATTAGTGCTTGTATCTCTGACACTCTCTTAGCTGATGTTATTGCTATGAGGAATGATAGCTTCAAGGTCAGATCCCAAAGAGATATGGTTTCGAATGGAGTAAACGGAGGGTTGGAAAGAGCGTGGAGAACTACTGATAGGTCCCATGACGGAAAAACTGGTTTTCTGGGGGGTTTTATCTTTAGGCAGGCCTTTAGGAATTGTATTACCAGTGGATGGAATGCCCACCTAGTTCCCGTCTTTGCTGACAGAGCCGACACTTGCACTTTCAGGGTACTTGAGCTTAGGCCTTTGCTTACCCCTAATTGGAGAAACTCTAGGATTTGGTAAGGTTCTGGAGAGAGGTGGTTCCACCCTTTCTGTTGTGCCAAGGAGCAGAATCTCTCCCAAACCCTCATATAGATGGTATTAGTAGATACTTTCCGGGCTTGCATCAGAGTTGATATAACCTCCTGTGAACAGCCTTGCGCCCTTAGCCTAACCCTCTCAATCTCCAGGCCATCAGATGTAATCTCTCTGGTGCTGGGTGAAGAAACTGCCCCTGAGATAGAAGGTCCGGGGTCGTTGGAAGAGGAATTGGAGGTTGAAGGCTGAGTTGTAGAAGGGTCGTGAACCACGGTCTTCTCGGCCACATCGGGATTACCGCTATTACTGTTACCGACGATCTCCGAAGTCTGGACAGGAACCTCGCAATCAACGGGGTTGGAGGAAATATGTACCCCAACTTGAAGTCCCACGGGTGGATCAGGCAGTCTATTCCTTCTGCTGATGGAAATGAGCCCCTCGTCAGGAACCTGTGGCACTTGGTGTTCATTGGAGTGGCCGCCAGGTCTATTTCTGGCATCCCCCAGGCTTCTGTCAGGAGAGAAAATGCCTGCGAACTCAAGGACCACTCGTTGTTGGACAACGTTTCCCGACTTAGGTAGTCGGCTAGCATATTCTGAGCCGCTGGAACGTAAACTGCCTTTAGACTTGCCAGGTGTATTTGGGCCCATTCTAGAATGGGTCGGACTTCTTCCATCAGAGTGGTACTCCTGGTACATCCTTGCTTCTGAATGTAGGACACTGCTACCTTGTTGTCCATCCTGATCAGCACATCCTCCCCCTCTAGTAGCGGTGTAAATGCCTTTAATGCGTGGAAGGCTGCCCTGAGTTCCAAGATATTCGAGACTATCCCTTGAGCCTGAAAGGGCCATTGGCCTTGGGCTGCCCGATCTCGGAAGTGGGCTCCCCAACCGCTCTGGCAAGCATCCGAGGTGATGACTTCGGGATCTGGAGGGATTATGGGCTTGTATCTCCTGAGGTTGCTTTGACGCGTCCACCACCATACTGATCGTTTCACTGCTTCGGATACAGAGATGGTCTGATGCATCGATACTCCATCCCACTGCCTGAGAAATGAGTTCTGCAGGGTTCTCATATGCCACTGCGCCCACTGTACCATTGGTATGGTTGCGGACATGGATCCCAGAATACTCAGACAGGCTCTGGCAGGTAGGTGACTGGTGGAAAGTAGCCTCTGCATTTTCCGGATTAGAGGCTGTATCTTCTCCTGTGGGAGTTGTATCCTGTTTGTATTGGTGTTTAGATCTGCTCCCAGGAAAACCATATTTTGGGTGGGTTGTAGACTGCTCTTCTTCCAGTTGATTATCCAACCAAATTTTCGGAGAGTTGCGAGTAGAACTTCTCGGTGGTGAATCAGCGTCTCTTGATCCTCTGCTAACAGTAGGATGTCGTCCAGGTAATGGTGAATGCGTAACCCCTTTTTCCTGAGGAGTGCTATCAAGGGTAATAGAACTTTTGTAAAGGTTCTGGGTGCTGAGGAGATGCCGAATGGGAGGCACTGGAACTGAAAATGGCCTTGGTTTATGGCAAACCGGAGGAATTTTTGAAAAGCTGGATGGATTGGTATGTGAAGATAAGCGTCTGATAAATCGATTGAAAGCATCCAATCTCCCAGATTCACTGCCAGTAGTATGGACTGGAGGCTTTCCATCTTGAAGGCCTCGACCTGTATTCCTTTGTTGAGCCTCTTGAGGTCCAACACAGGGCGTAGGTCCCCTGTCTTCTTCTTTACCAAGAATAGGGGGGAGTAGAAACCTCTTCCCCTTTGACATGCTGGGACCTCCAGTATTGCCCCCTTCTGCTTCAGTTCTGCCACATAATTTATTAATAGGCTCCTTCTGTGTAGTGAGGATGGTTGTCTGGTTGCCTGGAAGTGATTCCCCGGAGGTCTGTTTATGAACCTCCACTTGTGTCCGAACTTTATTGTGGACAATGTCCATGAATCTTCTATGTGACTTGACCAGATTTGGGAGAAGTTTCTTAGCCTGGCGCCCACCTGACTGCTCCCCGGAGCCGAGTGGGCAGGCAAGATTTCAAAACGACTTCTGTTGATCCCCTGCCGGGGTGGACTTGATTTTCTGCATTCTAAGAAAAGCCGGCTTTGTGTTCTTCCAGTCCCTCCTAAATTCCCTACCAGGGCGGTAGGATCTGGCCTCTCTGTACTTATTCGGAAGGTTACGCCTGAATGCTGGCCCTTTCTGTGCCTTGGGTCTCCTATCGGAGGGAATTAACCCTGACTTTCCCCCCGTTACTTTGGAGATAGCAGAGTCCAATTTGGTGCCAAACAGATTTGTGCCGTCATACGGAATCCTGCACCAGTTCAGTTTGGATGCCGTATCGGCCATCCATGGTTTGAGCCATAGGGCTCTCCTTGCTGTCACTGATGCCAGCATAGTCCTGGCTGACGATCTTATGACGTCTACAGACGCCTCTGCTACAAAATCCCCTGCCAATCTGATTTCCTGTAGGGAGGAAATTATTTTTTCCATCTCGACGCCATCCTGCAGGTCTTTCTCTACCTTAGATGTCCATCCCGAGATGGCTCTTCCTACTGCTGCTGTAGCTATTGCAGGTCTGCAGGCACCCCCGGCTGTGGAGTAGGCCTTTTTTAACTCCAGGTCCATCTTCCGATCGAGCACATCTCGAAAGGATACCGCATCCTCAATCGGTAGGGTGACGTGGCGGGCGAGACGCATCAAAGAGGCGTCAACGGTAGGTGCGTTGGTCAAGGGGTTTATTTTTGATTCCTTCAAGGGATACATCTTGGCCAACCTGTTGGTCAGACTAGATCGTTTGTCAGACCTTTCCCATTCGTCCTTTATGAGATCTTCGAGCTCCTCTATAAAAGGGAAAGTTTCCGGATCCCTCTTTAAGTTTGGAAAATATTTCCGAACCTTTTGAGGTTCTGCCTTATCATCTTCCCAGCCGATCGCCTCTTTGACTGATTTGGCGAAAGGCTCCACCAGAGAAAAATCGAAACCTGCTGAGACGTCTTGGACCTCGTCCTCAGAACTGGGGGAATCCGAGGCCTGGGCGTGAAGTGGTTCCGCCGAGGATGTACTGGGAGCAGCTTTGTCCAATGGTGGTGCTGTGGTTTCCAGTAGCGACTCCCGCACTGACTCTCTTATGAGCTCTGTCGCCATCCTTGCATCTGCTTCCTTCTCTGTAGTGGCTTCGTTGAAGCAAGAGCGGCAAGCAAGTTTTTCCTGTAGTGCCGGGGCGCCGCATACCCAGCAGGCATTGGCTGCGGGACGGGTGTGGCGGCTTTGGTGATGCGAGGAGGGGGACCTCCTGCGATTTGACCTGCTGCGGCGGGAGCGACTGTGCCGTGAGTAGCTTCGCCGTGAGCGGCTGTGCCGGTGGCGTGAAGGGGATCTTGAACGGCTCCTGCGAGACCTCCTACTTGAGGTATGGCTTGACCTTTTCCCATGCCGGGAACTGGTGGTTCTTGATCTCGCCGGGCTGCCAAGAGAAATGCAGCATTTTAGCGATCTGGCACTCTTTTTTCTCCCCTTCAATACTTACCTACTGGTCCAGCCTCTTACCTAGTTTGCTGATGGTGGTCTGCGTGGGCAGTGGGCTCCATAGGGAGAAAAGAAGGAGACAGGGCAGTCTGGGAAAAGGACAAAATAAACTTACATATATATAGTTTCTTTCTTTCTTTCTTTTTTCTTTTTTTATATACACACATATACACATATATATATACATATATATATATATGCATACACACCCATATATACATATACATACACACTTTTCTTTTTTTTTTTTTTTTTTTTTAATTTGCGTTTTAAAAATTAATTATTTAATTTAAAAACCAGGGTGAACAATAACTGCGCTAGTTATATAACACAAGTGAAAAGAACAAGCAGCCAACACAATTTGTGATCAACAAACAAAAACAACATAAAAAACCGAAATGTGGCGCTGTGATGAGGACAGACTTAATAGATAAAGTCTATATATAAAGTTCAAATGTGATGTTAGCAGTCCATCAATCGAACAGAAATAGTGCTATGTGAAGACAAAAACTTCTATCACAGAATACTGGTGCGTATAAATAACCTTCCTGGGATAAGAAGGTGGTGCATAAATCCAACTAAGAGTGTTTGTATCTGCTTACCAGATAGAAGCAGAAAAAAGGCGATGTTAATCACGTGCAGACATGAGGGAAGTGAATGAAGGTCTAATGAACCCGAAGATGTGATCGAATCCAGTACTCATCGGTGGAATATAGGAGCCCAAAATTCCTCAGCCAAATGATTCCTCAGCCAAATCAGACGTGAACTAGGAAAAAAAAACTCTCCCACGGGTTGGAGGAAGAGAGTAACAACAATAGTGAAGCCCGCCAGCTGAAGTTTAACAATTTTATTGGTAATCTACTTACATCAAGGTCAAAACATCAGGGCATGGATAAAAAACAGTTCCGCATACTTGCATCAGCCCGCCTGACATGTTTCATCCTACAACGGATATCATCAGAGGCGTGGCCAATGCAGCAAGTAGGCGGATATAAATAGCAAATACCTGGGTTCAATCACTCATATGATAGGATGGTCGAACGAATAATTTAGATGGAGGTGTAACTCTGAATACAAGTAATCCTGATGACCAGCTGGCATTGGTGAATCAGGGAGAGGAATCACCAGTGTGAGAGATACCTAATGTGATTCCTCTCCCTGATTCACCAATGCCAGCTGGTCATCAGGATTACTTGTATTCAGAGTTACACCTCCATCTAAATTATTCGTTCGACCATCCTATCATATGAGTGATTGAACCCAGGTATTTGCTATTTATATCCGCCTACTTGCTGCATTGGCCACGCCTCTGATGATATCCGTTGTAGGATGAAACATGTCAGGCGGGCTGATGCAAGTATGCGGAACTGTTTTTTATCCATGCCCTGATGTTTTGACCTTGATGTAAGTAGATTACCAATAAAATTGTTAAACTTCAGCTGGCGGGCTTCACTATTGTTGTTACTCTCTTCCTCCAACCCGTGGGAGAGTTTTTTTTTCCTAGTTCACGTCTGATTTGGCTGAGGAATCATTTGGCTGAGGAATTTTGGGCTCCTATATTCCACCGATGAGTACTGGATTCGATCACATCTTCGGGTTCATTAGACCTTCATTCACTTCCCTCATGTCTGCACGTGATTAACATCGCCTTTTTTCTGCTTCTATCTGGTAAGCAGATACAAACACTCTTAGTTGGATTTATGCACCACCTTCTTATCCCAGGAAGGTTATTTATACGCACCAGTATTCTGTGATAGAAGTTTTTGTCTTCACATAGCACTATTTCTGTTCGATTGATGGACTGCTAACATCACATTTGAACTTTATATATAGACTTTATCTATTAAGTCTGTCCTCAATTATTTAATTTACTCAAGTATTTGCATATACATACACACTTTTTTATTTTATGCACCTGTTACTTGGGGCTCTAGGAGATTTACCCAGATAGGGGCTTACCTTGAGTCTTTTAGAAGTCTATTTGTTGCAGAGCAGTAAATCTTCTTGCTTCCTTTCAGCATGCAGAGTTGCACAGGGATTTCACAGGAGAAGTTCCGTTTTTAAATCTGGCGCCATTGCGGCGCCCAAATGACGTTTCCGCGCATGCGCAGATGCGTCCCGAGTGTCCCTGCGCCATCTTGGATCAGGGCATAATACACCGAAGGTACAGCGGTGTCTTTCCCGACCCTGTAATGCGCATGGGCGATGCGGGGACGCGCCGGCTTACCACACCGACGCTCGAGCAACAGGACAACAAGGGCCAGCAAGCCCAATGTAAGTGACATTGTTTATATGTTTTATTCCTATAATAATCGGCCACACTCCTTCATGCGGCACATACTGTTATTGGGAAGATTAGAGACTTATCCCAGACATAAGCCAAACAACAGGAAAATAAGTCATCCAGGTAAATGGGGAAAGAGAAGGTAAAGATAAGGGAGCCCACTGCAAAATTAAAGCTTCTTTAAAGCTTGTTTTACTTGCCGGAATCCTCGACGCCCCCTGAGACCACCAGAATGGGGGTTCCCTCCATAGAAGCTCCTTTAGAGACTGTACAGGAGGGACTTCCAAACAGGAGAGGCTTGAACCTGCTGGGGCGATTGCGGTAAGAGGCTTATTTCATCTGTCGTAGGAGAAAATGTCCGTCCAACCTGTTCAGGTGAGGAAAAAAAGGAGAATACAGCGGGGGATCTCCCCTTCAACTTTATAGCTATCCAATCCTGTCAGGTTGTGGGGGCGGAGTCACAACCCAGTGTGTGCTGCCATGAAGGCGTCAGGAAAGCTTTTTCTGGACGCCAGATTGCTGGCAGAAAACGCTGGTTGAAAAACTTGCTTTTTACAACGTTTTGTACTAGAGTTTATGAGCGTTTATTAGTGTTAGCGTTTATGGGCGTTTTTAATAAAAATACACAGAGGACACTCCAAAAATCCCACAATGCATTCCAAACTCCCCCAATGCATTGAAAAAATAGAACGCCGAACGCTAATTAACGCGCGTTCATGAGCGTTTATCAGCGTTTGGCTTTTTTTGGCGGTGAAAAACTGCACTTTGAACGCAAATTTCTGGGGTTCAGAAAAAAGCCCATAAACTCCACTGCTCATTAAAGCTAAAAAACGCCCATGTGTGCAAGGACACATAGGCTAACATAGAGTGGAGTTTATGGGCTTTTTAAAAAAACGCCCAAACTCCAATAAACTGCAGTTTATGAGCTTCAGTGTGCATGGAGCCTTAGGATTGGATGAACTTTCTATGAGGCAGAATGAGTCTTTTGAACGGTTCATTTTTTTCCAGATGTTTTTGGAAAATGTGGAAAGAAATTGAAAAAGCTTTTTTTTTTACACAAAGTTGTCCATTTAGGATATTTTAAGATATTTCTAACACATAGCATGTATATAGAAAAAATTACACCCCAAAATACATTCCGCTACTCCTTCCGAGTATGGCGATACCACATGTTTGAGACTTTTACACAGCCTGGCCACATACAGAGGACCAACATTGAAGTAGTACCTTCAAGCGTTCTAGGAGCATAAATTACGCATTTCATTTGATTCCTACCTATCACACTTTTGAAGGTCCTGGAGCACCAGGACAGTGGAATTACCCACAAAATGACCCCATTTTGGAAAGAAAACACCCCAACGTATATACTATGAGGCATGGGCTGCAAATAGGTACTGGGGTACTCTGATGGCCTGGTGACATGTACTCGGGTACTCTGATGGCCTGGTGACAGGTACTGGGGTACTCTGATGGCCTGGGGACTGGTATTCGGGTACTCTGAAGGGCGGTGACAGGTACTCAGGTACTCATATGGACTGTGACAGGTACTCGGGTACTCATGTAGACTGTGACAGGTACTCAGGTACTCATATGGACTGTGACAGGTACTCGGGTACTCAGATGGACTGTGACAGGTACTCGGGTACTCAGATGGAATGTGACAGGTACTCGGGTACTCTGATGGACTGTGACAGGTACTCAGGTTTTTATATATAGACTGTGACAGGTTGCAAATAGGTACTCGGGTACTCTGATGGCCTGGTGACATGTACTCTGGTACTCTGATGGCCTGGTGACATGTACTCGGGTACTCTGATGGCCTGGTGACATGTACTCGGGTACTCTGATGGCCTGGTGACAGGTACTCGGGTACTCTGATGGCCTGCTGACAGGTACTGGGGTACTCTGATGGCCTGGTGACTGGTATTCAGGTACTCTGAAGGGCGGTGACAGGTACTCAGGTACTCATATGGACTGTGACAGGTACTCGGGATGGACTGTGACAGGTACTGGGATGGACTGTGACAGGTACTCGGGTACTCAGATGGTCTGTGACAGGTTTAGTGATCGGCTGTGAAAGGATCACAGCCTATCCCGTTGGTAAACAGCCGGCGCAATGGCGATGGTAATGGCGCGCATTCCCTGTTTAATGGGAGGACGTCATATGACGCCCTCCCGCAACAAGAGCCGCGCTGCCTGGCCATCATATGACAGCCAGCGGTCGGCAAGCAGTTAAAGACTTGCTTGGCTGACATCCCTTCTGGCTCCAGATCCTGTTTGCTGTTCCACTACACTGACTTTCTGGCTTGGCTGACTATCCGTTCCGGTTACCAAACTTTGGCTATGTTTTGACTACATTTGTTCTATTTACTTTTATTATTGAACAAGTGTGATTTAACTGTACTTCTGTCTCGGTCTGATTTCATGGTTTCTGACAGGATCCTTATTCACTTTTGCACATGCACTTTTGTACACTTTAATTACATTTTGGACTATTTATGGATTTGTTGTTTATTGATTTTGTTATTTTATGTTTTTGCACTACTCACTTTTTTTGTACCTATTAAGTTAGTGCCACATTATTTTATTTACTCCCATGGATGAAATGTTATTAGGTGCTGCACTCCCATGGATGGGTTACTAGTTGCTGCACTCCCATGGCTGGGTTACTAGTTGCTGCACTCCCATGGATGGGTTACTAGTTGCTGCACTCCCATGGCTGGGTTACTAGGTGCTGCACTCCCATGGATGGGTTACTAGTTGCTGAACTACCATAGATGGGTTACTAGGTGCTGCACTCCCATGGATGGGTTACTAGTTGCTGCACTCCCATGGCTGGGTTACTAGTTGCTGCACTCCCATGGCTGGGTTACTAGTTGCTGCACTCCCATGGATGGGTTACTAGTTGCTGAACTACCATAGATGGGTTACTAGGTGCTGCACTCCCATGGATGGGTTACTAGTTGCTGAACTACCATAGATGGGTTACTAGGTGCTGCACTCCCATGGCTGGGTTACTAGTTGCTGCACTCCCATGGCTGGGTTACTAGTTGCTGCACTCCCATGGATGGGTTACTAGTTGCTGAACTACCATTGATGGGTTACTAGGTGCTGCACTCCCATGGATGGGTTACTAGGTGTTGCACTCCCATGGATGGGTTACTAAGTGCTGCATTTCTTCTGGCGTCATTAGGACTACATTCCTCCTTGTGGCCCAGTGGTCTTCCTATATTTGGTAAGTTGTCGGTATGACGAAGTTACTGATTTAACTTATCATTCTCTCTGGTCTAGTTAAAAGAGGAAATTGCCTCAGTACTTCTCTTTTCTTCTTACAGCTGGAAAATGAAAATGAGAAGAGCCATCGAAGCCTCAGAGCAAAGTCACAACCTGCACTGCGAGCACACTGAAGTTCACCGATATGAGGGGGTAAGAATCCTTCTACTAATGACTTCTAATGCAGAATAGTATATTGTAGACTTCTGTAGTCTGGAGAAGGTGATAGTGAAATCAGCTGCTGCTAATAGACTCCAATACCCAGTGCAGAAACATTGTGTGCATATGGCGGGGAGAGTGGGGAAGGATTACTGTTACTGGATGGGAAGGGCTGAGGATTGTTGTTGGAGGGTTCCCCACTCCTTGCTTCTGCAGCAATATATATTTTTTGTAGTAAAATACATTTATGAGTAAAATCTTCACCAGTGCTACACTATCATCTTATTCACTGATATAAAATTAGCAGTCCTGAGGAAGCTGGAAATCCGCCAGACGCGCCAACTGATGCTAGCATGTGGACACAATCTTGTCATGTAAAGTTTTCAAGCTTGTTTTTAACCACCTCAGTACAGTGCATTTTCACCCCCTTCCTGACCAAGCCATTTTTCAGCTTTCAGCGCTGTCGCACTTTGAATGACAATTGCGCGGTCATACAATTCTGTACCCAAATGAAATTGTTATCATTTTTTCCCCACAAATAGAGCTTTCTTTTGGTGGTATTTGATCACCTCTGCGTTTTTTATTTTTTGCGCAATAAACAAAAGAAGAGCGACAAATTTAAAAAATATATATTTTTTTACTTTTTGCTATACTAAATATCCCCAAAAAATATATAAAAAAAACATTTATTTTTCTCAGTTTAGGCCGAAACGTATTCTTCTACATATTTTTGGTAAAAAAAATCGCAATTAGCGATTATTGATTAGTTTGCGCAAAAGTTATAGCGTTTACAAAATAGGGGATAGTTTTATAGCATTTTTATTAATATTTTTTTTTTTTACTAGTAATGGCGGTGATCAGCGATTTTTATTGTGACTGCGACATTATGGCGGACACATCGGACATTTTTGACACATTTTTGGCACCATTGTCATTTATACAGCAATCAGTGCTATTTAAATGCATTGATTCCTGTATAAATGACACTGGCAGTGAAGGGGTTAACCACTAGGGGGCGGGGAGGGGTTAATATGTTCCCTGGGAGTGATTCTTACTGTGGGGGGAGGGGACTCACAAGGGGAGGAGACCGATCGGTGTTTCTCTGTACAGAGAACACACCATCGGCTCCTCTCCTCTGACAGGACCATTGATCTGTGTGTTTACACACACAGATCCACGGTCCCGCTGTGTTACCGGGCAAACGCAGGTGCCCAGCGGACATCGCGGCCGCTGGGCATGCGCATCGGGTGCCCAGTAGGGTTGCCACCTGTCCGGTTTTGACCCGGACAGCCCGGGTTTTGACACATGTGCCCAGGTTTCAACCCGCCCGAAACCCGGACACATATTCAACCATCCTCTGGCCCCAGCGGCAACATCTTTAGTGGGGCATCCCGATTCCCGTGCCCGCCACCTTCAATCTCACTGTGCTGTGCGAGTGTGCGAGAGCTGGGCAGCGGGAGCCGGATCGGGCACCTTGTTATTGCCGGAATATGTCATGTGCCGTGCGGGCGGCGTTTGTGATTGGCCTGGTGGACTGGTCAAATGTGGAGGCGGGGCTGGACTGTGGGTGATCGTGGCCGCCTGGAGTCCCGCCTCCCTGCCTGGCGCGCGCTGTCTCCTGGCTGAGGTGAGGTCTCTCTGTCATCTTATCTACCACCCGCCTGTCTGTCAGCCACCCCTTGTCCGATACCACCTCCCCTGTCAGATACCCCCCTCCCCCGTCAGATACCCCCCCTGTCAGATACCCCCCTCCCCCGTCAGATACCCCCCCTGTCAGATACCCCCCTCCCCCGTCAGATACCCCCCCTGTCAGATACCCCCTCCCCCGTCAGATACCCCCCCTGTCAGATACCCCCCTCCCCCTGTCAGATACCCCCCCCTGTCAGATACCCCCCTCCCCCTGTCAGATACCCCCCCTGTCAGATACCCCCTCCTTTGTCAGCTACCCCCTCCCCTTTGTCAGCTACCCCCCCTCCCCTCCGTCAGCTACCCCCTCCCCTCTGTCAGCTACCCCCTGCCAGCTACCCCCCTCCCCTGTCAGATACCCCCTCCCTTGTCAGCTACCCCTCCCCTCCGTCAGCTACCCCTCCCCTCCATCAGTTACCCCCTCCCCTCCGTCAGCTACCCTCCTCCCCTCTGTCAGCTCCTATCCCCTCCCCTCAGTCAGCTACCCCCTCCCCTCCGTCAGCTACCCCCTCCCCTCCATCAGCTTCCCCCTCCCCTCCGTCAGATACCCCCTCCTCTGTCAGCTACCCCCTCCCCTCTGCCCTCTGTCAGCTACCCCCTGCCCTCTGTCAGCTCCCCCCTGCCCACTGTCAGCTACCCCCTCCCCTCAGTCAGCTACCCCCTCCGTCAGCTACCCCCTCCCCTCCGTCAGCTACCCCCCCTCCCCTCTGTCAGCTACCCCCTCCCCTCTGTCAGCTACCCCCCTCCCCTCTGTCAGCTACCCCCTGCCCTCTGTCAGCTACCCCCTGCCATCTGTCAGCTCCCCCCGCCCTCTGTCAGCTCCCCCCTGCCCTCTGTCAGCTACCCCCTCCTCTCTGTCAGCTCCCCTCCGTCAGCTACCCCCCCTCCCCTCCTCTGTCAGCTACCCCCTCCCCTCTGTCATTTCCCCCCTCCCCCTCTCTCATCTCCCCCCTCCCCTCTGTCAGCTACCCCCCTCCCCTGTCAGATACCCCCTCCCTTGTCAGCTACCCCTCCCCTCCGTCAGTTACCCCCTCCCCTCCGTCAGCTACCCTCCTCCCCTCTGTCAGCTCCTATCCCCTCCCCTCAGTCAGCTACCCCCTCCCCTCAGTCAGCTACCCCCTCCCCTCCATCAGCTACCCCCTCCCCTCCGTCAGCTACCCCCTCCTCTGTCAGCTACCCCCTCCCCTCTGCCCTCTGTCAGCTACCCCCTGCCCTCTGTCAGCTACCCCCTGCCCTCTGTCAGCTACCCCCCCCCCACTGTCAGCTACCCCCTCCCCTCAGTCAGCTACCCCCTCCCCTCTGTCAGCTACCCCCCTCCCCTCTGTCAGCTACCCCCCTGCCCTCTGTCAGCTACCCCCTGCCCTCTGTCAGCTCCCCCCTGCCCTCTGTCAGCTCCCCCCTCCTCTCTGTCAGCTACCCCCCCTCCTCTGTCAGCTACCCCCTCTCCTCTGTCAGCTACCCCCTCCTCTCTGTCAGCTACCCCCCTCCTCTGTCAGCTACCCCCCTCCTCTGTCAGCTACCCCCCCTCCTTTGTCAGCTACCCCCCTTCCCTGTCAGCTACCCCCTCCCCTCTGTCAGCTACCCCCCTCCTTTGTCAGCTACCCCCCTCCCCTCTGTCAGCTACCCCCTTCCCTGTCAGCTACCCCCTCCCCTCTGTCAGCTACCCCCTCCCCTCTGTCAGCTACCCCCCTCCTCTCTGTCAGCTCCCCCCTGCCCTCTGTCAGCTCCCCCCTGCCCTCTGTCAGCTACCCCCCTCCCCTCTGTCAGCTACCCCCCTCCTCTCTGTCAGCTCCCCCCTGCCCTCTGTCAGCTCCCCCCTGCCCTCTGTCAGCTACCCCCCCCCCCTCTGTCAGCTACCCCCCTCCTCTGTCAGCTACCCCCCCTCCTCTCTGTCAGCTACCCCCCTCCTCTGTCAGCTACCCCCCTCCTCTGTCAGCTACCCCCCTCCCCTCTGTCAGCTACCCCCCTCCCCTCTGTCAGCTACCCCCTCCCCTCTGTCAGCTACCCCCCTCCTCTGTCAGCTACCCCCCTCCTCTGTCAGCTACCCCCCTCCCCTCTGTCAGCTACCCCCCTCCTCTGTCAGCTACCCCCTCCCCTCTGTCAGCTACCCCCCTCCTCTGTCAGCTACCCCCCTCCCCTCTGTCAGCTACCCCCCCCCCTCTGTCATATACCCCCCTCCCCTCTGTCAACTACCCCCTTCCCTCTGTCAGCTACCCCCAAACAGCACGCATTCCCCCCTTCTTCCCCCGCTTGAGGGCCTCTGGACTGGTGTCCTAGCAACCAGGGACGCTTTTGCAGGCGAAAGCATGGTATTACAGACTCCGCTCTACTGACATCATCTTCTGCTCCACTGGATGACAGTGTCCACTTTTAAGGTAGGCTTGTTCCATATTTGAACTGACATTTCTTTTATTAATTAAATCATATTTTATGGGTACACGAATGCTTTTGTTTTGTTTAATCATGCCCCTTTAAGTCCTCTTACTTTTAATGCAATTTGTCCACAGCCACTGTTCACTGTAGCACACCTCATTACTACTCTCTTTTGGTAACCTAAAAGGTGTCCCAGGTATTTTACAATCCTATAGCGTGTACTAGAAAAAAATTGCTGTGTGCCGCAAAAGTGTTCGGGTTTGGCTTGAAGAAAAGGTGGCAACCCTAGTGCCCAGTGACACGGCGAGCGCGCGCTCCCTGGAGTGCACTGAAGGGGAGGACGTCATATGACGCCCTCCCGCGCTGAGAGCTGCGCCGCCTGGCCGTCAATTGACAGCCGGCGGTCACAAGGTGGTTAAAGAACAAGTGGATTTTAAAGAGTATCTGTAATAAAGGGGTTGACTTACTAAAGACAAATATACTGTGCACTTTGCAAAGTGCAGTTTAACTCTGCAAGAGCAGTTTCTCCAGAGCTTAGTAAATGAGTAGCATAGGGACTGTATTCATCACTCATAAGGTAAGGGTTAACTTGGCTTTTAATTAAGGTAAATCTGTACTTTTCCCATTTGGGGTTCAATCATATCTGACCTCCAACCTTCCCTTCATTCTTGCACAGTTGTACAGGCTTCTCTCCTGTACTGAAATGGCTTACTCTGATTTCACTTCACACTGTGAGCTTCTCACCATGTGCATTAGAAGCTGCAAAAGGTCAGATAGAGCCCGTCATTTCCTCCAACATCATCTAACGCTTTCCTCCCCAGAAGGGGGCTCAGTAACACATGCAGGCATTACCTTGGGTTATCTGCAGAAAAATACATCCTGCCTCGAAAACACCCACTCCTGCAGACTGACACCCACTCATTAAAGCGATAGTAAACAAAAAAAAAAACAATTGGGCCCCAGACAGTTTAAGTAATAATGTGCTAGTATGCGTCGCATACTAGCACATTATGACAGACTTACCTGAAAACGAAGCCCTTCAACGGGTGTTACATGTTATGAATGCAGCCCCCCCCCTCCCCCCCCATGGCTTTGTACAGCTACTGATGACCTTCAGCTTGTATTTGTGTTTTTTTCCCTTTCTCTTGTAGAATTGATCTTATTTTTTTTTTTGTGTGCTTATGATTTAAATTTCTTATTTTACAAAAAAACACCTTAAAGCTGAAGTATATCGCTTACTCTTTTCTTGTTGAAGTACTTTATACAAGATTACCAGAAAACATTGAATGTAGTGAGTAAAGAGGAACTGCAGTCTGCTTACATAATTTGTAATAAAAACATCTTTGCCATTCTGACTCCCTCCAACCACTTTGCATGTTATTTTATATATACTGTGATTCTGTACTTGCCAAATATGCTGCAGAAATCTCCCTCCACTGAGTCTGGCTGCAATCATTTTAACTGTGGGCAGCTGAAGCTGCTGCCTGTTCACTTCCTGGATGTACACAGACACACAGAGGCACCCCAGCAGGATAGGAAGCAGCAGAGAGACTGCGGGAGGAAGATGGAGAGACTGATTCTTCTATATGCAGCCACCCCCACCGCTCCTCCTATCCTGCTGCCCTCCCCCCCCCCTGCTCTCCAGCCTTCCCTCCCTGTGTCTTCTAGCCCCCCAGTGCTCTTCACCTCCCCTATGCTCTCCAGCCCCCCCCTAGTGCTCTCTGCCTCCCCCTTGTGCTCTCTGCTGCCCCCCTGTGCCCTCTGCCTCCCCCTTGTGCTCTACAGCCCCTCCAGTGCTCTCTGCCTCCCGCTTTGCTATCCGCTGCCCCCCTGTGCCCTCCGCCTCTCCCGCCCAGTGCTTTCCAGCCCCCAGAGCTCTCTAGCCCCTCCAGTGCTCTCTGCCTCCCCCCTGTGCTCTCCACCCCCCCCCCATGCTCTCCGCTGCCCCCTGTGCCTTCCGCCTCTCTCCCAGTGCTCTACAGCCCCCTGTGCGCTCCACCTCCCTCCATGCTCTCTGCTGCCCCCCTGTCCCCTCCGCCTCTCCCCCAGTGCTCTCCAGCCCCCTTGTGCTCTTCACCTCCCCCCATGCTCTCCGCTGCCCACATGTACCCTCCACCTCTCCCCCTCTCCCCCCAGTGCTCTCCACCACCCCCCCTGTGCTCTCCACCACCCCCCCCCCCCTGTGCTCTCCACCTCCCCCCAGTGCTCTCCACCTCCCCCATGTGCTCTCCGCCTCTCCCCATGTGCTCTCCAGCCCCCCTGTGCTTTCCACCTCCCCCAGTGCTCTCCACCTCCCCCTAGTGGTCTCCAGCCCCCCCTGTGCTCTCCACCTCCCCCCATGTGCTCTCCAGCCCTCCTGTGCTTTCCACCTCCCCCGTGCTCTCCACCCCCCCCCCCCATGCGCTCTCCGCCTCTCCCCCAGTGCACTCCAGCCCCCCTGTGCTTTCCACCTCCCCTCTGTGCTCTCCACCTCCCCCATGCGCTCCGCTGCCCCCCTGTGCTCTCCACCTCCCCCTGTGCTCTCCAGCCCCTCCCCCCTGTGCTCTCCACCCCCGTGCTCTCTGCCCCCCATGCTCTCCTGCCCTCCCTGTGCTCTCCGCCCCACCCATTGTTTTTGCTGATTTTGAGGGACTGTCCCTGATTTGGAGCAATGTCCCTCTGTCCCTCATTCCTCCTCCTTTGTCCCTCATTTTGGTCTGATCCATATATATGTATATAAAATGCACTTTTTATCTATCAAAAAGTGTTTTCCAGCGCTAAACCTTTCATCTGATTTCTAAATTGCTGCATTTGTAAATTCCAAAAACCAATATAAAGGAATAGTAGTGGTAAAAAAAGCACTTTTTGTGTGTTTAACCAATCTTGTTTTTTTATACAATTCTCCTTTAAGGGGGTGTGGCAGGGTGTGTGTCCCATGCCTGCATACTTTTGCTGATAGGTGTCCCTCATTCCCATCTCAAAAAGTTGGAAGGTATGCAATAGATTTTGGGGAAATATAATCTCCTGATTACCCTCCTCTGTATTCATGTGATTGGAATGACATCATCAGTTTATATCCTATAATGAACCTACAATACGCAGTCTGCTTTCATTTCCTGTGTACATGGACCACATTATCCCAACCACGATGTAACTTGTAGCAGTGACACAGAGATGCAGCGTGACTGTCCTCCATTATATCCCACCAGCCAATAGTCATCTTCCTGTCCATCATGTGACTACCTGGAAAGTATCTGTGATAAAAAGAGGAACATTGTAAACTGACACAGAGCCTTTATTATGGGACCATGAGGAAGTGGCATCTACAAGGCCCAGCATATCCAGGAATCCTCAGGATGACGATGACACTAACGGTTTACTTTGATAAACTACTAGCTGCTCTACCGAAAAATATCCTGGGGCTTATAGAGGGGCACAGGGATCTGATTTGTCTTCTTTTTTTTTATAGTTTAAAGCTTTAGCTTCTAGAAATCATAATTGTTTTATCTCATTATCAGGAATGAGCGGAGTCAGAATTGTTTTTGTAGAAGAATTTCTGTGTTATTCTTTACAGAAATCTGTTGAGCCAGATGGTGCTTGCAGGGCCATCCACATATCGAATTTCAACCTAAAAAATAATCCTAATGGTAACCAGTGTTGGTCATCTTACTTTAAAAAAGTAATTAGTTAAGTTACAAATTACTTCCCCCCAAAAAGTAATTGCGTTAGTAACTCCGTTACTACATTGGAAAAGTAATTAGTTATGCAGCAAAGTAACTGACTTTTTTTTTTTAAATATTCTATACGTGTAACTAAGGGGCGGGTCTAGTATTACTGTAAGCAAGGGGCGCATTTATTATTATTTTTATATATCGTGTAAGCAAGGGGCTGCTCTATTAGTACTCTAACCAAGGGGCATATCTGTTATAGCGTGTAAGCAAGGGGCGGGTCTATTACTATTATATCGTGTAAGAGGCGGATGGCTACAGAAGAGGGTGAATGTTAAATTAATGGGCAGAGCTCGATATATAACAATAATAATAAATGCGCCCCTTGGATACAGTAATACTAGACCCACCCCTTACACGATAGACGCCCCTTGCAGAGTAGCACGAGCATCGGGAGCGTGCGGCACCGCCTCGTACAATTACATGTTAACTGCGCGGTGTAGAGTTTACTCAGAGCTGTTTAGGTTCGGCAATTTTCGGAAGCTCCATAGTCCTTCGTACTGCGCAAGCCCTGCGCCTGCGCAGTACAGGGGGTCCTTATCCGGCGGGGGAACTTTTTCGTCAGGACACCGGAATTACACTACTGCCATCTAGTGGCATCTAGTGGCGGTAGATGTAAGTTGGGGGGGGATGGGGGTGGAACTACAAAACCAAGAATACATACATACATCTGAAATCCCACCAAGCCTCCACCCCCTCCCTCCTGTCCCCCCCGTGCCCCCCACCCTCCCCATCCACGTCCGCTGTTTTGTTATTGTGTGTTGGCCCTTTCTCCCAAGTGTCTTCTTCTGCCCTTAACGTCTGCCTTCCCTCGGGGTCATCAGTTGTCACAGCTGCACTCGCAAAGCCTCCCTGTAGCTCCAGGACCTCTTGAATTTTCTCCAGCTCTCCCATTTGGCCCTCGTGGCCTCTCTGTCCTCTTCCCCGATGTGCAACACACATTCCATCATGTAGGTAGATTCCACTGCGTCAACCCATTCCCATAAGGGTGGGCTTTCCTTGTCCTTCCACCTCCTTGGAATTACCTTTTTAGCCGCATTGAGCAGATGGGGGATCAGTGAGCCTTTATATTGCCTGATTTCCTTCGATGTGGCATGCATCCCAGAATTTTTTAATTTTCGCACACTCCCACCATAAATGGCCCATTGTACCCCTTTGGTCGCATCCCCTCCAGCAGTTTGCGGGTGTATCCGCCTGGTAATTACTAACCCTATCCGGGGTTCTATACCACCTAGCCATGCACTTATAATTTGTTTCTGCAGTCTTCGCATCTACGGCTGACCCATGTGCTAATTTTAAGATTTTCTTACTTGTGCCTATCTCTGGTCTATCTATTTCTAATAAGAGTTTATAGATTCTAGATATTCTTTTTTTTTTTGGAATGGATTTCCCATTCAGGTCCTAGCCTCCCTTAATGGGCTAGGGAGGGAGCCCACAAAGTGGGTGAATGCCATCCATCTATGGAAAAAGCCTCATTGTTCTGTAACTCGTGCAGTGTAATAACCATGAGGGGAAAAGTAATCAGTTAGATTATATGTGTTTTTTCTCCTAGTGTCCGGTTTTTCGGAGGATTCCACACAATCCTCCCCAGCCTAACTTCACTCAGTGCTTCTTCCAAACTAACCCATCTTTTAGTGTTGCCTATTTTACCCCATTCTGCGATTCTCAGTAGTGCTATGGCGTGGTAGTAACTTTCTAAGTCTGGGACCGCGAGACCACCCTGACTTTTGTCTTGTTTTAGAACTTGAAGGATATTCTATGTTTTTTATAATTCCATATGAAATTCATATGATAGCTCTTAATTTACCGAGGTACTGTTTTGGGAGCGGGAGGGGGAGCATCTGAAATTTGTATGTGATGACTGGTAAGATCATCATCTTAACCGAATTGATCCTGCCTGTCCAGGATAAAATTTTTTCCCTTCAGCTCTTGGCATTTTTTTTTTATGTCTTCTAGGAGCGGGATATAATTTATTTTGTATAATTTCCTCGAGTTGTTAGCCAGTTCTATTCCTAAGTATTTTATCCTTTTTTTCTAAATGTAATCAGTTAGATTACTCGTTACCCTCTAAAGTAAGTAAAAGAGAAGAAAAAAGCATCTGGAAATGCATCAAAAATGCACCAGAATGCATCCAAAATGCATTAAGAACACGCATCCGGAATGCATTTTTGTGGTGTAAACCATGTTAATCCTAACACTTACCTTAACACTAATGCTAACATTATCCCTAATGCTAAACACTAATCCTGATGCTAACCTTAGTACTTTGTTTATAAGCAATGTCACGTGATCCCTATGTCACAGTGGTTACTTTGTTTATTTACCTCCGATATACTCTGATTTCAAAATGATCAAAAATGATTGAACAAAAAGTTAAAACTTACAGAAAGGAGGAAATGTAATCAGGAGGATGACATACAACGAGGTGATGATGGTATCATGTCATGTTGATGGTCTTCTTTAATCTTAATGAGAACCTGTCACCACGAGTTTATCCAGGATTCAGACTTTGATTTTATTAGAAAGCAGTCACAGAAGGAGTAGTAAATTCCACCCCTGCCAGCATACTATAGAGTAATACCCTTGCATTTTGTTTGAAAGCAGTGGTCTCTCTGCATAGGTCTGACAAGTTAGAGCTCTCAAGTCCACAAAGCCAATACTCCCTTCTGCTTGTAGAGCTTTGACTCAATAGAGTGCATGCTGGAGCTCTGCTGAGAGACCACTGCTTCCACAGAGAAAGCAAAGGACATTCTTTGCAGCTTGCTGGCAAAAGATTTTGTACCCAGCCTGTGGCTGCTTTGTAAAGAAAACAAAAGGGCCTCGGCAGAGGGACCACTGCTTCCACACATGCTTCTCTGCAGCATGCTGGCAGAAGATAGATGTTTTTACTCAGGCTGTGGCTGCCTTCTGAAGAAAGGAAACTGTAATGCCGTGTATACACGATCGGAATTCTCGTCGGAAAAAGCTTTGACGGTTTTCTCGACGGAATTCCGATGGAATTCCGCTCAAACTGTCTTGCCTACACACGGTCACACCAAATTCCGACCGTCAAGAACACGGTGACGTACAACACTACAACAATCTGAGTTCAATGCTTCCGAGCATGCGTAGGAATTTTGCGTGTCAGAATTGCTACAGATGATCGGAATTTCCGATAGAAACCTTTTCCGTCTGAAAAATTGAGATAATGCCCTCAATTCTTTGCTGTCGGAAATTCGGCCAGCAAAATTCCGATGGAGCCTACACACGGTCGCATTTTCCGATGAAGAGCTCTCACCGGTCTTTTTCTGGCCAGAATTCCGATCGTGTGTACGCGGCATAAGACTCTACACACCTTTTGTATGTACCATGAACTACTTCTTTAGTTTAAATGATTTAGCCTGTCTATCTTAGTAGATTTATGAATTGTTATTGTTTTCTAGGTGAAACAACTCTAAATCATCAGAATGTTTTCGGAGGCGTTCCTTAGTACCGTCATGTTCGAGAAGGCGATGGACGATATCTCTGGGCAGGATGAAACACACAATAAGATATCCCTGAATTGTCCCCATAACAATGTGCACCATGCAGAGGAACACCATTCCTGCAAGGTGACATCCACTGGGGGTGGAGGTTGTGGCCAAGAAGAGGAGCGTCACTGCCATGAATGGAATTCTGCTGTGTCTTCAACCCAAGCCATGCCCATTCCCAGCAGAGATGCAGTGGCTACTAGCGGTAGTCTGGACTTGTACACCTCCTGGTCCAGCAACTATGCAAGCCTCTACAAAAATTATCCAGACCTTCACATTGGAGGAGACCACATCCTGAAGAAGAAGGACTCTGGCTGTGTCCTGGAGTGCGAGGATGGCCCAGTGTTGCTCTCAGTGGATATAGACAGCAGTAGTCCTCCTACTGACCTTCTGGAAGGACCTCCAGAAGAAGGTGTTCTAAACAGTGAGGACGGAAATGTCTTACCATCTGCCCCCTTTTCAAACTCTGTCCTCAATGGCTTCCTGGAAAAAAAGATGCAGGAGCTTTACAAACAATGCTTTGAGGAGACTCTGCTGACCAACGGTTCCCCCAACCCCAGGTGGCCGTACGTCCACATGGTCAACCTCAACCAGATGAGTCTGATGGTTTCCCAGGAGCAGAATATGGACCATACGAGGGCCAAAGAGGCCATTCTGCAGTACCTGTGCAGTGCCACCAGTGGGGGCAGCTCAGAGTTTATTACCCCCATCCTCCACATCTCTGGTCAAGACAACAAGAAGAGATCCAGCACTTTGTCAAAAAAGCTCCGCCCTTAAAAAAAAGCCATTTTGCACACAGCAAGTGTGGAACGCTCTGGTGGCATTGTGACTAGAGGTCAGAACTGGATTAATTCAAAAATCTTTAATTTAGAAGAGTGTAGAAGGACCTCTGAACCTTATCAAGCAGCTGCACAGACCTTGGACATCTTTGGGGACTCCAAATAGAATAGTAATGCTGGGCACATAGTGCTCCCTCACCCTCCTGTCCATCCCCGTTCCGAGCAACATTCCTGTCTTAATAATGTGTCCGGGTTTCAAGTGGACTGAAACCCGGACACATGCTTCAAAACCCAGACTGTCCGGGTGAATCCTGGACAGGTGGCAACCCTAACATACCCATATACCAGGACATAAAGACCTGAACATCAGGGGGAACTCCTTAACCACAGCCAACATAATCTAAAGCTGCACAATGAACATTTACATATTCTGTGCTGTGTAATGATGTATATAATGTATACCTCTCAATAAAAAAGGAGCCAGGCCTGCTACAGAAAAGGCTCCTTCTGCAGGTATAGCTATGTAAAACAGAAAATAAGTGTCTATATTGTTTAGAATCCAGTAGTACACTGTCTCACCCGGCTCTGTACTTGCACAGTTGTTCTCCATTTTTAGGCATTGCTGAGTTTGTAGAGGCTGATTCTCTACAGCCAAGACAGCTGCTTCTGTTTGATCTACAACTGCCATAGTGCTACACTTGTGATCAGTTATGACCCCAGCTTTGACAGTTTGGTTGAGGACACAAGCAAATTCCCGGAATGGAACAGTTTTTTTAAAAAATGTTAAATCTATGGGTTTAGTTCTGTTTTAGGATTACTGCTGTTCAGGGGCTCTGGACTTCAGCAAAATGGCAGCCTCCGGCAAGAAGAAACAGGAGCAATGCTGGAAGCAAGTTACAACACACATTCATTTTGGTAGCATAATTATTAATGTGGAATGTATGTACCTTGCTAAAGAACATTATTTTTTATCAAGTTGTTGGGTAAAGTTCCACTTTAAGCTAAAGTATAATTTGCTTATATTTTATTATAGCTATCTCCTAAACCATGTAGGTTTAGGAGATATTTATTGGACCTACAGGTAAGCCTTAACCACTTTCCGACCGATGCACGACGATGTACGTCCTGATTTTGAAGAGGGATATCTCGGTAACGGCAGCAGCTGCTGCCACAACCGAGATATCCATCTCTTCAGGCTCCGGTCGGCTGTCCGATAATGGTGGTCATCGCGGCGGATTCGCCGCGAGATCACCGTTATCGGCGGCGGGAGAGGTGCCCCCCCCTACCGGAACCGTCGGCAGCGGCGGAGGCGATCGGGTCCTTTCCCCTGATGTGCATAGAGATGAGTGACGCTAAGATGGCCGCCACTCATCTCTACACCATAGGAGGGCGGAAGCTACGTCAAAAACTTCACTTCCGCCCATACCTCTTAAAGAGACATTTTTTTAAATGACATTTTTTATTTATTTATTTTTTTTTTTTATTGAAGTCCAAATAGGAGATCTGAGGACTTTTTGACCCCAGATCTCATATTTAAGAGGACCTGTCAATGCTTTTTTCTATTACAAGGAATGTTTACATTCCTTGTAATAGGAATAAAAGTGAGCCAATTAATTTTTTTTTTAAAAACAGTGTAAAAATAAATAAAATCAAGAATAAATAAATAAGAAAAACTAAAAATTTTTTTTTTAAAGCGCCCCGTCCCGACGAGCTCGTGCGCAGAAGCGAACGCATACGTGAGTAGCGCTCGCATATGAAAACGGTGGTCAAACCACACATCTGAGGTATCGCCACGATTGGTAGAGCGAGAGCAATAATTATAGCCGTAGACCTCCTCTGTAACGCAAAATATGCAACCTGTAGAATTTTTTAAACGTCGCCTATGGAGATTTTTGAGGGTAAAAGTTTGATGCCATTCCACGAGCGGGCGCAATTTTGAAGCGTGACATGTTAGGTATCAATTTACTCGGCGTAACATTATCTTTCACAATATATAAAAAAATTGGACTAACTTTACTGTTGTCTTATTTTTTTATTCAAAAAAGTGAATTTTTTCCCAACAAAGTGCGCTTGTAAGACCGCTGCGCAAACATAGGATTACCGGATTACCAGATTGCGCGCCTTCAAATTGTCCAAAACACAGCAGCGCAAATACGGTGTGAAAAAAAAACAACATGTGAAAAAAAGTATTGCAACGACCGCCATTTTATTCTCTAGGGTGTTAGAAAAAAAACAATATATAATGTTTGGGGTTCTAAGTTTTTTTCTAGCAAAAAAAAACTGTTTTAAACATGTAAACACCTAAAATCCAAAACGAGGCTGGTCTTAAAGTGGTTAATCTAGGTTTACCTGTAGGCCAAAGTAATTTGGAAGGGTTTACTTCCACTTTAATTTAATATTAGTCTTATCAACTCCTCACAATCGACGGATTCTTTCGCCTTTGATGCCGCTTTTTGTCCTCTTTTCGCCATGCTGGTTCCAGTCCGGATCACAAAACACACAGGGGAGGAACAGGAAGAGGGGGAGGTGTTGGAGGGGCGCGAATTTATGTTCACACCGCAAGCCAGCTGCGAATCAGATGCGTGCCCATAGAAGATAATGGGCCTGAATTTCCACCTGAGCCGCACCGCACTGCCCAAAAAACGCACACTTTTTTTTCTGCAATGCGCAGTGCGAATGCACCGCAGATATGTGAACAAGCCTCATTAAAATGAATGTATTTTGAAATGTCCTGCGAATTTGCAGCGTTCTAATTCGCATAGGTGTGAACGGGGGCTAAATCTTTTTCAGACATTTGTTGGTTTCAAGGTAAAATCATTATTTTTTGCTAGAAAATTATTAAAATATTATATTTTTTTAGCAGAGACCCTAGAGAATAAAATGGTGGTTGATGCAATATTTTATGTCACACTGTATTTGCGCAGCGGTCTTTTAAATGCAATTTAAAAAAAAAAAAAAAATACACATTAATGAATTAAAAAAAAACTAAATGGTAACGTTAGCCCAATTTTTTTGTATAATGTGAAAGATGATGTTACGCCACGAGAATCGTGAGAGAATTGTCATCTTTATTCTAAGCAAAAATTCTTACCGGCCTCCTGCCCTATCCAGGGTCTGTACATGCTGGTTACATCCCACATAGGTGTTGGGTATATAGCTCCCATACCTCAAGTGCTGCTAGGGCTCTCCCAACTTTGCTTATCTGCTTGCGGACCGCCTACTGCAGATCTACTGCTGCAGAGTGGCCCCACTGTGCTGGATTATGTTCATGTATGTGATCCAGTACTTCTGGGTATTGGCTGAGTGAATAACAGAAAAGAGCGCTGTGTTGATAAACAACATAGAACTCTCCAGACAGCGGCAATATGCTGTTTTTTTCTCCCTGCTAAGCAGAAAGTAAAAACTGGCACATCGCTCAGTAAAAACAGTACACAGTAAACATTGTAGGCACACAGTTAACCATTGCCCCTAAGAGCCCTTTCACACTGTGGCGCCTAGGGCATCAGCGGTAAAGCGGCCCTATTTTTAGCGCCGCTTTACCGTCGTTTTGCACCTCAGGGCCTAAATGTAGAATTGGATAAATATTTCATAGTGATGTGACTAATATATGATGGAACTTTACTATGGAGTACAGATGTCTCCTATATTGTCTGACTCGCGTAGAGTGCTTTTTTAAAGTGTGGGCTTTGTTTGCAAGTGACTCCGTGGTGACATGGGCATTTTAAATGTAGTAAAGTGCAACATAATGCTGTGAAATATTAACTAAAGACTCAGACTAAACACCACATTTATATTTATAAATGTGGTGTTTAGCCTGAGTCTTTAAATCCCATAGTGTTATAGTATTTATAACAATATGGGATTTGCTGTCTGTAATACAATGTGGTAAACACTGGGTGGCAGCATAACAGCTTTGTTGGTTTTGTATATATTTTATAGTGGTTATATATATTATTAGGCCTCATGCACACTGGGTGTTTTTAACGCTGCTGTTAGGGGCATCTGGCATTCTTATTTTCGGCCTCTAAATGACCCTGCATGTTAGCCTATATGTTCTTGCACACATAGGCGTTTAGAGGCAGAAAAAAAGAAAGCACTGCCATCGCATCCAGGAGCTGCGGCGTTTTGGTAGAAAAAATGCATGATGCACTTAAATTATTATTATTATTAATATACATGATTTATATAGCGCCAACAGTTTGCGCAGCACTTTACAATGTAGAGGGGGGACAGCACAATTACAATACAATTCAATACAGAAGGGACAAGAGGGCCCTACTCATGAAGCTTACATCCTAAATGCGTGTAAACGCATGTAAACGCACGTTAACACTGAGCGTGTTTAGTGCTTGAGTGTTAATTTATTTCAGTGGCAAAAACAAATGATTACTCTGGCCAGTGAAATGAAGCCTGTGTCTAGGCTTCCACCAAGATCACAGTTTGAGTCCTTGCCAAAGGACAAGTCAGTCCTCTGTAAGATTCCCATAGCATAAATCAGGCATGTCCAAAGTCCGGCCTGCGGGCCAATCGCGGCCTGCGTTCTGGTTTCAGACGGCCCGCTTGGTCATTTTGACATGTACAGAGGAGCGGGTGGCAAATACAGAGAAGGGGGGGAATTACAGAGAAGGGGGGGGATTACAGAGAAGGGGAACAATTACAGAGAAGGGGGTACATCTTTTCTGACGGCTCCATGTCAGCACAGCTGGGTATAGGCTCTGCCCCCCCATGCCTCCAGGACTTAATTCATATAAATTTGAGCCCGCCTACAGCCTCGGCGTTCTTTTTTCCTCCTGTGTGCAGGACCTAGGTGTGCTTCTCAACCTGGCTGGTCTAAATGGCTGGCCGTCCGTCCGTGTGTGGATTAGACTGGACACAGTCCCTGGTGTCTCGGCTAAATGACCCATAATCCAGGGAGCCCCGCTGCTGAGCCTCGGGGCGGCTTTTATCAGGGCTAACAGCCTTGTCTGGGGTCCGCTGGGTCCATGTAAAGTGGGCAGCGGTGTTGGCAGAATCTCCCCTATGCACGCGCACCCGCGCTGTGCCGGTGTTTAGGGTCGGATGACGGGGGATGGGTGAGCTAAATTTGAAAAATGCTTTGTATCCAAATGAATGCTGCATTGCTGGGTATTGTGGTGCCTTGCCCCCTGCAGCCTCTATGCACAGCCTGAGCTCCTCCATAGGGAGTACTCTGCAAAACAGGTACACGAAGTAACACTTTGTCGGTTCACACACGGCAATTACCTGTTGGTGGCTTCTCATGTTTGCTTTACTGTTTTGCATTATGCCAACCCCCTCAAAAGACCAGCATTTCCAGAGAAGGTAGAGGAGTCACCTGTGGATGACACGCCCAAGCTCATCTCTTCACCACACACAGCCACAAAGGCAAGAGAATTCTTGTTGGGCAGTGTATTAGTGCTCGCACAAACACACTTATGCCCCGTACACACGGTCGGATTTTCCGACGGAAAATGTCCTATCGGACCATGTTGTCGGAAATTCCGACCGTGTGTGGGCTCCATCGGACTTTTCCGTCTGAATTTCTGACGGAAAAAGTTTGAGATCCTGCTCTCAAATTTTCCGACAACAAAGTCATATCGGACTTTTTCCGATTGTGTGTAGCGAATTCTGACGGACAAAGTGCCACGCATGCTCAGATCACATTACAAGACCAAAGCTATTGGCTACTAGCCTCTACGTAGTCCCGTCGTACGCAACGAACGTCACCACGTTCAGAATGATTGGATTTTCAGACAACTTTGTCCGACCGTGTGTATGCAACACCAGTGACAAAATCCGTCGGAAAAAATCCGAGCGGCGCGACCCGGTCGGGAGCTCCGTGACCACGGCCGCGGGACCAGCGGACCCGACGCCGCTGGTGTCCCGCGATCGGGTCACAGAGCAGAACGGGGAGAGGTCTGTGTAAACAAACTCCCCGCGCTTCCTACACTGACTGTCAGTGATCTGCTGTTCCCTGTCATCGGGAACAGCCGATCAGTGACGTCAGACGTCTGCCAAGCCCCCTACTGTAAAAAAACACAGAACACGTCACACTAATTCCTCCCCGCCCCCTAGTGGTTAACTCCTTTACTGCCACTGTCATTTACATAGGAATTAGTGCTATTTAAATAGCAATGATTTCTGTAAAAATGACAATGGTCCCAAAAATGTCCGATGTGTCCGCCATAATGTCGCAGTAACAATAAAAATCACTGATCGCCGCCATTGCTAGTAAAAAAAAAAAAAAATTTATAAAAATGCTATAAAACTATCCCCTATTTTGTAAACGCTATAACTTTTGCGCAAACCAATCAATAATCGCTAATTGCAATTTTTTTTTACCAAAAATATGTAGAAGAATACGTATCAGCCTAAACTGAGGAAAAAATATGTTTTTTTATATATTTTTTGGGGATATTTATTATAACAAAAAGTAAAAAATATTGCATTTTTTTCAAAATTGTCGCTCTATTTGTGTTAATAGCGCAAAAAATAAAAACAGCAGGGGCAATCAAATACCACCAAAAGAAAGCGCTATTTGTGGGAAAAAAAGGACGGCAATTTTGTTTGGGAGCAACGTCGCATGACCGCGCAATTTTCAGTTAAAGCGACGCAGTGCCGAATCGCAAAAAGGGGCCTTGTCCTTTGGCTGCCAATTGGTCCAGGGCTGAAGTGGTTAATATAAGAACACAGGAAATTGTCAAATAACTAGTAGAATGGAAGAGACCATGAAAAAGAATACTTACTATCAATCATGAGAATTGGCAAGTGTATGGTATGTTATGTCAGTGAGGAGCACTAGAGGTGACATTGTAATGCTCATCTCACAATCTTAATATATCTTCGTGTAAAACCACCAAAGTTTCGCTTTATTGTGTATTTAAAAAAGAAAAATGGCGGTCTGTACTCCCGCCAGCCAGTGTGCATGTGCAGCCCAATGATGTCATCAAGAACACTTCCAGCACAGAGATAACTGTCCAGCACAGGATAAAACAAGAAAAATGGTAAACGTAATAAAAAAATAGAGCCAAAGAAGGCACAGAAAAGGAAAAGATCAAGGTAAAAAAAAAGGGGAAACATAGGGAGACAGAAAAGAAAAACAAAAATGGATAGGCAGCCCTGTGAGATACAAGGGACCAAAGGAGTGAAGTGAATGAACTAGCTGCCCCCCCCAAGCCTCAGCCCGCAGACACTGGCAGATTTCATTCCTAAAGAGGAAACACTGCAGGACCCCATCAAGACCCACAGAAGGGGTTCCCAGGCTGTTTAGCGGCCCAAGCGCTGGGATTTCACACTGGGAGAGGCTCAACCCAGCCAGATGCTGCACGAAGGCAGAGGTGGGGACATAGTACTGCTTACTCTTCACTGGTGCGTGGAGCTATGAGGATGGGGTGGGGCCTAACTAGGCCTTTAATTTATGCTATTCACCGGTCCTGATTGAGTGGAAGAGAGGTGGAGCCTATTACTAGTATGCTGCCATGGTGGCATCAGGAAATTTTTTTTTCACAAAGAGCTTTTTGTTAAGAAGGCATTAAGGCAAGGTTCAATCCCTTGTGAAGACTTTGATGCTACCAAGAGAGAGATCCACCCACCACTAATGCAGCTGTAAGAGATTAAAGAGTAATTCCACTTTCGTGGGGAAAAATAAAAATTGCAAATAACAAATAAATAATATAGCATATACAATTACTACACAAGTTATATTGTAATTGCATGTTATTAAAAATTACCTTTCCTTTTCAATCTGCAGCTCTGTAATTTAATAAAAATGTAATTTCCTGCTTGTGTGATTGGCTTACTGATTTTCCCAGAAGTCTGCGCTAAGATACAAGTAAGATTTTTAGCATCCCCTGCAACAAAAATGTATTTTTGATGAGATACCAAAGGGAAATGACATCTAAAGGGCTGCAGACCTTGCCAATTTCCTCATTAGAGCCCTGCGGGTGCAGCAGCTGATTGATAATTATAAAACCACTCCCTACAGATTCACTCTGAACATGGAAACAAACAGCCATTTCTTCAGAAATATATATAAAGGTTGGAATCTGCAACAAAATGTGTTAAAATCTTTGCAATGTACATACTGTATATCACCCAGGGGAATGTTTATTTGTCAGAAAATGTGGAGTTACTCTTTAAGGCTCGCCATACATTATTATAATTTTTTTCAGCCTGCATGCTAAAAGAAAGAAAGGTCTAACAGATTCTTCCATGCATGCTAAACAGCACAGATGGATGCACCCTCCTGCTGAACTTTTGCATTATGGCAGCCACAGGTGGTGGCTGTCAAAATACTTTAAAAATGCCTGCATTTGATGTCACCTCTGTTTGATCAAAAATTTTCCAACAGGCTTCTTCAACAAAAGACTGACTTTTGTCAATGGAGCAGGGCTACACACTCAGCATATTTCATGTTTGATCATTACATTGAGCAGCAGCAGGATATGAAGCCTTCCTGAGACAACTCCCTGTGTAGCAGTGTGCCCCTCTACTCACCATGTTTTTTTTGTTTTTTCTTAGTCTCTGTTACTATAAAGCAGGTGTTGACAGCCCATCAAAGGCAATCTACCCATCAATCATAGCCATCTGACAGGTAGACTGGACCCCTGCCATGCCGCCAGTGTCTGGCTCCACCCACAGCCTCTCGCAATCCACAATATGTGAAAGATTGTCAAGGGAAGTATTACTAAGGTACGGGGTGGGCACCAATTGGTGAGCAAAGTGAGGGCCCACCCATCCAGCAGCCAGCACTGTCAAACCACAAAATGTGCCTGTGTTAAAGCAGCCAGAGGAGGATCTAGTGGACCAGAGGGGACATTTGGTGTAAAACTTGAATGAAATGGAAGCAGGGTGCTGCCAACAGGCTGTACAAAGTTACCAGCTGTAATGACGGGTATTCAGTACTGGGCTGTCATTGTTATATAAAGCTGTGGCCTACAATGCAGATGGATGTGTACCTGCCAGGGGCACACACCTTAAGGGGGTCAAGCGGCAGCTATTCTATTGGGGGGGGAGGCACACATAGCATTAAAGCGGAAGTAAACCCATCGATTTAACAGTCTAAAAAAAAAAAGGCATGCCGTGAATTGGCTGTGCTCTCAACCAAACAGTCAAACCATCCAATGGCTGGTGTCATAACTGATCACATGTGCAGCACTGTGGCAGTTGAAGATTAAACAAAGATGGCAGCTTCCTTGGCTGAAAACGATAGGGGGGTTTACTTCCACTTTAACCTATGTGGGCCATGGTGAACAATTAGTTCCTTTGACTGGCCCAGTCAACACACTTGTTACCATCAGGCATTGTACATACAAAGTTATTATTGGCTTTGTTACAAGGTATATGTCTATAGGATGCCAAGCCCACCATTAACATACACCTGGGTCCTATTCCACCTATTCCTGTGCAAGCAACATTTATATGTTTGTCAAGTATCACAAAATTGCTCTCGGGTAATTCTGAAATGGAATGGTGAAAAGTGCCTTATTCTAATGAGCTTTTGTGATAAGCTCATATATCCTGCATAATCGTCATACACTTTACCATGATATTGCGGTTTATTTGAATGCCGCGGATGGCCTGGCCCACCATTCTGTCCCAGTGTCCACCCCCAGGGGTGATTCCAGTTGTGGCTGCTGCCCCCACCCTGTAGAGATGTGAATAGTATTTATGCACTGCAATTGTCACTCCTCAACCGATCCTGAAGAAGCTATTTTGATAAATGCGCTGACATAGGGGGTGGGGGTCCATCATCACAAGGCCATATGATAATTGATCATTGTATACTTTATCAATTGGGCCTAGATTGTGTATAATAATTGATAGTTGTTCTAGTAGTTATGAGTAGACTTAGCTGGAAAGTAACATACAGTATACGTTGTTTTAGGATCATGTTTATCTATTTGTAATGTACAAGATGTAATAAAGTAATGTATCCAATTTTTACCAAGAAGTGTAATGTAATTTGTACTAGTGAAGTCCAATGATTTACTGCCTTTTGTTAGACTTAATTCTGACCTCTGAATTACATACCACTGGCCCCTGCAGCTCTGATTTACATATTACTGACCTCTAAACTCTACATTACCAACTACTGTCCCCTGCACCCTGCATTGCTGTTTCTTGACCCCCTACACCAGGGATATGCAATTAGTGGACCTCCAGCTGTTGCAAAACTACAAGTCCTATCATGCTCTGCCTCTGGGTGTCATGCTTGTGGCTGTCAGAGTCTTGCTATGCCTCATGGGACTTGTAGTTCTGCAACAGCTGGAGGTCCGCTAATTGCATATCCCTGCCCTACACTGTGCTTTACATACTACTGACCTCTGAAATCTGCATTACCATCTACTAATCTCTGAAATCCATGTTAGACTCGTGACCTCTAATCTGTGAATTTGCATACTACTGACCTTTGTACTGTGTATTACAGGTACATACTATTGATCTCTGAACTCTGCACTATTGACTACGGACTCCTAAAACGTTTTGTTACTTTTTAATGGGGGCATTGCTGGGTTATCTCCTTAAAAAACTGTGCTACAAGCTGGTAATGCTTGATCTCTTCCATGTTGTTCAAGTAAAACTCCACCCCTCCAATGTTGCCTACCCTTGCTATAGAGACTGTGCTGTCACCCCTTGTTCTGATTGAGCTGCAGAGACATTGGGGTTGATTTACTAAAGGCAAATAGACTGCGCATTTTGGAAGTGCAGTCACTCCAGAACTGAGTAAATGAGGTGAAGTGCTGATGACTTCCATCATCCAATCATGTACAAGCAAAAATGCATTTTTTTTGTTTTTCTATCTTCCTTGCACGTGATTGGGTACACTTTGCGAAGTGAAGCTTCACCTCATTTACTAAGCTCTGGAGCAACTGCAAAGCACAGTCTATTTGCCTTTAGTAAATCAACCCCATTGCTTTGAGGAGCTCCTATTTGCACAGCCTAATAATCGGTTAACATTGTTCTGTACTATATGTATGCTCTTCACGTCCTTTTTTTCCCACAAATAGAGCTTTCTTTTGGTGGTATTTGATCGCCCCTGCGGTTTTTTTTTTTTTTGCGCTATGAACAAAAGAAGAGCGACAATTTTGAAAAAAAAACACAATATTTTTTACTTTTTGCTATAATAAATATCCCATTTTTTAAAAAAAAAAAAAAACGATTTTTTTCCTCAGTTTAGGCTGATACGTATTCTTCTACATATTTTTGGTAAAAAAAAAAATCGCAATAAGCGTATATTGATCGGTTTGCGCAAAAGTTATAGCGTCTACAAAATAGGGGATAGATTTATTGAATTTTTTTTTTTTTTTTTTTTTACTAGTAATGGCGGCGATCTGCGATTTTTTTTCGTGACTGCGACATTGCGGCGGACACTTCGGACACTTTTGACACATTTTTGGAACCATTCACATTTACACAGCGATCGTTGCTATAAAATTGCAGTGATTACTGTGTAAATGTGACTGGCAGGGAAGGGGTTAACACTAGAGGGCGCTGGAGGGGTTAATGTGTTCCCTAATAGACGTGATTCTAACTGTAGGGGGAGGGGACTTAAGGGGAGGAGACCGATCATGTGTTCCTCCGTACTGGGATCACATGATCGGTCTCCTCTGCACTGACAGGACGTGGAGCTGTGTGTTTACACACACAGCTCCCGGGTCCCGAGCGATGCCGCGGGCGCGCGCCCCCCAGGCGGCCGGGAATCCGAGGACGTCATATGACGCCCACCCAGGATGGTAGATCCACCTTGTGGGCGTCATATGACAGTGTGCGGTATTGAAGCGGTTAAGTAAATTTCAAGTTACGGTGATCCTTTGATCATTACACCTGTAACAAAAATTGATTTAACAGTGAAGCCTTCCTATCCACTTCAGGAGGAAGGGATCTGCAACATAATAGCTCCTAAGGCTCGCCATAGATGGTGCAAATTTCCTTTCTGCCACCGCGGGTTACAGTAGAGAAATTTGCACGATTCCCCCTCCTGCTGCGCAGCTGTCTTCTCCTGGCAGGGGGAACCGTCCCCACTGCGAGAAGACAGTGATTATCGCTAGCAGCTATAGCTAAAGAATCCAGCAGGCTGGTTGTACCCAAGTTGATTAATCAATCAACTTGGTACATTCAGCCTACCCATTAATGGTTTGAAACTCAGATGTTCCTATTTTTGATGCAATATATCATAGACCTGTTTTAGGTTCTAGTTTATTGTAGAAACATGGTGGGATTTGGGTATCTTGTGTTTTGTATGTTGTATTTTAGCTGTTGACTATTGTGGATGTCGGTAAAAACATAAAAATGAGCAAGAATACATCCCACTTCTTCACTTTTAACAGCTAGAAGAGGGTGCAGGGCCATCAGCGATACTATGAGAATCCAAGAGGCAATATTGGCTGCCAAACCAGGAGTTAGACCTGAAACCTTTACTGAAGTTTAGTTGTACGCATAGATTAAACAGAACACTTTAAAAAAACACCAACATTTGAGACACTAACACAGAGTCTCTGAAGTGTCTGTAGTTTTGACGATGTCTTCTGTTCAAGCTATATTTTCATTACAACTAAGATCTCAGTAAAGATTTCAAGTCTTTAATTCATTAAATATTTTGGGTCTGTGGTACTAGACAAGGATGTCCCCTGTCCCCATAGATATATCCCCTTGGCCAATTTGCCTCTTGCTCAAGCTATTAGACTACAATGGGATATTACTTAAAGTGGAAGTAAACCCCCCTATCGTTTTCAGCCAAGGAAGCTGCCATCTTTGCCTCTGTTTAATCTTCAACTGCCACAGTGCTGCACATGTGATCCGTTATGACACCAGCCATTGGATGGTTTGACTGAGAGCACAGCCAATGTGCAGTTAGCATTCATGGCATGCCTTTTTTTTTTTTAGACTGTTAAATCGATGGGTTTACTTCCGCTTTAAGCGGAGGTGGCAGGATACCGTCACAAACTCTGTCTATTCTTGGATGATTCACTTCTGTTTCTCTCTAATACTGATTTCTCTACTGAATCTGATGACATTGCTCACAGAATTAGCCAACATTTCAGGGTTGCATGTTAACACAACTAAGTCTAAGGCCTTGAGAACTCCTTCAGCTTTGTGGGTTTCTTCTGCTCTACCTTATTTAGGTGTTTGCCACGCATCTTTATTTGAAACCCTGTACCAGGCAAACTACCCTAAAGTATTCACCTACCTATACTCCTTATTGACTTCCTGTGAAAAACACAACTCCTGGCGAGAACAGAACATGGCCATAAAAATTTCTGTACTAATTGAATTTTTGTAATATGCCAGGGTCCTGACAATAGTTATTCCTTCCTTTAGACTAAGGGCAATACAATGCTGTATTCTTCAATTTGTATGATAAGGCTCTCTTTACCACGAGGCAATGTTGTTTTTGTACAGAACCAAGCCACAAGGTGGCATGGGCCTGACATTTTTTCATAAATAGTACTAAGTGGTGCAACTAGCCCAACTGACACAATAGCAAATCCCAAGCAGCGCCCCCTAACTGGATGCCTCAGAGTAAGTTCACTTGCCCAATTACCAAGCACACTCTGAGATTGTGGGACTAATGGAAGTCTACTAATAACCTGATCTCACCACATCTTCCTCTGATGTCCATCTTGGGCAATAGTTTTTCCCTCAGGCTATAGTAATCCTGCAGTTCTCAAAACTTGGTTTAATAACCGCTTGTACCCAATTAAGCATTTTCTCATGGACTTTCTCAAACTCTTTGGGATACCTATAAACTTAAACTGGAAGATACATTCCAATATCTCCAAATTTAGCATTTCCTCCAGTCCCTACCATGAAACCAAATCAGACTTGTCATCAGTTACAGCCCCCTTTTTAGATGGCCCCCAAGGCCCAGATCTAATTTCACCAGTGTGTACTATTTACTACCAGCATCAACACAGACCAAACCCCTCCTTTATGTGTCCCACTAGAAACTTGGAACCAGATCTGGATAACTGCGACCATAAGCTTGACATGTGATAGGCTGATTATAAATGCCTCCCTCATTGGTATCGGGTCCCTTTGAGGATATTCTGCACTGTCCCAGCCTATTTGCTCTACTTTTTGAAAGGCGTCACAGCGATGGTTTGTCTAGCACATTTGATGAGACCGTCTGAAGGTCAGGCTCTTCTGGACCAGAGTATACCAATTGCTATACACAATTACTGGTGTTTCTTTTCACAAGTATTCATATGAAGTCGTGTTAAACAAAAAAAATGAAATCCTGTACTAATATCCAATTTAAGCTGGTAACTCAAATTCTAACAAAAGCCAAGTAATGAGTTATAGCCAGAAACTAGAAGTCCTACGCTTTACACTTTGTGGAATTTAAGCACCGGGTTTCCCACGGCACGTTAAATGAAAAAACGTACGGCTGTACAGACTGACATTATGAAACAAATTTGGAAGCTGTGGGTCGAGGCCTACCTTCCTTCTACCTTTCACGGGGGCTCCTTATGACTAGAACATGTATGAACTAGGGTTGCACTGATACCGAGCATCTGCACGAGAACTTGTACTCATGCAAATGCTCCGATGCCTAATCCGATACCTGGGCAGTCACTGCCACACGGATCATCCCCTGACTGTCCCCTGTGTCCTCCTCAGTGCTTCTAAGGTCCCCTGCCATGTCCTCCTCCACTCCTTCTCGGCTCCCCCTCCATATCCTCCTCTGCTCCCCCTCCATGTCCTCCTTCACTCCCTTTCCGTGTCCTCCTCCGCTCCCCCCTCCATGTCCTCCTCTGGTCCCCCCTGCCCCAGATCTGTCATGATGGTGATCTGAGGAAGGAGCCGGTAAATCTACCGGCTCCTTCCTTTTTTTAGTGATCACTGACTGTCCATTCATAACTGAGCATAGTAAACTATGTTTGTGTTACTTCAGTTTATGAATGAACAGCAGCCACTGTCTCCTGTCCATTCATCTTTAGTGCAGCTGAGGCTGCAGAGAAAGGGAATGGGGAATCTATGTCCCCTGATATCTCACCAAAGGCCCCCCACAGTGTTAATAACGAAAACACACACACACACACAAACACACACACACACACACACACACACACACACAAAACTGCATTGTTAAAAAAAAAAAAATAAAACACACAAAATATATAAATTGCAAAAATAAGAATAAAAAGAAATTTCAAAAAATAAAAATTGTCGAAAAAAAAAAAAAAAAAACTACTGACACAGTCCACACCTCATCAGTTCCACCTATCAGTGCTGCACATTAATGCTACTGTCACATGACATAAAATAAAAAAAAACAAAAAAAAGGTATCTGTATCAGCGAGTACTTAAAAACGTAAAAAGTACGTAAAAAGTATCGGTACTTGTACTTGGTCTTGATCTTAAAAAAGTGGTATCGGTGCAACCCTAGTGTGAACCATGTTCTTCTCGCACAAAAATGCAGCTGCCGTTTCACTTCAAGAAGCCAAATTATTGTTCATTCACCAAAGTGTACAATTTTTAAGCAAACATTTTACTTTTTATTACATTTTTTTTTTTCTTTTAAACAATCATTTTCCAGGCTCTGCCTTGAAAACTAAATCTTTTCACAAGACCCATGAAGAGTTGCAGGTTTATTTTCTAAAACTTCTGATCTCTAACCCCAAAATGCAATTAACTCATGGCAAAATACTTAGCATATAGAGTCAGCAGAACATTGGTATACCTTGCCATAACTAAAGCACTTGTAAAGCACTACTGTTCTTCATTGGTATAATCAATTTGTCCAGTATAATTTCATATAAGAATACATGTATATATGATTTTACAGTCAATGTTAAGACCTTCAGGCCTTGTTCTAAATGTATATTCAAACAATAAAAAATATCAGTGATACTAGAGAATATTGTTCAAAACACAGTCCAGTCTCTCCAGCTTCTCTGTAAAAGCACCTATGATCAGTTATTGCTTTTACTAAGTCATCAAAGTTTCCTTTATAGAGAAATTAATGATTATACACAATATTATATTGTAGAATGTTTAGTTTAATTCAGCAGAATTGTGGCCTTCCCATGAAGCAGAATTTTAGCCGATTCCCTGTTCATTTGGACTGTTCTTACATGGTTGACCTTTGTCCAGCCTCATCCAGGTTTAGGTTTCTTTTTCTGGCTGCTTCGCTATTTAATTCCACATCAGACTTGTCTGCTTTGCTGTACTCTGGTGGAGGACCCGATGCCTCTCTATATGAAGAATGCTCCTTCACCACAGGCTCTGGAGGCCGTTTCCAGCCTGGTCGAGTGGCTATCCAAATAATAAGTCCACCAAAAACCACAATGAGAATTCCAAGAGTGTTGACGAAGATTGCATGTGGCGGTAAACTGCTGTAAGGTGGGTTTTTCCTAAGGACAGAAAAAAGTATTTAGTTTGGTTGAAGAACTTCTATTGTATTTTGCAAGTTCAACCATTTGGCTAAAGAAAATGTATAAAGCTATTGCGCTGATTAGAACCCAACTGTCATTTAACAGGGGACATAAGAGAGCAAGGAGAGTGGTAGGGAACACCAGGTGAAGTGGATGCAGCTCCTCTCAGATTAGGTCTTGAGTACCTAATGCAGACTCGATGTCCGCCGCCGACCCGCGATTGTGGTGAGGAGAGGCAGAATGGGGATCTGCAAGTGTAAACAAGGCGGATCCCCATTCTGTCAGGGGACAACACTGAGATCTGCTGTTCCTAGTGATCAGGAACAGCGATCTCTTTGTTGTCCCATGCAGCCCGGCCCCCTCACAGCTAGAACACACCCAAGGAACACAGCTAACCCCTTGATTGCCCCCTAATTTTAACCCCTCCCCTGCCAGTGTAATTTTTACATTGATCAGTGCTATAAAAATGCCCTGATCAATGTAATAATGTCACTGGTTCCCAAAAAGTGTCACTTGTGAGATTTGTCTGCCACAATGTCGCAGTCCTGCTAAAAATCGCAGATAGCCACCATTACCAGTAAAAACATAAAAACAAAATAAAAATTCCATAAATCTATCCCCTATTTTGTAGACCCTATAACTTTTGTGCAAACCAGTCAATATACGCTTATTGCAATTTTTTTTTTTTTTTATCAAAAATATGTAGCAAAATACATATTGGCCTACACTGATGAATACATTTTGTTTTTTATATATTTTTTTGGATATGCAATATAGCAGAAAGTAAAAAATATATTTTTTTTTTTTTTTCTTTCAAAATTGTCAGGGTTTTTTTGTTTATAGCGCAAAAAATAAAACCGCAGAGGTGATCAAAATACCACCAAAAGAAAGCTCTATTTGTGGGAAAAAGAGGACATCAGTTTTGTTTGGGTACAGCGTCGAACGATCGCGCAATTGTCAGTTAAAGCGACGCAGTGCCGTATCGAAAAAAATGGCCTGTCATTAAGCGGGTAAAACCTACCAGGGATGAAGTGGTTTAAAAAAAAAAAGTCAAGGCTGGTCATGAACCCATATAGACCTTTATAGGATCATCGTGAGGCAGCAGCTATCTATGTTTTGATATGCTGAAGCCTTAGGAGTTCCCTTCACTGGAACCAAGGGGCCAAGCTCAACACCTGAAAAACAACCCCACACCATAATCCCCCCCTCCACCAAAAGATTTGGACCAGTACACAAAGCAAGGTCCATAAAGACATGGATGAGCAATTTTGGGGCGGAGGAACTTGACTGGCCTGCACAGAGTCCTGACCTCAACCCCATAGAACACCTTTGGGATGAATTAGAGCAGAGACTGTGAGACAGGCTTTTTCGTCCAACCTCCCAAATGCACTTCTGGAAGAATGGTCAAACATTCCCATAGACACACTGCTAAACCTTGTGGACAGCCGTCCCAGAATAGTGGAAGCCGTTATAGCTGCAAAGGGTGAGCCAACTCAATATTGAGCCCTACGGACTAAGACTTGGATGCCATTAAAGTTCATGTATGTGTAAAGGCAGGCGTCCCCAAACTTTTGGTAATCTAGAGTATGTGAACCAGGTCTTATGTAGAGATGCAAAAAGGACGTTGTGCAAGGAAGCGCCAGTGTGAGATGTGACATTTGGACCGCAGAAGCTCTGGCAAGTGCTCTACCTCTAGCAGAGCAGAGGAAGGTGAGCTGGGCGTTATGTGTAAAAAATAAATGCACCCAAGGGCAATGATTGATTTTAAGTTTGCTGGCCTACCAGTACCCCACCAGGGCAGAGGCACAGCAAATAAGTGTAGTGAAGTATTTTTTCATTAGTCTAAAATAACTGTTCACATGACACTATAATAGGTGTTTGTAATTGGTATTGGCGAGTACTTGAGAAAATGTACCAGTACTCGTACTTGGTCTTAAAAAACTGGAATCCGTGCATCCCTAATATTTACCTTATCCCTTGCTCCTGAAGTCTTCCTGCTCATTGAATGGTTGGTCCTTCTTTCTTTCACTGCAAACCGATTAAAGCTCTCTAAAGTTTTCATACAATGAAGGACCAGCAGTTTTTCATTGTATAGGAGGAGGGAGAACGCTAAGGGTTCACGCACATTCTGGAGCATTAGACAGCAGAGAAGAGTGCTGACTACCTTATTCATCATGCCCTAGGCAAAACCAACAGTTACCATTCTAGTAGGGAGTGGACTTACTGCAAGGGTAAAGATTTTTTGTCCCTGTAGTGCAGTTTGAAACATATTCAAATATAAAACAGCAATATGGCGGAACATACACTGTCCTCAGGCAAATTACAGTCTAATTCATCTCTAATTAAAGGAAATATAAGCCTAAAGCATTCAACTTGGAATGTTGTACATCTATAAGTAAATTACTGTAATTGTAATAGGCTGGACCTACTTTCAACATACCAAGTAGATGATTACTATGTCTCACTATAAACGGATGAATACATTAATAAGAAAGTGATATTGGTGATAAAAGACATCACTACAGTATATAGAATTGTATGATCCTTTCATGGACTGAATCCAGGAAAGGAGCCATATAATGGGATAAATACAACCCTTGTTTAGTTATGCCGCAGTTTAATAGCTGATGAATTATTACCGAGCTCGAAATCTGATATAGTACTACTTACTTTACATTGTGAAGTGGATTCAATGCCTCCAGCTGATGACAACTAAAATTCCAGGCCAAGGCTGTGAATGGTGCAATAGTTTGATTAAGTTTAAGCTTAAACTCTTGCTTGAAATGCAAGAAATGGAAGACATTCATATGCTTTGGTCTCCATCAGCCTCTTACCAGTAATTTGAGACCAATCCCTAGGCAGTAGGGAAAGCAATGTCTTCTAAATAGTGCAACTTTATATATACACAAGGCCAAAGTGTGTCCTCCTAATTTTTTCCAGTTCCAAGCATATATTGAGCATTTTCCTTCCCTGCAACAAGTACCCTTAATATAGCATTTAATTAGATGCATATATTTAACCAGGTTTCACACTTTCCCATGTGTGAAATGTGACCAGGGGTCCAGCTGCCAGACACTTGGCTTCCTAGATCAGGACCTCACTGCCCTTCTGCTGGCCATAGAAAGCTTGATAAAAGTAAGATGTTCCTGACTTTGAGCACTGCTTACAAACAGTAGGCCATTGTGACAGACCTAGCCGGGACACAGGCTTTTTGAGAGGACTAAATGTGAGCCTCCTGCCAACCGATTATGGGCCCTGGATTTTAAGGGGCACAGGGTGAAGGAGAACCCCAACCATCAATAATCTGTGCTAGTCAGATTCAATTGCAGGGTTAATTAGCACATACAACAATAGGTGAAATACTCTTTAGAATCTGTGTCAAGACAGATTAGCCTCATTTGCATTATACAAGACAACAGACAGGTGGCTGGAGTTGATGATATTAGCATCTAACATGTGTGAAGCTCGGTGACAACAAGTCTGACCTGTAGTGAAATCCTGATGGGCACAGAGTCACATCGGCTGCTTAAAGGGATTAGTTAATTTGTTTATGTTAATTTGTTACAGGTGTATTGTTAGAGTAATATGAGCAGGAGGGGGGGGGGGATCTCCTCTTCTACTTTATTATAAATACTGTCATTTTGGTTCTAATAAATAAAAATAAATCAGTCCATGTTGGCACTAAGCAAGTTTTGTTTCGTTTAGTGCTTGGGAGCGGTTGGAATATTTGAGATCCATATTTAGACTGGGAGGAAGTGGTATATGACGAAAGCACTCAAGAGGAGTGTGGGAGCGTTTTGCCACAGCCATGTACTAGTAAAAGGGCGTAGGAAATTTACTAACTATGACCTGTAAAGTCTGCAACATAGGTTGCCCTTTTGCACTCATCTACCTCTTCGGAAGCCTCTCCTTCTACCCCTCATCCCTGATTATACTACAGGCCTATGGAACATTATGAATGTGTCAAATGCTTTAAAATAATTCCAGAACTTATTTTAGATGTGTCTGGCACCACTTTTATTGATACAGTTTTAAAATGTTTCAATGTAAATGCATGTGAAAGAGCACAGATGAAGGTCTCTCTGAATGTCACCTGTAGTCCATAATAAACCCTCATATAGTTTAACTATTTAACCAGCATATCATTAAACTTACAATGAAAATATCAGCTTCTCTGTGATTCCCATCAGTGATGTTCCGATCACTCCGCCGAAAAGCAGGAGGCCACCGTACACATGGACTGGCATGAGGGCCGCTCGAACAGAGACTGGGGTGGTTGGAATTAGAAACACCACAATACTCACAACAATCTGAAAATAAAACAGAAGTTTTGCTTTGTAGGATTTGATTATTTAAAAAAAAATAAAAAAAAAAATAAAAAAAAGAAGTTCTTGGTTCAGTATATCTTCACACACAATATTTTTGGATTCTATAGAACCTTTTGTTGAAGCCTATTATGCTCATTGTGGAAAGACGTGTAACCTGGACACTGAAATGCCCTGTTTAATTTTGTAAAATTCAATATGAAACACTAACGACTGGTGAGGATTAAGGTCATTAGACCTCACCTCATTTGGCTGCAACATGGCATTGGGCATCCCCACCTCTTTTCTCTACATTTTTTAACTCCTACACTTCTTTCATTCTCGCTCTGTTAGAAATTTCCATCTGTTTCTTAAAGGTACAGTTCTGCTTTTTGGTTGTCTTTACTAATGATACAACTGGGGGAACTGGGGGAAAACCATGCCGCCAACTGACCTACATGTATTTGCTATGCTGATATTGGGGCTGGACTGTGATATTTATTCTGTGTCCTCTACACAAACTTGCTTTATTATCTGTATCTATATAAAAATTGTTAGTGGGCATTTGCTTGTCTCCCAGATTTGTACAAAAACTCCAGAATTAAAAAAACTCACAAATCTATTGTAACCACTAAAAAAAATAAAAAAAAAGTAAAAATAAAAAGTTCCTGTAAACCAGGCATGTCCAAAGTTCCGGTTTCAAACGGCCCCACTTTTGGCTATATATCTGTCTTTTGTGGCCCCCCAACGAATCCCAGAGTGCCACAAAAGATATATACCTGTATTCATGTATAAATACAGTGAGAATTTCCTGTTTACACGGCGGCCTCTGTAATAGGAAGTCCCGTCTCCTTGGCTACCTTTGGAAGACTGTTCTGCCTATCATAGGAGGTGGGACTTTGAATTACAGAGGCCGCTGAGAAAAAACAGGAGATTCAACTGTATGTAATGTGTTGGCGCACACACTCACACATATATATATATACACACATATATACATATACACACACACATACAGTTGTGCTAATAAGTTTACATACCCTGGCACAATTTATGATTTCTTGGCCATTTTTCAGAGAATATGAATAACACAAAAACTTTTCTTTCACTCATGGTTAGTGTTTGGCTGAAGCCATTTATTATCAATCAACTGTGTTTACTCTTTTTAAATCAAAATGACAGCTGATCACAAATGTACATACCCCATTTCTTAATACCGTGTATTGCCCCCTTTAACATCAATGACAGCTTGAAGTCTTTTGTGGTATTTGTGGATAAGGCTCTTTATCTTCTCAGATGGTAAAGCTGCCCATTCCTCTTGGCAAAAAGCCTCCAGTTCATGTAAATTCTTGGGCTGTCTTGCATGAACTGCACGTTTGAGATCTCCCCAGAGTGGCTCAATGATATTGAGGTCAGGAGACTGAGATGGCTACTCCAGAACCTTCACTTTATTTTGGTTTCCTGGCAGTTGTGGTTTAAACCTTAGTTGGTCTACCTGACCGTGGTTTGGTTTCAACGGGAAACACCTAATTTTCCACTTCTTGATTAGAGTTTGAACACTGCTGATTGGCATTCTCAAATCCTTGGATATCTTTTTACATCCCTTTCCTGTTTTATACAGTTCAACTACCTTTTCCCACAGATCCTTTGACAATTCTTTTGCTTTCCCCATGACTCAGAATCCAGAAACGTCAGTGCAGCACTAGATTAAAGATGCAAGGGTCTGTCAGGAGTCCAGAAACTCATTGACCTTTTATACACACACATTAAATTACAAACAAACAAACAAACAGATCACAGGTGAGGATGGTTACCTTTAATAGCCATTTAAACCCCTTTGTGTCAAGAGTGCATTTTATCAGGCCAAAATCACCAGGGTATGTAAACTTTTGATCAGGATCATTTGGGTAGTTTCTGCTGTCATTATGATTTAAAAAGAGTAAGTTGATTGACAATATGAGCCAAACACTAACCATGAGTGAAAGAAAAGTTTGTGTTCTCTGAAAAATAGCCAAGAAATCATACATTCTGCCAGGGTATGTAAACTTATGAGCACAACTGTATATATCTAAATAACACGCCCAGGCTCATCTCTTCACCACACACAGCTACAAAGGCAAGAGAATTTCTTGTTGGGCAGTGTATCAGTGCTCGGATGAACATACTTAGACCAAATGTTAATGGTTCAAAGAATGTGAGGCAAAATGGTCGGCCCTCACGCATGTTCACTTCATCAAATCTGGCCCTCTGTTAAAAAAGTTTGGACACCCCTGCTGTAGACAGTCCAGATGCCCATAATTCAGGTGTAAGATAATCGGTAGGATAATTTTAGGTGTTCTAAAGAACTTTAAAGTGTTACTAAACCCAGTAATATGAAAATAGTTAAATAGTTCATCTGCACCCCCACAGTGCCCACAGCTTATAAATCTTCTTTTTACATTAAAATATTGCCACTATATACCTTTTTCACTGATCTGTATACCACAATTGCACGATAAACTGCAGTTTCTCCAGTGATGAGAGTTCAGGTGGGTGGATATTTCCCCTGCAGCCTGTATACACGCCCACATGTGTGATGCCAATATCATGTGACTTTGTGGCTATCTCTGGGAAGTAACTGTTCTCTCCAGCATAAAAGACACAACTGAGCATGTGCAGGTTGGCTATTGCCTGTGTGTTAGCTGGCCTTCCGAAGCTAGACATTGCAGGAGGGGGAGGATCTGTGCATACAGGATAACATGGCCTTTTTGCACAATCCAGAGGATTAACCCCTTAAGCTCCACAGTGAGTACAACAAGCATGCTATGCTGCATATACAGACTGATTTTACTGTTGTGAGTTTAGCATCACTTTAAACATAGCTCCCAGCTGTTCCTGATTTCGAGGGACAGTCCCCCGATTTGGAGCAATGTCCCTCTGTCCCTCTTTTCCCCCTCATTTTGGTCTGATCCATATAGTTGTATATTAAAATGCACTTTTTATCTTTCAAAAAGGGTTTCCTAGTACTAAACCTTTCATCCAAATTCTAAATTGCTGCATTTGTAAACTTTAGAAGCCAATATAAAGAATAGTAGTGGTTAAAAAAAAAGTCCCTTGTTGATTTAATTAACCTTTTTTTCTGTTAATTCTCCTTTAAATGGGTGTGACAGGGGGCGTGTCCTATGCCTACATACGTTTTCTAGTAGGTGTCCCTCATTCCCATCTCAAAATGTTGGGAGGTATGCTTTAATAAGTAGATCTGGTAAGGTTCAATTATTTTATTATCTTTGTTTGAGGACTCAGTAAGATCGTGGAGTTTTCCAATCTGGTAGGCAATATAACAAGGATTATTCTTTCTACTGGATATTCATTAACTGACATATTTCGGAGAATGCATCTTTATTATTAAAGACATCTCTATTACAGTGTGGTAGTTCACCCCTTGGAGTCTAAACTACCTTTGGTTGCTGTAAATGTATGAGCTTTTGGAGACTCTTGATGGGTAGGGATCATCAGAAGCCTCAATATTAGTGGGACAATGTGTACAAGATCTTGCTACACATGATTAATGCAATCTTGCTGCAACGTGGTCATTAGCGTGCAGAGGTCCAAAAGTGCACAGGTATTAATTTTTAAATAAGAATTCTGGGTTTTACTGAGAAAAAAAACAGTCTCTTGCAGAAGAACTCTATACAAGGGTTTAAACAGATTTTGTCTATTCTAAATGTAGCGCCCACACTTTACTAAGCGTGCGCTATCAATATACATTTAGTTTTTCTCAGAACTGTAATGGAGTTCTGGGGGTTAATTGTACAGGATTTACTTTGGCATCAGTCTGGCTGGGCTGTCATGAAGTTCCGCCTGGTCATAGGTGCAGTGAGGCACCTGTGACAGGCCGAGAACCAAGCATGGTTGGACGTGTTAGGTACCAATCTTTCCTGGAGCCAATCAGTGAGCGCGTCTGGCCCCGCTGTGTAGTCTGGGGAGGGGTATTTAAGGTGCTGAAGTCACGTGTTCAGGGTTCGCTGCGGCTTTGATTCCTGGTTCCAGTCCAGGGCAGCCCCGTGAGGGGTCCCGGGCCCAGGAGTGTCTGCCGTTCCGTAAGCATGGTCACCCTGACCAGCCCCAGAGGCCCTCATGGTCTGGGGTGGGGATCTGTCCGTTCCCGAGCCTCAGAACTGGTTAGTTCGAGGCCCAGTAACTGAAGGAGGATTCAAAGGCGTCCCGGTGTGCTCTCGGTATTGGAGGGACACGGCAACTCATACAAGTGACCAGGGAAGGACTCTTCGGAGGAGGGCCAAGCTGGCTGCTCAGTAAGAGCCTGGGAGCTGAGTTGTATGGACACTAAAGAATCCACATTTCACACAGTATCGCTAAGAAGGCTGAGAGATCCAGGTACTGTGAGAAAGGTTCCTACTTATCTTCAGTTACAATCTAGTCTGTGGCAGAGACTTTGCAAAGTTTCCGGATCACATGTTGGCTGCTAGATGTCTGGCTAGATTTATCCAGCAGTGAAGCACCCACCTGCGAGTGGCTACTCTCTGGGTTAATTAGAGACATTCAGTGGATGTCAGCAGTTCAAAGTGCCTGAGTTTGATCACCCGTGCCCTCTATTCCCATCTGAGACTGTGTTATTGTTGGATGTTACCACTGCAAAAAAAAAAAAAAAAACCTTGACAAGGACTTTTATGTGTCAGCATCTGAAGTCGCTGGGTACTAACCCTGGGAACCCCTAGACAACAACCGACAAGCCCCTCGGGGTTATGGCCACTACATAAAACAAAATAATATCCTTTTTAAAAATGATTGCTAAATGGAAATCTTCCGTCTTCATCACTATCTGAACAATCTCATTGATGTAACAAAAACACCTCTAATGTTTGCATCTTTGTAGATGTTTTATTCCTAAAAAACATCTCAGCAATAATTTAACTTCTTTAGCTTGGGATACTCTTATTGTAACTTGAATGTCTAAATACACTACTGGTAAAAAAAAAAAAAAAAAAAAAAAATAATAATAATAATAAAAAATAAAATAAAAAATAAGCCAACTATACAAAAATGAACTAGGATTTCTGAATTTTGCCAGGATGAAATCTTGTAAGATTGCAATTATATTTTTGTCAGTTATAAGAGCAGCTGCAAGATTGAAATAAAAATATATTGTTTTAAAGCGGTGTTTCAGCTAAAAAAAATTTTTTTTTAAAAGTCAGCAGCTAAAAAAAAAGTAGCTGCTGACGACCGCGATGTCGGTCGTGGAGGCCGAGATGTCCCTCGGCGCTCCGGTCCCAGCGCCGCCATCCTCAGTAAGGGAAACAGGCAGCGAAGACTACGGCTTCACTGCCCGTTTCCTACTGCGCATGCGCGAGCCGCGCGGCACTTTGTGAATGGGACACGCTGCGTTAGGGAACACACAGTTCCCATAACACATGGCGCCCCATTACCCAGAAGACAACGCGGCGGAGGACAGAAGAACGAAGATCACCGCAGTGTAGGAAGGAGGCAGATAAGGAAGACTGCCTAGCAACAGGGATTTCGGATCAGGTAAAAAAAAATTATTTTTTTCATTTTATTTTTTTTATTTTTTTCAAGAATATTAATGCTTTTTTGTTTTTTAGGGTGTCACCCCACTTTAAGTCACAAAATTGATTGAGAATGAATATATTATTCATCAAGTGTTAGAAAAAAGAAGGCTACCTAAGATGGATATAACATGGCACTCATCTCTTTTTATGACTCTTCCACGTGAAAATTAACATAAAAAAAACAAAAAGACAAAAAATAAAATAAAAAAATGAAATATCTACAATGCATAAAAAAATTGTGTAATTAACACACACACACACACACACACACACACACACACACACACACACACACACGTAGGATGGGGGGGGGGGGGTGGAGAGGATGATTATTTAAGATCTAACCATTCAAAAACAACTTTACCTTTCAGGATTTTTGCTCAATCATAGTAGGCTAAAGGTATATTTAAATCAAGTAAAATACTAGGCTAGATTCTAATGAATCATGAAAGATAGGCAGCTGCCTTATTGATAGTAACAAATGCACTATATTAGCAACCTAACTGGAATTCTTTGGTCTGCTTAAGTGTTTTTTGTTTGCTGTGAGATGGTTATTTTTGATATCTGATAGCCTATAATTGATATATGAACAGTCTGAAAGTCAAATATTTTCCTACTGTGGAATAATTTTCTTTTTTTAGTTCAACTTAAATCAATTATTATGTGAAGTCTTTGCTCTTTTTGACAAAAATTGCCCTTTGTAATAGTTGTTTTTGAAAAACTAGTTAATGACCCAATAAAAAAATAAAATAAAAAAAGTAAAGATAGCAAGCATATTTTTGAGATGGAACCGTACAAAAAAAAGGCTCACCTGCAGCATAAAAAGGATGACAACCACCAAGCCAACCCAGCTGTGTAGACTGTACAAGTTTGGTATCTTTTTGGCATTGTGAAAGTCGAAAACAGCCACCAAAGCTATTATAACAAGAACAGCAGCGGTCAGGTGCAGCCCAGCATGTATACATTTCATCAGCAGCTTGCTACATTTCCAGGTCCATGGCAATCTGTAAACGATTATGGCTGGAATAAAAAACAAAAAAAAAAAAAAAAAGTGAGATTTCAGAAGGAATCAATGCTTAAGCATACAGTATTACAGTTCAGGTATAAAAAGGTATGGGAGTCCCTTCTAGTTTCCCAAAACAACCACAATCACTTCCATACATGTTTCTAATGGCATATAGCAAAAGGAAAAATGAGAATATGATTAGCAGCAAAAAAACAAAAAAAAAAAAACAACAACATTGCAAAAAAAGCATTATGCCAGTTTAGATTATTAACCACTTCCATACCGGGCACCTTTTACCCCCTTCTTGCCCAGGAGAATTTTCAGCTTTCATCGCTGTCGCACTTTAAATGACAATTGCGCGGTCATGTAACACTATACCCAAAGTATATTTTTTATTTTGCTCACATAAATAGAGCTTTCTTTTGGTGGTATTTAATCACCACCTGGGTTTTTAATTTTGTTGCTAAGTAAAAAAAAGACAGATTATTTATTTTATTTTTTAAAACGTGTTTTTCTTTGTTTCTGTTCTAAAATTTTGCAAATAACTAATCTTTCTTCATAAATTTAGGCCAAAGTGTATTCTTCTACATTTCTTTGGTGAAAAAAACCCAAATCAGTGTATAATATTTAGTCTGTAGAGTAGTTTTTTATAGAGTCCACAAAATAATATGGTATATATCTGAAAAGTGATCGATCCTGATATACCGACGGCCAATCTCATTTTGAGGCCCAAAAACGTCAGGACAGTCCAGATATCCCCTAAATGACCCCTTTTTGGAAATTGACAGTTCAAAGCTATATAGTAAGAGGCATGGTGAGTTTTCTGAAGTTGTCATTTTTTGTCATAACATTTTGGAAAATTAAGATTTTTTTTTCACAGACTTCCTCTGCCGACTTGTATGTTTACAGTGGCAAGTGGGTGATCGGTCACAATGGGTCCTGTGCTGATGGAGGTCCGGACGGGGTATTCTGCAAACACTGTACACCGGGTTACTTTGCTACATTCCCTTTTGTCAACAACTTATTCCATATGCCATACTGTACAATTCCCTATCCCGCACCTTCTCAACCTCTTCATTGTGTATGCCATACTGTACTTTCGCTATTCTGCACCACCTCATCCCGTTCACTGTGCCGATTCATTTCCTATATTCTGCTCTTCCTTATTCTATGTGCCAAGCTGTATGTTCCCTATTCTGAACCTCCACAGTCCCTAATCTATGTTGTACATTCCCTATTCCACGCCACTTTATTTCATATGCCAGGATGTATGTTACCTATTCTGCACCTCTTCATTAAGTGTTCTTGCATAGCAAGATCACTTATTGTTATCTCACATATATATTATTATTATTATTATTATTCTTATAGCCAAATTTTGCACGCTAACTCCTCCCACAGTTTTTATGCTACATATACCGAATATATACCAAAACGTGCGGATTGTTCCCGAATGGTGTGCTATTACTTTGTGGAACGTTTTTCCGAATGGTTCACGAAATATCGTCATTTTTGCGGCGAAATTTGTCCCATTGGAATGAATGGAGAAATGTTCAAAACTAGAGTGGGAGGTGACAAAAGCTCTGAGGGGAATTATAGCTCCTCCCACACAGCTCTGAGGGGATTTATAGGTAGTCCCACACAGCCCTGAGGGGATTATAGGTAGTCCCACACAGCTCTGAGGGGATTATAGGTAGTCCCACACATCTCTGAGGGGGGATTATAGGTAGTCCCACACAGCTCTGAGGGGATTATAGGTAGTCCCACACAGCTCTGAGGGGGATTATAGGTAGTCCCACACAGCTCTGAGGGAGATTATAGGTAGTCCCACACATCTCTGAGGGGGATTATAGGTAGTCCCACACAGCTCTGAGGGGAATTATAGGTAGTCCCACACAGCTCTGAGGGAGATTATAGGTAGTCCCACACATCTCTGAGGGGGATTGTAGGTAGTCCCACACAGCTCTGAGGGGAATTATAGGTAGTCCCACACATCTCTGAGGGGAATTATAGGTAGTCCCACACAGCTGAGGGGATTATAGGTAGTCCCACACAGCTCTGAGGGGGGTTATAGGTAGTCCCACACAGCTCTGAGGAGAATTATAGGTAGTCCCACACAGCTCTGAGGGGAATTATGAAATTTGAAAAGAAAAAATTAAAAAATAATAATAATAATAAAAAAAAAAATAATAATTTTAGAAAAAAATATGAAAATTAGGAAATTTAAAAAAAATTATTCTTTTTTGAAAAAAAAATTATTTTAGAAAAAAAATATCATTTAAAAAAAAATAATAATTAAAAAAAAAATCATTAAAAAAAAAAAAACATTTTTGAAACAAAAAATAATTAAAAAAAAATAATAATAAAAAAATAAAAAATAAAATAATTTTAGAAAAAAAAGTGAAAATTAGGAAATTTGAAAAAAAAAAATCTTTTTTGAAAAAAAAATCTTTTTTGAAAAAAATATATTTTTGGGAAAAAAAATATTTTTTGAAAAAAATATCATTTAAAAAAAAAATAATAACTCAAAAAAAAAATTAAATTTTTTTTTTATAAAAATAAAAAAATCAATCATTTTAGAAAAAAATGAAAATGAGGAAATTTTAAAAAAATAATCTTTTTGGAAAAAAAAAAAATTTAAAAAAAAAAAAAAAATTTGGAAAATAATTTTTTTTAAAATAATTAAATAAAAATAAAAAAAAATCATTTAAAAAAATCATTAAAAAAATAATCATTTTTGAAAAAAATAAATACGTTTAGTTACTCAAGCCACTTCACCCAGTTACTCCGCCCACTCCAGTAGGTGGAGGCAAGAACACGTCACACAATTTCCCCAGAAATTGTATCTTTTCTAGTTATTATTATTATTCTTATAGCCAAATTTTGCACGCTAACTCCTCCCACAGTTTTTATGCTACATATACCGAATATATACCAAAACGTGCGGATTGTTCCCGAATGGTGTGCTATTACTTTGTGGAACATTTTTCCGAATGGTTCACGAAATATCGTCATTTTTGCGGCGAAATTTGTCCCATAGGAATGAATGGAGAAATGTTCAAAACTAGAGTGGGAGGTGACAAAAGCTCTGAGGGGAATTATAGCTCCTCCCACACAGCCCTGAGGGCAATTATAGGTAGTCCCACACAGCTCTGAGGGCAATTATAGGTAGTCCCACACAGCTGAGGGGGATTATAGGTAGTCCCACACAGCTGAGGGGGATTATAGGTAGTCCCACACAGCCCTGAGGGGATTATAGGTAGTCCCACACAGCCCTGAGGGGATTATAGGTAGTCCCACACAGCTCTGAGGGGATTATAGGTAGTCCCACACAGCCCTGAGGGGATTATAGGTAGTCCCACACAGCTCTGAGGGGATTATAGGTAGTCCCACACAGCCCTGAGGGGATTATAGGTAGTCCCACACAGCTCTGAGGGGATTATAGGTAGTCCCACACAGCTCTGAGGGAATTATAGGTAGTCCCACACAGCTCTGAGGGGGATTATAGGTAGTCCCACACAGCTCTGAGGGAGATTATAGGTAGTCCCACACAGCTCTGAGGGGATTATAGGTAGTCCCACACAGCTCTGAGGGGATTATAGGTAGTCCCACACATCTCTGAGGGGGATTATAGGTAGTCCCACACATCTCTGAGGGGAATTATAGGTAGTCCCACACAGCTGAGGGGGATTATAGGTAGTCCCACACAGCTCTGAGGGGGGTTATAGGTAGTCCCACACAGCTCTGAGGAGAATTATAGGTAGTCCCACACAGCTCTGAGGGAATTATAGGTAGTCCAACACAGCTCTGAGGGGGATTATAGGTAGTCCTACACAACTCTGAGGGGAATTATAACTAGTCCCACACAGCTCTGAGGGGAATTATGAAATTTGAAAAGAAAAAATTAAAAAAAAATAATAATAATAAAAAAAAAAAATAAATAACAATTTTAGAAAAAAATATGAAATTAGGAAATTTAAAAAAAATAATTCTTTTTTGAAAAAAAATTATTTTAGAAAAAAAATATCATTTAAAAAAAAAAATAATAATTAAAAAAAATCATTAAAAAAAAAAAACATTTTTGAAAAAAAAAATAATTTAAAAAAAAATAATAATAAAAAAACAAAAAATAAAATAATTTTAGAAAAAAAAAATGAAAATTAGGAAATTTGAAAAAAAAAAAATCTTTTTTGAAAAAAAAAATCTTTTTTGAAAAAAATATATTTTTGGGAAAAAAAATATTTTTTGAAAAAAATATCATTTAAAAAAAAAATAATAATAACTCAAAAAAAATTAAATTTTTTTTTTTTTTATAAAAAAAAAATCAATCATTTTAGAAAAAAATGAAAATGAGGAAATTTTAAAAAAATAATCTTTTTGAAAAAAAAAACATTTTTTGAAAAAAAAAAACATTTTTTGAAAAAAAAAACATTTTTTGAAAAAAAAAAACATTTTTTGAAAAAAAAAACATTTTTTGAAAAAAACAACATTTTTTGAAAAAAAAAACATTTTTGAAAATATTTTTTTTTTAAATAATTAAATAAAAATCAAAAAACATCATTTAAAAAAAATCATTAAAAAAATAATCATTTTTGAAAAAAATAAATATGTTTAGTTACTCAAGCCACTTCACCCAGTTTCTCCGCCCACTCCAGTAGGTGGAGGCAAGAACACGTCACACAATTTCCCCAGAAATTGTATCTTTTCTAGTTTTGTATGCCATGCTGTACATTCCCTATATTCTAATTCTATGTGCCTTGCTGTAGGTTTCCTATTCCGCACTAGACATGTGCAATTCGTTTAGTTTCGAATTCGTTTTTTAACGAATTTTGCCAAATTCGTTAATTCCGAAATTTCCAAATTTTTTAATTCCCGAAATTTCAGAATTTCCGAATTTCTAAATTTGCGAAATTACGAATTTCAGAAATTTGGATTTTCGAATTTCCAATTTTCAGATTTCTGAATTTCAGAAAAAAGCCAAAAAACGAATGAAACGAAAATGAACACATTTTTTGTCAGTGCACATGTCTATTCCGCACCTCCTCAGTCGGTATCCTATGCTGTACATTCCTGGATTACTTTGCAAGTGAATTAGACTTTGCATGGAACCAAAGAGCAGAGGAACTTGACAAAGTAATTTTCATTTTGTAATCCTGTTTCATCTTACTGTTGCCTATTGTTTTGCAATATCTTTTCTGGAAAAATGTTCCTTTTTGTTTCATTAAAACTATCTTAAAATTGTACTAATTAATTTAGTGATTCTAAAGGTTGTAATAAAAAACAAAAAAAACCCCCACACAAACATGATATACTTACCTGCTCTGTGCAATGATATTGCACAGAGCAGCCTTGATCCTCTTCTTTTTGGGTCCCCAGAAGGCGGTCCTGGTTCTTCTTCCCTGCTGAGTGTCCCTAATAGCATGCCTCTTGCTATGGGGGCACTCGAGTAGGCTTGCTCCCAAGAGCAGATGCTGATACTGAATATGTCTGTTGCCCAGGAGAAGTTTTTTACATGCACGAATTTCCATTCGCACATCACCAATCAGGAGGCCATAGGAAGTCTTTCAAAACCATCTAAATGTACCACATGTTTGCAGAGCTAAAATAAATTAAAACCTTCCAGTCCCAGTACACCATTGCATATGCAGGTAGGCATTCTCTATTACACAACTCTGTTCTCTATTTTAAATATCAAAATTAACTACGCTTGCATTATGCCTTTTGTTTTTTGGCTGTGAGCTGAGAAATTACTATAATCCCTGCTTACAATGGTTTAATAAACAATACCATATCAATGCAGGACAAAGCACAAAACAAATTCCAGTGCAGGGTGTATTCTCAAACTGGTCATACATATCTGTCGATTGTATGGTATTGAAATTCAATCAAAAAAAGAGGACCATGTCTCCATGCCTATGTGGTTACTGCATTTCTGGTTTCCTGCTCCATGTAGTAGAAGATCAGCCAAGTGAACCAAGTGAAGTTCTTGGGGTGAAAAAGGTTTTTTTTTTTTTTTTGTGTGCACGGCCATATATGTTCAACATATAAGAAAACAGGGAGGGCGCACCGACCTTGTGCATTACCAGATAAAAAAATTTGCAATGCCATCTGGTTCCTCCTAATATCCGGTCCAGGTTGCAGGTGTCTGGAAGACACAGCTCTGAATCTTTGGAGTAATGTTAAGCCTTTTTTAAACGCTTTGTTTTTACTAGTCAAATACATTTTATCTGGTAATGCACAAGGTCGGTGCACCCTCCCTGTTTTCTTATATGTTTCAGCCTTAAGGACACCCATTGTTCTGAGAAGGGCAGCAAGATCTTTGACTTTCCACACTTTATCCAAAGGGTTGGTCACACCACCTACATATGGACTAAGGGCCTGAGAGCCGGAGGTTGTTTTGTGTTGTTCAGATATGTTCAACACCAGACTCCCATAATTATAACACTGGCCATTCACCTTGCAGTCGGATAGCACAATTTCTTTTAGATATACCAAGAATGGATTGTGTGGGAAGAGCTTTTTCTACATAGTTGTGGTAGATCAAAAGGAGCTCGTATACAGACTGTGCAATCAGATTGCAACTTGCCTTGTCATCCTTAGTCTCAGCTAGGTTGGTGGCTCAACCTACAAATGGCAGTTTCTTGAGTGGAAGGGTAGGTCAGGTTTCAGCCTCTCCTGGTTTCTGGAATAGCCAATCTACACCCACAAAGTAAGAAAAAAGTTTTAAATTCTATCTTTGTTGACATTTTCTTGCTGCCGGTTGAGGCAAAAATTCTCAGATCTATTTCCAAAAGTAGCAAGTCTCAAAATGCGCCTACTAACCATCTGAAACCATCTAGTTAAAGACATTTTTCTGATCAAAAGTGTCTAAAAGGAGAAATATCACTGACTGGATACTACAGACAGTATGGACAGATGCTCCTTAACAATCACATTCTCCACAATGCCTTCTACCCTGCCTGGTGCTGAGACTCTAACCCATTCGTTCTTAACCTTTTTACTGCAGAGGAACCCTTCAAATATTTGTTAGGTCTCATGGAACCCCTGCTAAAACAAAGTCTTTGGGGGGTCAGTGGGGAAAAAGGTCTTGACTTTAGCGGTCAGGGAAGAATGCCATTAGTGTCATTCTGTTGGCTCTGCCAAAAATGGCATTAGACCAAGAACTTTCCAGGCACCTTTAGATTTGAGGTCAACCAGCAACAACTCAAGGAACCCCTAGCAATCTTTTGAGGAACCCTAGGGTTTCACAGAACTCTGTTTGAGAATGGCTGCTCTAATGTCTTGTATGCAACGTCTTGCATGTATACAGGCACACCATTCTGTTTCTGTGTAGTAGCGGGTTCGATAAGCAAATGTAATTTAATCAAATGCAATTTTCATTGAGGAATACAGGAGAAGAAAGGCAGGAAAATGTATGTACATTTGCTTGGGTTACACACATTTCGAATAGTAACGTATACAAGCTTATACACATAGGAACGATTAGCAAGAATATGATCTAGAGATAGTTTAATGAAACAGGGTGGATTGGGGAACTGGGGTGAGGGACATACATCTTTCAATGATAATATTGGAGTGTGCCTCCAGACCATGCGCTCGCCCCCAATGGGATCAAACTGTGAATGGGTGGGGGAGTCTCCATAATTAATCGGGTTGTCCCCGACTGAGACTGAAGGAGTATTGTATGAGCTGCGTAGGTTTCATGCAATTTGTATTTCCACCTTCTTTCAGGGCACCTGTTAGTAACATGAGGTGGTGGTAGAAGATCATATAGCTATATTATGCGGTACGGGTTAGTACCCGACAGAAACCTGTGAGTAGGAAGATGTGTGTGTATCCCGCTGTTATGGGCCTTGATGCTGTAAATAGAGGAAGGAATACTATAGGGTGATAGGCCCTGGAGCAGGGCTGATGTGAGTTATAATAACTTGGGTGTGCTTGGAAGACAGGTGGTAGACAAGTGGTATAGTCTCTTGCCCGGACTAAGTAAAGAAGCGTGTAAATTGAATGCAATTTTCAAATAATGAATTCTGTGAATTAAAGGACTCCGGTACTGAAAAAAAAAACATGTACTGTACGTCATTGCAGAGTTCTCCCCTTGAAAATGCTAATTTCCTGCCTGTTATGACGATCCAAAAGCTTAGGCCAAATTCACACAGTTGTGTTGCCATAAAGTGAGCATTACCACAAAGCATGTTATGCATGTTAGTGTGCTACGGTGCAATTCATTCTGAACAACACCCCAATGCACCTGTGCTGCAGTTCACCACAAGGCACTGTAACACACTACTATGGGATGTGGTGCGCTGGAATTCTAAAAATAGTGATGTACATTTTTGGTGTGCTTTGGTGCTTTAGGAAGCCCTTTAAAATGAATGGGCTGCCTTAAAGTGGTTGTAAAGGCTGAAGGTTTTTTATCTTCATGCATTCACAAGAGCCTTGGCTGTCTCAGGACTCCCTCTCCTCATTGGCTTGGACAGCAGTGGGAGCCATTGGCACAGCCAATGGAGCCAATGAGGATGTGTCTTATGGATGCATAGTATGGGGGCTTGGTAGCGAGCACGCATCAGTGCCCCCATAGCAATTGGCTTGCTATTGGGGGCATTGGTCAAGGGGGAGGAGCCAGAAGCGCCGAAAGGGATCCGAGAACAGGAGGATCAGGGCTGCTTTGTGCAAATTCACTGCACAAAGCAGGCAATTATAACATAATTGTTATTTAAAAAAAGAAATGCAAACCTATATCACTTTAATGCAGCAAGCAGTAACATGCAACAGAATGAGTGTTAATGTACATGCATTAATCCACAACAAAGTTGTAAACGGCCTGTATTTATATTACAATGGAACAAGTGTGCAGATCAGGAGTCTGTATGCTTGTTCCTAGTCAATGAAAATAAGAATTTTGAAGCCAGAGATAGCCAAACATTGAAGAAGGGGGTCACCAATGGTAGCTTTTCTATTTCTCGCAGTACATTGTCTCCTTGAGATTGCCACAAACGGGCAGATATCTCCCTAAGAATTTTACTTGTAGCACTGGGGCCCAATGATGATTCTTGTGAAATTTACCCAATGTACAGAATCACTGCTGTTCAAATTCTTTCCTTTAAATTTAGTTTTAAAATTAAAAAGTGTTACTAAACCCAGGACCCTGCATTCACAATATCTGGTCTCCCACAGTACACAGAACATGGAAATCCAATTTATTTTAGTAAATATAAACTGCTAAATACCCTTTATCATCAGCAGAATATAGCAGCTTTGTGACTTCTAGCAGTGTCTGGTTAAAGCTTGTAGGAGGAGTTTTCAGTCGCCTCTGATTGTCTTATGAGGCTTCAGGACCCCTGACCCTCTGTCTGGACAGTGCTGATTAGCCCTGTGCTGATTACATGCACTCTTCCAAGAAAAAAAAAAACCTCTCTAGCAATACACATCAAACATGAGCATGTGCCGCTTGTCCCCTAGCTCTGTACTATCAGGAAATGATTAGGGAACGGTGGAAGAAGGGGAGGATCAGATAAGATAGGATCAAACATCCTTTATACACAATGTGAGTTTAACCACTTCAGCTCCAAAAGATTTACCCCCCTTCGTGACCAGGCCATTTTTTGCAACACGGCACTGCATTAAACTTACAATTGCGCGGTCGTGCGATGCTGTACCCAAATAAATTGCGTGTCCTTTTTTCCCACAAATAGAGCTTTTTGGTGGTATTTGATCACCTCTGCTTTTTTTTTTTTGGGGCAATAAACAAAAAAAAAAATTATATATTATATATATATACACATATACATATATACACACACATTTTTTTTTGTGTTGGATAGGTTTTATATATTTTCTACTTTCTGATATATATCAGAAAGTAAAAAATATATAAAACATATCCAAAAAAAAAAAAAAAAAAAAAAAAATAAAAAAAAACGATTTCTTCTTTAGTTTAGGCCAATATGTATTCTGCTACTGCTATTGGTTGGTTTGCGCAAAAGTGATAGCACCGACAAGCTATGGGATATTTTTATTGTTTTTTACTATTAATGGCGGTGATCAGCAACATATAGCGGGGCTGCAATATTGCGACGGACAGTCGCATATTAACTGACACTAATACAGTGATCAGTGCTAAAAATATGTCACTGTACTAACAACACATGGCTGAGAAGGCGCTAAACATCAGGGGCGATCAAAGGGTTAACTGTGTGCCTGACCAGTGTTTTAGTGTACTGTGTGGGAGGTGCTTTTACTAGGGGAAGACATGGATCCTTGTCCCTGCTTTGCATGAACACAAGATCCATGCCTTCCCTACTGACAAGACGTTCTGCCTTGTTTACATAGGCAGACAGTCGTTCTGCCCCTGTGCTAGATGATTGGCGGGTGCCAGCGGACATTGAGTCCGCAGTACAATCTGTAAAATCACAGAGGGAGCAGGCCAGCGGCCCGCATGCGTTCCCCAGAAGTGTTGAATCATGCATTAGGTACGTGATCCGGTGCAGCAGTGCCACCTGGTCGCCATATAAGTTATACGAGCGGCAAGTGGATAACTTATTCTTTACTGCATATACTGACCGATTTTACTGTGGGTTTAGTAGGGAAGGAATGGTTAGGTCGCAAACGTTTTTCCAACAAGCCAGAAAAATCAGTGTGAGCAAAATCAAACACATCTGATGGTTAGCGAAGCTCGTTATTGTCCCTATGGCATCCCCGAGCATAGAATAACACTTAGGCCCCTTTCACACTGGGGCGGGGAGCCGCGGTGACGGTAAAGCAGCGCTATATTTAGCGCTGCTTTACCGTCGTTTTAACCGCGGTTTTTCGGCCGCTCGCGGTGCGGTTTTACCCCCCCGCGAGCGTCCGAAAAAGGGTTAAAGCCCCCCCGCAGAGCGCCGCTGTAGCGGCGCTTTGCGGCGGTATTGCCGCGGTTTCACCGCAGTGTCCCATTCTAATCAAAGAATACACAGCTCCTATACCGCTCCAAAGATGCTGCTAGCAGGACTTTTTTTGTCATCCTGCTAGCGCACCGCTCCAGTGTGAAAGCCCGCCGGCTTTCACACTGGAGTTAAAGGGGCCGGATTTTTTCATGCGGTGAACAGGCGCTATTTTTAGCGCTGTACCGCATGAAAAACGCCCCGGTGTGAAAAGGGCCTTACTTCAACCTAATGTAAAGTTTAGTGATTTTTTTTTTTTTTAACCTTCACAATAATCAGAAGATAATCTTTTATGTCAACAGTTGTGCCCTTTACAATGTAAGCATACATTCCAATGAATGTGCAAGCAAGAAAAAGTTCCTGTTCGTTCCTATGCGGTAGTTCTATGAAGATTCCTTCGACAAAAGCCTATTGAAAATTTTAACTAATCTTTAATACTATTATTATTCAGTCCAATTGTCTATTGATAGGTTGCTATATATCCGGCGTGTTTCTAGTCCTGGGATCAGGTAGGACTACAAACAACCCAGATAATGGACTAGGGCCAGCAGTTATTGAGACATCGCACATTGTTACAAGGAGAATTCACGACAGAGATTTATTTAGACACTACTTTTTGGAGACTATGAATAAGAACGATTGTGATCGTAGCATGCATTGTTCTGCTTTTATCTTTGCTTTAGATAAATATTGGCACACTTTCATCAGGGAGTAGAAAAGAACATAAGACTGGTTTTCCTGTCCGGGCTCTACTAATAACTAGATGATACCACCCATCAATTCAGAAGTTGTACATTCTGATGGGAAAGTCCATTTCAATATACACTGGTAAAGCCTGGAAATAAAGATACATCTTGATGGGTTTACTTCCTCTTTGTTTCCCTGCAAAAGTAAGGCATAATGGACTACTATAGTAGCCCATTATGTGTCACTTACCTGACACAGGAGCAAGCGATGTCACCGCTGTCCCCTCTTCCACGGAGCGTCCATCTTCTTTCCGGGTATCGCTGCTCCGGCGCTGTGAGTGGAGAGCAGCGATAGCGTTACTCTAGCGCATGCGCGTGGGAGCCGTAAGTGACGACATGTTTGCCATCACTTGCGGTGCGCCTGCGCCGTTGTCTATGGTGCGCATGCGCCGTAGACAGCGGTGCCCGTTTTTTGTAAAATATCTCCTTAACTGTGCAGGTTAAGGAGATATTTCTTGGACCTACAGGCAAGCCTTAATCTAGGCTTACCTGTAGGTGAAAGTGGTCTGTAAGGGTTTACAACCACTTTAACTTTAAAAAGTGGATGTAAACCCTCACATATACCCAGTGAAGTGAACAGCCTCAGCTGATACACAAAGAACAAATCTCCCTACATAAATTTTACTTGTGTATCTGCTGTCTTCAGCTTTATATATTCTTTAGAAAGTTCAGATCTTGTTAGGAGGAGATTTCCTCTTCCTGTTCAGCACTGCAGTGAAGTCTGGGCATACAGCCAAGACAGCTGATTGGAGGAAAGGCACACACCCCCCCTCCTCATAGGTAGAGACTTTCAGAGCGGTTTGTTAAATAGCACAGCTTTCTGCTAATCTATTTATAGCATCCTCCCCAACACAAAACTCAGGCTGCTTTTATATCCTGTGATGAGAACTTGTCAGAAGTTATCAGGCTGATAAAAGAAGAACCGAGCAGGAGAAAGCTACAGGACATAGTGCTTTGAAGAGACATAAGAAAACACTGCATATATATGTGCCCAGCTCAAATTTAATGAATCGTGTTTACATCCAGTTTAAAAGGCACTTCCATTCCTAAGACCTGTGTTATTCTAAAACAATAACCAATGCTAGGTCATGATCCAGGTACCTGAACTGTAGGTGTATACTCTATATTAGCTATATCAGGTGTATAAGCCCATTGCTGTCTGGCTAATGCTCACACAGCCAAGCTAAAAGGAGACTTTGTGACCAGGGGCGGACTGACAGCTCATGGGGCCCCAGGGCAAAAGGAGATCATGGGGCCCCCTGTGTCTCCGCCCATGTGTCCCCGCCCATCTAAGTGACATTCTTCCCACTGACCACCAATGTAAGGAACATTCTTCCCTCTGACCACCCATGTAAGGAACATTCTTCCCTCTGACCACCAATGTAAGGAACATTCTTCCCTCTGACCACCAATGTAAGGAACATTCTTCCCTCTGACCACCAATGTAAGGAACATTCTTCCCTCTGACCACCAATGTAAGGAACATTCTTCCCTCTGACCACCAATGTAAGAAACATTCTTCCCTCTGACCACCAATGTAAGAAACATTCTTCCCTCTGACCACCAATGTAAGGAACATTCTTCTCACTGACCACCAATGTAAGGAGCATTCTTCCCTCTGACCACCAATGTAAGGAACATTCTTCTCACTGACCACCAATGTAAGGAGCATTCTTCCCTCTGACCACCAATGTAAGGGACATTCTTCTCACTGACCACCAATGTAAGGAGCATTCTTCTCGCTGACCACCAATGTAAGGAACATTCTTCCCACTGACCACCAATGTAAGGAACATTCTTCCCACTGACCACCAATGTAAGGAGCATTCTTCCTACTGACCACCAATGTAAGGAGTATTCTTCCCACTGACCACCAATGTAAGGAACATTCTTCCCACTGACCACGCACGATTTCATACCAGCATGCCAGTGCGAGTTTGGCAGTGATTTCAGAGACATCTGTGCACAGATGTCTATAGAAATCGCACCCAGAAGTTGCCAAAAGTTGTACAGAATCTACAAATGTGGCATCGCACCGATTCGGGTGGTGCAGTTGCTGATCATTTGTCATGCGATTTGACATGCCTTAAGAGTTTCGTTCACTGGAACTAATGGGCCAAGCCCAACCCCTGAAAAGCAAACAACCACACACCATAATCCCACCTCCACCAAATGATTTGGTCCAGTGCACAAAGCAAGGTCCATAAAGACATGTATGATAGAACACCTTTGGGATGAATTAGAGCGGAGACTGTGAGCCAGGCCTTCTTGTCCACATCAGTGCCTGACCTCACAAATGCGCTTCTGGAAGAATGGTCAAACCTTCTCATAGACACTCCTAAACCTTGTAGACAGCCTTCCCAGAAGAGTTGAAGCGGTTATAGCTGCAAAGGGTGGGCCAACTCAATATATATTTTTTTAATTTATTCTTTTTTTTTTCCATCATATTACAAAAGTGGGGAGAATAAAGATCTCTTATTACATATGAAGTGTTTTTACAGATAGTTGTATAAAAAGATGTAAAGATTAACAAAATACTATCTATAAACCCTATACTGGGAAGGAGAGAGCCGTTCAATAAGTTAACACTTCATAATAACTGCCAATAAGGGCCCCCCCCCTTTATCTCACCCCCCTATTTCCCCTCTCCCCCCTCCCCGCCCCTTACCCTGCTCTACCCTCCTCTTATCTATATCAAATGTATTCCCTCCAACCAAGGTCTCCACATCTTATTAAACTCCTTTAAATTGCGTCTCCTTATATAAGTGTCTTTCTCCTTCGGAAGGGTTTCATTTACTGTATCTATCCAGTTTTTCACTGTGGGTGGTACATTTGATTGCCATCTCATCATTATCTTCCTGGCTTGAAATATGCCCCTTAATATTGCCACAGTTGTGCTCTTAATTTCTCCCTGTTTCTGCCTATACCCCAGGATACAAAGCTTAACTTCCTTTTCCAGTTCAATTTTGAATATTCCCTTCAATGTTTCTATCACCCCTTCCCAGTACCAAAAGAGTTTGGGGCATCTCCACAACATGTGGAGAAGATCCCCCAACCCCCGGCACCTGGGGCAGCTATCATCAGGTCTTTTTACGAACTTACATAATCTCTTTGGGGTGTAGTACGCTCTGTTCAATAACATAAGATGAGAGAACCTCTGAGGGCGAAACTGATATTGCCGGACTTAGCTCCAATATTTTCTTCCACTGTCCCTGGGGTATTACCCCTATGTCCTGTTCCCATTTTTCTTTTACTTCCACTAGCTTCTCTTCTCCTTTAGTTTCTCTATTTAACTGTTTATATATTTCTGAAATGAATCCTTTAGTAGATCCTATCCTCCCAATGCGTTGTACCAACGGTAGGTCTTCCCATACCAAAGATTGGTTTCTGAATTGGGCTTCTAGGGTGTGGCTAATCTGAAGGTATTTGAAATATGTATTCTGGGGAATATTAAATTCCTTTTTTAACCACTTTCCGACCGGCGCACGACGATGTACGTCACTTTTTTGAAGAGGGATATCTCGGTAACGGCAGCAGCTGCTGCCACAACCGAGGTATCCATCTCTTCAGGCGCCGGTCAGCTGTCCGATAATGGTGGTCATCGCGGCGGATTCATCGGCATTACCGGAACCGTCGGCAGCGGCGGAGGCGATCGGGTCTGTTCCCCTCCTGTGTCTAGAGATGAGTGACGCTAAGATGGCCGCCACTCATCTCTATACCATAGGAGGGCGGAAGCGACGTCAAAAACGTCACTTCCGCCCATACCTCTTAAAGAGGAATTTTCAAATGTCATTTATTTTTTATTTTTTATTTTTTTTATTTTTTTTCATTGAAGTCCAAATATGAGATCTGAGGACTTTTTGACCCCAGATCTCATATTTAAGAGGACCTGTCATGCTTTTTTCTAGGAATAAAAGTGAGCCAATTAATTTTTTTTTAAAAAACAGTGTAAAAATAAAATAAAATCAAGAAAAATAAATAAGAAAAACAAAAAAATTTTTTTTTAAAGCGCCCCGTCCCGACGAGCTCGTGCGCAGAAGCGAACGCATACGTGAGTAGCGCCCGCATATGAAAACGGTGGTCAAACCACACATGTGAGGTATCGCCGCGATCGGTAGAGCGAGAGCAATAATTATAGCTGTAGACCTCCTCTGTAACGCAAAATATGCAACCTGTAGAATTTTTTTTAAACGTCGCCTATGGAGATTTTTGAGGGTAAAAGTTTGATGCCATTCCACGAGCGGGCGCAATTTTGAAGCGTGACATGTTAGGTATCAATTTACTCGGCGTAACATTATCTTTCACAATATATAAAAAAATTGGACTAACTTTACTGTTGTCTTATTTTTTTATTCAAAAAAGTGAATTTTTTCCAAAAAAAGTGCGCTTGCAAGACCGCTGCGCAAATACGGTGTGAAAAAAAGTATTGCAACGACCGCCATTTTATTCTCTAGGGTGTTAGAAAAAAAACAATATATAATGTTTGGGGGTTCTAAGTTTTTTTCTAGCAAAAAAAACTGTTTTAAACATGTAAACACCTAAAATCCAAAACGAGGCTGGTCTTAAAGTGGTTAATACCTCTAATTTTTTTAATAGCATTACCCTCATAATGTTGTCTCACACTTTTAATTCCCCTTTTTTCCCACTCTCCAATTTTTCCCACTCTCTGATTTTTCCCATTATGCTTATTTCCTGTAAATTACTGTTATTCCAGATTGGGGTATATATATTAATCTCTCTATATTTCATCGATTTTTTAACAGATTTCCATATTTTGCTGATCATATTTATTGTTGGATATTTAAATCTGAACGAACCTGCCTCTAAGGTCTCTATTATAGTCTCATGCAGAGCTCCTGTCAGAAGAATTTTACCATTAGGAGACCCCCCTTTTTGGGCACAGCATCCCGATAACTGTTGTAATTGAGAAGCTAAATAATACTTCTCGGGGTTGGGCAATGCAAGTCCCCCTTCCCCCACCGGGAGCTGCAATGTGCGCAATCGGATCCTGGCCTGTCCCCCCTTCCACACCAATTCCCTGAAAAGGCTCTCTATCTTATCGAACCATTTTCTTGGAATCCATGTGGGAGAGTTATGGAGTACGTATAACAGCTGAGGCAGCCAGATCATTTTTATTAGGGAACATCTGCCAGCTCTTGACAATGGAAGAAATTTCCAGATCTCAATTTTTTCCCTAAACTTGCCCAGCAGTGGTACTAAATTACTATACACGTATTGATTGGGATCCCTTGTTATCCTAATCCCTAAATATCTTAAGGAGTCTACTACTGCTAATTGAGGTCTATCCCATATTATCCCTTCCCTCATTGTGGCTATCGGAAAGAGCTCGGACTTCGCCCAGTTTATTTCTAGGCCGGTAAAACTACCAAACCTCTCCACAACTTTCATTGCTTCCTCCAATGAATGGTCCATATTCCCCAAGAAGAGCAGTATATCATCAGCGTATAATGCTATACGCTCCTCTCCTGAGCTCCTACAGAAGCCCGTAATTTCCGAGCTCTTTCTAATATACTCCGCCAGCGGCTCCATTGCAAGCGCAAAAAGTAAAGGTGACAATGGACACCCCCTTTCTAATTTTATTTGGTCTGAAAATCTGTTATTTATTTTCTGGCTATCTGACTATCGGTCTATCATAAAGCATTTTGATCCACCCAATCAGTACGGGCCCAAATCCAAATTTCTCCAGGACCCGCCAAATATACCCCCAGTCTATAGAGTCAAAGGCTTTAGTCACATCCAATGACAATATTGCTCTCGACCTTTCACTTTCTGTTGGCATTTGTAAATTTAAAAAAGCTCTTCTAATATTTGTACTGGTTTATCCGTTTGATATGAACCCCGACTGATCAGGGTGGACCAATTTCGAAATATGCTTATTTATTCTGGCTGCAATGACTTTTGCTAAGATTTTAGCATCGGCACACAAAAGGGAAATTGGCCTATATGAGGCGACATCCATGGGGTCCTTACCTTCCTTATGGAGTACTGTGATGGTTGCTTCCCTCATTGAGTTGGGGAGATATCCCACCTCCATTGCCCCCTCTAATGTTTTTAGTAATTCTGGGATCATTATATCCCCATAGTGTTTATACGTTTCTGTTGGTAAACCGTCTGGGCCTGGGGACTTTTGGGTTTGCCATATAGGCCACCGCCTGTTGTAATTCTTAAGCCCCATACACACGGTCGGACAATCCGCGGACCAGGTCCGTCGGACCATGTCCGTCATACTTTGTCTGATGTTGGTTTTGCGTACACACGGTCGGACAAAGTTGTCGGAAAATCCGATCATTCTGAACGTGGTGACGTTTGTTGCCTACGACGGGACTACGTAGAGGCTAGTAGCCAATAGCTTTGGTCTTGTAATGTGATCTGAGCATGCGTAGCACTTTGTCCGGTCGGACAACCGTACACACGATCGGGTTTGGTGTGATCGGACCGGGTTGACGGCAAATCTTTCCAGCAGGAGATAGGACTTTGTCCGTCGGACAAACCGACGAACACTGTCCGATGGTGCATACACACGGTCTGATTTTTCAACAACCTTGTCCGATCGGACAGAATCCATGAAAAAGTCTGACCGTGTGTATGGGGCTTTAGAGTGTTATTGGGATGTCCAATCCATCTCTCTCTTCTTTCTTGTGTTATTATTGGCAAGTTCAGGCTCCCCAAAAACTCCTCCATTATTACACTCCCTCCTCCCTTTACTTGAGCGGTATATAAGTTTTTATAGAATTCCTCAAAACCTTCCACTATGTTCTTGGAGTCCACGGTTATCTCCCCTCCTCTAGCCCGAATGGCTAGTACATGGCCCTTACTACTTGAGCCAGCATTTTCCCCACCATTTCCCCCTCCATAAAGGCCTCCTGCCGCTGTAGCAATTGTTTAGTCTCCACTCTCTGCATTACCCTCAGCTTATACTCCTGTTTGTTTAACCATCTTTCTTTCCTATCCATTGTTGGGGCTAGTATATAGTTATCCTCGGCCAATACCACTTCCCTCCTAGTTCTTTCCTCCTGTGCCTTTGCCTCTTTGTTATACTTGGCTACCTGCTGGATTAATAATCCCCTCAGGAAGGCCTTTAGGGTATCCCATAGGGTCCCTGACTCTGCTGTACCTGCATTGATTTCAATAAATTCTCTCAATGTTGGGGGAATAGTACCAGTTTTGCTAATTATCTCAAATCAGCAAGGATTCATTTTCCACTCCCTCTGCGTTTCCTCCACCCCTATTTTTAACGTAAGAACTATGGGAGAGTGATCTGAAATCCCTCTTGACCAATACTTTACCTCTTCCATTATCTGCAATACCCTATCATTTCCCAATGCCATATCAATTCTGGAGAGTGTGGAATGTGTGGCCGACCAGCAAGAAAATTGCTGAACGCCAGGATTCCACACTCTCCAGTAATCCTACTTCCTCCATAAACTGGCTCAGCCGTCCCTTCTTAGTATTATCCGATTTATTCTGACCTGGAAATCCATCCAACTTGCAATCTAATACCTGATTAAAATCTCCCATTATTATAATTGGGATACCCTGTTTATCAAGCAGGAACTCATTTAATTTAAGCATAATATCCATTTTAAATGGGGGGGGGGGGGGGGGGGGGTTACACATTTGCTACTACCATCACTCTATCTTCAATTAGACAATAAAGAAAAACATAACGACCCAGTTCGTCTATACTGGTTTGCGTGCAGGAAAACGTCACCCCTTTCTTCCCCATCACGCTAACCCCTCTACTATATGAGCTATGGACCGAGTGAAACTGATGTTGATATACTCTCTTTTTCCTTTGTAATTGCTGAGCTGTATCCTTTGTTAGGCGTTTCCTGCAGGCAAACCAGATCAACACCGTAATTCTTCAACATAGAAAGTACTGCTGCCTTCTTACCCACTGTACCTAACCCTCTTACGTTCCATGACCCAATGTTTAGTGTTTTAAGTTGCATCTACTTTCATCACATAAATATATTTCTTGAAAAAGTGCTTTATCTCTACAAAAATATTTTCACCCTTTATTCTTGTGGTTCCCCATTTCAAAATTCTTTGTGTCTCCCTTTTTCCTTTCCTCTTCTGTGTGTCTTCTATAATTTTCGTGGTTTTGTCACTAATTGTGCCCTTATTTACCTGCTCCTTTACACATATTTGACCTTTATCCATACCGGTGCCCCCCCCTCTCCCCTCCATCTGCCCCCACCTTTCTAGGTGATCCCCCAGGGGATTAACAATGACCCTTACCCATACCATTAAACCTTCCTTCCCATTCGCCCATACCTTCCCTTTCATCCACACACAACCACAACCTGTGCAATCCCTCCCATCTCCTTTCCATAATCCGAAATATATTAAGAAATGCCTATTTTTCTCCCCCCCCCCCCCTATTTATGTTTCACTACTATATCCCTCCCCCTTTCTCCCCCCCCCCCCCTCTACCTCCCACCTCTTCTCCCTCCCTTTTATCCCATCTCCTCCCAATCTATTTATCATCAGAATATCATAGTGTCAACAATTTTTCCTTATTCTCTTCCAACCATTTCTCCACGCCCTCCGGATGTTCAAAAAAGTGGGTTTCCCCCAAAGCAGTTACCCGCAATTTATCCGGGTAGAGAAGAGCATACTGAATTTTAAATTTTTGTAATGAGCGCTTAACCTGGATAAATTCTGCTCTGCGTTTTTGAAGTTTCTGGGAAAAGTCAGAATAAAAAGAAATCTTAATCCAATTTAAAAAAAAAAGGTTTCCCTTATCCCTGGCCTTCCGTAGGAGTGTCACTTTGTCCTTGAAATTAAGAAATTTCATTAACAAAGTTCTCGGATATCCTCCTGCTGGCGGGGGGCGGAACGGCACCCTATGGGCTCTTTCTATGCTAAACGTCGCTGAAAAGGATTCCTTCCCGAATAACTCAATCAACCAGCCTTCTAGGAACTCAGTAGGGTTAGATCCTTCACTCTTTTCGGGCATTCCCACTACCCTTATGTTATCTCTTCGGCTCCTATTTTTGATTTCCTCCAGCTTAGCGGCTTGCCTGAGTATCTGCGCTTCCATACTCTTCATCTTTTTGGCCCGAGGGCTTTCACACTGAAGCGGTGCGCTTGCAGGACGCTGAAAAATGTCCTGCAAGCCACATCTTTGGTGCACTGTAGGAGGGGTATATTTACCGCTCCTATAGCGACCCCTTCCCATTGAAAACAATGGGGCAACGCTCCGAACCCGCCTGCAAAACGCCTCTGCAGTGGCGGTTTGCGGGCGGTATTAACCCACCCCGCTAGCGGACGAAATGCGCCGCTAAAACGATGGTAAAGCGGTGCTAAATATAGCGCCGCTTTACCGCCAGCGCCCCCACCGCTCCAGTGTGAAACCAGCCTTTAAGTAGAGGTAGCACATCATCTTCTACCTGGCTGATCCTTCCTTCCAGATCTGTAGTTCTCTCAGATATCTTTTGCACATCCTGTCTTACCAACACTAGATCCTCTTTAACACCCTTCATCTGTTCACATAGCTCTTTAAGTGAGTCATTAGAAACTTCTACTGCCTTGAACACGTCCATTAATGTAGGTTCTTTCTCCAAAGGCATATTAGGCCCAACTGCAATGTCCATTGTTTCTATATTAATTTTTAAACTTTGATCGAGCTGAGCAGGGTTTTTATTTCCCTGTGCCTTTGCCCCCTGAACACGTGGCGTTAAGACAGTTGATTGGCTCTGCCCTTGGCTTTTTCGATCTCCTGCACTTCCCTGTTGTGCTTTGGGTTGGGTCTCTTTCTTTGGGGGGGACTGCGACGGGGGTTGCCCGGGTGTATGTGCAAATTGCTCTAATCTTGCTGCAGCGGCCATGCCTGCTTGTTGAGGGTTTTTGTCTTTTGTAGAACGTAACTGCTGCATTTTCCCCCCTCCTTTGTTTTGTGTGTTCCGAATATAAACTGAATGTTCTTATAGGTATACCCTTCTCCCCCTTACACCCTTTATGCACTTTTATACACTTTTAGACTTCCAGATGAATACAGTTCTATTAACTCAGCATGGTACTGCCAATAAAAAGCTAGAGTTGCTGAAAAGTAAATGCAGAGGATATAGGCTGGTTAACAGGGGAAAAAAAAAAAAAAAAAAACAGAGTCCATTTTAACTAACCCCACAGGTTTTTTTCCTCTTCTAAGATAGTCCCAGCTGAAACTTGCATGCAGATTAACTTGAACCTTATATGCACATTAATGACCTCCTAGTCGTAGCATAGATTGTTTATAGCCACGTATCCTGTTTTCTCTCTTCCCCCAGAAAAAAACAGAAAAAAAAAAAAAAAGGGAGAGAGAAAAAAAAAAGAACTCCAGAAAGATATATCAGCCAGGTAATAGCCAGGTATCAGGATTCTGGATTCTACCACTTCAAACCAGGTAATCTATCCGAGATAGCACATAGCATCCCATTTTCCTTTTCCTTTTCCCTGACTACACATCCTTTTTCTTTCTCTTACCCGCCAATTACCACTCGCAGAATATATCAGAGTATATCAGGAATGTCAGTCAAGAGGTAGCCCGGTGTCAGATTTTCAAACCTTCAGACCAGTTAGTCTATCTGATGCCGCCACCACGTGATCTGGAGGGTGCTTCTATTGGCTTAGCCCGGAGCCAGGCGTAGACACTAACCGAGCGCTGAGGGCATGGAGAGGAGGTCTCGTACCACTTCTTCACAGAACCTAAAGGGAGGGAGCTTGCACAGCGGCTTCCCACAGCGGTTACATAGGAAGGAGGGGGGAGGTCGCACGAAGGCACCAAAAGCTCACTCTCACTCCATCACGCCGCACTTCTCCTCAGCTCTCAGCACTCGCATCTCACATCCCGTCACTCCCCAGCGGGCCAACTCAATATTGAACCCTACGGAATAAGACGGCATTAAAGTTTGTGTGTGAGTAAAGGCAGGCGTCCCAATACTTTTGGTAATATAGTGTATATTAACTGTTGAATCAAACACCATTATTCCTTGTGTCAATGTGTAGTATAGTGTATATACACACTTTTGGTAATATAGTCTATACTGAGGGTAGTCTGTTTATGCAATAAACTAGTAGAGGTTTCACAATGCAGTATCTTGCCGTGAAGTCAGCCAAACAGCAATGACCGCTGACAAATTGGAAAGAATTCTGCCGACTCATGCTAGAACTGTACAAAATTATTTTGGTATTCAATGCTTATCTCTCATATTTCACATAAGCCAGTGAAATATTTGCACACTCAAATAAATGTTTCAAATACATTTCTAAGGCCCCTTTCACATGTGCGGACCGTTCAGATCCGCCTGTGAGTTTTTTCAGGTGGATCTGAACGGGCGCTCCATACATCTCTATGGAGCGTCGGATGACATGTCCGCTGACGTCCGGTCCGCTCCGATCCGATGTGCTCCACAAAATCCAGATGGATGCGGCCTAGTTTGCATCCATCTGGCAGATCGGATCGGATGAAAACGGACAGGCGGTCCGTAATCATCCAATCCCCCCATAGGGGAGAGCAGACTCTCCGACAGGTCCATCCCTGCACAGAGTGCAGAGACGGACTTGTCATCCGCCGGCACAGCGGGGATCAACTGAGCGATCCCCGCTGAGCAAGCGGATGCCAAATACGGACAGCCCCCTGTGAAAGGGGCCTGAGTGTGAAAGAGATACAAAATAAAAATATGTTAGCTTTGAGTGCAGTTGGTTGCAATGTTGGAGCTATGAAAGATCTGCGATGAATAACAGTTGAATTTTATTTTTCATAATTGTTTAGCATTATTAAGAACTAGAATGAAAGTTTTTAGCATGTGGAGGGTGCTACAGTGCCTTGCAAAAGTATTCACCCCCCCCCCTTTCCTTGGCTTTTTACCTATTTTGATACATTACAGTCTTTAGTTCAATGTTTTTTTAATCTGAAATATATGTGATGGATCAGAACACAATAGTCTAAGTTGGTGAAGTAAAATTAGAAAAATATATACATAAAACGATTTTTCAGAAATAAAAAAAAAAATGATAATTGGCATGTGTGTATGTGTTCACCCCCTTTGTAATGAAGCCCATAAAAAGCTCTGGTGCAACCAATTACCTTCAGAAGTCACATAATTAGAGAAATGATGTCCACCTGTGTGCAATCCAAGTGTCACATGATCTGTCATTACATACACACACACCTTTTTGAAAGGCCCCAGAGGCTGCAACACCTAAGCAAGAGGCACCACTAACCAAGCACTGCCATGAAGACCAAAAGGAACTCTCCAAACAAGTAAGGGACAATCTTGTTGAGAAGTACAAGTCAGGGTTAGGTTATAAAAAAAAATATCCAAATCTTTGATGATCCCTAGGAGAACCAAATCTATCATAACCAAATGGAAAGAACATGGCACAACAGCAAACCTGCCAAGAGACGGCCTCACACCAAAACAGTTGGATGGTGCTAAATACAGGGATGTTCTTGAGCAAAACCTGTACCACTCTGTGTGCGATTTGAGGCTAGGATGGAGGCTCGCCTTCCAGCAGGACAATGACCCCAAACACACTGCTAAAGCAACACTTGAGTGGTTTAAGGGGAAACATGTAAATGTGTTGGAATGGCCTAGTCGAAGCCCAGACCTCAAGTCAATAGAAAATCTGTGGTCAGACTTAAAGATTGCTGTTCACAAGCGCAAACCATCCAACTTGAAGGAGCTGGAGCAGTTGTGCAAGGAGGAATGGGCAAAAATCCCAGTGGTAAGATGTGGCAAGCTCATAGAGACTTATCCAAAGCGACTTGGAGCTGTGATAGGTGCAAAAGGTGGCTCTACAAAGTATTGACTTTAGGGGGGTGAATAGTTATGCACATTGACTTTTTCTGTTATTTTGTCCTATTTGTTGTTTGCTTCACAATAAAAAAAAAAAAAAAAAAAAACAACAACAACACCTTCAAAGTTGTGGGCATTTTCTGCAAATTAAATTATGCAAATCCTCAAACAATCCATGTCAATTCCAGGTTGTGAAGCAACAAAGGACGAAAAATGCCAAGGGGGGTGAATACTTTTGCAAGGCACTGTAAGACTGGAGAGTGAAAAATCTGGTGCAACTCTGCATAGAAACCAATCAGCTTCCAGGTTTTATTGTCAAAGCAAGAGAAGTTTAGAAGTTACTCTGCACAGCTGCAACCAGATTCTGAGTGCTCCAGTGTTACTAAATCTTCCCCCATTATGACATACTAAGACCCCTTTCACACTGGGGCCGCCCGCGCGTTAGCGGTGCTTTACTGCTGTTTAAGCGGTGTTTTTCGCTCACTAACGGGCCGCTTTTAACTCCCCACTAGCGGCTGTAGAAGGGGCTAAAAACGCATGTGTTGTGGCGCTTCCAAATCGCTTTTCAGGCGCTTCAGAACCGCTGCCCATTCATTGCAATGGGCAGGGGTGTTTTGGGAGCGCTGTATACAGTGCTCCCAAACCGCCCCAAAGATGCTGCTTGCAGGATGTTTTCTAATGTCCCACAAGTGCCCCGCCCCAGTGTGAAAGCACTCAGGTTTTTACATTCGGGCTGTACGGGAGGCAGCTTTACAGGCGCTATTTCTAGCGCGAAAACGCCTGAAAACTGCCTCAGTGTGAAAGGGGTCTTAAGGAGACATGCTGTTATTGTTCCATCCACAATACAATTATTTTTATCAGGCATTGCAAACAGCAATGATGATGGGCAAACGCAGTAACCTTTGGCAGCCAGATTTAACAGTTCACAGTAGTCAGAACAAAGAACTAAGGATGCTGATTGGCTGTTGTAAGTAATTGCATTCTACGCACTGGTCTTTTTTTTGTTACCAAACACTTGTCACGTGTCAAAGCCGAGGCAGACAAATCACGGGTTTGGGTGCCCCGCCTGTGGGAAATAACAGATGACATGACAGGTTCTCTTTAACAAGTCCAACAGGGCTGAACTAACAAAATACTGACCCAAATAAGCACACGAACTGCATTTCTAAAAGCAAATACTCCAGCTCATCTGCAACAAAGATTTACTGTTCTACTCGGAGTTGCCATTTCCTGCCAGATGTTTCTGGTGGTGTGGAAATTACCCACAGCTCTGTGTTCCTATCCCAGGAAAGGGACTGCTCTGTGCTGATGGAACGCTTAAATAGAAAATGATTGCAACTTTACTGTTCTAGGAATCTGCTGGAATTTTTTGTATTAATATTGGTGGACACTCGGCCCTGAAAGCGGGGAGCCTTTAACGGGCGTGTTAAGGCTCATACACACTAGAAGAAAACATTGTCGTCCAAAGAATTTTCGTACGATTTTCGTATAGTGTGAACACAACTTTCGACAACAGATTCTATATTTGCCTACAAAAATTCCTAAACAAACTCCAAAAATGTTCTCGTACGGGAACAGAATGAACGATTTTCGTTTAATGTGTACCACTTTCGTATGATTTTCGTACAAGAAAAATCAGATAAAAAAAAGGAAGACTGCGCATAATCAGAAACAATAAAAAAAAAAAAAAAAAAAAAGCATTTGTCGTATGAGAATTTGCGTTCATCATTTCCGATTTGCTGTAAAACAACAAAAAAATAAAAAATATCGGAATGGTTTTTCGCCCGATTTTCTTATAGCATGTACCCCACTTTAGAAAGCTTGGAATACTTTGTAAGGGTACTTTTCACACTGGGGCGGCAGGTCCGTTAGCGATAAAGTGACGCTTTACCGTCGTTTTAGCAGCGCTTTTTGTCCGCTAGCGATGTGCTTTTAAACCCCGCTAGTGGCCGAAGAATGGGTTAATGGCGCCTGTATTGCGGTGCTTTGGAAGCGATGCCCATTCATTCCAATGGGCAGGGCGATTTAGGAGTGCTGCATACAGCACTCCCACACCGCCCCAAAGATGCTGCTTGCAGGACTTTTTTTCCCTTCCCGCAAGCGCACCGCCCCAGTGTGAAAGCACTCAGGCCTTCACACTGGAGAGGTGATTTTCATGAGCTTTAGAGGTGTTCATTTTAACGCTAAAACGCCTGAAAACTGCCTCAGTGTGAAAGTAGCCTTAGTCCAATGCATGTTATGTTGGGCCTTGGAGGGCCACTACTGCACTCTGGAGCCCCCATATCACTCATGGGTTCAAGGAATGCTCCGCTAAAGTCTTTTTTAATAAGTATTCTATTAGTTTGATATATACATTATAACAGATTACTTTATTGTACACCGCACCTTCAATAAAGTCTGCTAAAAGCACCACCCTGACATAACCCTCAGGAGCAGTTCATTTGGGCGTTTGTTATTGGCAGCTTGAGTTATAGCTTCACATTGAATGCAGCTATGAAATCATGAGACTTCACTTGAAATCCCACCAATTTAAAGCCGCATGTCCGTGTGACTTCAGGTGCGACTTGCTAGACATCTGTGCAAACTAAATAGTGCAGGAACTACTTTTTCAAATCGGTGTGACATCGCAAAGTCAGCGTCACACCGGTGCGAACTGTTTCATTTTCCGGCAATAGGGTGCGACTTGTCATGCCATTTGGACCTGTCAAATCGCATGATAAGTGGCACCAAAGTGAACAGGGGCTTAAACAAAATCTACTCTTGGAGCTCTTTCAGACAGGGGCACAGGGCTGTACACATGCTGCGGGCACGATGCTTTGCAGCTGAGGCATTTTTACCTTAAAGCGGAGTTCCAGGCTTTTTGTTACTTTATTAAAAGTCAGCAGCTTCAAAAAGTGTAGCTGCTGACTTTTAATAAACAGACACTCACCTGTCCCAAGGTCCAGCGATGCGGCCGCACGGAGCCTCGCTCCTCTCCACGGAGCCACTATTGAAACTGTGAGCACCTGGCCGTGACAGCTTGTGGCTTCACGGCTCGGCTCCAGTCGCGCTGCGCTCTCTGAGTGGACAGGCAATCTTCTGGGACCTATGATATGTCCCAGAAGATTGCCGAGAGGGAGGGGCCGCCTAGGGGGAGAGGAGGAGTCACCTAGGCGGACGGAAGCAGGAAGTGGGACAGGAAGTCCCACTCAAAACTAGGCACCCACTCCCCTGCCCCCCAAAAAAATTACATGCCAAATGTGGCATGTAAGGGGGTGAGGAGTGCTTAAAGCGGAAGGTCCACTTTTGGGTGGAATTTCGCTTTAAAGACGCAAAGTTTGACAGGCACTTCTCAGACTTACCCATTGAGTTCAGTGGAGCCACACTGCAACTGCAGGACAAATGCTTAGCTTGAAGTTGTGATGCATCAGTTTAAAACTAAAAAAAAAAAAAATTACCCCAAAAACAAGACTGTTAGGTGCTGCTATACTGCCCCTGAAAAGCAAAACACCGGGAATTACTTTTCAGAGGGTGGTAAGCAGTACTGCTAATGTGAAAGAAGCCTAACAGGCCCTCCCCTGCACTGCAAGGATTATATGCATTAGTCTATAGGTGTGGGGATAAGGTGTATTACTTACCCTATCGCTTGATCTGGCAGGCTCCAGCCCTGTTCTCTTCTGCCTGAAGTTACAGACTATGGACAGTCCCTCAGCATCATCGTGTACAATGAAGGACTATTATCCCTGCATTGTAGGTAAAGGAGGAAAGCATGCAACCATGGTTCAGTGTCTAATGGCCAGTACACACGATAAGAAAGTTGGGTGAAATTTTCAATATGGGGGAACGATCGGACGATTATCTGTTCGTTAGTATATTACTTTTTGACAGCTGATCCCAACTGTTCAGACAAAAAAAAAAGGTGCAAGCTAGAATTTTTTTTATCATACAACACTGAGGCAGTTTTCAGCATCTTTCGGGTGGTGGAGGAGCACTGTATACACCCGCTCCTGCCCATTGAAATGAGTAGGCACCGCTGCCAAAGCGCCTGCAAAAGCGGCTCTACACGGGCGCATTAAACTCTTTATTCGTCCACTAGCGGGGGTTAAAAGTTCCCCGCTATCGGCCGAATAGCGCCCGCTAAAACAACAGTAAAGCGCCGCTAAAACTAGTGGCGTTTTAACGTCAGCGTCCGCCCCAGTGTGAAAACAGCCTAAATGAACACAACATCCAATTTTCTTTCAATGTGTACATTAATGGTACGGAAATAATCGAATACAAGAAAACTGCATGATCACAACATCACTTCCTCTGCTACTACATGGATACGTTTGTTTTTGGCGTTCGAGAGTTTTCATACAAGTTAATATTCTTTGTTACATGATGGTATCCACCTTCGGGGAAAATGTAGGCTTTACAGAGGCGGCATCCTCTCCTCTACAACCTCTCCTGAACGATTTAACTTGACAGATAGTTTGAAACATCCATTTTGCTGCGTTTACATGCCATGTTTGCGTTTAGAAGCATTTGAAAAAAATAAATTATATATATTTTTTTCAAAATAGCCAAAAAGGAAAATCACTTGTAAACGGCATGCGGCTAAACAAAAGTTACCGCGTTTAGAAGAGTTTGGCGCTTGAAATGCCTCTAAACTCAGCGTCTGAACTCATTTTTTTGCTTTCCAAAAAAGGCCTCTAAACTCAACTGCCTAAAAACGACATTAAACGAACCTGTGTACATGTACACATAATATAACATTGGATGAGTTCAGGGGCAGCTGAAAAAAGCAGCCAACTGCCTCTGAACGTCCGTTTACCAGCAGCAGTGTACATGAGGCCTTAGATTAATGAGCATTAAACCCAGTTCAGCTGTAACCATTCCTCCCAAATCTATAGCCACATGCCGACCTCCGCGCCCTGATTTACATTGGCAGAACGGCACGGGCAGGCAAAATGGCGTATCCGTATGTCCCTTTGAAATACCCACCTAGCGGGCGTGCGCCCCCGGGTCCCGCGAAAATTCGATGTTCGCCGGGGGCCCGCGATTGCTGTGAGGAGAGGCAGAACGGGGAGATGTAAACAAGGCATTTCCCTGTTCTGCCTGCCTAGCAACATGACAGGGATCTACTGCTCCCTGTCTTCGGGAGCAGTGATCTCTGTCATGTTCTAGTGAGCCCCCCCTTAACCCCTTGATCGCCCCCTAGTGTTAACCCCTTCCCAGCCAGTGACATTTATATAGTAATCAGTGGCTATTTTTAGCTCTGATCGCTTTATAAATGTCAGTGGTCCCAAAATAGTGTGAAAAGTGTCCGATCTGTCCGCTGCAATGTCACAGTCTCGATAAAAAATAAAAATAAAAAACATTTTATAATAAAAGTGCCATAAATCTATCCGCTATTTTGTAGACGCTATAACTTTTGAGCAAGCCAAAAAGAATATATATCAGCCTAAACTGTGGAAGAAATTAGTTATTTTTTTATATATTTTTTGGGGATATTTATTATAGCAAAAAGTAAAAAAATATTGCTTTTATTTAAAAATTGTCGCTCTTTTTTGTTTATAGCGTAAAAAATAAAAACTGCAGAGGTGAACAGATACCATCAAAAGAAAGCTTTATTTGTGGGGAAAAAAAAAAGGACATCAATTTTGTTTGGGTACAACATCGCACAACTGTCAGCTAAAGCGACGCAGTGCCAAATCGCAAAAAATGCTCTGGTCAGGAAGGGGGGAAATTCTTCCGGTGCTGAAGTGGATAGAATATCAATATGTGAGGTATGTGAGGTGTGTGAAGCCTCAGGTGAAGTAATGAGCAGGGTTCTAGTTAACACACTTGTGTAGATACCTGGACACTGGCATGGAAGTATCAGATGTGCTCTTTTAGCTCTGAACCCATATACTGTACAATCCCCTTGAGGGCCCGCTCACACCAGAAAGTGGTGTGGGAAACCTGCGTTCCGTGCATCTCTCCTGCACCGCATTCAAAACTGCAGCAGGCGTCCGTGCAATGGTAACGACACCCCAAACGCAGGTCGCAAATGTAGTGTTTGTCTGCACTGGATCGCATGGTACAGAAATATTTTGAGATCTGAGTGCAGTGTCTGTTCTTTTTAAAGTAGTGCACCACCTTTGTGAATTTAGCCTATTCAAATGAATGGGCTGAAAATGCACTGCACTTAATCCGCACAGGAAGGTGCTCTCGTTCTTGTGTGATTAATGGTGTGAACCGTCCCTTAGCGCTACCGATAATTATATAATATATGGGCCTGTGCAAAATAATTTGTATAGGTTTGTCCTCATATTAGCTTTGATCAGATTGGTGTGTGTATGGACACCCTTTTATCTACCATCAACTATGCAGTACAGGCAGTCCCCGGGTTACAAACAAGATGGGGTCTGTAGGTTTTTTCTTAAGTTGAATCTGTTTGTAAGTCGGAACAGGTACATTTTATAAGTGTAGCTCCAGCCAAAAAAAATCTATCTTTAAGCTTTTTGGATAACATAGGGAAGGGTTATCACCCCTGTAACATTTGTTTTGCTGTCTGTGCCCCTGTTCAAAAGATTTCACCTCACTTTCTGCCCCAATGACAATTTGGATTTTGAAAATGTTGGGTTGTTAGGGAAATGTGGACTGATGATAAAGCATCAGTGGAGACACATTTTTCCCCATATTGACTCTTACAGGAGAGAATTTCCCTTCCTAGGGGTAGATTTCCTCTCACTTCCTGTTGTATTCCTTCGTTTGTAAGTCGGGTGTTTGTAAGTAAAGGACCCCCTGTACAAGAACCAGCCTGAGTGGATAACAATTGAAAGTATTGTTTAGGTTTGTCCTCATATTATATCGTTTTGGTAAATCTAGGAGATTGTACAATCACATATTATTGTTCTATAGAATATGGCCAGCTTTATCTTGATATTCAACATAAATTCTAATGCTTCAAAATGTAAAAAAAAATTGACACGTGACCTGGCTTGTTGACGTAACACAGTGCTAACTTGACAGACAACCAAACATGAATACCCGCATCGGTTTTCTGAGCGCAGTGTGAACTGCCTGCGATTCAGATGCGATGTGGTTCCTGCGTCACACCAGTGTGAACCTAGCCAAAGGCGTCTTTTTCCAAGCATTTCAGGAAAAGCTTGTTAATATTTGTCAGATACAAATGTTTTTTAAGTTACGAGAGAATAGTTAATATTTCCTCTGTTAGTTTAGTATTCATGTCTGTGTTCTTGCTGGGGAGAGGCACCCTCTCTATTTATTGTGAAGACCGTTAGTACTGAGAAATCCTAAATTGCTGTCACCATAACAGGGGATGAGGAGAAATCTAATGGAGACACCTGTTTGGACAACAACTGTCCAAGAGATTAGCTCAGGTGTGTTCGGGTGGGCGATTGAACCCACCAGGATACTATAAACCCCCCATTCACACCAGAGCGACTTGCAATGCGATTTGACAAGTCGCACCCAATTGTTGGCAATGGCACTGTTCAAATCAGTGTGACGCCGACTTTGCGGTGCCGCATTAATCTGAAAAAGTACTCCCTGCACTACTTTTGGTCAATTCAGGTGTGACTTGCACTGACATCTGTGCATATGGAGCTGCACAGATGTCTTCCAAGTCGGAGTGACATTTGGCTTTGAAATCGATTTCAGATGAAGTCGCATTCAATGTGAACGACCGCTAATGAACACAAGGGTGCTTGCCCATAGACCTACATGGAGCTTCTGATCAGATCCACCTGAAAAACTGATGGGTAGACTACGCCCTTTAAAAAAAAATGATCTGTGGCGAATCATTTTCATGATCGCAGTTTACAGGTATTCAGGAGGCAGTATTGCTGCCACCTGCATGCCCTTTTTTTAACCCCCAGTGGGATTTTCTTCAATCCCAATAGGGATTTTACAAGAAATCACCACGATGCAACCATCACAGCCACACTTGGTTGTGACGTGGTCCTACTGACTTTTGTGTGTAAGGCCCCATTCACACCTCAGCGTTTTTCAGCCTAATGCCGTGTACACACTCAAGTCCGGTCTAAAAATCTGTTTGTCTGTATGCTAGTCCGACGGATGATAACCGACGCTAGGGCAGCTATTGGCTACTGGCTATGAACTTCCTTGTTCTAGTCTGGTCGTACGTCACCACGGTCGAATTCATCAGACTTTGGTGTGATTGTGTGTAGACAAGTCCGATTCGACGGAAGTCTGTCGAAAAGTCTGACGGAATTCAGTCCGTCGAAAAGTCCGGACTTTGACGGACTTCCGTCGAATCGGACTTGTCTACACACAATCACACCAAAGCCCGACAGATTCGACCGTGATGACATACGACCGGACTAGAACAAGGAAGTTCATAGCCAGTAGCCAATAGCTGCCCTAGCGTCGGTTTTCGTTCGTCGGACTAGCATACAGACGAACTGATTTTTCGACTGGACTCGAGTCCGTCAGAAAGATTTGACACATGTTCTAAATCTCCGTCTGAAAGTCCGTCTGATTTTTGGACAACAAAGGTCCGATGAAGCCCACACATGGTCGAATTGTCCGACTGGTTCGTTCCGTCGGACCTTTGCTGTTGAAAAGTCCGGCTGTGTGTACACGGCATAAAGCTCCAGAATGCAGGAGGAGAAAAAAAAAAAAATCAATTATTCTTTATGGAGATGGTTCACATCTCCACTCAAAATCGCCTGAAGCTCAAAATAGTTCTGGAGCCTATTTTTTTTTGTACCAGCTTTTTTTGTCTGCTTTTTACATTGACATGTACAAAATCACGTGACTTTCTACCTGAGAACGGATACGCTAAGGTGCGAATGCAGCCTGAGTTTGACAGGCAATGCTGCTTGTCAAACTCCAAATGAGTTAAAATTGCTGCCACACAAAGCATCATCACAACAAGAACTCACCCCTATGGCCACCATGGAAATTTGGAGGTGAGAAGCCACCGATTATCTGCTTTCTTTTACTGCCCCCAGTGTGAACTAAGCATGGAATTCCCCTTACATTGGAGAAATTTCATCATATATTTTTTACCGTCAGTTTCCGTATAAAGATGCCGTACTAACAGTATCCGAGATCACCGATAATTTTTCGGAAAAGGTTGCACTTGTATACTAATTATCAGCCCAATTTGTAATCCCACAATCAGCTGTGGGGAGATTACACAACCAAGCCATTGTTTACATAATGCAGTGTGATACATAACCCTGAGCACAATGACATAACTTTACACACACACTACTACTACAAATCACATACCAATGCCTTCGATAAAGACGAAACCAGTGATGATCAATACAGGGTGCCAGTTAAATTCCGCACTGTCTGCGTCCCATGCCAGCCCATCACTGTAGTGCAGCACCCAGACCAGGACAAAGATGACCAGTGCAAATCCCAGCAGCAGAGAGGAGACCAGGAAGAAGAGGAAACTTTTGTAACCCTCCATCTTCAGCAGCCCATGCTCTGATAGTGAAGTGAGTGTGAAGAGTCAGCAGGCCCACACCTCCTTCCCTCCCCTGATGTGATGGAAGAAAGGAGGAGAAGCAGGGAGGGTGGAGGAGGGACATTTCACTCAGTTTTTCTACTCACTAGGTCTTCTGTGTTAAAATAACAGAGGAAGAATGTGTTGTGCAACCTTGGCCTGGCTCAGGTCCCAAAGCATCTACAAGTTCTCACTTACTCAACACGCTGCTCAGATGTAAACAACAAAACGGACTTGTACGTAGCAACAGATTCTGCATATTTATTGAACTTTGGCCAAAATAAAAAGTAGAAAATATTGTTTAACCACCTCAGTACAGTGCATTTTCACCCCCTTCCTGACCAAGCCATTTTTCAGCTTTCAGCGCTGACGCACTTTGAATGACAATTGCGAGGTCATACAACACTGTACCCAAATGAAATTGTTATTGAGCTTTCTTTTGGTGGTATTTGATCACCTCTGCGTTTTTTATTTTTTGCGCAATAAACACAAGAAGAGCGACAAATTAAAAAAAAAAACAATATTTTTTACTTTTTGCTATACTAAATATCCCCAAAAAATATATAAAAACATTATTTTTTTTTTCCTCAGTTTAGGCCGATACGTATTCTTCTACATATTTTTGGTAAAAAAAAATTGCAATTAGCGATTATTGATTAGTTTGCGCAAAAGTTATAGCATTTACAAAATAGGGGATAGTTTTATAGCATTTTTATTAATATTTTTTTTTTTACTAGTAACGGCGGTGATCAGCGATTTTTATTGTGACTGCGACATTATGGCGGACACATCGGACATTTTTGACACATTTTTGGCACCATTGTCATTTATACAGCAATTAATGCTATTTAAATGCATTGATTCCTGTATAAATGACACTGGCAGTGAAGGGGTTAACCACTAGGGGGCGGGGAGGGGTTAATTATGTTCCCTGGGAGTGATTCTTACTGTGGGGGAGGGGACTCACAAGGGGAGGAGACCGATCGGTGTTTCTCTGTACAGAGAACACACCATCGGCTCCTCTCCTCTGACAGGACCATTGATCTGTGTGTTTACACACACAGATCCACGGTCCCGCTGTGTTACCGGGCAATCGCGGGGGCACGCGCATCGGGTGCCCAGTGACACGGCGAGAGCACGCGCGCGCGCTCCCTGGAGTGCACAGAAGGGGAGGACGTCATATGACTCCCTCCCACGCTGAGAGCTGCGCCGCCTGGCCGTCATTTGACAGCCGGCGGTCGCAAGGTGGTTAACCTCTTGACCTTCGGAAGATTTACCCCCTTCATGACCAGGCTATTTTTTCACGATACAGCACTGCGTTACATTAACTGACAATTGCGCGGTCATGCAACGCTGTACCCAAATAAAATTGTTGTCCTTTTTTCCCACTAATAGAGCTTTCTTTTGGTGGTGTTTGATTACCTCTGCAGTTTTTAGTTTTTGCTCTATAAAACAAAAAACGACAGACAATTTTGAAAAAAATATATATATTTTTTTTTTTTACTTTCTGCTATAAGGCCTGATTCACACTAACGCGTTTTTCGAAGCATTTTGCATTTTGCAGAAATGCAGGGAAATTTTTTAACATGGGTTCCTATGGAACATGTTCACGTCAATGCATTTTTGTGCGGTTTTTCAGGGACTTTTTTTATGCAAAATGCAGTGTTTTGCATGTGATAGAAGTCAATTGACCCGCATCCAAAACGCAAGTACCACATTTTTACCGCGTTTTACGTTTTTTTTTTTTTTTGTAATTATTTTTTTCTATTTTTTTACACGGTATATAGCTGGTTGCTAAGCAACCACAGTGAAAAAAAACGCAAAACGCTGCAAAACCGTGGCAAAATCGCGGTAAAAACATGGCAAGCACAGCAAAAAGCACTGCAGAAACGCTCAAAAGCAACATGCATAGATGTGAATCGAGCCTAAGGCCCGATTCACATCTATGCAGGTTGCAGTTTGCAAATTCCAGGTGCATTTTGGATTTTTCAATACAAGTTTTTGATCCATTGAAGTCTATGGAACCAAAAATCTGAAAAAAAAGTTCCTGGCCCTTTCCATAAAATGCACAGATGTGAACTACATCCATAGAAAACCATGTTAATCGGACTGTAGTGTGTTTCTGAAAAACTGAAAATGCACTAACAAATGCAAAGGTGTGAACCAGGCCTAAATCCCATAAAAAATCGAATTTCTTCATAAATTTAGGCCAATATGTATTCTGCTTCATATTTTTGGTTAAAAAACCCCAATAAGCATATATTGATTGGTTTGCACAAAAGTTATAGCGTCTCCAAACTATGTAATATTTTTATTTATTTAAAAAAAAAATTTTACTAGTAGTGGCGGCAATCAGTGAAAGCGGGACTGCGATATTGCGGCGGACATTCTGACACTAACTGACACTTTTGGGGACCAGTGACACTAATACAGTGATCATTGGTAAAAATAGGCACTGTCACTGTACTAATGACACTGGCTGGGAAAGGGTTAACATCAGGGGCGGTCAAAGGGTTAACTGTGTGCCTAGCTGGTGTTTTACTACACTGTGTGGAGTGCTTTTACTAGTGAAAGAGGTGGAATCTATTCCCTGCTTTGCAGAGACACAAACTCCATCCCTTCCCCCCCTGTCAAAACTGAGATCTGCCTTGTTTACATAGGCAGATCTCAGTTTTGTGTCTCTGCCTGAGGATCGGCGGGTGCCGGCAGACATCATGCACCCGCTGATCGGCCTCTGCTGGCTGTAATTACAACGAATGAGCGCCCCCTACATATATATATGTGATCCACCCTGTAGCAGTAAAACTGCTTATAGGGCAGACTTTAAGCGATTAAAAAAAGTAGCAGAAATCTTTGATTATTATTATGCAGAATTTATATAACACTAAGATTTTGCGCAGCACTTGAAAATATAAAGGGTGGCAGTACAGTTACAATGTAATTCAAGACATGAGGGTTAGGAGGGTCCAGCTTGTGGGAGCTTACAATCTAAAGGTGAGGGAGAAAAATTATACAAATAGTAATAACTGTGTGGGGATGAGGTAATGAAGAAAGAAAAGTTAATTTGTTAGGTAGAGGCGCGATAAGCTTCCCTGGGGAGAGGTTTTCAGCGATTGCCTAAAGCAGGGGTCTCCAAACGTTCTAAACAATCGGTTTACTATCTTTCAGATTTTAGGAGTGCCGGTCTGTGGCCATTGGGAGTTGATAATGCCTCAGGCTTGATGGTCAGTGGGAGTAAAAAATAAAAAAATAAACATCACCCCTGTGGTCAGCAGGAGGAGGAATAGTGCCCCATCATTGGTATTAGCACGTGGAATAGTGCCAGTATCATTGGTGTCAGTGGGAGGTATAACACCCTATTATTGGTGTTGGTGGGAGGAATAGTGTCCCATCATTGGTGTTGGTGGGAGAAATAGTGCCCCGTCATTGGTGTTGGTGGGAGGAATAGTGCCCCCTTCATTGGTATCAGTGGGAGGAATATTGCCCTATCATTGGTGTCAGAGGAATAAGTTATGCCCCATCATTGGTGTCAGAGGGAGGAATTATGCCCCAAAGGCAAGAAAAGGGCTACAACTGGCGCGCAAACCAGTTTGGAGACCACTGGCTTAAAGTATGGACAAAGTAGGAGTAAGAGGGCCTGGCTTTCCAGCTTCCCACATTGCTTTTTATTCTGTAAACACAGTTTTATATTTATGGCTGTATGTTGTTTTTTTCAATAAAACCCACCTTTTTGACCTACACCATATAGAGGCCTTTTTTCTTTCTATATCCCCTTGGATGAGAGTTTTTGGCTTCCCACTTCGGCTGTTTAACATCTGAGTTCCATCCTCAAATTCACCTGCCCAATTCCCTGGATCATTCCTTGGAGTTCGTTGGATTCCCTGGATCGTTTCTGGAAGTCCGCTGATTGTGCCATTCTTGCATGATTGACTGTCGCTGACACTCGAGTCCACTACTTCTGGTAAGAGTACATACCCCTCAACTTGGGTGGAGGACACATTATCCCTGGTGCTCTACAAGCCTGCTATGTTATTGATTATTGCTTTTCATCTTTTGCTCTACATTTATACCAGTCTCAAAGTAGGAGATAGACAAACAGATTGGTATAGGGAGTTCCAGAGAATGGGGGAGGCTCTGGAGAAGTCCTGGAGGTAAGCATGGGAGGAGGTGATGAGGGCATTAGAGAGCAGAAGGTCTAAGGAGTAGAGATAAGCTCAGGCGTGTTTGAATCCTAGTGTGAACCCACCTGAAAGCTGTTACTGTATGGGCTAATTCTGAGCGGCTGAGGCATTCCCTGTCCTGTTGCCACATGTATACATTGGGGAATGAATACATGCCATAGACTTCTATTATATATTACGAGTGCAGTGCATTTTCTGAAAGCACACCAAAACCTGCATTCAGGAGTTTTGGTACAATTTCAGAAAGTGCACAGAAAGTACACAAAACCTGCAGTATATATTAGAAGTCTATGACTCAGTGCAGCTAACCCGCAGAAAGTCACAGGATCAGTGTGAAAGCAGCCTGATAGTTGTTAACCCTTTTATAGGTGCTAATATGCTTATTGCAAAAGCACAGTGTATGTGGTGTTTAATGTGGCATCAGCTGGCACTACAGAGGACGCATCGGCTTATGCAGCTCCTGCTTTCTCCATGACTGCCTGCTCCCTCCCCTGCCGCCGTACAGCTCCATGTACTTTGACGCTGGGTATGTGCTTCTCTGCTTTGAGGTCAAGAGCCACATCACAGGGGTCCAAGGGCCACAGGTTGAACACCCCTGCAATGACTATACTGTTGTACATATGTTTGTATGTTAATCCCATTGTTCTATTTTCCACAGATATTATTTTGTACTCCTCTGAAGAAGCATACACAGCTTTACGAGAAGCTACCCCCCTCCTGCTATTGATTATCTGCATATTCTCAAAGGTTCTTGTTTCCCCCAAAATATAGAATCTGTATAGAGGGAAGGTTGAGGGTAGATATAATGGTGTATATCTGATAACCTAATTATATACTAAGCTGTAATGTTTTGCCATGTATAGATTATATATTTTAAATGTTTTTAATTTTTTATGGATACAATTGAGATTTTTTTAAAGATATACTGTATTTATTGGCGTATAACACTCACTTTTTTACCATTTAAAATCGGGTGCAAAAAGCTTGTGCGTGTTATACGCCAATACTTAAATTTTTGCTGCCTTGGAGGGGATAGGGAGGGGGGTGGGATGAGCGCCGTCAGATTACATACAGGGAGAATCTCCTGTTTACTTGGCGGCCTCTGTAATAGGAAGTCCCGTCTCCTGGCCTGCCATTTGACCACTGTTCTGTCTATCATAGGAGATTCTCACTGTATGTTATCTGTGGGCGCTCGTCCCGCCCGCCTCCCTGTTCGATCAGGCTGCACTGATGGCAATGGTGAGGCTGCATTGATGTGGACTGATGAGGCTGCAGATGGGCATTGGTCAGGCTGCATTGAAAAGTAAAAATTGTTCAGCTCTAGTTAAAGCAGAACTAAAAGGGCAAACTTTTTCTTTTCATTTTCCATAGCATAAGGGAGGGTTATCACCCCTGCAGGTTTTTTTTTCCCTTTGTCATTTGTGTCCAAGTGGGGAGATTTGCTTTCACTACCTGCCCCATAGCCAAAACAGGAAATCCCTTCAAAATGAGGGAATCCCAGGGTGTAAACAGGGTCACCAGAACTAGTGTCCTCATTGGAAGATTTCTCCTCTATTGCTGTTCTGATGTCACTTTCACTTTCATTGCGAATTGGATGGGGAATCTCAGCATCCAATTAGCAATAGCAGGGGATTTTGACTGGCTCTCTATTGAGCCGGTTCACATATCTCTGCAGCAGGTCTGGTGTGTTTTGAAGAAAAACTATGTGCGTCTTTTGGTCCGTTTCAGGTGCGAATTCAGTCCAAAATTCGGCCCTATGATGCCGGCAAAAAGAAGAACGGTACTGCTGGACTCACAGAGCACTGTGGTCCAGGTCCCCAGCAGTCCAACACATTGCCCCAGTCAACAATGCTGCTCAGGGAGGGTTTTGCCATCTGGGTCCCAATCTAGAGATTTTTCTTTACTTCCTGACCCAGACACACAAAAAGAAGTGGTCATCAAGACAAATAGGAAAGTTGAATCTCCTGAGCGGGGACATAGACAGCAAAGAAAAGAAAAAAAGAGGTCCTAAACCTTTGCCTAGCTTTAGCCTTTATATATCAGTTAAAGTGGTGTTGCCACCAAAAAAAAAAATTTGGCTTAAAAATCATAAAAAAAAGAAACAAAATAAATGCAAAAAAAATAGGATTTTTTGTACTCACCGTAAAATCCTTTTCTCTGTAATTCACCGACCGACACAGCTCCTCTCTGTAACAAATGGGTTGTTAGCCTTATCACTAGGAGAATACTAGGCATAGTTGTAATACAACACTCAGAACTCTTAGTTCCGCCCAGGGGGCGGTCCCTTGGGTAACAACCCCCCTGTCTGCAGACAGACCTCAGTACGTCAACAAGCAGTATAACATAAAGATAAAAGGAGGGGCGGGTGCTGTGTCGGTCGGTGAATTACAGAGAAAAGGATTTTACGGTGAGTACAAAAAATCCTATTTTCTCTTATATTCACCGACCGACACAGCTCCCCTCTGTAACAAATGGGACGTCCCCAAGCAGTGCCAAACGAGGGGTGGGAAAACAGCATAAAAACTTCATCCACCGTGGCAAGTGGGAACTAGTGAAACTTTACCCACAAAAAACAACAGTGCTGGAAAAACCACCACAAAAATCAGGGTGTCCTCAACAGGAGTGATCACCCAAAACCGCATCAAACTGCGGAAGTAATGCAACAGTGCATTAACATAACAGTACTGTGTTTTTCTCGAAAAACCAGTAAAAGAAAAAAATGAAAATAAAATATATTGCATATTCAATTGCAACTACATGGCTGCCTGCCAAACTATGAAGCTAAAACAGGCATCAACCGATGCACCGGCGTCTACATTGTAGAACTTGGTAAACGTGTGGACAGACGACCAGGTGACCGCTTTACACACCTGAGCGGCAGACGCTTGGTGTCGGAAAACCCAAGACATTCCGATTGCCCTTGAGGAGTGGGCCGTGACCGGAAAGGGGGGCACCTGCCCCTTCCAGGCGTAGGTTTGCGCTACAGTCTGTCCGATCCACCTGGAAATGGCGGCCGACGAGACCGCCATGCCTTTCATTGGACCAGCCACCGAAACAAACAGTGAGTCCAACTTCCAAAAGGGAGCTGTGGCAGACAAATACACCTCAAGAGCCCGAAGCACATCCAGAGCGCGAAGGGCCACCTCCTTAGGGTGCTTCGGCTTAGGACACAGAGATGGCAATACAATGTCCTCATTGATATGAAAAGCCGAGACCACTTATGGTAGAAAAGACGGTTGCGGACACAACACCACCTTATCCTTGTGGATAACCAGATAGGGCGACTTGCAAGACAAGACCGCCAGTTCCGAAACCCTCCTGGCCGATGTGATGGCCACTAGGAAGGCCACCTTCAGGGAAAGTCAACAGGGGATCTCCCTGATATTTTCAAATGGCGGTTTTTGTAGCGCCAACACCCGGTTTAGATCCCAAGGGGGTAGCGGTGGACGCACCAGAGGGACTACATGTCGTACCCCCTGAACGAAGGTACTCACTGAGGAGTGAGATGCCAGGGGGGGGGGTCGCTGAAAAAAGACAGCTAATGCTGAAAATTTGCCCTTTAATGGTGCTTAATGCCAATTTCTGGTCTACTCCTTGCTGAGGAAAAGCAGGATCCTGGATATGGAAAAGGAGCACGGATGCCATCCTTTCTCCTTACACATGGAGATGTAGGCCTTCCAGGTACAATGGTACATCTTCCGAGAAGATTTCCGTGCTCTCAACACAATTGGGATCACCGAGTCCGACAGACCCCGGTTCCTCAACACCTGGCTCTCAAAAGCCATGCCGTTAAAATCAGCGATGGTAAAGCAGGATGGATAATCAGACCTTAAGACAGAAGGTCCTCTCGCAGCGGCAGTCGTCAGGGAGCGTCTGCCACCAGACGCACCAGGTCTGCGTACCAGGGACACTGCGGACAATCTGGGGCAACCAGTATCACTGGGATCCCCACAGCTTCCACCCTGCGAAGCAGACGTGGTAACAGTTTCAGTGGAGGAAAGGCGTAAATCAGCTAGTACTGATCCCCCGGAGCCACCAGCGCATCTGACGCGTCGGCCCATGGATCTCTTGTCCTGGACACGAATCTTGGCACCTTCCGATTGATACGGGAGGCCAGCAGATCCACGCCTGGTGTGCCCCACCTCAGGCACAGTAACCTGAATGTCTCCGGATGTAATGACCATTCCCCAGGGTCCAGAACCTGTCGACTCAAACAGTCCGCCTGCCAGTTCTCCACTCCCGGGATGTAAATGGCTCACAGGGCCGGTACGTGTCGCTCTGCCCACCAAAGTATGTGAGCGACCTCCCGTGCAGCGGCTGAGCTTCTTGTCCCCCCTTGGTGATTGACTTATGCCACGGCCGTGGCGTTGTCTGACTGGGTCCTGATCAGACGCCCTTGCAGTCTCATCGACCATGTAGAGAGACCGATTTTCCCAGACTGAATCACAGGGACCTCAACCACCAGATCAGTGAGTATCTGACTGACTCACCTGGATCTGTCGATCCAGGGACAACTGAGATTTGTCCCATTTTGTCAAAATCTTCTTCTGCAGGACTCTGGTGTGGAACTGGGCATAAGGTACTGCCTTGAAGGAGGCTACTATGAGTCCCAGTACTCGCATGTAAAAGCGGAGCGACGACCACTTGTGGTTCATCCGCTGTTTTACCACAGATCTGAGAGTCTGCAATTTGCATGAAGGGAGAACACTCTCGCTTCCCTGGAGTCCAGCCGCAAGCCTAGGTACTCCAGACGCTGGGTCGGCACAATCACCGACTTCATTAGGTTCAACAGCCACTCAAATTCTTGCAGGGTCTGCATGGTGATCGCCACATCCTCGTCTAATACTGAGGCGGAAGATCGTCTAGGTATCGCATGATCGCGATCCCATGTTGCCGTAGCAACACCAACACTGGATCCAATACCCTGATAAAGACTCGGGGGGCTGAAGCCAGACCAAAGGGACGAGCCACAACTGGTAGTGGGCTTCCCCGACTGTAAACCGCAGCAACTTTTGATGCCGAAGGCATATGGGTATGTGCAGGTACGCATCCTGGATGTCTAAGGACGCCAGGGAGTCCCCTTGATGGAGTGCAGCGACTACTGAGCGCACCGATTCCATTCGGAACCTCTACACTTTTACAAAGTGTGAAGAGAGGGGCTTGGATAGCTCTAATTGGATTATACCTCGTCCCGGATTGAATGATAGATAACGGAGCAAAGATAGGGATAGGGGACTATAGCGGTAATAAACAAAATGATACTTGCAACTTTTTGAATAGAAATTTTAACAAAGTAGTTTATTAATAATCGATTTGAGAAATAAAACCGACACCAAATACATTATACATACAATATAGAAAAAGAAAATACAATGGGATTGGTCCACCAATCATATCAGTTCCCCAGCAACTAATGGGGACGCAAGGGGCTTAGAGATGGTTGGGGGACCAAGGGGATACAAACATAGACAAGGGTATGCTGAAAAGGGTCTACAAAGATTTAATAGATCCTGGGTACAAAGGGGCTGTTTGGAGAGAGCTGACCGACATGTTTCGTCATACAATGGCTTCTTCAGGGTCAATGGATAGTTTTGTACCAAATAAAGAAAGAGTCTATGAAAATGTAAAAGACAAAAAATTAGTTATAAAGCTCAATTAATGCATATGAATTGTAATAAGCAGAACTAACACAACCATGTCGCCACACGGCCATAAACCCATCCCATGCACATACACAACCCGCGCTGGTCCCATATAGTTCCCTGAGGGGGCAAACAAAACATACCCCTAAGTTGCTGGAGCAGCCACTGGATTCGCAGGTGTGGTCAAATACACTTTTATCCCAGAAGGCAAGGAACTGTCGAAGGCCTAAAGGGAGCCTGGTAAGGTATAGTGGATAATGGTATGTAATATAGAATGGCAAAAAAGGGTTAATTTGCCATACATGGCTAACATAGCCTAGAATTATAAAAACTTACCGCTATAAGATAAAATGATCATATATGTGGAGCGCCAAACACGGATGATCCTGGGAAGATCTTGTATGAAGATAGGGGAAAGGGGATAGGCTTTCCCCTATCTTCATACAAGATCTTCCCAGGATCATCCGTGTTTGGCCATTGTATGGCGAAACATGTCGGTCAGCTCTCTCCAAACAGCCCCTTTGTACCCAGGATCTATTAAATCTTTGTAGACCCTTTTCAGCATACCCTTGTCTATGTTTGTATCCCCTTGGTCCCCCAACCATCTCTAAGCCCCTTGCGTCCCCATTAGTTGCTGGGGAACTGATATGATTGGTGGACCAATCCCATTGTATTTTCTTTTTCTATATTGTATGTATAATGTATTTGGTGTCGGTTTTATTTCTCAAATCGATTATTAATAAACTACTTTGTTAAAATTTCTATTCAAAAAGTTGCAAGTATCATTTTGTTTATTACCGCTATAGTCCCCTATCCCTATCTTTGCTCCTTTATCTATCACTTTTACAAAGTGATTGAGGGCTTTTAGGTCCAAGATAGGCCGTACCCCTTCCTTCTTGGGAACCACAAACAGATTTGAGTAGAATCCCTGGAAGCTTCTGATTCCGGGACCTGTATAATCACCCCGCACGTCAGCAAATCCCTTACCGCCCCCAAGAGGGCCTCCCGGCGAGCCGGGGATACGGGCATGCTGGAGGGGAAGAAACTGTTTGGCGGCCAAGAGAGAAACTTGTAGCCTGTGGAAATCAGATCGCAGACCCTTTGGTCGGACAACCATGAGGACCACCGTGCTGCAAACTCCCGAAGGCGACCCCCCGCCCGAGATATGGGTGGGGGCAATCTTCGTGCGGTAGCACTTTTTAATTCGCAGGCTTGTTAGGCTTGCGGTTCCAGAGACGACTTTGATCGTCTGTGGACGTCCTGTCGGGCTTGGACGCTTTGTCGAAGCTCCGGGCGGACGAAAAAAACGTTTGTGAGCGGAAAAGGAGGGCCCTTGCCTACGGCGTGGCTCCTTAGCCTTCCTGGCCTGTGAGAGTAGTGTACTCTTACCCCGGTGGCATTTTCAACAATGTCATCTAATGAGGCTCCAACGAGCCGGTTGCCAAGGAAGGGAAGATCCGTCCGGGCTTTTTTGGATGCCTGGTCAGCAGACCAGCATTTTAGCCAAATCAGGCGCCTCAGCACCACAGCTGACACTGAAGCCCTGTATAACAGAGGGAGAGTATCCAGGGCCGCGTCACAGATGTACTTAAGGCCTTGCACTAGTTGGTCTGCTAGTTCCACCCAGACAGGAGAAGCCTGTTGCTCTCCCAATTCGCGGTGCAAAAAACTTTTGCCCACTCAGTCAGTGTCTGCGACACAAGTGCGGATGCCAGTACTGGTCGCACGGCTGACCCCACCACCGTAAACGAGGAACGAGCCACTGCCTCTGCCTTTCTGTTCGTGGGATCCTTGAATGCAGGAGTCCCCTCAACCGTGATTGTGGTTACTTTATTTAACCTGGATACTGGGGGGTCCACGACCGGAGGGGCCGACCATCTTTGAGAAGGCTCTCCTCAAAAGGGTAACGCACCGTCATGTATTTGGGGACCAAGGGTCCGTTGCGGGCGACCCCATTCCCTGTAAATAAACTTGTCAAAATAAGTCAGATACGGGAACACCTTAGGTGAACATGCTGGCTTGCGGGACCCAAAAGGGACCGGTACATCAGCAGAGGAATCTGCTGGCTCCTGAATCTTCAGGGAATCACGCACAGCTGTGATAAGTGCTCCAACAAGCGCTTTGTCGCGCCCGGACCCGGACGGGGACTCATCCTCCGGTCCGAAACGGCCCTGGTCAGCGTCATCTGACAAGACAGAACAGGGGTCACCAGCCTCAGCAGGACCCGAGTCTGCGTCAGCGCTCTCCCCAGAGGACCGGGGGGGGCAGGGGCCTCTTTAGTGCACCTTCTTCCCACACACCGCCTCCATCTTGGCAACGAGTAAATTGAGGACCGCCGTCAGGGTGTCCATGGGTACTGCGCAATCCGCAGGTGACCCGGTTACAATTGCCTGGATTCCGGGGGAAGAAACACCAGTTTCTGAAGCCATGCTGACCCTATCCTGTCTGCCACCCGAAGTGGACTTAGGACAGTGACAGTCCGCCCTCCTTGCCACCGCTGACTGAGGGGCTCTTTCCGCCGGACTCACCACCCTGAGGAGTTCTGCGCTGTCCACAAGTAGTGCCTGTAGTCCCTGAGTGCTCCCAAGTGCAGAGGAAACAAAAACTGTGTCTGTGTCAGCTACTAGAATGAGTGCTAAAAGGTTCTAGAAAAGTGCTTTAGCTTCAATAAAATGGCTGCCCAGCGTCCAGTACACAGACAGGAAACACAGGGAAAATGGCTGTGAGCACACACACGAGTCATGCTGCTGCTAGAGAACACTGAGAACGTGTTCAGACTTCCAGAAAATGGCCACCAGTGTCCTGAATAGGAGATCACTTGGAAAATGGCCGCTGGAGTCCAGGAAGGCAATCTGCCCTTGCCCACACCTAAAATGGCCGCCAGCAGCTCCATGAGGTACAGAAAGCAAAGATGATAGCAGAAACACAGCACCGCACCAGACCACAGCAGATCCTCACAGGCACCTTCCGGGAGCATAACCCACAGAACCCAGGACACCCCCAGCCAGCCAGCATCTCAGGTGAGAGCCCACAAAGATCCCTGTATATACAGACATACACCGCTCAGCAGCCACATGCAGCACCCCACCAGGGAGGGGGGAGGGAAGATAGGGACTGGAGAGGTTAGAGAGGGAGGAGAGGAACCTCCGAATCGACCTCCCAGGGAATGCCCAGCTGCTCAGCCCCACCGAGGCAGGGAGAGCTGTACTTACCAGTCCTGAAGAGCTGGGAGACATTCCACTGCAGGACTACTCCTAATCAGTATAGGGTAGCTGCTAGGCCTCGGCATACTGTGACTCAGACATCAGTAGCCCGGTCATATGTACGCCCCGGAGCATAAAAGCTCACGACCACCTCTGGAGCTGAGGTTTCGTCGTGGCCTGCCGAGCCGTAGCTGCGACCTGCACACGCTCGATGGCCGGACTGGGGAGACTACAAGGATAAGGGTATCCAGCCTGTCACCCAGCCGGCTGTTGATAGTAGATCACAGGATCAGTCATCTTGCGCAAAAAGCCAAGCTTCTGCATAAAAAAACACGGACCGATGGGCCCGCAGGGTTCCTAGGTCTTTCTCCTTTACTAGGCAAAAAAAAACTGAAGTCTGTCTGCAGACAGGGGGGTTGTTACCCAAGGGACTGCCCCCTGGGCGGAACTAAGAGTTCTGAGTGTTGTATTACAACTATGCCTAGTATTCTCCTAGTGATAAGGCTAACAACCCATTTGTTACAGAGAGGAGTGTCGGTCGGTGAATATAAGAGAAAATTTTTTTTTACTCACCTCTAAATGCCTGTTGCTAGGGGGTCCCTCGTAGTCTGCCACCTTCATTGCCCAGGCAATGACATCACTTCCACTAGGCGCCGCACAGTCATCTGGGACCTGTCATGTGTCCCAGATGAGTGAGCGTCGAATCACGGTGCACGGCGCCGCTCACGCATGCACAGTGGGTGCCCGGCTGTGAAGCCACAGCCGGGTGCCCACATTAAGAATGCTGGCACCGCGAGCGGAGCGGGGAACGAGGGGGGGTCTCATTCCCCCGCATCGCTGGACCCCGGGACAGGTAAGTGTCCGATTATTAAAAGTCAGCAGCTGCAGTATTTGTAGCTGCTGACTTTTATTTTTATTTTTTTTGTGGGCCCTCCTCTTTAATGTTTCTGAATTTGTTTCAGCATGTTTGGTATCGTCACTGTATACAGTTTTACAATAGCTGTTTGAGAATCTGCACCAAAGTTTTCTATCTCTGGGATGCCAACTATCTGATAAACCTGATAGGCAGCCCATGGCCAACTGAAGAAGCGCATGACAAAGCCTTGCAGGCTTAACATTGTCTTCACATTCCAAGTCAATATTTGAAGAGAGAAGAATGTAAATATTGTCTTGGAAGACAGCTGAATTTACATACCAATAAGTAGATTTAACCGCTTGCCGACCAGTGCATGCAGATTTACGTCGGCAGAATGGCGCTGGTAGGCAAAAGGGCATACAGAAGCGGTGTCGCGGGCAGTCTCCATGACTGTGGGTCCCGCGGACACGATGTCTGCCGGGTGCCCACGATCGTGTCACGGAGAGGAAGAACGGGAAGATGCTTTTGTAAACAAAGCATTTCCCCGTTCTGCCTAGTGACAAGACAGTGATCACAGCTCTCTGTCATCGAGAGCAGTGATCACTGTCCTGTGTGTTAAATTCCAGACCCCTAACAGTTAGAATCACTCCCTAGGACACACTTAACCCCTTCACTGCCCCCTAGTGGCTAACTGCTTCACTGCCGGTGTCATTTACACAGTAATCAATGCATTTGTATAGCATTGATCGCTTTATAAATGACAATGGTCGCAAAATAGTGTAAAAAATGTCCCATATGTCCGCCATAATGTCGCAGTCCCAATAAAAATCACAGATCGCCGCCAGTACTAATGAAACATTTTTTTAAACAAAAATGCCATAAAATGATCCCCTATTTTGTAGACATATAAATTTTGCGCAAACCAATCAATATACGCTTATTTTGATTTTTTTTTACCAAAAATGTGTAGAAGAATACATATCGGCCTAAACTGAGGAAAAAATTTTTTTTTATCATTTTTTGGGGGATATTTATTATAGCAAAAAGTAAAAAAATATTGCGTTTTCTTCAGGATTGCTCTTTTTTTTGTTTATAGTGCAAAAAAATAAAAAAAACGCAGAGGTGATCAAATACCACCAAAAGAAAGCTCTATTTGTGGGGTACATTGTCGCATGACCATGCAATTGTCAGTTAAAGTGACGCAGTGCCGAACCGCAAAAAGTGCTCTGGTCAGGAAGGGGTTACCTTTTACATTTGTGGAACAGTAGTATTATATAACCTAGTTTGATTGTAGGCATATGTTCCAGCTGAAACCCCTACATGGGGCCTTTTCTTTCCTCTTATTTACGGCATGGGTGTTGGTTGGTATGTTCAAATGCTGTCAACTACCGAAGACATATACGCTTTCTCTTTGGCATGCTGCCTTTAACATCCTTTACGTACATTCAAGGAATAATCCCTGCATTTTTACAATTTTTTGGGGGAATGTTATATACTTCCATGTCTAGCACAGGCAGTCGGCCACTGAAACCTCATAGTGTTTCTTTAGGCTCGGTTCACACTGCCACGCAACTTCAGTGAATGCCTGTGTAATCTTACTGTAATGTCGGATCCAAATCACATCAATTAAGATGAGGTTCTGACTTGGAGGCAATCTATGAGGACAAGTTGGATAGAAGTCACCTTGAAGTAGTACAGTAAACTTTTCTAAAGTCAGAGCGACTTCAGTAGTGCTAATTAAGACCGCTCTTATTGACTAAAAATGGGATTTCACATGTCATGCGACAAGCCGGATCCCAAGTTGCGGCAGTGTAAACCAAGCCTTAAAGCAAAGCAGTGGACCCAATGAAGGTGGTAAACCAGCTGCGGGATCATGATGTTCGCACTTCACAAGGTCTGGGCATTTAGGTAATGTTACATAGAGCTTGTGTATCATTAAAATCCAGACCATTCACAATCTTTGGCCAATTAAAACACCCATACAGGTTCTTTAATGTTGGTGATATATCTCTCCTCCGATTTATTCACCTGGGCAATGTGAACTCCTGACTATTCACAAAAGATCAGTACATCTGATGGTAAAGAGCTGCAGAGTACCCTCAAGTGTGCCAGCTGGTGGATGCATGTGGTAAATATTCACATGAAATACATGATCTTTTCTCAACTAAAAACAAAAGTCAGGTGATAAGGGTAACAGGCATTTGGTTTTGGGTCTTCTTGAGCCTCTTAAAGGATGGGTTCACCGTTTGTAATTTGTTAAACCCCTATAAAGGGTGTAACATCTTACTGTGCTCCAGTCCCCGCCCCCTGCTCAGTGTGACAGGAGAGGATCCCCTGCCCACTATTTTAAGAATAGGTCACAGGGTTCTGCCCACACAGCTGCATCATTCATTCCCACAGATCTGTGAATGAAGGAACTACAAGTCCCATCTTCCACCGTGGCAGGTGGCTCGTAGTTCTCAATTCTATCTCTCTCGTAGTTCATTTACTGTTCCTGCAATTCAGTAATTGTCTGCCCGTATGGCAGTACACGCAGACAGCCATACCAAAAGTCTGCAATTGCACCCATGATACACTGATTTTGAGTGCTTTGCTTTACAGGCTGCAGTCTAACAAAAATGTATATGTACAGTGGTGTGAAAAGGTGTTTGCCCCCTTCCTCATTTCCTGTTCCTTTGCATGTTTGTCACACTTAAGTGTTTCGGAACATCAAACCAATTTAAACAATAGTCAAGGACAACACAAGTAAACACAAAATGCAATTTGTAAATGAAGGTGTTTATTATTAAAGGTGAAAAAAAATCTAAACCATCATGGCCCTGTGTGAAAAAGTGATTGCCCCCCTTGTTAAAACATACTATAACTGTGGTTGTCCACACCTGAGTTCAATTTCTCTTGCCACACCCAGGCCTGATTATTGCCACACCTGTTCACAATCAAGGCTTCACTTAAATAGGAGCTGCTTGACACAGTAAGGTCCAATAGAAGATCCTTAAAAGCTACACATCATGCCGAGACCCAAAGAAATTCAGGAACAATTGAGAAAGAAAGTAATTGAGATCTATCAGTCTGGAAAGGGTTATAAAGCCATTTCCAAAGCTTTGGGAATCCAGCGAACCACAGTGAGAGCCATTATCCACAAATGGCGAAGACATGGAACAGTGGTGAACCTTCCCAGGAGTGGCCGGCTGCCCAAAATTACCCCAAGAGCGCAGCGACGACTCATCCAAGAGGTCACAAAAGACCCCACAACAACGTCCAAGGAACTGCAGGCCTCACTTGCCTCAGTTAAGGTCAGCGTTCATGCCTCCACCATCAGGAAAAGACTGGGCAAAAATGGCCTGCATGGCAGAGTTCCAAGGAGAAAACCACTGCTGAGCAAAAAGAACATCAAAGCTCGTCTCAATTTCTCCACAACACATCTTGATGATCCCCAAGACTTTTGGGACAACATTCTGTGGACCGATGAGACAAAAGTGGAACTCTTTGGAAGGTGTGTGTCCAAGTATATCTGGCATAGAAGGAACACTGCATTTCAGAAAAAGAACATTATACCAACAGTAAAATATGGTGGTGGTAGTGTGATGGTCTGGGGCTGTTTTGCTGCTTCAGGACCTGGAAGACTTGCCGTGATAAAAGGAACTATGAATTCTGATGTCTACCAAGAGATCCTGAAGGAGAATGTCCGACCATCTGTTTGTGTACTCAAGCTGAAACGAACTTGGGTTCTGCAGCAGGACAATGATCCTAAACACACCAGCAAGTCCACCACCGAATGGCTGAAGAAAAACAAAATGAAGACTTTGGAGTGGCCTAGCCAAAGTCCTGACCTGAATCCTATTGAGATGTTGTGGTATGACCTTAAAAAGGCCGTTCATGCTCGAAAACCCTCTAATGTAACTGAATTAGGACAATTCTGCAAAGATGAGTGGGCCAAAATTCCTCCAGGACGCTGTAAAAGCCTCATTGCACGTTATCGCAAACGCTTGGTTGCAGTTGTTGCTGCTAAGGGTGGCCCAACCAGTTATTAGGTTTAGGGGGCAATCACTTTTTCACACAGGGCCATGATGGTTTGGATTTTTTTTCACCTTTAATAATAAACACCTTCATTTACAAATTGCATTTTGTGTTTACTTGTGTTGTCCTTGACTATTGTTTAAATTGGTTTGATGTTCCGAAACACTTAAGTGTGACAAACATGCAAAGGAACAGGAAATGAGGAAGGGGGCAAACACTTTTTCACACCACTGTATATCTGGCGTAGAAGGAACACTGCATTTCAGAAAAAGAACATTATACCAACAGTAAAATATGGTGGTGGTAGTGTGATGGTCTGGGGCTGTTTTGCTGCTTCAGGACCTGGAAGACTTGCCGTGATAAAAGGAACTATGAATTCTGCTGTCTACCAAGAGATCCTGAAGGAGAATGTCCGACCATCTGTTCGTGTACTCAAGCTGAAACGAACTTGGGTTCTGCAGCAGGACAATGATCCTAAACACACCAGCAAGTCCACCACTGAATGGCTGAAGAAAAACAAAATGAAGACTTTGGAGTGGCCTAGCCAAAGTCCTGACCTGAATCCTATTGAGATGTTGTGGTATGACCTTAAAAAGGCCGTTCATGCTCGAAAACCCTCTAATGTAACTGAATTAGGACAATTCTGCAAAGATGAGTGGGCCAAAATTCCTCCAGGACGCTGTAAAAGCCTAATTGCACGTTATCGCAAACGCTTGGTTGCAGTTGTTGCTGCTAAGGGTGGCCCAACCAGTTATTAGGTTTAGGGGGCAATCACTTTTTCACACAGGGCCATGATGGTTTGGATTTTTTTTCACCTTTAATAATAAACACCTTCATTTACAAATTGCATTTTGTGTTTACTTGTGTTGTCCTTGACTATTGTTTAAATTGGTTTGATGTTCCGAAACACTTAAGTGTGACAAACATGCAAAGGAACAGGAAATGAGGAAGGGGGCAAACACTTTTTCACACCACTGTATATGTATATATATATATATATATATATATATATATATATTTTTTTTTTTTTTTTTCAAAAAAGATGAACTTCACCTTTAACTATAGTGATGTTCAAGAAGTGAGTGGGAATAAAAAATAAATAAAATAAAAAATAAAATCACATGCACAGTGGATAACCCCTTTAAAAGAGGGTGCATCGAGTCAGGGGGGGATTCTGCTTTTGATATGTACAGTGTGCAACAGTATTGCTTGTCAAAAAAAGCTGAAATAATTTCTTCCAGAAACACTGCCACAAAAGTATGCTGTATGAAGCAGCAGATTGGAAGAATCCTTAAGACTGAAGAAAAAACGAAAACAGATGTAAACAGGGGACAGTATGTAACCGATTTGGAATGTATTCAAACTATGCGTAACACAGTAACTTGGTTATATCATAAGTGCATGATTCAGCAAGTAAGTAAAGTATATAGATATTTTGTATTTTTTGAATAATGTCTTAAAAACGGGACTAAAATACAAATGTTAGTGAAGTCATTAAAGTGGAGTCCCACCCAAAAATGGAACTTCCACTTTAAGCACTCCTCGCCCCCTGACAGGCCACATTTAGCATGTCATTTCTTTTTTGGGAGGGGGGGGGGGGGAATACCCTCTTTTTAGTGGGACCTCCTGTCCCACTTCCTCCTTTCTGTTCTCGGCTGCCTAGGCGACTCCTCCTCTCGCCCTAGGCGCCACATCCCTGCCAGCGATCATCTGGGGCACAACACATCCCAGAAGATTGGCTGGCCAATAGCAGAGTGCAGCGTGACTAGCACATGCGCAGTGCGTGCCCGGCCGTGAAGCCGTAAGCGGTCATGGCCAGGTACCCACAGTATCAATGGAGGCGCCAAGAAGAGGAGGGGGAGAGGAGCGAGGGACAGGTAAGTGTCTGTTTATTAAAAGTCAGCAGCAATGATTTTGTAGCTGCTGACTTTTAATAAACTAAAAAAAAGCAGGTAGATGAAACAGATATGAGCAAATTATGGCTCATAAAAAAATGAATCACGACCCGCTTTTACAAGCAGTGCGAATCCTAGACCTTTTTTAGTTTACGTTTCTGAAATAAATACTGGTATTATCAATAAAAAATTACTCTAGGAATATGTTTTGGTAGTGAGTATGCGTCTTATGCCTTTACATTCTGTTAGATTTGCCATTTTCAAGATTTCAGTATCTGATATCTATCCATCTATCTATCTATATATAGATACACACACATACTGATACAATTGCAATTCATTGTCTATATATTGTATGGTTTCGTAACGCATTCCACATGGAATAAATACCTTGGACTCCTTGTTAGAAGTCAAGTCATGCTTTACAATGCAATACCGTACTTGTATTTACAAACGTATTACACTGTGTTTCAATGTGGATTGTAATTTGAAAAAAAAATGCTTAAGAAAATTTCCTATGATAAAAAAAAAAAATGGGACTAAAATGGAGTTCAAATGCTGGAACATCAGGATTAACCAGCCTCCAAAACTGCCCACATATTCGATGTGCAATAACAGCTCTCAACCCTCCACTGGACCCAGATTCCCCCTGTCCCTCTTACCTTCACTACACACTTACACAGATATTAATTAACTACTTCCCGCCCGGTCAATAGCAGATTGATGTCCGGGAACTGGTTCTGTTATCCTGACTGGGCTTCATACGACGTCCTTCAGGATAACGGGGCGCGCATTGCATCGATCGATCAGTCTGACACACTGATCTTGGAAAAGAGCCTCCAGCGGAGGCTCTTTACCACGTGATTAGCCATGTCCAATCACGGCTGATCACGATGTCAACAGGAAAAGCTGTTGATTGCCTTTTCCTCACTCGCGTCTGACAGACGCAAGTAGAGGAGAGACGATCGGCGGCTCTTCTGACAGGGGGGGGGGTCTGCGCTGATAAGCCCCCCATTTGGATGCCCGCACTAGACCACCAGGGAAGTCCCCAGGACCACCAGGAAGGGGGGCAACATGTGGATGGCCAGGTATGTACCCCATGGCCATCCACATGTGCCCAATCTGTGCCAATCAGTGCCCACAAATGGGCACTGACTGGCACCATCATGTAACACATAAAATAAGTGATGCCCAGCAATGCCACCCATCAGTGTCATCAGTGCCGCATACCAGTGCCACCTATCTGTGCCCATCATCAGTGCCACCTCATCGGTGCCCATCAGTGCCGCCTAATCAGTGCCAGTCAGTGCCCCCATATCAGTGCCAGTCAGTGCCCCCATATCAGTGCCAGTCAGTGCCCCCATATCAGTGCCCCCATATCAGTGCCAGTCAGTGCCCCCATATCAGTGCCCGTCAGTGCTGCCATATCAGTGCCCATCAGTGCCGCCATATCAGTGCCCATCGTTGAAGAAAACATACTTATTTACAAAAAAATAACAGAAACAAATAAAAACTTTTTTTTTCAAAATTTTTAGTCTTTTTTTTATTTGTTACGCAAAAAATAAAAAATCGCAGAGGTGATCAAATACCACCAAAAGAAAGCTCTATTTGTGGGAACAAAATGATAAAACATTTGTTTGGGTACAGTGTTGTATGGTCGCGCAATTGTCATTCAAAGTGCGACAGCGCTGAAAATTGGCCAGGGCAGGAAGGTGTCTAAGTGCCTGGTATCGAAGTCGTTAAACTAAAATTGAAATAAAAATATAAATGAGATAACAATGTACATTTGAGTATTCCTCTTTTAGGTTACAGTCCACCCAGTGAAGTGTTGCTGCCATCTCCCCTGTAGTATCAGTTTGTTGATAGCAGCGACATTTGTAGGGGTCTGTAAATGCATAAATTTGTGTATGCTGTACATGAAATATTGATGGTTTTGTGTTTTGCCGGGGGGTGCATACTTCAATATATGACTTAACGTCTGTCAAGAAAGTACATTTTGCCTAAACTTTTTCTATCGCATGTCAGAAAGTTGGGAGGTATTCAATAATGACTAAAATACTTTTTATTTCTAATGCCATTAAAATAAAAGCTCTTCAATACAATACTTAAAGTGGATGTAAACCATAGGGTTCCTCCAGGAGTTGCTAGGGGTTCCTTCAGCATTGGGCAAATTCTGCCTCTCAGATAAGTTCCCACTGTTCCCAAGATCTCATTGATCTTTTTAGCCATCTATAAGGATGTAATTCTTCCCAATGACCACAAGTGTAAGGACCATTCTTCCCACTGACCATGAATTGTAGTGTGGTGGGCTCTAAGATAGGACAATGATTATAGCATAGATATCAGATATTGAGATGAGATGAGGATACTGACAACTACAGTATTTTATCTAACAGGTAATCTAGGGGCAGAAAATGTTGGTAAGAATGAAAATATAAAAAAGTTACCGTATATACTCGAGTATAAGCCGAGTTTTTCAGCACATTTTTTTGTGCTGAAAGTGCCCCCCTCGGCTTATACTCGAGTCAAGCACTTTTCTGCAGCAAAAAAAAAAAAATTCCGACCCGACTTTGGGGCCCCGTATCTCGGGGCCACTTGGGTCTAGGAGTCCCAAATTTGGTGTGCCAACCCATTGGACCTAGCACTATAACATATCCATGGGATGAGATGGGGTTCTTAGCACTAAGTGGCCCCGAGATACAGGGCCCCAAAGTCGGTTCAGAAAATGTCATTCTCTGCTGCAGAAAAGTGCTTGAGATTTTCTGACCCGAATTTGGGGCCCCATATCTCGGGGACACTTGGTGCTAGGAACCCCAAATGTTGTATTCCAACCCAGTGGAATTAGCACTACAACATATCTAAAGATGGGGTTCCTAGCACTAAGTGACCCTGAGATAAAGGACCCCAAATCGGTCAACTGTGTCCATCTGCATGGGCACAGTGAGGCTGCAAATGGGCATCGTTGACCCTCTTTTCCACTTACAGTAGCTGCGCATTTCTCACCCTAGGCTTATACTCGAGTCAATAAGTTTTCCCAGTTGTTTGTGGTAAAATTAGGTGCCTCGGCTTATATTCGGGTCGGCCTATACTCGAGTATATACGGTATGTATATAAGCTGTGCTGTATTTTTAAGGCAAGAATACCATGTCTGATTGGAGTATACTTTTCAATAATATATTGCAGAAAGCATATTTGGTATTTTCAGTTAGTACTCTAAAGTCATCACCCTGAAGATTTAAAGAACAGAAAGTAAAGAATTTCAATAATAAAACTTGGCTGTCCAAAAATATACATTTATTGCTTTTATGAACCAAAATACTAATCCAAACATGATCACACATTCGTTTTCAGCATTTAAAAAGTCTTTCATATCCAACATTAATCCTCCAAGTTGCAGTGCATTTTGTAAACATAGCATGAAAAGTTGTGGTTGGGCCTTTCCTCTATGTGTATTAGAGTGTCACGATCAAACACTAAGGCGTGGCTGTGAGTCTGAAAAAGAAAAAAAAATTGCAAAATTAGACTTCAAATAAAACTTGATAATCTGTCACTAGTAAATCTAATCCAGGCTCTATACAGAAGAGGAAAACAAAAATAGTACAAGTTAGAACTGATCTAAGCGGACTATAAAATAAACCATAATTGACTTCCATCCCTCCACCTACTATCCCTAAGCCCTCATTCACACTACTGTAGTGCGTCATCAGGCAATCGCACATAAACTTGTTTTTCGCATATTGTTATGCTTTACGCGTAGGGCAGCTCATTCATTTCAATGGGCCGTTCAACGCACGACAAAGAAGCGCCTGAACCTTTTTGCGCTTCGAGTTTTGCGTGTTTTTTAACCATGCGTTTGTTGTGCGTGCAAAAAAGCTCTCCTTTCTTGGTGCGTTCGAGGTGCAATTAACAATAATTTGTACTCCGTATGACAAGTATGACCCTCATTTTTTTGCATATTTTGTGAATGCACACAAAACAAAATGCATTCAGGAGCTACACTTTTCACTGCTGTAGTCCAGTAAAGCCGGGCATACATGGATAAAAATTCATCTGGTTGAGCAGGGACCTGCTGAATTTTGATCCATGCATGGAGAGAATGGTTGGACACAAGTCTATAGATCAGCTTGTGTACAACCATCCTGTTGGGTTTTTCCAGATAGATCAGTGCTGCTGGCTATAGCCAGCAACACTGATCATTGTTTTTCGAAGGCAGGGAGTACAAAACCACAGCAGGAAGGATTTCCCCCATCCACATCAAATGTGTGGATGTGGGAAGCGGATAATTTTTTGTTTAACCCACTGGTTGAATGAAAAAAGATGATCAGTGTATGGGCTGCCTAAGGCTTGCTGATCCTTTCCCAACCCCTCTAATCTGCTATTACACAGTGCAAGGAAAAGCAGCACATTTATGAGCCCATCTCTGTCATTCTGCTCTCACCTCCTATCAGGCATCAGCATGTCTCCTTGTAGGCTCAGATTTTTACCTGTATACTAAATGTAAATATTATCAAGTACAATAACGTTTTTTTTTTTTAAATATTTTTCTGCATTTTTTTTTAAATTTTTTTTATGAGGTGGGCATATTTGCCTATTGTGTAAGCACTCTCATCTCTGCCTAGGCTGTAAGTGAAAGGTAGAACTCATGGCAACATGCTATTTCTATGTCGAGAGGTAATTTTTATTTTTTTCTAAATGATGAAGTGATTTAATAATGCCGACGTGTCCTACTGCTTCATGTGAAATGTGATATTTTTAATCATAGGTTCCCTGTAAGTCTCAATTAAAGATGAACTCCATCAAAGCAGTCAATTAACATTATGGAGGACCTCACCATATCCTTCTACCAACAAAGTGAATGTTTTGGAAAGACATGGTTCTACTGGACCCAGTTCCAATACGCAACGGCGTACAAAGTTTTCCTGGCTTCAGAACCCCCCCCCCCCCCTCCCCTGATAATGGACTAGGGAAGAATGGCCAGTGGATGCACATGGGGAAGTGCAGCAGAAAATTAAAAACGCAAAAATCCAGCTGAGCAGACTTAGCAAAGCTAAACTCCAACATAGATTTAAGGACATCATCTACTATCACAATGAGAAATCTGAAAGCACCTCTTCCCTGGCATCCTTCCGAGCCACATCCTACAGTGCAACCTATAGTGCAACAATATCAGGATACAAAATTACGTTTCAGTATAGCGGATCTCAAGAATCCAGCGAGTGTTTATTGGTATAAAATAATACACAGCAGTCATCTCAGAGGGGTCTTAACACATTTTGAACGAATGTGTTTTGGGGAGGCCTTATGAATAAATGCGTTACTACGAGATGCGTTAAAGGCATTTCCAGGATGATGAGTAGGTAGGTTAGTGAAAAATATGTTAAAAGTGCTTCTATGATTACTGCTGTGTAATATTTTATATCAATAAACACTTAATGGATTTTGAGGATCTTCAAATTGGTGAATTAAAAATAGTCACAAACACAGTGCATACATGTGTATCTTCATATATACATTCAGATATATGCAATAATCATAAATATCCATGCTCAAATTGCATAAATAAATGTCCATATAATCACCACTGTGATTGAATCCGTGTCTTCAGTGTAATAACATCTATTTATGTTGCACCACAGTCCTTTATGCAATTTGAGCACAGATTTTTATGATTATTGCATATATCTAAATGTATATATGAAGATACACACGTTTTCACAGTTTTGTGACTATTTTTGATAATATAGTGTGACACTGCACTTATTCACGTGTATAAAATATGGTTGGTGCAGGAATGCATGTCAGTGATCTAGCTGCAACAAGCATGGTATATTGTTGCTTGCTTATATACACATTACTGGTAGCATAGAGGATAACCTAGGTTTAGTTTTGTACTTTTGAGTCTTTATTTTGTATCCTCAAGCTAAAGTTGAGTTCCGCTATTAGTGCTGAAACCCATGGCCTCACTAATCATAGCGATCCAGCAACCACTAATGACGCTCCAATTGAAAAATAGGGCAGAGCATAACAGAAGTCCAGTAATATAATGTAGAAGTATGTAGATACCCATCTTAACTCAAACTGCTTACAGCAGAATAACAGGAAAAAAAACATGGATGCAGATGCGTATCTTACCACATCCCATGATTCCTGGAGTATGGTCTTCTTCAGTACTCTGCCCGTTTCATTGCAGTGTAGATTAACATGTGCTCTTCCTTCAGAGTCTGTTTGGGTCACAGCCACCACCGTCAGCAAGTCCAGCTCATCTTCATATACTACAGCCTCGAATGTCTGGTGTGGCCAGGAACAAAAGGAAGGAGGTTAACTGTATATACCATGCTATGGGCATCAGAGTCAAAATGTTTTGCTCTATTCCTTGTAAGTTTTGATATGTAATATGTACATTTTCACATATATGAAATACAAATTTACTTTTCCTTTTAAATTTTAATAGAACTATACTGACTGGCCATTTTAGATAATACTAAGGGATCTAGTTATCAGAATTTTTACCTAATTTTGTAACTGAATCTGGAAAACGAATGAATGAATTTTAGGGAGAAAGTTGTGAATTATTGAGAAAGTTATTATAGAAAATAAGTTTTTGTATCCACCTCTTCGTGTATAGCTGATGTGTTGCTTGGTGCTCGAAACAAGTACACTGTAGAAGGTACAGTAGGCTCTGTTCTGTCCGGTGAGGCATAAAACTCAAATCCTTTTTAAACTCAATCACTTTTTGGTCAAATGAGGAAAAAGATAATGAATCCAACAGGATGTATTTGGCCTTCCAGAGAAACCAGAGCACCCAGTAGAAGCCCATATATAAACACAAGGAGTTACAGCCACTGTATGTACTAATAACTTTTTTTTAAATCCTCTATATACATAGAGTTTATTGTAGTAATATTTACCTCTTGTTCTGGATCATCATCCAGCTGGTCATATCGCCTTTTCACCAACCTCCCATATGCAGTCACGGTAACCTTATTGTTCACCTAAAAGAAAAAAAAAAATGTTTTTTAAATATTTTTATATTTGAAGATAGATAGGCTCTCATTGCCCAACTTTCCTTTTGAAAATGCTAGTTGCCAGGAGGCTGTTAATCCAAAAGGCATTAAGGTGGAATTCCAGACCAGCAGTAACTACGCTTAAAAATGTACACCCCCTATGCCACCTATCCTGCTTACCCTGTGTAAAAAACAAATGATATGTATACTTCCCTATTTTTAGTACACTTTGGCCTGGCAACCTCATCTGTGTCAGTGAGTGGTGGCTTCAGGGGAGAGGAGGGAGTGCTGATAACGGATAGGAATTAAGGGATCTGCAACATCACCCATAGTTCCTATGTCCCAACTGTTGTCTTCACTCCCTCCAACCCTGCAGCCGGCGCTCACTGACACATGGAGTTTTTGGGGTGTCAGGTTGCTGATTGCAAATTAGCTGCTCTCTGCTCTTTTGAGAATATTTAAAGCGGCGGTTCACACAAAAATTGAAGCGCTGCTTTTCAGAAACCCCCCCCCCTCTGGTGTCACATTTGGCACCTTTCAGGGGGGGGGTGCAGATACCCGTCTAAGAAAGGTATTTGTACCCACTTCCGGGCATAAACTCCCACGGGAGTCTACGCCACTTCCAGTCCCCCTGTGCTGTCTGCTGGGACACACACGGGTCCCAGAGACAGCAGGGACCATTCGGATTGCGCATGCGCAGTAGGGGACCGGGAAGTGAAGCCGCAAGGCTTTATTTCCTGATTCCCTTACCGAAGATGGTGGCGGCAGCATCTGAGGACCGAGGGACGGTTTGGCCTTGGGTGCCAACATTGCTGGACCCTGGGACAAGTAAGTGTCCTTATTTTAAAAATCAGCAGCTGCAGTATTTGTAGCTGCTAACTTTAAAAAAAAAATTAGCGGGACTCCCGCTTTTAACCTCTAAAACAATATCACATTCTTTCATTACATCAAACTTGTTTAAAGAATGAACTACTTCTTATTCCAAAAAAAATACTATTTATTTAAAAAATACATAAACCCACAGTACAACTTAAGGCTCCTGTCTGACAGTCTGAAGTACCAAATCCAGTTACTATATAATGCACAAGCTTCATATAAGTAAACCAAAAAAAAAAAATTGTATTTACCTTCCCTGACTGAGCCAAATCCTCCATATCTCATACAAATCATGTGTCCCAGCTCTGAAATCATGAGCAGTGCAGCATTGTTGCCACACCCCATCACAGAACTTCACTGAAGGATCAACAAGTATTTATGGAACTTTGACTAGCATCTAAGCGCAGATGCACTTATCCCTTTCATGCCTAAGCCTATTTCTGACATTTGGTGCTTAGAAGTTAAAATCCGTATTTTTTGCTAGAAAATTACTTTAGAACCCCCAAACATTATATATATATATAAATATATAAATATATATATATATATTTTTTAGCAGAGTATCTAGAGAATAAAATGGCGATAGTTGCAATATTTACATGACACACTGTATTTGCGCAGCTGTCTTTCAAACGCAATTTCTTTGGGGAAAAAAAAAAGACACTTTCATGAATAAAAAAAAAAAGAAGCTAGAAACAGTAAAGTTAGCCCAATTTGCGCACTCATGGAATGGCGACAAACTACGGTACCTAAAAATCTCCATAGGCGACGCTTTAAAAAAAAAAAAAAAAAAAACAACGTTTGCCATGTTAGAGAGTTACAGAGAAGGTCTGGTGCTAGAATTGTTCTCGCTCTGACGATCGCAGCGATACCTGACATGCATGACTTAAGTGTGCGTTTTCTTTGCTGCACGAGCTCGCGGGGACGGGGCACTTTAATTTTTCTTCCTTATTTTATTTATTTTTATTTTTTTACATTGTCAATTAAAAAAAAAAAAAAAAAAAAAAATGCATCACTTTTATTGCTGTCAAAAGGAATGTAAATGTATGGAATGTATTACTTATGACAGTAATAGGTGGTGACAGGTACTCTTTATGGAGGGATCGGGGGGTCTAATAGACTTTAAATCCCTCCTTTGCACTTGAAATTATTCAGATCGCCAAAGATGGCCATTCTAAATACGATTTTTTTTTTAAACTGCGCCATCGGCAGCCGAGTAAACCGATGATTTGATTTGATTTGAGAAAAAGTTATAGAGTGTCTACAAACTATGGGATAGATTTATGGACATTTATTGTTTTTTTACTAATAACGGCGGCAATCAGCGATTTTTAGAGGGACTGCGACATTGCGGCGGACAGCTCTGACACCAAGTGACCCTTTTTGGGGACCAGTGACACCAGTATAGTGATCAATGCTAACAAAAATGCATGCCACTGTATAAATGACACTGGCACAGAAGGGGTTAACATCAGGAGTGATCAAAGGGATAAGTGCACTCCTAGGGAGTGCTTTCCAACTGGGGGGGGGGGATGCTGAGGAAAACAGAGATCCTCATTTCTGCTAGCAACACAAGATCTAAATTTTCCTCCCTCACAGAATGGCGGTCTGCTTTGTTTACATAGGCAAACCGCCATTCTGCCTCTCCTGTGAACGATTGCGGCCACTTTGTCCAATCACAGCAAGAGTAGGTCGCCGGCTGCGCTCGTGCCCCAGACCTCGTGCACTAAGTCACGTACAGGTACGTGATCTTGCGCAGGCGGGCCGTCCTGCCCGCAGAATATATGTGGTAGGCGGTCCGGAAGTGGTTAAAAGAGAAGTATGGCAAAAGCTCTTATGGCCATACTTTTCTTCTTGGTCACAGGAGTGCATAGGCACTCCCGTGATCCAGAATCAGACGACAGTAGGCTAAAGTCCACTGTCGGCTGACGTCTCAGAGCCGCACTATAGACTCTGGAGGGATTCTCAACATTAAATAAGAGGCAGAGTAGAGAGTCATCACATTTGATCGCCCAGTTCTCAGTCTTAGAGCCGGTGTTCTATCACGAACAGTCCGGCTATCACCAGGTGTCCGACGTGTACTGCGCATGCGCAGTACAGAAAATAAAGATTTTCGGAAATTGTCGGAAGATGAGCGGCGCCTGCGCCGTGAGTGGATGTGTAAGCCCCAACATCCAAGCGGACATAGGGCTACTCAAACTTAGAGGGCCCCTCGCGGGCTTGCTTCGCTCGCCACGCTTCGGGCACGGCCTCGCTGCGCTCGGCTCTTTTATATTCTAACTCTATGTCCACTTGGATGGTGGGGCTTGAAAGTGGACTCACGGCGCAGGCGTCGTTCATCCTCGGCAATTTTCGGAATATGGGTGTCCTGTGTACTGCGCATGCGCAGTACACAGCGGACACTTCGTGATGGGGGGGGCGGTTAATGATAGTACACCGGCAGCTGCAGCAATGCTGCAGCAGATAAGTATTTTGTTCATTTTATTTAACATTTTCATACTTCTTCTTTAACTGCTTCAGGGCCGCCCCACGCATATATACTGTGGCAGGGCAGCTCCTCAGCGCCAAATCACGTACCTGTACGTGATTTTTTTTCTTTGGGTCAGGGGCGCGCATGCATGCAACCGGTAACCCGCTCCCGCTGTAATTGGACACAGCGGGAGCCAATCAGCAGGTATTTGCTGGGACACGTTGATCATTCCTGAGGCAGACAGAACAGCGGTCTGCCAGTGTAAACAAGGCAGATCGCCGATCTGTCAGAGGGGAAGATGAAGATCCAGTTAGCAAGCACTAACCCCTTCCCTGACAGTGTCATTAGTACAGTGACAAGTGTTTTTTTTAGCACTAATCACTCTTATTGGTGTCTCCAAAAAAGTGTCACGTAGTGTCAGACTTGTCCGCCACAATGTCCAAGTCCAGCTAAAAAAAAAAACTCTGATCACCGCCATTACTAGTAAAAAATAAAAGAAAGACATTTCCATAAATATATAGACGGTATGACTTTTGCACAAACCAATCAACATATGCTTATTGGTATTTTTTTACCAAAAATATGTAGCAGAATAGATGAAGTAATTAGATTATTTACATTTTTCTATTGGGTATGTTTTATAGCAAAAAGTTAAAAATATTGGTTTTTCATTTCCAAATTGTCAATCTGCTTTTGTTTCTTGCGCAAAAAAAAAAAAAAAAAAAAACGTAGAGATGATCAAAGACCTTCAAAAGAAAGCTCTATTTGTGGGAAAAAAGGGACATTAATTTTGTTTGAGTACAGTGTCGCACGACCACGCAATTGTGAGTTAAAGTAACCCAGTGCTGTATCCCAAAAAATGGCCTCGTCATGAAGGGGGTAAACCTTCTGGAGCTGAAGTGGTTAAAGAGTAAGTTCAACTTTTGGCACATGTTGCATGTTCCACCTGTATTTATAGTCAAATATGTGTTTATTGAAGTTTAACAGGATACATCGTATATGTAACATCAAATTGTCAACAGTGAGTATCATTTGGCATGAGGTATATTCAAACAGCATAAAATAAACGGCCCCTGGTCCCAGGGGTGTAATATTATCTAAAGCCAACAATACATGCCATATTAACTGTAGGGGCACCCGTCTAGGGTTGAGCCCTGGGGAGTGGTTGACATCGGTCTTCAAAGAAATAAGGTAACAAGGTTAGAGGGGTAGAGAGGGAGCAGAGTAGATATGGGGGGGGGAGGGGGGGGAGGTAAGAGAGAGAGAAAAGGAGGGGGGGGGGGGCGGGCCCGGGCGGGTCCCAGCACAGCACGTTCAATCAGGTTGGCTGGGCTGATGCTCAGCCCACTCCCTGTGGTGATATTAGTTTTTTCAGAGAATCCGATGAGGAGAACTCGATCCATATGAGCCATTGGAGCTTATAGTTTTCGAAGGAATCATTTTCCAAGGCTAACATTTCCTCCATGCGCATAATGTCATTGACGGTGGAAACCCATAGAGATAGGGGGGGGCTGGTGGTGGTCTTCCAGAACATGGGGATTATTTGTCTAGCGGCTGAGAGGAAGAAGCGCAGTAGGGAGCGTTTTTGTGATGGTATAGAGCCTGGGAGCATAGATAGGAGGGCAATTTCAGGGGATGGAGAAAGAGGTTTGTCATACAGATTGCTATATACTGAAAAAACCTGTGTCCACAGGGGGCGCACAAGTTGACACTCCCACCATATGTGTAAGTAACTGCCATCAGCCGAGCCGCACCTCCAGGATGTGGGAGGCACGGATGGGAAGATGTTGTGCAGTGTTTGAGGGTCCCTATACCATCTTGCTAACAGCTTGAAATTTTTCTCTTGATTGTAACATGACGTTGAGGTCTTGTGCGTAAAATAAAATGACTTCAGCCAGTCGGTGTCGGTAAATTCCTTTCCCAGGTCCCTGGACCACCTCCTGGTGTAAGATGGAGGATGTTTGTGTAGGAGGGTATGTTGTAGTGTGTACATAGCGGAGAGCGAGTGTTGTGGAGGTTCGGAGAGAGAGCACAGCTGTTCGAATTCTGTGAGAGGTCTGTGTATCTGAGAGGAGGAGAATAGAGATGAACAGAATGATGTGATCCTTATGGCTGTGAGCCAATTACCCCGACCCCCCGGTAGAACCGGTTTGCCAGAGGTGGTGTCTACAAATGACCTCGCCACTGGCCACTCAGTGCGGAGATAGGGGCCTATTGTGAGTGATCCTTCTCCCTGAGGTACATCTGGGTGGTCGAATAGCGGAGTAAGGGGTGAGGGTTCCGAGGACAGTAGGGGCTGCATCCCTTTCTTAAACCACAGATGTAAGGCGGCAGCTGTTAGCGGGGACGTTGAGAATAGGTGTATAGATTGCCCGTGTCCCCACAACAAAGCTCGAAGATCGTGGGGAGATAGGTCCTGTTCTACCATAGTGGATGCTTTATTGAGGGGGCGTGGGAACCATTCAGTGATTCTGGCCAGAAGAGCTGCTTTGTGGTATAGCTCGAAGTCAGGAAGACCCGCACCTCCTTGGGTTTTGGGGTATGTGAGAAGTGTGTGTTTGATGCGGGGCATACCTTGGTGCCACACAAATCGAATGGACATAGAACGTAGGAGATTGAAGAAGCGTTTTGGGACTGAGATGGGCACTGTTTGGAAGATATAGAGTAGTTTGGGGAGTGTGTCCATTTTTAAAGTGTTTATGCGTCCGAACCATGGCAAGGGAGTAGTGTTCCAGTCATCTAAGTCTTTACGTAAACGGGTCACCAGGGGCAGATAATTTAGGGCATACAGTTCCGATAGATCGGCCGGTATCTGTATTCCCAAGTAAGATATACTCCTGGCACTCCATTGGAAGGGAAAATTGGCTTGTACCTGGGTTAGAGTATGTGTGGGGAGGGAAATATTAAGGGCTTCCGTTTTGGCTATATTTAGTTTAAAGTCGCTGAACTTCCCGAATCGATTGAATTCCAGTAACAGTGAGGGTAAGGATGTGTGTGGTTGTTGTACGTAGACCAACAGGTCATCCGCATAAAGAGATAGTTTGTATTCTGCGGAGGGTGTCTGTATGCCCAGGATGGAAGTGTTGCCTCGTATTGCCTGTGCTAGGTGTTCTATTACTATGGCAAATAGCAGCGGAGATAAAGGGCATCCCTGTCGCGTGCCATTTGAGATCTGGAACGGTGTGGATGAAGTGCCATTGACTAAGACCGAAGCGGAGGGATTAGAATATAGTGCCATTACTTTGGACACGAATGTAGGTCCAAGACCTATTTGTTCTAGAGATAGGCGTAAGAAGTCCCAATTTACTCGGTCAAAGGCCTTCTCCGCATCGAACGAGAGTAGGCAAGCCTTTAAGTTGTGTTTCCTTATGTAGGAGATGAGGTGGATGGTCTTCGTGGTGTTGTCCCTGGCCTCGCGTCCAGGGACAAAACCTACCTGGTCTCTATGTATAATGGTGGGCAGATAGGGGGAGAGGCGGGTCGCCAAGACCTTGGCATAGAGTTTGATGTCAATATTGAGAAGAGAAATCGGTCTATAGCTCCCGCATTGTGAAGGGTCTTTACCGGGTTTCGGTATAACTGATATATTAGCGGACAGTAGGTTGTGTGAGGGTGGGTGTGCGTTATCGATAGCATTAAACGTCGAGGCTAATAGTGGGCAGAGTGAGGGGGCGAACGCTTTATAAAACCTGGGGGAAAAGCCATCAGGGCCTGGGCATTTTCCTGATTTTAAGCCCTTAGCGGCTAGAATAAATTCCGCCGTTGTTAGTGGTTCTTCTAGGGCAGATGTGTGCTCGGGGTCAATTTGTGGCAGGGCAGTCTCCCTTATATAGTCCGTCATTTCAGTTAAGCGTGTACGCCGCCCGCTGTCAGTTTCTGTTTGGGGGCGCAGGTTGTATAGGTCAGCGTAATAAGATTTAAAGGCCTCTGATATGCCTTGGGGGTTATGTATCTTCCGTTGGTCAGGTGTGCAGATGTAGGGTATCGGTTTACGTGGGGGCCTGGGGTGTAGGACCCTGGCTAGATGCTGTCCGCATTTGTTCCCGAAAGCGTAGTGATAGTTGCGGCCCTTGTCTCTGGCTATGAGGGAATGTGCGTCTAATAGGCTGAGGAGTTCTCTGCGGGCATTAGATAAGTCTACGTAAGTCACCGGGTTTGAGTCTTTCTTGTGCAATGCTTCAAGCGATTTTATTGTCGCTAGTAGCCGGGATATTTCCGCGGTCCGTGCTTTTTTAAGGCGGGAACCATGTTGGATGAAGACACCTCTCAGTACACACTTCAGGGCCTCCCATTTGGTCAGGGGGTTAGTGTCATCAGAGCGATGGACCTCAATAAAGTCCTGGATCGCCTGTTTAATGGCTGCAACACATGGAGTGTCTTTTAATAAGTTGTCATTCAATCTCCACGATGTCCGGTCTCGGGATAACCGTGGAGGGGCCAGGCTGAGGTGTACTGGGGCGTGATCAGACCATAGTATGTTCCCTAGGGAAACCTTCAGCGGTGTGTCTAGTAGGGCTTGGGAGATTAAAAAGTAGTCTATACGACTATATGAGTTGTGTGCTACAGAATAACAGCTGTAATCTCTCTCGAACGGGTGTTGCACCCGCCACACATCCACAAGTTGTGCAGAGTGCAGGAGTGTCTTTATCTGTGTGAGTGCATTGTGAGATAAGGTTGACTTACCCGAGGAGGAGTCCAGGGCCGGAGAAAGGGTTACATTCAGATCACCACCTAATATAAAGCACGGACCTCCAAATGAGAGTAGCTTACCAACCACCTTAGAGAGAAAGGACGCCTGGTCCTGATTGGGTCCATAGACATTAGCCACTGTGAAGATAGAAGAATTACATTTTAGTTTGAGAAATATGTACCGTCCTAACGGGTCAATAAGGGAGTCCAGTATTTCTGGGTGGAATGACTTGTGGAAAGCTATTGAAACCCCTTTGGATTTCGATAGTGGGTTCGTGCTATGGAACCACTGGTGGTAGTGGGGGTTTTTAAGCTTTGGGATCGCTGATTCCCGGAAGTGTGTTTCCTGCAACAGCAAAATTTTGGTCTTGGCCTTATGGAAGTGGTATAACACCTGGCTTCTCTTTTCTGGAGTATTAAAGCCTCTGCAGTTATAGGAGGCTAGGGTTACGTTATCAGGTGACATCATCACAGAGGTATAAGAGGGGTGTGTGATTATGGATCCTTACCTGTGCCGGTATTGGGGTCCGCCCGGACCAAACCCCGGGGGGGTTAGGGGGGGGTAGCTTGGGGTGAGAGAAGAGGAGAGGGAATAGGGGGGGAGAGAAGGAGAGGGGGAGACATCAGGCCACAGTGTGGCAGCAATAAACAAGCAAGGAAAATATATAGTAAAACGACAATCTTCTGTATCAAACTAATTCTCAAAAAGAGAGACGTAGTGCACTAATCGGCACTCGTGGTCCTAGTGGGGGGTAACTGTGGAAAGCGCATGGAGTGCTTCCCGGCCCCCTACACCCTGGGGGTGCCAAAACAGAGGTTTACTAAGGATAACCGATAACATTGTTCACAAAGCTTATAAAACATGGGCTAGGTCAGGCCCCGGGGCCTGGTCCAAATAATGAAAAAATAAAAAATAAAAAAAATTAAAAAGATATAGGGGGTAAAAAAAATAATGGTGGTGGGAAACAAAGTGCAAAAAACGGGGAAAAATAGAGTCAGTGGCAGGACCGACTGACTTGGCGTAGTATAATGTACTCTTGTAGTATCCTTGATCACCCAAGGGAAGTAGGTAACACTGCCCGTGTAAGTGCAATTCGAGGTGGTTCACATTAGCTGCGTCTGGTCCAGCCTTCTGTCCGAGCAGTGGTGTGTTATATGTCGGCAGTCTTAGGTTGGCATTAGAGCGGAGTCTGGCCTGGGAGCTCTTTGTGTCCAGCAGGATGGGCCTCCTGTGGGATCAAATGAGGCGAAACAGCATATCCGAAAGTTCAGATGTTGGGGGATACAAGGTACACAGGTGTTGTGTACCCCCACCTCAGTAAATAACTGGCAGTTAGCGTGTGCCAGTCATAGTGGTGTGAGGGGGGGCCCGCAGGCTGGATCAATAAGTTGTGACAGCGTCCATCTTTTTGGTTTCAATCATCAGGGGGTCCGTGTGGGGAGCTTCTTTGGCGTTTGTGTTTGCCACCCTTCAGCCATTGAGGTTGGAATGGAAGGCCAGGGGTCGTGGGTTGTATAGGCCAGTCAGGCAGGGCTATTTGGGGTAGTTCCAGTGTGCTTAGGAACCTGGGGAGGTCACCCAGTGTGCGAAACAGTGCGGTCTTCCCCTCATGGCGGACTCGGAGTTGGAAGGGGAACCTCCATTGATATTTGATTTGTTTCTCTTGGAGGACTGCAGTGATGGGCTTGAGGGCCCGGCGCATAGCCAGGGTCTGGCGTGAGAGGTCTGGCAGGAGCATAACTGGAACATCATTTAAACGGATAGAGTCCTGTGTACTGGCAGCTCTCATAATCTCCTCCTTGACCTTGTAATAATGGACCCTGCAGAGCGTGTCCCTGACAAAAGAGGAGTCAGTGTTTCTGGGGCCAGAGGTCCTGTGGACCCTGTCTAGCTCTATGTGGGCGTCTTTGGGCTTCTGCAGTAGCTGGTTAAAGATGGCGGTCACTGCCCCAGCTAAGTCCTTGGGCTCCACTGACTCAGGAATACCACGTATTCTGACATTGTTCCTTCTATTACGGTTCTCAATGTCGTCCTGATGGTACATGAGCTGCTGTATCATAACTGTGTGGGAGTTTAGGGTCTCCTCATGTGTCTGTAGAGTGGTACAGATGCCATCTGTAGTGTCTTCTATGTCTTCCATGCGTGCCCCCAGGTCCCTCTTAAGGTCAGCTATCTCCCTTTTATAGCTCTTCTCCATGCGGGAGACACAGTGCTCAAAGTCATGTTTAGTGGGTAGAGAGCGCAAATAAGCATGCATGGAGCGCATCTGAGATTCCATGTCCCATCCATCCCCTGAGCACAGCGATGCCTGGGAGAGACTGTGTGGGCTGTGAGGGTTGTATAGGGGGGGTTCTAAGTCCGCTAGGGAGGCTGAGCGGCCCCTGCTGTGTACCTGTATGGCGTCCGCTGGCTCAGAGCGGGCTGGTGAGGTGGACGCCGGCGCCATCTTGGAAGGCTTCTGGTTCATGAAGGCCGCGGACGAGCGGGTCACAAAGCGGCCGATGTCCCCCTGGTTTCGATCGCTGCTGGGCTTGGACTGGTCCCGAGGCTTCCCCTTCCCCATCGGAGCAGTTTGGGGTATGTATCGTCACCGGATCAGCGGTTAAATCCCCGAGGGTGTCGTGAGGACCGGGAGCAGCCGCGAAGTGCGTCCTACAGCTCCATGCGCTAGGCCACGCCCCCTCGTTCCACCTGTATTTAGGTTGGAACACGAAACATGTTCCAGCAGCTGCAGCCTCTCCCCCTATCTAACCTGCGACAGTGAGCGGAGGATCTGCTCCCTGCGCCCGCTGTCACTATTTAAAACTACTGCAGCTGTGCGAGGTTCCGCCCACATGGCTGCTTCATTCAGTTTCCTGTGAATGTACAAACTACAACTACAGTCACCCATTGCAGCCAACGGCTTGTAGTTCTGAATGGACTGCAAGGTTGCTGATTAGCAGCCTTGTAGTCCATTCACAAGTCCTGCAGCTTGTAAACAGCTAGCCCGTATAAAAAAGGTACCAACTGAAAGGTGCAGGGTCTGTCTTTAGGAGTGTGGCATTGCATTCCTAATCCACTGATCATGGGTGCAATGCTTTCCAGGCTCCTTAGGCCTCATGTACACTGCTTCTGGTAAACGGAGGTTCAGAGGCAGTTGGATGCTTTTTCAGCTGCCCCTGAACTCATCCAATGTTATCTTATGTGTACATGTACACAGGTTCGTTTAATGTCATTTTTAGGCAGTTGCGTTTAGAGGCAAAAAAAGGAGAAGGAGTTCAGACGCTGAAGTTTCTGGCGTTACAGACCGGCGTTTTGCCATGTTTTCGTTTCGAAGCATTTTTAAAAAGGTGCTTTTTTTTTTTTTATTTTTTTTTTTACATTACAAAACTTAAAAAATGATAGCAAATGATGAAAAACCACTAAAAATACATATTTTAAAGACTTGTAATTGCTTGCAATGCTTCATAGACCATTTATATACCCCCATGATCCAATCAAATACACCACTAGCATTGCTGTACATTGCTGGAAAAATATCCTACAGACATGCGCTGCGTAATCAATGGATGAGTCCAGTAGCGACAAACTCTGGTCCTCGCACGCAATTTCCGACTTCTTTCTAGCCTCATCAACAGAAACGTCAGGAGCATTTCCTCACATATGCTTATTATGGGATCCATAGTAAAAGCACAGAAATTGAGGTAGATACAAATACACTGCTGCTCTCTCAGCTGCTGCTACTCACTCTGGTCTCACAGTATGGCTAAAATAGTTAAAAAATACTAAACGCGGCATGCAAACGCGGCTAAATGGGTGTTTTTAAACGCTGGTTTCAAGCTGTCAAAAAAATTGTTCAGAAGAGGTTGCCTCAGCGTCCCGTGTACATTAGGCCTAAGAGAAAAAAATAAATAATAAAAGCACATTTTTTTCCTGCCAAAATATGTGCATTTATCTTTTTTTCCCCACTAGGTGAACTTATCCAGGATAGATCCTCATAGGTGGATTTTATGTATACATTTAAAAAGGGATGGTCAGAAGCAGGATACAAAGAAGAACAAAAAAAAGCCACTCCGGAACTATATTTCAATAGACTGACTGCCTAACATGAAGAAGCTGAAAGTTATAGACTGTCTGGTTCCCCTGAATAACAGCACATTATTGTTCTCTGCACCATTAGCAAGTGAAAACCATGTTCAGACTGGTACAGGTGCTATATACAAATTGTGCTTACCGTACGGTCTCGCATGGCTAGAATGTTGAATTCTTCTATGACACCATATTGGTATGAATCATTTTCCAGCTCCTTAAGCCTTAAAACACTGCAGTAAAATACCAAGAAGTTAAACACATAAAATTATGTAACACAAGGGCAGTACTCTGTTTGGCAACAGCCAATCCTGAAAAAGAAATAAGGGAACAGATTGTTACAGAAGACTGATCACATATGGTTTATGTCTATATCTACAGTATATGGTGCTTTACCTTTGTGCAAGTTATGTCAGATTAAACTCAAAAACATTGATATGCATGCTATTCCATGTGTGTCCAACTGCCAAACCACTTAAAATAATCAATGAAATTCATTAGGAGTATAAATAATAGCATTAGAAATGCTCATGGTCAGGGGCGTTGCTAGGTCTACAAAAGATCTGGGGCTAGAGCCCACAGCATTGAAGTAAAGAAAGCCATACGCTTGGGTGGGCATACACATGTATATAATATACGTGTGTGTGTGTACATTGTATATTACATAAATTATCATTGCATCAGGGTCCCCAGAGGGCATCCCCCTTGCATCAGGGTCCCCAGAGGGCATTCCCCTTGCATCAGGGTCCCCAGAGGGCATTCCCCTTGCATCAGGGTCCCCAGAGGGCCTCCCCCTTGCATCAGGGTCCCCAGAGGGCCTTCCCCTTGCATCAGGGTCCCCAGAGGGCATCCCCCTTGCATCAGGGTCCCCAGAGGGCATCCCCCTTGCATCAGGGTCCCCAGAGGGCATCCCCCTTGCATCAGGGACCCCATTTTTCTTATCACTTATATGGCAGGATTTTATTACGCATTTGTCACAATACAAGCACCAGGCAGTAAAGATGTTGCAAAAAAAAAAAAAAAAAAAGCTTGTTGCACACACCAGGACCAACAGTGAAAATGTCCCATACGTTTAACTACTTGACCATTTGATTTAATGTTGTTTTTTTGTATAATATTTGTGAAAAAAGATTATTAAAAAAAAAAAAACAACTTGACCTCCGGAGGGTTTAACCCCCTTCATGATCAGGCCATTTTTGCTATTCAGCACTGCGCTGCTTTAACTGGCAATTGCTCAGTCATGCAACACTGTATGATATGTTATCCTGCTTGACATTGACCAGGTCTATTCATGACAGTGGCTGCAGAGTGACTACAAATGGTCACTTTATGACATAAGTAGTTAGCCTGCACAATTGTGGTCCCAAATCATAATTCCAACATGGGGGCATCTAAACCAGTCTTCGGTGTGATTGGAATTCAAGAGACAGCATGAAGGTGTACAAACGAATCATAGCTGTTAAGTCATGGCTAGCTAAAATGCTTCACCATAAATGCTGCTTTCAATCAGCTATCGGAAATCTACAGCGCGATTGCGCAATAACCAGATGGAAAAATAGTCAGTGTTCATACCCTGGAAGATTCCGAACACCTTTCCTCACCTGATCCGATCCGGTCCAACATGGATTATTCTTTCAGATGCATCTGGATGGAAGTGAATCCAATCAGGTTCCAGCGCACAGTATTTCAGGTCACGTATGCCATTCTTTGCCTGCAGTAAATATACCACACAATAAGATCAGAGAAAAAACAGGAAAAAAGACTTGTTAAAAAAAGGAGCGGATTCTAGGCAACCAGTGAAAACATCTAGCTGTCTGAGTGAGAGGAAGGGAGGAGGAGTATTCCAGCATCCCCGGCAGGCGGTTTCCAGGAACACCACTTTACAGACAAAAAACAAACAAACAGTGGGTGGACACTAAAGTACAGCAGTGTTTGGGTGAGAAACCCATCTATTTGGCAGGCAGGCTTTGCTCCTTTTATTGGCAAGGTTTAAATGTACCTTTAAACGACTAGTTCACTTTTAGGAAAAAGCTACATTAGACAACCCCCATAGCCCCCTATCCCAAACTAATCTAGAAACCCCTACCCTGCTTCTTCCTTCTTCAGTGCTTGCTGGGGCTGTGCAGCAAAACTCCATAAACTACCATGGATTTGTACTGGTCTCCATTGTAGCTAGTGCTCTGAAAAATTTATTTTAGAGCATTGTCTATAGTCTATTTTTAATGAACACATAACTGGATTAAAGACAAATTTTCCTCTATTTGCATTTGTGCTATTTGCATTTGTCTATTTGTGCTTTCAGGGTGGTTACCAGTATCATCAGATCACTTTCCTATGTGCATAGTCATGTTCAGGATTGTGAAATGATAGACTTAGGAAACCACCTAATAAACAGATTCCAAATCCAACCACCATTTAATGTATTAATTAGCTTAGGAAACGTACAAAGTCAAATTAAAATGTGCTGCAATGTCCAATAAAAAATAAAAATAAATCAAGGGGTTAAGTGTTCCCTAGGGAGGGAGAGAGGGAGAGAGAGGGAGAGAGGGAGAGAGAGAGAGGGAGAGAGGGAGAGAGAGGGAGAGGGAGAGGGAGAGGGAGAGAGAGAGGGGAGGGGGAGGGGGAGGGGGAGAGAGAGAGAGAGAGAGAGAGAGAGAGAGAGAGAGAGAGAGAGAGAGAGAGAGAGAGAGAGAGAGAGAGAGAGAGAGAGAGAGAGAGAGAGAGAGAGAGAGAGAGAGAGAGAGAGAGAGAAGCAGATATTTCTCCTCCCTTGTCAGAACAAGGATCTGGCTTTACATTGCCATCATAACTGGCACTGTCCCTAACGTGTTTTAATTACAATAAATGAATCCACTGTTTACTTTCTGTCATACATCCGGCAGCAAATTATACTTTGTTCTGGCATAGTTGAAAATGAACAGCACTGGTACTGTCAGCTACAAACACTACAATGTTGCTTGATCTTACAAGTCTCTTAGTATGCTAAAGCCCGGGACACACATTGTTGGCTGCAGCTGTGACAGCACTGGATTTTCGACCATTTGCGCATTCTGACCATCTATAATGAAATGGTCATTGTGCTTTGGTATGCGGTTTGCGTTTTCTGTTCGCACAGTGGTGAAGTTACAGCTACCCGCCTTCTGGTTCATATTACTGGGGACACACGTTCTCTCTTCCTCTACCTAGACATTCATTCATTTGTGATATATGGACTTTTCTATATATTTGGCACTTTTTTTTTATTTTTTTAAAGTGGTGGGCCAGCTGAAAAAATATTTTTTTTAAAGTCAGCAGTTACAAACACCGTAGCTGTTGACTTAATAAGGAGACTTACCTGTCCAGGGTGCCCACGATGTCGGCCGCCCCAAGGCCAACCCGTCCCTCGGCTCTCGGATCCCAGCACCGCCATTCTATCTACTGCGCATGTGCGAGTTCACAGCGCTTTGTGAATGGGGCGTGCTGTGTTCTGGGACACACACACAGTTCCCAGAACACAGCGCACCCCATTCCCCAGAAGACAACGCGAGGAGAAGAAGACTGAAGATCACCACAGTGTAGGAAGTGGCAGATTAGGACGATCTGCCTAGCAACAGCCATTTCTGGCAAGTTAAAAAAAAAAAAAAAAAATATGTCTTCATTTCTTGGAACATTTTGATGTCATTTTGTTTTTTAGGGTGGCCCTCCGCTTTAAGTTGTTTATGCCTACTCACTATATGATTTTCACAGTTTGATGAAATATTTACCAGAAGAATTTATTATAATTATTTGGACATATGAATTGTTTTAGCACGTATGGCACTTTATTTTTGCTGAATTTGCACTAACCTTACTATTTAGATACAGGCTGGGACTGATCCAGGGCAACCTGGTCCAGGATGAAGCTAGTGGAAAGATGCTTGTCATCAACCTGAACGCATCTCTCTCTCTCCCTCTATATAGGTAGGTGTTCCAATACTTTTGACAATATTTTATATATTATATATAAAATATTGTCAAAAGTATTGGAACGCCTACTTTTACACGCACATGAACTTTAATGGTATCCCAGTCTTCGTCCATAGGGTTCAATATAGAGTTGGCCCACCCTTTGCAGCTATAACAGCTTCCACTCTTCTAGGAAGGCTGTCCACAAGGTTTAGGCGTGTGTCTATGGGAATGTTTGACCATTCTTCCAGAAGCGCATTTATGAGGTCAGGCACTGACGTGGACAAATCATTTAGTGTGGGGGGGGGGGATTATGGTGTGGGGTTGTTTTTTTTCAGGTCAGGCTTGACCCTTTAGTTCCAGTGAAGGGAACTCTTAAGGCGTCAGCATATCAAATATTTCCTGTAAACCCAACCTGTCATGGACACCCCCCCTGGGGATGCATCATAACAGTGGCTTAAGCTCACAGTACTGTTACACTGAACAGTGCTCTTACTTTGAGGCCCGGTTCACACCTATGCAAATTGGATGAGTTTTATTCCACATCCGCATGATATTTTAAAATACGTTCATTTGAATGAGGCTGGTTCACATATGTGCGTTGCATTCGCACTCCGCATTGCCCAAAAAACATGTGCGTTTTCTGGGCATTACAGTGCGAACTGCAAGCACATTATCTTCTATGGGAACACATCTGATTCGCATCTGATAAAATCCTGACCTGATCCTGATCAAAAACTGACATGAAACGCTGAACAACTAATTTGTCAATTAGCTGTGAAAACGGAGCTTCAATTCGCACCGCACCCAGCCTGAGCACTGTTCAGTGCTAAAGTAAACCATTACTATTACCACCCACACAAGAAGCTGGTAATCAAAAGCCAAAAACCTATAAAATTTAAATTCATGCAGTAAAGTTTAAAAATCTTTGGTGAACTGAAAAAAAAAATAAAAAATAGTCCGAACATTTGGAAATTACATATAATTTAGCTTTACTGAACTTACACTATTTACAGTTACGGTAGTTCTTTAGAGTTTACCTTAAAAAAAAAAAATCGTTCAATACATTTTTTAACTTTCATTTTTTATTTGCCTGCCTTGTCATATTTTCACGTTGGTACAAGATTTAATTAATCAATAAGCAGATAATCCCTTTTAGGAGACAAGAGCGTGTTACATTGTGCAATCACTTCTCTTGCTTAAAGAGGAACTGCAGTCTGCTCACATAATTTGTAATAAAAACATCTTTGTCATTCTGACGCTTCCCTCCAACACACTTTGCATATTATTTTATATATATATATATATATATATATATATATATATATATATATATATATATATATATATATATATATATATATATATATAATATATATATATATATATATATACTGCGATTTTGTGCTTTCCAAAAATGCTGCAGAAATCTCCCTTCACTAAGTCTGGTTGCATCTATTTTAACTGTGGGCAGCTGTTCACTTCCTGGATTTACACAGACACACACCTCCAGCTCTGCAGCTGTCATTGGCCCTCTTATGACCCCCCCCTACCTTCCTGGCAAACTCACAAGAGTGAGAGAGAGAGCTGTGCATGATGTCATAAGCCTAGGCTAATGACCAGACAAGAAAGAATAAGTGGGTTGTATAAGGTATTTACTGTCAGAAACATTTTTTTTTCACTATCCAAAATTAAAGCAACAAGGAAAGAAGATTTAATAGGTGGAAAGTTGAAAAAATTACTGATGGTATGCTTTAAAGTGTATGTAAAACCTAAAAATTTCTCTTATTTGCTCCATTTTGCTCTGTTTAATATAACATCGGAAGCGCTTTGTTATAACCATTAGAGATGTGCAAAAAACATATTCTTGTCTGAAATTCAGAACCGTCCTGTGTCCTCTCCACACTTCTGTTGCCATCTCAAAGAGCTGTCCTAGTTCTTATGTTGGAATACAGATTGATTAGCCTTTATATTGTGTAGATCTGACACAATGCGCATGCATTGCAGATATGTACTCCATGGAGCTGATTCACTAAAGGCAAATAGACTTTGCAAGTGCAGTTGCCCCAGAGCTTAGTAAATTAGGTAAAGCTTAATTTGACAAAACAATATCAAAATCACATGCAAAAGGAAATAAACAAAAAAAAAAAAAACAGCATTTTTGCTTGGACACTCATTTACTAAGCTCTGGAGCAACTGCATTTGAAAAGTCTATTTGCCTTTAGTGAATCAGCCCCATGGAGTACATATCTACAATGCATGCACATTGTGTCAGATCTACACAATAAAAGGCTAATCAATCTGCAAAGTGCACAGTCTATTTTCCTTTAGTAAATCAACCCCACATGTCTCTGATGATATTTAGGGCTTGGATGTTTAAATAACCCCCTCCTTTCCCTGTCCTAAAAAGACAGCAATAATTACTGTTATGGTGGAAATGTGGGTAAACTATCATATGTATGGTAGTTTTCGCCTAATTACCTTGCTGATCCTGTCATTAGAGCCTTCATTTCTCAAAAATCCCATTGCCAGCTGATTGGTCAGAGCAGTTGTCAATCAACAAGCACTTTAGCAGCATACATTTAAATATATTTAAATATATAAATTTAAGGGGTTGTAAAGGTTTGTGTTTTTTTCACCTTAATGCATCCTATGCATTAAGGTGAAAAAACACCTCGCGGAAATGGGTCCCCCAGCCCCCCCCCCCCCCCGTTTTACTTACCTGAGCCTGTTAACCTGCTGTGCGCGTCCCACGGCGTCCTCTTCTCCACCGAGTCTGGCCGTTGATTGGATAGATTGATAGCAGTGCAGCCATTGGCTCGCGCTGCTGTCAATCACATCCAATGACGCGGCCGCCGGGGGGCAGGACCGAGTCATACACATGGCATCTATGGACGCCAACTGTATGACACGGGAGCGTGCCGCAAGCTAACCCCCTCAGTAAAGACCTTCCCAGAGGGGGTTAGCTTTAGCGGGGAGGAGCCGAGACAGCCGCCATGGGACCCCAGAACAGCAGGATTGGGGCCACTCTGTGCAAAACAAACTACACATTGGGAGGGAAGTATAAAATGTTTGTTATTTAAAAAAATCTAACCTATACAACCCCTTTAACACACAATTCATGTCTTTAGATGTATTATAGAGGCTAAGATGACACCGTCATTGAACAGATACATGAATCTGACTATTCACTCTTAAATAAACGATCACCAGTTTTCCACGCATGCACGGGGGAGCCACCATTTACGGCACAGGATGAAGTCATCGGCTGCATATATAGTAAATATCTCCTAAACGGTGCAAGTTTAGGAGATATTTACAGTGCCGGTACGGGTACAGGTCAAAGATTGAGCTTTTCAACCACTTTAAGTACCTATAAGCAACTAGGTCTCATATAGCCAGGTAAGAGCACAAGTGGCGTTTTTGCTGAGAGTGGCGTTAACATCGTGGAGTATCTTCAGTTTTTGGTGGAGTTGCACAAATGGAAGCCCCACTTGAGAAGCACTCTGTCATTTGAATATTATGTGTTGAATGTGACACTTACGTGGCATGTTTATAACGTGTTCTGTTTTGGGTGGAGTAATTAAGAATGTTGTTTTCAATTTTGGTTGGAGCAACTGAGAATCACCATTGAACTTTTGGATATTCACAAGGATCTCTACGTGTTTTGAATGTGACACTTATATGGGATGCTTATAACATTTATAATGCTTTCAGTTTTGAGTTGAGCGCCATGGACTGAAGACCCATTTGAGAAGTACTTTGCCATTTGGTTATTATGAGTTTTGAATGTGACACTGTATATGGGATGTTTACAATGTCTTCAGTTTTGGGTGGAGTGACTGAGAATCTTTTCAATTTTGTGTGGCACTGAAAATCATAATTGAAATGCTAGATATTGAGTGTGGACACTCTGGATATTTATATATTGATATTTATATGTACAGTCTATTTACACACTGTTAGTGGGATGTATTAGAACTATAGCACTGCACTATATGGCGTGTTGTTCCTTTTAAAAAACTCTAGTCATTGTCATTACAGGCCAAGAATCTCCTATAGCGTGCAGGACACGTTCTAGAGCACGACTTCGAGAGCGAAAAACAGAAGGCCAGATCCTCTCACAGAAGTCACTCTCCGAGACCCTTCACACAGACCAGCTGCCAGCGAGGAGCAGCCGATCTGCAGCATTTGGGGATATGAGAGAGGAAACTACAAAGCTGCTGTGCACCCACCAGTTCCACACTGGATGTATCAGACGATGGATGGAGCAGAGCGCTACTTAAAGGTCCCCTTTTCCGGGCCATTATTCCTCAGCCCAATCATTGGAGGATCTATTAATGGGAGATACCTTATCCAAGCCTTGTAGAATTTATGGCCCTTCAGTTTTCCTTTGAGATAGAGAAAAATGGTATCAAACATATGGTTCTCTATGTTTAAAACGGAGTTCCGCTTAAAAAAAAAAAATAAAATTTTAAGTCAGCATCTACAAATACTGCAGCTGCTGACTTTTAATAAATCTGACACTTACCTGTCCCAGGGTCCAGCAATGCTGAGGATCGAAGCACCGCTCGTCTTCCCCTCCGCTCGGCGGTGCCGTAATTGTAACTGTGGGGGCCCGGCTGTGGCTTCACAGCCAGGCACCCACTGCGCATGCACGAGCTGCGACTGGCCGCGCAATCATCTGGGACCTGTGACGTGTCCCAGATGATTGCCTAGAGGGCGGGGGGAGAGATCTTCCTTCCGGCGATGAGGGCGCAGAGGGAAGTAAGGTAAGGAGCCGTTGTGAGTAAGGAGGCAGATCACTAGGGACCCCCTAGTAACAAGCATTAAGAGGTGAGTAAAAAAAAAATGTTTTTTTTTTCCCAAATGTTAGTAATCGTTTTTAATTGAGCTGAAAATGTTAAAATAACTTTTGGAGTGGAACTCCACTTTAACGGACATATCCTGTTTTTTTTCCAACAGAGCTGGAGAGTGTCTGCTGAGACAGCAAAAACAGGATGACAACCCTACCACTGTGCCACTCTGCTCCCAGGAATTCCACTCCATCTACCTCAAAAGTCTGACAGAGGAAAGATCTTTCTCCATTTATCATTTTTTTTTTAAATATGAATATTTATAAAAAACGGCAGAGATGATAAAATACCACCAAAAGAAAGCTCTATTTGTGGGGGGGGGGGGGGAAAGGATGTAAATTTTGTTTGGGTACAGCGTCACACGACCGTGCAATTGTCAGTTAAAGCAACGCAGTGCCGTATCGCAAAAAAAAGCTCTGGTCATTAAGGGGGCAAATTCTTCTGGGGCTGAAGTGGTTAAAAAGTACATCTCTCATCAAATCCAAATCTGCATAGCGTCCCCATCCTGTTGAGGATAGAAAGCCACGGCCGCTGGAGGTGCTCACAGGGCTGGAGGAGAAGTCCTGGGACCCCTGTGGGTATAAGGCGGAAGTGATGTCAGCTTGGGGGTGGACTGCCTATACATCTCCACCAGCGGCCATGGTTTTCTATCATAGGCGGGACAGGGACACTGCAGATTTGGACTTAATAAGATTTGTACTTTAATGCGAGTGGTTATTTTTAATAAACTCTCCATTGCTGCACTAGATAGAGCTTCCCTTTCTATACTGGGTTCGCGCACACAGGAGCGGTGGGGGAAAGCGTATGCGATTCTGACAGGAATCTCACCACATTCCTGTTCCAAATTGCATGCGATTCTTTGCAGTTCGATCTGAGCCCATTCATTTTGTATGGGCTCAAATCGACTGCAAAAGGTATCGGGAGCATTTGCACAAGTACTCGTATACCAATAATCAATACAACTCTAGTTATTAGATCTGTGCACATACATAGATGCTAATATAAGCTTTCAGTTCAGGACAAGATCATGCTTGAGGCAGTATTGTGGTTGCTTAGAATGAAACCAAAGCAGAGGGTTGATATTACCAAACACTGACAACACTGGTTAATGATAACAAAGTACTTACAAGGATGTGATCATCCAAGGAGCAGATGTGATAAATTCCTTTTTGTGTTTTCTTGTTGGGTGTAATTATATAATGCCAGGGATAGCCACCCACTTGGAAAGCATTTTCTAGGCAAGGTACTTCAAAGAGAATTGGAGGTCTTTCTACAGAAAAGAAAAATGAAAATCAAGCTTCATTTCATGACGTGACATAAGAGAGCAATGATGTAACCCATAGCAGCCAGATTGCAACTTCAGTCAGATAGTACAAGGTCTTGAGATCTTTAGTTAAGGCCCCTTTCACACTGGGGCATCGGAGGTAAAGTGCCGCTATTTTGGCAGCACTTTACCGTGTTTTTTTGCAGGAGTTTTCGGCCGCTAGCTGGGCGGTTTTAACCCCCGCTAGCGGCCGAAAAAGGGGTTAAAATGACCCAGGCCAACATCACCAGGGTATGTAAACTTTTGATCACGGTCATTTGGGTAGTTTCTGTTGTGATTATGATTTAAAAGAGTAAACACAGTTGATTGATAATAAATGGCTTCAGCCAAACACTAACCATGAGTGAAAGAAAATTGTGTCATCATTCATATTCTCTGGAAAAATGGCCAAGAAATCATAAATTCTGCCAGGGAATGTAAACTTATGAGCACAACTGCACTTTATATCCCCCACCCCCCCCCAAAAAAAAATGCATATTTATTGAAAGAAGGAAACTAAATGAAAAAAATAAAAAATAAAAAATGGTAGGTGTGGCAAATGGTTATTTTGCAAGAAAATTTTGCGCAGCTATTTATCAAACATGTATTTTCAGCATATGAACAATATTATTATTAAATTATTAAATGGGGTTAAGTAAAAAAGATATAAAAACATGTCAAGCCGTAAAATTACTTGTACCTGTGAAAAAACAAAATGGTACCTAAAATTTTCTATAGGTGATGCTTTAAAAGCCTTCACAGGTTATGAGTTTAGAGTTAACCATGAATTATGGTCCTAGAATTATTACTGACATTCATGACTATAGACCTCATGTGTGGTGCAATTTGTGGTTACATACACATGTATGCCCCAAGCTGTGCGTTTGCATTAGGAGTGAGTTTACATTTTTTTTTTTTTTTTTAATAAATGATAAAGAAATTCTCCTCTTTTAACTTTATTGCTATCTCAATATCTGAATGACAGCTCTAGACCCAGAAGCGACATAATGCACATTTACTTCCTGGTTCATTAGACGCAGGAGGAATTTGGGAAAGGATGTTCTGCACCTTCAGAGCCCCATAAAAGTGATCAGGTGTCTCAACAGCTGCCCAGATCACTTTTTACCTGAAAGCCCATTGCTGGTTCTAAAAATCGATAACAACTTCAGGGCTGCAGTAACCTTGATTTAACCCCTTTAAATACCAGAACGTGAAATGTACCTTGGTAGGCCAAGGGGTTACTGACCAATTGTACTTATTCAGGTCATGCAAAATTTTAAAGATAGTGCAAATCTGACTTCAGCTGTCCTGTAATGTTTATGGCCAGCTTTAATTTAAAGCGGTGTGTCAGCTTAAAAAAAAAAAAAATTTAAAAGTCAGCAGCTAAAAAAAAAAAGTCGCTGCTGACTTTTAATAAGTACACTTACCCTCCCAGGACGCCCGCGATGCTGTTCGCAGAGGCCGAGATGTCCCTCGGCGTTCCGGATCCAGTGCCGCCATCCTCAGTAAGGGAAATGGCTTCGCGCGGCCTACTGCGCATGCGCAAGTGGGATTTGTGAATGGGGAACGCAATGTGTTGTGGGACACAGTTCCCATAACACACTGCGCCCCATTCCATAGAAGACGGAAGGAGAAGATCACTGCGGAGCTGGAGGAGGCAGATTAGGACAATCTGCCTAGCAACAGCCATTTCTGGTAAGTAAATTGTTACTAACATTTTTAAAAGTTTTTGTTTTCAGGGTGTCCCACCACTTTAAAGCCCCAGTGTCCTTATAGAACAGCATATGAGACAGCATGACTCCGCACCTCCCCTACGTCTTCGGGATCCTCTCATACATACCTCTCAGAAAACTTGTCATTTGTTTGATAGCTTCTATCTTATGAAACCATTGCCTCAATGATGGCGGTGTAGTTGGTTTCCATAAAGCAAGGACACAAGAGTAGGATGTATTCACTAAATGTCTCAACTGATTTCCTATAGCCCTGCAAGCTTGCTGTTTTTTAATGAATGCCAAGTGTATTGGTTACATCATCCCCCCCCCCCCCCCCCCCCCGATTTGATTTGCATAATCATTAGCCTTTCCTAAACAATCGCCGATGGTCACAAAGAGGGCCGGTTCAGCTGAACTCGCACAATTTAAAACTGGCATTTCAGTCCGACTTCGGAGGCGGTTTGACAGACATCTGTGTGGGTTCATGCACAGATGTCTATTCAAATCACCCCCCAAGTCACCAAAGATAGTTCAGGAACCAGACGGTGCCGTTGCCGGCAATAGGCGGTGATTTGACATGTCAAAAACGGCCCAATGTGAACGTGGATGAAGAGTAGGCCGAGTGTTCTGACACTTCCAGTATAGTGGCAATAGCATACAGACATTTCCTAATCTGTCCATTTGTGGATTCCCCAAATAAATGTTGGCCATGAGGGAGGTGGTGTGGAGGTAGGAGTATATGTGGGTGACATGTGATGTCACTAGCTTTTACTCGAGTATTCTGCACCACCTGGTGAGATAAGCCATTTCCTTCTATTTAGAACACTCCACTACTTTACCTCTAACTCAACGTGTATTCATCTTGGAGGTTTTAGACTATCTTTTGAAGCACAATTTTTTTTATTTTTGATGGTACATTCTATCTCCAGAGGTGTGGGGCCACGATGGGGGCTAAGTTTTCACCCTCTCTCACCAACCTTTTCATGGGTTGGTGGGAGCGGTCCCACATCTATGGAGATAGCAACCCTTTCAGACCACATATTCGTGCATTCTTTCGCTACATGGACGATTTATTGTATGTTTGTGACAAATTGGGGATTTGCAATCCTTTCTGACCTATTTGAATTTAATTACTAACAATTTGTCATTCACAGAATCAATGAGGGCAAGTGAAATTTGTTTTTTGGACGTGCTATTAGTTTCCACTGGGGATCGTGTTATTAGACGCCTCTATAGGAAATCCCTGGCTGGCAACAGCCTTCTTATGGCACAGTCCAATTATCCCACACACACCATTAAGGGGATCCCGGTGGGACGATTCAGTCGTCTACGTCACATATGCAGTGAGGATACAGATTTTTAGAAGGAGGAAGGGGCATTGAACAATAGGTTTAGACAACTGGTTTACCCCGTTTGGATGTTAGAGCGTGCATTGAGCATCGCTAAAAATAAGAACATGGAAGATCTTCTCTCTAAACAAAAACAGACCCAAAATAAATGACAAATTCACTGTAGTTACACCATTAAGCCAGGAATTCGATTAGAGAAGTGGTTAATAAGTATTTGCCCATCTTGTTTGAGGACGAGTCTTTGATGAAGATTCTAAGTGGGGGGGGGGGGGATAAACGTTATACCTAGTAAGGCACCTAGGTACCTTTTTCTCATAGTTTTTGTTTGTTCCACGCCTAAAACAAATCAACCACATGGTTACACTTTAAAGGCATCTTCAGGTGTAGGACCAAGGATTGTCCTGGCTGTCCGCATATTTCTGGAGGTCAGGAGGTGACGTCCAGCAGTAATGGCTGGTTCTTTCATTTAAATAATTTTTTCAATTGTAATACCACGTATGTCGTCTAAGTCATTACTTGCAAATCATGCAATATCCAATATGTGGGACGCACCACTCGCAGACCATGCGATCACTTCCGTGAACACCTAATCCCACGTACACACGACCGGACTTTGACAGCAAAGGTCCAATGGAACGAATCCACCGGACAATTGAATCGTGTGTGGGCTTCATCAAACCTTTGCTGTTGAAAAATCAGACGGACTTTAGATTTGGAACATGTTTCAAATTATTCTGACGGACCCGAGTCCGGTCGAAAAAACGTTCGTCTGTGTGCTAGACTGACGGACAAACAACGACGCAAGGGCAGCTATTGGCTACTGGCTACAACCTTCCTGTTCTAGTCCGGTCGTACGTCATCGCGTTCGAATCAGTCGGACTTTGGTGTGATCATGTGTAGGCAAGTCCGTTTCGTCTGAACTCCGTCGAAAAGTCCTCCAGAGTTCAGTCCGTCGAAAGTCAGGTCGTGTGTACACGGCATTAGCAACATTAGAACAGAAAAATCCACTAATGTAGCGAGGCATTTTAACAACCACCACGGTGGTAATACTGGTCTGGTGCAAGTACAAATAGAAAGTTAAACTCTCAGCCAGAGGGGATGATGTATTTTGACTTTTATGTAGGAGGGAAGTTTACTGGATTTTTTATTTGAGTACCTGTATTCCCTCTGGCTTAAATTATGAATGGGATGTTTCCCATTATTTGAGTAATTCTAATGTGCTTCATATATATTTTTTGTCCTTCTTATTAAACTCCTGCTCTCTGTCTTTTTTGATGTAAACTTTTTTTTGTTGCGATTTTTTGAACAATTGCCTAATTTTCTTGATTTTTCTCGGCTAGTATCTATCTTTATGGGCTCAGTTATATGTACACATATTTGTTTTACATGAAGCATATATAATTTCCTTTGTGGACTATTCCATTCTCGTTTTTGTAAATGTGTGGGTGTTTTTGATTTTAAGGGTGTCAGTATAGTGGTGTTTTCATGCAACCTTTTATTTACTTTTGTGCCTCCAATTACAAATATACATATAATTATATACATATGCTTATATGCATTTTCTTTTTGGATTTTTCTTTTTTTATATATACTGTATTAGGCTACTGGTAAATTCTTCATGGGGCGATTTTTCTTCTATAAATAGGTTATGTATCCTTACACATGAGTTTCCTCCTACCATGATTCCATCACTATCTTTGCTGTTATGTGTTTGTTTTTTGAAAGTATACATATACATTCTTATATGTATACTGTTTTAACCCCTTTATACATGTTTTTCAATGTTTATACTATTTTACATTGGTATGTGATTATCTCCTGTGATATTTTGACATTTGTATTATACATGTATAAGTGTTGTTTTGTCCAGGTGTGCATGTCTCCTTTGACTGATCATGCTATTTGCACATGGTGTGTTGAACATTTATTTTGTGACAGGTGATTGATTGATTGGTTCCAGCCACACACTTTGGTCTATAAAGGAGCATGCACACCCGGTGATAGTCAGGATGATTAAGCACTTTGTGTGAAACGCATCTGCTGAACAGTGTGGATCCCTCGTGTGTCACATTTTTTAACCTTTGATTCTACAATAAACCAACAAATTTTTCTTCATCTCTGGATGTGCCGCTTTTTCTCTTTGTTGCATGGATGAAGTGTAGGTTGAGTGTTCCGACACCTCCAGTATAGTGACAATAGCATAGACATTTCCTAATCTGTCCATTTGTGGATTTCCCAAAGAAATGTTGGCCATTAATATCTGTGGGCACTTACTGAAATAAAATGTCCCTTTCAGCTGAAAATAGTTGGATTGAAAACTCTTATTTTATATCTATGGGTACCTAACACACCAGGCTTAAAGAAACCATCACAAGGTTCTATACATTATTTTTCTGTCTAGTAATATTTCCTACTTTAACCTGGGATTGTTGGATTTTCATACAGATCACACTAATCCAGGGCTGTTGGGGAGGGCAGGAAGACAAACAATGGAGAAGCTTTGTGGGCTGCTATAGACAAATTGTATTTGTTCAACCTGTCATGGTGGAAATACTGTATATTGGTTGTCACTGCTGACCACCATCACAAAATGCTAGTTGCATGGTGGTCTCTGGCTTCTATATGTACCGATATATTAGCCAGGGGCAAACATGCAGCAGGTACACTCAAACTCATGAAATGCATAATTGTTGAGGTTAGTGACTAGGAGAGAGCTAAAGCTAAGGGGTCAGCACGATTATAAGAAGGGGAGCCATAAAAGGTGTACACTACATTTCTTTCCTTTCATAGAGGATTATAGTAGTGTAGCTTCCAGGTTCTCTATAAATTACATTGCACCAGTCATTAATCAGGCCTCATGGTGGTATTTTAATTTCTTCTAAAAACCTTCAGTTCAGGTTCCACATGCAAAATACTGTACAGTATACAAATACCTGTCAAGGTAATGTTACAAGGAACGCCAAACGGAAAGTCTCCAACAGTCCCAGCTTCACCTTTCCAAGTGCATGTCTCCCCCAAGATACACATCTGCTGCATATTCTGAAAGTGATAAATGAAACAGTTACAATGTATTCAACCAGACTATAAAAGGTAAAATCTGACTGCAATCTGTACAGTATACAGTTGGGCTTATAAGTTAACATACCCTGGCAGAATTTATGATTTCTTGGGCATTTTTCAGAGAATATGAATGAACACAAAAACTTTTTTCACTCGTGGTTAGTGTTTGGCTGAAGCCATTTATTATCAATCAACTGTATTTACTCTTTTTAAATCATAAATCACAACAGAAACTACCCAAATGACCCTGATCAAAAGTTTACATACCCCAGTTCTTAATACCGTGTATTACCCTCTTTACCATCAATGACAGATGAAGTCTTTTGTGGTATTTGTGGATGAGGCTCTTTATCTTCTCAGATGGTAAAGCTGCCCATTCCTCTTAGCAAAAGGCCTCCAGTTCCTGTAAATTCTTGGGCTGTTTTGCATGAACTGCACGTTTGAGATCTCCCCAGAGTGGCTCAATGATATTGAGGTCAGGAGACAGATAGCCACTCCAGAACCTTCACTTTATTTTGCTGTAGCCAATGACAGGTCGACTTGGCCTTGCGTTTTGGATCATTGTCATGTTGGAATGGCCAAGTACATCCAATGCGCAGCTTCCTGGCTGGTGAATGCAAATGTTCCTCCAGTATTTTTTGATAACATACTGCATTCATCTTGCCAACAATTTTGACCAAATTTCCTGTGCCTTCATAGCTCACACATCCCCAAAACATCAGCGATCCACCTCCATACCTTTCATCATAGGCCTTGTTGACTCCTCTCCAAATAGCCCAATTTTGGTCTCATCACTCCAAATGACTTTGCGCCAGAAAGTTTGAGGCTTGTCTCTGTGCTCTTTGGCGTATTGTAAGGGGGATACTTTGTGGCATTTGCATATTAATGGCTTTCTTCTGGCGACTTGACCATGCAGCCCATCTTTCGTCAAGTGTCTCCTTACTGTGCATCTTGAAACAGCCACACCACATGTTTTCAGAGAGTCCTGCATTTCACCTAAAGTTATTTGTGGGTTTTTCTTTGCATTCTGAACAATTTTCCTGGCAGTTGTGGCTGAAATTTTAGTTGGTCTACCTGACCGCGTTTTGGTTTTAACAGAACCCCTCATTTTGCCCTTCTTGATTAGAGTTTTAATACTGCCGATTGGCATTCTCAATTCCTTGGATATCTTTTTAAATCCCTTTCCTATATATAAAGAAAAAGATAATTGGACACTTTCCAGCAACAGATGGTTATCTCCGAATCCCAGATGAATAAAAGAAGAAAAAAAAAAATGGAGACACAGCTTCCTCTAAAGGGGTGGGATTTTTAATGGAGGTATCAACATCTGTTATCAAGGTAACCACACAACAATGAGATTAATTTAAGAAAGGTATTAAAAATTTATTATCGCCTTATAGCATAAAAATCACAGTCATTAGAATTAGACAAAGTGATACTTGATATAAGAAACAATAGGATGCTTGGATATGCAGGGGGGCCGACATGTTTCGCAGATTTCTGCTTCTTCAAAGGCACCGCATACATCTATAGTTTCATCTAAATTACATAAAACATATCATTAATACCATAGTAACTATGTAACTATATAAATTTGAAAATCATGAGTGGTGGTCACTTAGTTGCTTGAATGTCTGTGCTTACCCGAATTGAGACCTCAAAATGCTATCCCGGACAATCACAGCGTGATCTTATGCATGTGATTTTTATGCTATGTGATAATAAATGTAATATCTTTGTTAAATTAATCTCATAATTGTGTAGTTACCTTGATAACAGATGTTGATACCTCCATTAAAAATCCCACCCCTTTAGAGGAAGCTGTGTCTCCCTAATTTTTTCTTCTTTTATATCCCTGTCCTGTTTTATACAGTTCAACTACCCTTTCCCGCAGATCCTTTGACAATTCTTTTGCTTTCCCCATGACTCAGAATCCAGAAACGTCAGTGCAGCACTGGATGAAAGATGCGAGGGTCTCTCAGGAGTCCAGGAACTCATTGACACACACACACACACATATATACATACATATATATATATATATATATATATATATATATATATATTATATATATATATATATATATATATATATATATATATATACATACATACATATACACACACACACATATATATATATATACATACATATACACACACACACACACACACATACATACACACATACACATACATACACACACTAAATTACAAGCAAACAGATCACAGGTGAGGATGGTTACCTTTAATAGCCATTCAAACCTCTTTGTGTCAACTTGTGTGCATGTTATCAGGCCAAAATTGCCAGGGTATGTAAACCTTTTATCAGGTTCATTTGGGTAGTTTCTGTTGCGATTATGATTTTAAAAGAGTAAAAACACAGTTGATTGATAATAAATGGCTTCAGCCAAACACTAACCATGAGTGAAAGAAAAGTTTGATTTATCATTCATATTCTCTGAAAAATGCCCAAGAAAATCATAAATTCTATTATTTAGAATTTTTAATTATGTAAACTTATGCGCACAACTGTATATGCCCACTATACTAAATGTGAATGTTCATCTGTATTGTAGACAAACTAGCAATCATACAATACAGTCTGCTCCACCATCAGGCTCTCCCTACATCCACACAAACCCACCATATAAAACATGTGCTCCTGCTGGGAGAAGATTTGTATTCTGCACCATAGGAAGTTCTGGAGCTCATAAAAAAAATCCAAATGCACATTACCATTAATTGTGCAAATCTGTTACCTTGCTGTCAGCATGGCTACCTGAGGGAATGCAACACTAATACACGTGCAAGACATCTTTTTTGGGAACAAATCCTCTTTAAATTCAAAACATAGTGCATGTTTACTGCACTATTCAAGTGTACCTGTGCCCAGACTTTGAACATTAAATATATACTGTATATAAAAATAATAAGAAAGCTTGCTGCCAATGCTATATACAGTAGCTCACAAAAGTGAGTAACACCCCTCACATGTTTGTAAATATTTTATTATATCCTCTCATATGACAACACTGAAGAAATTACACTTTGCTACAATGTAAATTAGTGAGTGTACAGCTTGTATAACAGTGTAAATTTGTTGTCCCCTCAAAATAACTCAACACACAGCCATGTGTGTCCACCATTATTTTTCCAGCACTGCCTTAACCCTCTTGGGCATGGAGTTCACCAGAGATTCACAGGTTGCCACTGGAGTCCTCCTCCTCGCCTCCATGACAACATTACGGAGCTGGTGGATGTTAGAGAGCTTGCGCTCCTCCACCTTCCGTTTGAGGATGCCCCACAGATGCTCAATAGGGTTTAGGTCTGAAGACATGCTTGGCCAGTCCATCACCTTTACCCTCAGCTTCTTTAGCAAGGCAGTGGTGTTTGGGGTCATTATGTTGAAATACCGCCCTGCGGGAGGGGAGGAGATCAAACTCTGCTTCTACATGTCACAGTACATGTTGTTCCCTCAAACTGTAGCTCCCCAGTGCCGGCAGCACTCATGCAGCCCCAGACCATGACACTCCCACCCCCATGCTTGACTGTAGGCAAGTGTCAGGGCTGGGCTCAGCCCTCTATTCTCAGTGCCAGCACTCATCGTTCCTCAGTGCCACACCTGGTGATCATTTCCTGCTCGTCAGCCAGCCCCTTCTGGCTATTTAAAGTGCCTGGTTCATATCTCCCATGCCTTCGCCTTGGTAAACATATGTGAAGATTCTCTGCTGTGCTCCTGTTAAAGACTTGCCTGGCTGACATCACTTCTAGTTTCTGATCCTGTTTGCTGTCTCCATCTACGCTGATCTCTCGCTTGCACTGACTACCTGATTTGATTACCAAACCCTGGCTAAGTTTTGCTCTATTAATGGGAAAAAAAAGACATTAATTTTGTTTGGGTACAGCGTCGCACGACCGCGCAATTATCAGTTAAAGTGATGCAGTGCCGTATCGCAAAAAAGGGCCTGGTCAGGAAGTGGGTAAATCCTTCCGGGGCTGAAGTGGTTAAGGACGCAGCAGCCAACTTCACCACTCCCTCCTTAGCAGCCTGCTATATACAGTGTTTGATGTTCAGTTCAGTCACTTTTTGTTTTGTAAAAAAAAAAAAAAAAAAAAAAAAAAATAATGATGAAAAACGGATGAGAACGGATAAAAAAACTGATGAATACTTTATCCCTTTTGACGTGACTGAACTGATGAAATAAATGGTCCATATGTGTGAAAGGGGCCTTAGACCTCAGGGCCCCAGCCCTCCTGAGGGAGGTCAGTATGTCAGGGGAACCACGCGAGATGCTGCCATGCATCAAGGTCAGGTTGGGACAGAGGAAGGTCCAAGCCTGAAAGGAAGTCCATGTGAGAGACGGGAGCAGCCAGGAGGCTGTAGAGCAGGGGTCCTCAAACTTTTTAAACAGGGGGCCAGTTTACTGTCCCTCAGACTGTTGGGGTGCCGGACTCCTCGCCATCACAGAGCCCTCCATCAGCCCCCCCCCCCCCCCATCACAGACGTCTCTCCATCACAAAGCCCCCATCACAGACGCTGCCCATCAGACGCCTCTCCATCACAAAGCCCCCATAACAGATTCCTCCCCATATCACAGAGCCCCCCATATCACAGAGCCCCCCATATCACAGAGCCCCCCATATCACAGAGCCCCCCATATCACAGAGCCCCCCATATCACAGAGCCCCCCATATCACAGAGCCCCCCATATCACAGAGCCCTCTCCTGAAAGACCAAAATGTTAACATTCCATTTAGAAGTGATTAAAAATGAGTGGGTGCCATCAGTGCTTGCATTTGCCTGCTGCTGCCTTAGGCCATCAACAACTATGTGAAAACCATATGATGGTCTCTTGCTATTTAAAAAAAAAAAAATCAAAAACATACAGTACCTAGAAATCTGGCATCAATTGTTTCAGTAAGTCATTTCAGCAACATATGGCAGTTGTACCTTGTTTTTCTAGGAAACTCACAGCTATGGAATGTCTGTTGTAATCATTGCTACAAAAACCTTTAAAGTTACAGGACAACACTGCTCTACATTCGTTTCATTGTAGCCAAAATTATAAATTAAATACAAAGAATAATGTCATTAAAACTTTACATTATAAAGAGCTCTGTATTATATTTCACACCTCAAAATGAAAAACAGGAGCGCTTTTAATTGTGTCGAAGCAGTACCCCAAATATTGAAATTTTCCTGAAAAATAGCAGTGCACTTCCTGTGCAAAGACACTCAGATGCAATCAGCCTCAGACTTGGTTCACACTGCCATGACTTGGGATCCAACATGCGAGACCCCAAGTCGCGTAAAGTAAAATCCCATGTTAGTCAATTAGAGCTGTCTTAATTAGCACTACTGAATTTGCTCCAACTTTAGAAAAGGCTCCTGTACTACTTCAAGGCGACTTTTATTAGACTTGGGCCCATTGACTATAATGGCCTTCAAGTCAGATCCTCATCTAGATTGATGCGATTTGGATCCAACATTACAGGAAGATTCAGGCATTTCCTGAAAGTCGTATCAAGTCATACTCAAGTCGCTAGAAAATCGTCGGCAAGTCGTCTGGCATAGTCACGACTTTCAGGTTGCGTCAGTGAGTACAGAGCCTCATAGCTGCATATTTGCAGTGTGAGTTCATCTAAGGCACTGATGTTGGTTTCTTATAACATCCCTCCCCCCATCAGAATGGCGATCTGACTTGTTTACATTGGCAGATCCCCGCTCTGTGTAGTTTACAGACGATCGGAGGGTGCCGTAGGACATGGAGTGCCCGGCACCCGCAGATCGGCTTCCTCTGTGAATTATCACTGCAGAAGCGGCCCGCCAGCAAAGCATGTGTGTACCCCCTGCAGGCGGAAGTGCAGGATCACATACACACACACACACACACACACACACACACACACAATAGGGTGGTCAGCAAGTGGTTAAAAAGAAAAAAGGCAAATGTTTATGATCTATAATTCTTTAGCATACTTACTGACATTCATTTAGGATTCAAATTTACTTTAAAAAGTACATAAATGTTTTATTACACACCTGTTCAGCTATTCTCTCAAAGCTGTAGAGGCGGACTAGTCCGGCACTGTGCATTACAATCAGCATCCCATTAGAAATCATGGCATCAGCTACATTCGAGCCAAAGACCTGAGGAAAAAACAAAAACAAAAAACAGGTTTATTTCACAGTTTATTAAAATTCTAAATATTAACAATAGCTTACAAAGCCACCCACAACTCGGCTCCCAGCTACATCCCTAACCTGGTCTCAAAATACCAACCAAATTGTTCTCTTCGTTCTTCCCAAGAGCTCCTTGTTTTCTAGCTTCCTCTTCACCACCTCCCATACTCGCCTTCATGACTTCCCCTGAGCCTTTCCCATCCGATGGAACTCCCTAGACCAGTTTGTCCGACTATCTCCTACTCTGTCCACTTTTAGGTGATCCATGAAAATGATTATTTTCAGGGAAGCTTATCCTGCCCCCACCTAACAAATACTTTTATTTTCTCCATCAGCTCAACCCCCACAGTTATTACCTTTTGTAATCACTTGACCCTTCCTTTTAGATTGAAAACTCTAATGAGCAGGGCCCTCCGATTCCTCCTGTATTGAATTGTATAGTAAATGGATTGTTTGCCCTAACATTGTAAACCGCTGTGCAAACTGTTGGCGCTATAGAAATCCTGTATAGATAATAATAATAAACAACAATTTCACAAAATGGTCATTGCATAAAAAAAATAAAAAAAATAATTTAATTGATAGATTTATTGCCATCACTATATTAACCCCTTCACGCCGACCATACGCAAATTTGCGTTCATGACTTGAAGAGGTTAAACAGGGGTGATGCCTACAGCTGCAGGCATCACCCCAGGACCGTTTTCTACAGCGGGCGGTTGGCTCTTGTGATGACAACCGATGCCACTCGGCTTTTATCCTAAAGGAGGGGGAGGGGACGTTCCCCATCATCCCTCCCCCCAACTTCCGCCATTCTTCCCGTCCGCCAGCTAGGCCGAGACCCGAATGAAGCCGGATTTGGCTCGGATCGGGTCTCCGATGTAAAATCCCAGAAGCGACGTCACAATGCCTCCTCCGATTTACTTGGCTGCCAATGGCACCGATTAAAAAAAAAATTAAATAAATTTGGAATTGACAATTTCGGTGATCTGAATACTTTTAAGTGTAAAGGAGGGATCGGGGGTCTACCTGTCACCACCTATTACTGTCACGAGGGATGTTTACATCCCTCGTCATCACCGCCATTACTAGTAAAAAATGATTACCAAAAATATAAAACTATCCCCTATTTTGTAAACGCTATAACTTTTGCGCAAACCAATCAATAAAATTTCTTATTGCAATTTTTTTTTACTAAAAATATGTAGAAGAATACATATCGGCCTAAACTGAGGGGGAAAAAAAAAAAAAAAAAAAAGTTTTTTTTATATATTTTTGGGGGATATTTATTATAGCAAAAAGTTAAAAATAATGTGTTTTTTTGCAAAATTGGCGCTTTTTTGTTTATAGCGCAAAAAAAAAAAAAAAAAAACGCAGGGGCGATTAAATACCACCAAAAGAAAGCTCTATTTGTGGGGGGGAAAAAAAAAAAGGACGCCAATTTTGTTTGTGAGCCATGTCGCACGACCGCGCAATTGTCAGTTAAAGCGACGCAGTGCCGAATCGCAAAAAGTGGTCTGGTCTTAAGCCAGCAAAATGGTTAAAAAAATAAATAAAGGAAGGAATAAGAAAAATAAAAATTTATTTTTTAAAGCGCCGAGCCCGGACACCGTTGTCAGTTTACATGCTTCTGTCAGCCGCAGTAGGGTTGCAACTAAAGATTATTTTCATAATCGATTAGTTGGCCGATTATTGTTTCGATTAATTAGTTAATAACCTTAAAAAAAGTGTGGTGTATAATTTAGTTAATATGTAAAGTTTAAAAAAAAAAAAAGGCAATTTATTAAATATCTATATGCAGTGGTAAATATAAATAACCAACTATATGGTTAGAGAGCAAAATCTCTAATCCACTCTGAGAAGAACAGACAGAAGAGATATATTGTATATACTATTAGAGGTTAAATCTGGTAAATATCAGAAAAAAAAAAAGTTAGAGTGTTTTGCAGATTTTCAAACAGAACTGTAATATATTATATGCTGGCCATACAAAAACAATGTCTTCCTTCAAAAAAAAAAGTAATTTTAAGAATGTTTGTTCGATTTTCGAAACATTAGTGGGGTCAAATCGACGTTTGTTTTCAACCACAGTGACAGGAAGATTTTAGAAATAATAGAAAGCTGTTGGTCAAAGGAATTTTCAGACAGTGGTTTTTGTTCAGAAATGACATTCAATTTTAAAACAGAATGTTAAAAGCAAGTGAAAATTTCAAACAACATTCTTTCATTTCAGTGAATGTACAAAGATTTTTCATACGAATATTCTCATCTGAAAATTAATTGGTACACACCTATGTAGTTTTCTTTTGATCTGTTTCTACACTGCTTTTTGCTGTGCGTTAAGTACAGTATAGAGTGCCCCAATAGCAAGGTAAAGAAAACTTCTGCCTTTAGAACCACTCAATTTCTGCCCAGGACTACATGTCCCATGAGGCATTGCTCCTCACACATTCACAAGTTCTCAGGCACTTACTGACATGTATGGATGATGTACTGAGCTGTATGTGTGCTGCACTGTATTTCCTGATATGTAAACAAATAATGCATTCTGCATGCAGGCCAACTAATCGGCTGGTCGATTAATCGATTAGTTGTTTCAGCCCTAATCCACAGCCCTGCTCTGTCTCTTCTCTGTGTCCTCCCCCTCCCCCTCCCTGCCTGTCAGCTTGTGACAGTGCCACACCCCCCCCCCCATCCTGATGCTTGCATAAAACTAACTTGTATAGCACTACCTCTTATTGTAGTGTCCCCCTCTGGGTGTGATTTATAAAAATAAATCCTGCGAATACCTCATTTCAGAGCGGAGGTCCCGATCACATGAGCAAGCTGCTTCCTGTGGGGGCACTCGACAAGAGCGAAAAGCCAGGAGCAGCAAAGAGGGACCCAAGAAGAGGAGGCTGCTCTATGCAAAGTATAACGTTTGTTTATTTTGACAAGACTTTACAATCACTTTAACTTACCTTATCCTCCACTTCCCCAGCAGACGGCGCTCCCCATGCTCTGGTGGTGGACTGTCCCTCACGGTCATCACATCCAATGCAGAATGTGTCTGCATTGGTCTGGATGAGGTCAGGACCTTAGACTGCTGGAACATGGGGGAGAAGATGCTACAGGGACCAGTGGAGTGGGACATTTGGTAAGTAAATCTTATTTTCTATGTCCCCTAGACCTAAATGAGCAATTAACCATTGCAGTGAGGGCACAGCCTCACAGCAAGGGATACTTATTAGGTTTCTTGGAGTTAGAAAGAAAATCTGGTTACCCTGCAAGTCATTGAGTTCAACTGCAAAGTAATTTATTTACTCTACTAGCTGTTTCAATGTCTGTGTGTACAGTTGTGTAGATGTTCTACTTATGCATTTGTAGAGCAAGGGTACCTTTAGAAGCTTTGGGCCTGTGACTATAGGCAGCAAAAGAAAAGTGACATTTTGATGTTTAAATAAGGGCCACACATTTGTATTTAGGCTTAGCCAATCAGCTACTTTCTTACATAAAGTAACTTGCAATTTAGGTTTTAACAACAATTTAAAAAAAATGACTAAGCATTAATGATATACACACACAGTATACATTTATATTTCCTCTGAAAGATTATGGCTTAACATGCCCTATACTCTTGTTTTTTTTCCCTATAGACATTCAACATTTTTAATACAATTAGGATTGCTAGATAAAACACTAACAAAATGTTATAATCATAGTTGACAGGTGAAGAAAAATTAACAGACTTGAAACCTGCCCTCTAGTGGTCATCTTCACGAAACACAAAAACTAGTGCAAAACAAAAAAATGACAAACCCACAAAATTACATATTACAGACATAGTTGAGGCAGACATTTTGCATAAAAGAAAACCACAAAAATGGCAGTAATTCAGTGGAAACTGTTCTGAGGTTCAAGACATTTTATGTGCGTTTGTATTGTAATATAGATACACTGTGACAGAGAGAGGCTCTGTCCCTATAAGTTTATGACCCAGGAGTCTCATTATGGGTTAATGCAAGGTTCAGAACTAGCATCTCTACAGATTCTGTAGTTCTGAATCAGAACATTCAATCCTGGGTCCAGGTTTTGCTAAAGGCCTGCAACCTGGCTCACTACACAGGTGTGCAGGGTCATTATATATAGTCAGGTCTGAGAATTGCTCAAGGCTCTCATATTGGAGACAGCTTTCAGTTTGGAGACGGAAGGGCTCACCTGGGGTTGGGGGGCCCCCAGCCAGAAGCCATGAGACAGAGGTCTTATCAAGGGGTCAGAGGGCCCAGCCAGAAGCCACGAGACAGCAGGTCTTGGTCCCAGGTGTTAGGTCACCTCCTATCAGGGGTGCCAGGAAAACCCCAATCCTTAGGCCAGAGGTGGGCCTTGCAGCAGGGCACTGCGACTGAAGGCTAGAGAGCCAAGTGTTCTGAGAGAGCTGAATGACACAGTCAAAGGACTGGTAAGAGGAGAAGCCGCGCTGCCAACATGTATGCCAGGTGGCCTGGTATTTTCGTTAATTCATGTTATGTGGAAGAATTCCCTGCGTGGCCAACTGATGTATAACTGAATTTTTTTCAATACAAGTGGGCTGCCACGCCCTAAAACTACAGTTTGGACTGGTGCAGCTCTTTGTAAATGCACCTGCTACTTGAGTTTAATTCCCCAATCTCAACACATATATACACACACACACACACACACTAAATTTACTAAATTTAGTAAAGGAAATTTACTAAAGGAAAATCCACTTTGCATTGCAAGTGCACTGAGGGGGACATGCAAGGAAAATAAAAATCAGCATTTTAGCTTGCACATGATTGGATGATAAAATCAGCAGAGCTTCCACTCATTGCAGATCTACCCCTTAGATTTAGAGCGAGTGCACTTCCAAGTGAACTTTCAGTGCACTTTTAAGTGCACTTGCAGTGCAAAGTGGATTTGCCTTTCATAAATAACCCCCACAGTATAGTGAGTGTACAGTTTGTAAATATATAAATTTGCTGTCCCCTCAAAATAACTCAACACACAGCCATTAATGTCTAAACTGCTGGCAACAAAAGTGAGTATACCCCTAAGTGAAAATGTCCAAATTGGGCCCAAAGTGTCAATATTTTGTGTGGCCACCATTATTTTTCCAGCACTGCCTTAACCCTCTTGGGCGTGGAGTTCACCAGAGCTTCACAGGTAGCCACTGGAGTCCTCTTCCACTCCTCCATGACGACAGAACGGAGCTGGTGAATGTTAGAGACCTTGCGCTCCTCCACTTCTCATTTGAGGATGCCCCACAGATGCTCAATAGGGTTTAGGTCTGGAGACATGCTTGGCCAGTTGATCACCTTTACCCTCCGCTTCTTTAGCAAGGCAGTGGTCGCTTTGGAGGTGTGTTTGGGGTCGTTATGTTGGAATACTGCCCTGCGGCCCGGTCCCTTAAGGGAGGGGGGATCATGCTTTGCTTCAGTAGGTCACAGTACATGTTGGCATTCATGGTTCCCTCAATGAACTGCAGCTCCCCAGTGCTGGCAGCACTCATGCAGCCCCAGACCATGACACCCCCACCACCATGCTTGACTGTAGGCAAGACACACTTGTCTTTGTACTCCTCACCCGGTTGCCACCACACCCGCTTGACACCATCTGAACCAAATAACTTTTTCTTGGTCTCATCAGACTACAGGACATGGTTCCAGTAATCCATGTCCTTAGTCTGCTTGTCTTCAGCAAACTGTTTGCAGGCATTCTTGTGCATCATCTTTAGAAGAGGCTTCCTTCTGGGACGACAGCCATGCAGAACAATTTGATTCAGTGTGCAAAGTATGGTCTGAGCACTGACAGGCTGACCCCCCCCCTCCCCCCCCTCTTCAACCTTGGCAGCCATGCTAGCAGCACTCATATGTCCATTTCCCAAAGACAACCTCTGGATATGACGCTGAGCATGTGCACTCAAGGCCTGTTCCGAGTGGAACCATAAACCGCTGTATGGTCTTGGCCACCATGCTGCAGCTCAGTTTCAGGGTCTTGGCAATCTTCTTATAGCCTAGGCCATCTTTATGTAGAGCAACAATTCTTTTTTTCAGATCCACAGAGTTCCACAGAGTTCTTTGCCATGAGGTGTCATGTTAAACTTCCAGTGACCAGTATGTGAGAGTGAGAGCAATAAACACCAAATTTAACACACCTGCTCCCCATTCACACCTGAGACCTTCTAACACTAACGAGTCACATGACACCAGGGAGGGAAAATGGCCAATTGGGCCCAATTTGAACAATTTCACTTAGGGGTGTACTCACTTTTGTTGCCAGCAGTTTAGACAATAATGGCTGTGTGTTGAGTTGTTTTGAGGGGACAGCAAATTTACACTGTTATACAAGCTGTACACTAAATAAATAAACGTATAAGCTGGTCAGGGCAGCAAACATCCAGCAAAATAAAAAAAACAAAAAAAAAAAAAACATCCTTCGGGTGCAAAGCAGGTAACGGAGGTCACCCAAACTCCAATGTATAGAAAGTGGTCCAATCTGCAGCACCTTGTCGATTTATTAAAAGAGTTACAAACTCATAAAATGACAACAGTTTCGGATCTGTCAGGATCCTTCATTAGCTATAAAAAGCATGGTTGTTATAGCTGATGAAGGATCCTGACAGAGCCATATATATATATATATATATATATATCTATATATATATATGTAAATATATAAATAGATATACATACACACACAACACAAAAATACAATATTATATAAAGAAAAAAAGGAAATGAGAGCGAGCGCTCAAGGCAGCTGGTGCTCAATAGGTGACCACCCTAATAGAACTATAGCATACAAGCTATTTATAAAATTATATATATATTATATATATATATATATATATATATATATATATATATATATATATATATATATATATATATATATATATATATATATATATACACATACACACACACAATATGCACAGCAATAATATTTTTTTGGAGCGCTGCACTGTTTGTATGCTATATTTGTATACTGTATGTGCACAGTACGTCACCCCCCCCCCCCCCCCCCCCCCCCCCCCCCCCCCCCCCCCCATTTTGAGTACAGTCCATAAAGAGCAAATTGTGAAAACGGACAAAATATACATACTTTTTTATCAATCTCCATTACGCCTACTAATTTCAGAGGAAAAACATTGAAAATTGCAAAATAAAACAGCACTGTGCTCTGAAATACAAAAAGAAAGATTATAAAAGTCAACTATTTATCGATTAAATGGTTTACAGAAACTAACATATGTAGCAGTTTTTAAAAAATAATTTCAGGCTAAATAAAAGTTTTTGTTTTCTGAAGATGAAAGGGTATTTCCACTTTTGCAGCCACGTTGGGATGCAATCTACTATATATTTGTTATGCGTTTCCATCCACATAGCACACCTGTAAAAAAAACTATTCATATTTGCAGCTTCTTTTTATTTGCTGGAAAATCATATTAAAATCTTGGGTAGAAATGTGGTGGTTATTTTCACTACGTGCCGATTATTATGATTGCTGCACCTAGCAACTGTTTCACTTCGCACTTTAACACTTGTCATAGTTCATGATTTACTTCATGGCCATTTCATTGGCACCTTATTATATTTTTTTCAGATTTTATTTCCGTTTATTACACTGTCACTTTTGTTATCAGCACTTTATTATAGCAATTCTTATCACTCATCAGAGAGTTCATAGCGCAGCATCACATTTCTACCCATTCACTTGTTTATCTGCAAAGGATCAGCTAACTAGGTGTCTGCTGCAGTGAACCCTCAGTTTTTTAATTGGTGGACAGCACAGGATTACCAGTTATATTACATATTAAAATCATACTTTCAGTTTCTATTTAATGTTAATGAGCGGGCTGGGGAAGTAGGTTTACCATATTTAAAGAAGAAACAAAAGCTAAACTAAAAACCAAATTTTTAAAAAGTTGCATTCATAGTGCTACCCCATTGCTCCACATAATTGTTCTAATAAACTATACCTTTTTACAGTTTTTCTATGTGGTTATATGACTGCAAAGCTCAGACACACATGAGTAATGTGAAGATCGAACAACAGGGCTGAATTCCATAGAGCAGTAATGTCACCTGTCGGCGTCCATTGCTGAAAGCCACTATCAGCTGAGAGAGTTCCCTCCCAACAGCTGCAGCAGTTGGTGCAGTTGCTCAGAGAGGAGTGAAAACTATTGCTCAGGAGCCACATGGCCACATAGAAAAAATGATTTAAAAATGTATTTTGCAATTACAGTAGCGACAAAATTTAAAAGTTGTTTTTTTACAACATTATTGTTGAAAGTGAAAGTAAAAAGAAAATCCCCAAAGTCTGGGTTGTCAGTGTGGACACTTCTGGTGACCTGGGGGTCCCCAAGAATATCCTTAATTTGCAGGGACTTCCTCTCATTTCCTGTTTTGGCTATGGGACAGGAAGTGAACGTAAATCTCTCCAATGGGACAAAGATGGAGAAAATTGACTGTCAGGGGTTATAACCCTGCTTTACTCTATCCAAAAATAGAAAAAAAAATTCCCTATAGTTCTACTTTAAAGACCTTAAGGCCTGTTTGGCATGATGTACAATTAATTCACTTAAAAAATGTCCCTAAAGTGTTCCTATAGTGTATTGTTCAGCAAGTTTTTATGAACAATTCAAGCTGACTATAGAATCCAAAGTATATACCTGCTCTATAGAAAGAACCAGAACGTAAGAAATATTTTTTTTCAACTATTTTTATGGTATGGTGAGTGACCGGAAACAAATAAGCACAGTGAGCGTTTCTCAAATTTGTCTGCTAAGGTGAAAATACACCTGCTAATATGTAAATGAGGTGATCTGCTAAACTACACCCCTGGACGATTGCTTGTCTGAACTTTAAGATCACTAGAAGTAAAGGGGAACCTTAACTGATTATTAAAATAATGATAAAAACATGCAATATATGCGTTTGTAATTGTTAAAATATTTCCCTATAATTCTTTTGAGCATTACCTGCTTTTACAAAATGTAGCGATGGATGAGTGAACAAAGCGAAACTGCTATGTCACCACCACCTAACCATGGTTCTTTAATGCTGCAGAAATAGGAAGCGATATCTTGCAATTCATCTTGTGTTTTGGAACACACTAAAGCCCCATACACACGGTCGGATTTTCCGATGGATTCTGTCCTATCAGACAATGTTGTCGGAAATTCCGACCGTGTGTAGGCACCATCGGACAGTTTCCATCGGATTGTCCGACGGACAAAGTCCCATCTCCTGCTGGATAGATTTTTTGACAACAAAGTCCGATCACACCAAATCCGATCGTGTGTAGCGAATTCCGACGGACAAAGTGCTACGCATGCTCAGATCACATTACAAGACCAAAGCTATTGGCTACTAGCCTCTACGTAGTCCCGTCGTAGGCAACAAACGTCACCACGTTCAGAATGATCGGATTTTCCGACAACTTTGTCCGACCGTGTGTACGCAAAACCAACATCGGACAAAGTACGACGGACATGATCCGACGGACCTGGTCCTCGGATAATCCGAGCGTGTGTATGGGGCTTTACACTAACAAACTTAATTAGAAAACTACATTTCCCAGCATTCTTTTTGTTCCCGAAACATGGGTGTATTAAGTGGGAGGGTCAGTAGGAAGCCATTTGGGTGGGTTGTTTTGCAATAGACCGCAGGGGTGGCAGAGAGTAGTTATGTGCAGACAAGGGAAGTGTACCAAAGAAGAAGGGAGGCTGTTGGGTACTTGTAAGATTCAGACCATGTTGTAGCATACGGCACTGTGTTATGCTGTAGTGTAGGCTCTGAAAAAGGGCAGAAGCATACTGGGACTACGGAAAATTTAGGGAGTGCAAAAGTGTGGGAAGTTAAAAAATAAATAAAAAAAATGTAAAGTTCCTAGAAATATATATATATATATATATATATATATATAAAATGTTAAGCCACTTTGAAACTACCGTAGTTTCCATATACCCCTACAAGCATTTTTTGTTTCTCTCTTGTGTCGTACACAACATCTTTGGTAAAACACATACCTGTTGGTTTTCAGATACACCACTCTTTTGGATAGATTTGACCACTAGAGTCTCCTGTGGAACATCCCAGGTAATATACCTGTTGTAAAAAATTAGAAGATGTCCATTGTCAGTTATAAGATGTATGTGTATAGCTTTTTGAAGGAAGAGCTGAGCTTGAGTGTCCTATGAACTCATCTGTAACCTGAATCCAAACTTCTGCTATTTTGTACTCCAATGAGCTGCGGGCTGGGTCATTCCCCACTCCACAGCTCATGTAAACTGCAGGCAGGAAATGTCCCACCCACAGCTCATTGGAGTACAAAATATCTGTAGTTCAGAAGACGCCCAAGCTCATTGCGATACACAAAAACTCATGCGATACACAACCAGTGCCAAGCAATGTTCACTCCCTTTAGATCTCCCAATAATCAGCTGTTTTAGATGCTTAGGGTGGACTGGCACATAGCAATGGCCTGAGATTTTGAAATCCCCTAAAAAATATTTGACATACCTAAATTTTTTGTTCTAGCTGCCAAAGATTTTGAATTCTGTTTAACCACTTGCTTACCGGGCACTTAAACCCCCCTCCTATCCAGACCAATTTTCAGCTTTTGGTGCTCTCACACTTTGAATGACAATTACTCAGTCATGCAACACTGTACCCAAATTAATTTTTTGTCCTTTTTGCCCCACAAATAGAGCTTTCTTTTGGTGGTATTTGATCACCTCTGGGTTTTTAATTTTTTGCGCTATAAATGAAAAAAAGACCGAAAATTTTGAAAAAAAAAAAAAAAAAAACGCATTTTTGTTTGTGATAAAATTTAGGAAATTATTAATTTTTCTTCATAAATTTTGGCCACAATTTATACTGCCACATATCTTTAGTAAAAAATAACCCAAATTAGTGGATATTATTTGGTCTTTGTGAAAGTTAGAGAGTCCACAAACCGTGGTGCAAATTATACAAAATTTATCACACCCGATGTACTGGTGACCTATCTCATTTCTTGTAAAACTGATGACAGATGGCACCGATACGTGGCATTGATGACAGGTGACACTGATAACAGATGGCACTGTTACGTGGCACTGATAACTGATGGCACTAATATGTGGCACTGATGACACGTGACACTGATATGGCACTGATGACAGATTGCACTATGTGGCACTGATACATGGCACTGGGGACAAATGGCACTGGGGACAGGTGGCACTGGCAGATGGCAGTGGGGGCCAGATGGCACTTTATTTATTTTATTTTTTCTCTACTTACGGCCGCTGCAGCCGTTCATCTCTCCCTCCTCACACGTTGTCTCTGTGTGAGGAGGGAGAGCGGCTCTGAGAGATGATCTCATGTTTACATATGAGATCATCTCCCATTGGACACGCCAATCGCGCTGTAAACGGCCGCTGTGATTGGCCGTTTACATCGATCTGTGATTGGCTGTGTCCAAGGGGCACGGCCAACACAGAATTTCCCCACTGAGCGCTCGTGAGCGCGCACAGGGAGCGAGAAAAGGGGGGCAAGTGATATGACGTCCTCCCGGGAGTCCAAAGATAAAATAACACGGGCAGAAGTTTTAAAAGCTGGAAAGTTAAAAAAAGGACTGAAGGTACGCTTTAAGTTTGCTGGAAAACAAAAATGCCTGAAGTGAAGACTTTTCAATGCATTTATGCCAGGCACATTTTATTTCAGGTGTGTATAGAGAAGTTACCTCTCCTGAGGTGTACTCTACTGCCCAGTTGTCGCTATGCCCAATATGCCATATAACAGCTGGAATCAGACTACAGGTTCTGTAAAAATGTATTTCCCAGTTGATAGTTTAGTTACCAGATCATGCATCAGATTTTAGCAGACATTACCTGAATTTTCTGTATGACCCAAGGTAGACCTTCTGCAATGTCTCCCCAGTGTCAGCAGCAATACGCAACAGCCAGTTGTGACCAGTTATGGCAAGCAACGAGGAGGTGTAGTCTGATGGCCGAGGAAGAGCCTCCCCCTGAGCAAAAAAAAATATTTATATAGTCATCCAGATCAGAGTAACATAGTTGACATGAAAATCACAAACCAAGGCAGGGATTATCCTGTAGGTGTAGTCTCAAAGTAGAACCAAACCTAGAAGTGCACATTGTTATTTGAGGCCGGGTTCACACTTAATTCGGATGCGGCTCACAGAATGGGTCCATTCTCTGTTTCAGGGACCAATCAGGCGCAAATTTTTGCCTGATTTCGGACCTGAAACGGAGTCAAAGATGCACAGGACCCTTGTGCAATCTGCTCCGCAGCTGCCCCAGAGATGTTTGAACAGGCTCCATTGAGAGCCGGTCACACTCTGCTGTCATGCAAATTTGGTGTGGGAAAACCTGCATCCAATACGCATCAGTGTGAACCCAGCCTTAAAGTGAACCTTTACCTTGCTACTACAAGGTACTTACCAATGAACCTTCACATAACATTGCATCTTCAATCTTTTCTGATTTTAGACATCTGGGCATTTCATACAGTTGCTGTGGTTTTGAAGAAATACTGCATAAAAACGATAAATACTTAAATTACTACTCTATTTTGCATTTTTTGGACTCAAGCAGGTCAGCTCATTTAAATAACCCAAAAAAACAAAACATTAGCCAAAGTGAGAAATAACAACCAACCAGAAACTACGTTTTACTTTGCTAGGTTAAAATTTGATTGGTTGCTTTAAAGTTTAAGATCACCTTTTCAGAACACCCTCCACCAGTCCTCCCTTTACTTACCTCAGTGGGTGAGGAGCTGACAGTGCCCATGCAGCTGGTGCAGCAGTCTGGGGGATTTAAAAACCCCACTCTACTCATATTTCTCTCTGCAGGGCTACCCAGAATGATCAAAGAGATTCTGATGGGTCAGTAACCGCACAGAGAATCTGCGTAACATCCTGGAAGCGCTTTAAAATGAAGAGGGAGAAGAGCGGGATTTCAAATCCCTGGACCGCTACACTGTCTGTGTCGGCAGTGGCAGCTCAGCACACACTGAGCACCAAAGTACCATGCGAACTAGGGGGGATGGGAAAGGTCTATGGTGTTAGTTTAACTTTTTTCTAAACTAACCCACAGTTAAAAAGGATGAACTTCACCATCTTCACATATGTGTTTTTTTTGAAGGCCCCTTTCACATGGGCGTTTCCGCCTGACGGACTCCACTTGCTCAGCAGGGGATCGGAGCGCTGATCCCCGCTGAGCAGGTGGATGGCAGGTCCGTGTCCGCTCACTGTGCAGAGCAGAGACAGACCCAGTCCCGCTCTCCTCTATGGGGAAATTGGGTAAAAAAAAAAAAAAACTGAATGCCTGTCTGTTTTCATCCGATCCTATCCGCCAGGCGGATGGAAAATAGGGCCACCATCCATCTGGATTTTGCGGACAGGATTGAATCAGATAGCGGCAGATATGTCACCGCTAATATCCGCCGCTCCATAGGGGAGAGTGAAGGGTCCGATCAGATCCTCCTGAACAACTGACAGGCAGACCTGATCCGACAGCCCATGTGAAAGGGGCCTTAATCTATTTTAAAAAAAAGACTTGTTACCAGAATGTATCTATTTTTATTTCCTGTAACCCCCTGCATAATACAAAGGCAAGTCAGAGGTATATTGCTTTGCTTTTTCACATCATCATTTTGCAGTTGCTGTATCGTTGTTTTTACTCCTTAACTGGAGTTAGGAAAGTAGGGTCACAGACCTGTCATGCTAAGAAGAATGAAAAAAAACCTTTGTCATGTATAGCAGCAAGTGTATATAAATACATAATATATCTCCAAAACTGGTTTAGAGGCATTTATGGGTCTTGCCGAGGAAATGGATCAAAAACAGCAGTGTTTTTATTGTCAATATTTCAATGTCCATCTCCCTAGAGAAAGATGGACTGAGCTTCATCAAAACACGGACAATAAAAAAACACTACTGTTTTGAGCTTCCTCCTCTGCAAGACCCATGAGTACCTCTAAACCAGTTTTGGATTTATATGTGGGTGAGCACCTGGGCATTCACTTCAACCATAGAGTGCAGTGGCTACCCTTTAAAAAATAAAAAAATGTTCTAGAACTGAATAAACGTGTCATCTCTGAACCTTGGTTGAATTTTTTCTCAGATCCCTCTTGGTATGTATGTATGTGATGCACTACTCTATTACGGTCATCAGACAGATGCCACAGTAAAAAAAAAATCAGGGCGCTGGTTGACATGGTCACCTTTCAGGCACTCTGTGATAACCTTTTTAGACCTATACAAAGGTGACTGGACACCATGGCTCACCTAGCCATACTGTAATCTGGAACATGCATAGCAACTACAATGCATTATATGATTACACACATCTATAAATAAACTCATTACCTGCTGTAACAGCACCCAAAGTTGGCAAAATAAATTCTTCCATTGACATAGTTGATGGCAGACTTTGAATGTTTTGTCCAAACTTTGCGAAACTTTGTGGTTTTCTAAGGAAAGATATAAGACAATTTGTGAATATCAACTATATTTCCAAGTGTTTCATTTTTTTATTTTTTTTTAGGCACTAGGGACTCAAATGACTTCTAATGCCCTGTACACACGATCGGACATTCCGACAACAAAATCCATCAGCTTTTTTCCGACGGATGTTGGCTCAAACTTGTTTTGCATACACACGGTCGCACAAAGTTGTCGGAAATTCCGATCGTCAAGAACGCAGTGATGTACAACACGTACGACAGGACTATAAAGAGGAAGTTCAATAGCCAGTAGCCAATAGCTTCTGTCTCGTAATTTATTCTGAGCATGTGTGGCACTTTGTGCGTCGGAATTGTCTACACACGATCGGAATTTACGCGATCAGATTTTGTTGTCGGAAAATTTTTGATCCAGATCTGAAAACTTTGTGTGTCGGAAAAAGTCTGATGGAGCCTGCACACGGTCGGAATTTCCGACAACACGATCCAATCACACATTTTCCATTGTAAAGTCCGACCGTGTGTACAGGGCAACAGCAGACTAGTCCAGCAGTCGGTCATCACTGGAGGCTCTGGGTGATAGCGAGCTGAAAACATGTATGGGCATTCTTTGATCGCTAGTTGGGCACAAATCAGCAGCAGAATTAAAGGTAGAGATCTGACAGAGCTCTTCAGGAAAACTTTAGAAGGAATGTCGAAAGGCTTAAAACATATACTTAATTTTTAGTTAGGAACCAGTCAGATGAAACTATCTTTTTTTCTCTTTATTGAGGAATATGGCTGCAAGATTGCCACATCTGTTATTACCCGCCTGATACTGAAAAAGTGTCACACACTCTAGACGACTTAAAAAAACTTAACCAAGGGCCCACTTACCTCTCTTCAATGGCCTCTTGTAGTGTTTACATCCTCTGGGCTTCCTGCATCTGTTCGGTAACTAACTATAGTGTGCCATACTTGAGCCATTGGAGTAAAGTCCCATTCAAGTCTATGGAAAGTTACTGAACAGGTGGGACAAAAAGATTTCCCAACAGAGGATGCAAACACTGCAGGAGGCCATCACTATTAGAGGACAGTAAATTGCAAACTAGTTGGGTGGTTGGTGTTTAGCTTAAAAGTGGTAGTATACCGCACTTTTCATTTTTTTTAAACCCTGCAAGATCATTTCATAATGTGCTATTATCTATTGCATACTAGCACATTATGAAATACTTACCTTAGAACGAAGCCTTCCAGCAGAGTGCTGTCACTGCTTACAGTGTTTGCATCTTTGCCCGCTATCCTTCCGGGTTTGTGTCCTTTAGCTCGTCTGGCTGCGCCGTGATCACAACACTCCCACGCATGGGTCACGGGCCACGGAGCTCTGAAGGGACTGCACAGGTATGCCGGACCTTCAGAGCGCATGAGCTGGTGACATCACCGTCTGCATGCAGTGTGAATATCTCCTAAACCGGGCAGGTTTAGGAGATATTCACTGTACCTACAGGTAAGCCTTATTAGAGTTTATTTCCTTTGTTTCTTTCACATTACCTGACATACAATTTTTCTTAAAATGTCCATATTAATCCTGTGGATATTGTAGGCACCCTTTGGGAAGGAGCCCAAAGTCTTTCTGGTGACAAGGACACAGACATTTTTCACATTATCAGCCCTTGAAGAAAGTCTTCCACTGGTAATTTGAAGAGATGTGGGTGGCTTTAGGCCTATACCAGAATTCATTGCTGGTCACATCACCGATATCCTGCAAATGCAGACTTTAAAAACTAGACAGGCACTTCACAATCCTATGTGGATCCACATTGCCATTTGTTCCACGCTAAGCCAAATCTTCACATGGCCTGTAATAAATATCAAGAATAATAACGTTAGCAGCATATAGCACAAGAATCTAATTTAGGACACAGATTTTAAAGCTGATCGTCACTGCATCCAAGTACCATAAACCGAAAACACTATTTAATTCATTTTTAATATTCAAAGCAAAGTCACCCATTCATCCATGTCTCCATGCTTTATTTAGTTGAGAAATCAATTTGAAAAACAACCCCTGGCATTTCTGGCTATGGTCATCTTGACTAAGGGCAAATAATTCATGTAGCATTTATTTCCTGGAATTCATCTGCCCCTAGCTCAAGCATGCATGCAGAAGGGTGTGCTTGGCTGAGAAAACCCCTCCTCCCTCCTAAAAAACTCCTGGGATGTATGACATTGTTTGCCTTGGCAAAAAAGCTAGGAAGTAATTAAAATAAAAAAAGCTGTAAAATATGATATACTTTCTTATGTACACTATATTATCAAAAGTATTGGGAGACCTGTGCGCGCGTGTGTGCGTGTGTGTACACACACACTTCAATGGTGTCTTAGTCAGTAGGGTTCAATATTGAGTTGGCCCTCCCTTTGCAGCTATAACAGCTTCAACTCTTCTGGGAAGGCACTCCACAAGGTTTAGGAGTGTGTCTATGGGAATGTTTGACCATTCTTCTGGAAGCGCATTTGTGAGGTCAGGTACTGATGTTGGATGAGAAGGCATGGCTCGCAGTCTCTGCTAATTAATCCCAAAGGCATTCTATCGGGTTGAGGTCGGAACTCTGCAGGTCAGTCAAGTTCCTTAACCCCAAACTCACCCGTTCATGTCTTTATGGCCTGAAATGCTAGTTGCCTGGCTGTCCCTGGCATCAATACGTTGAGTTACCGACTCAGGATAAACATGGATAAGGAGAAGTCAGAACAAAGTCAGTACTGATGGGCATACTTGTTCTGGGTCAGTGAAAAAGTATTGAATTACTTTAACCACTTGTCGCCCGCCTATTGTCAAAAGACGTTGGCAAAGTGGTTGTAAAATCCTGACAGGACGTCATACGACGTCCTCAGGATTTTGAGCCGCTGCGCGCCCCCCAGGGCACGCATCACGGCGATCGTTGTTGCGGGTGTCAGTCTGACACCCCGCAACTACGATTTTGGTAAAGAGTCTCCGACGGAGACTCTTTACCACGTGATCAGCCGTGTCCAATCACGGCTGATCACAGTGTAAATAGGAAAAGCCGATAATCGGCTTTTCCTCACTCGCGTCTGTCAGATCCGCTGCTCCTCTCACAGGGGGGTGTCTGTGCTGATCGATTATCAGAGAAGCCCCCCCGAGAATGCCCACACTGGACCACCAGGGACGCCACCAGACCACCAGGGATGCCCATCACAAGGTATGCCACCCTAGACCACCAGGGATGACACACCGTGCCCAGAATGGATGCCAATCAGTGCCCACAATGGATGTCAGTGCCCACAATGGGCATCACTGATTGGCATCCATCAGTACAAAACAATGCCGCCTATCAGTGCCCATCCATGCCGCCTATAAGTGCCCATCCGTGCCACCTATCAGTGCCCATCAGTGAAGGAGAAAAAACTTACTTATTTACAAAGTTTTGAAACTGAAACAAAAAAAAAAAAAAATGTTTTTTCAAAATGTTCGGTCTTTTTTTATTTGTTTAGCAAAAAAATAAAAACCGCAGAGGTGATCAAATACCACCAAAAGAAAGCTCTATTTGTGAGAAGAAAAAAATGATAAAAATGTAATTTGGGTACAGTGTTGTATGACCGCACAACTGTCATTCAAAGTGTGACAGCGCTGAAAGCTCAAAATTGGTCTGGGCAGGAAGGTGTTTAAGTGCCCTGTATTGAAGTGGTTAAAAGGCACCATAGTATTTCAGAGCTTAACTATTCCTTTTTGTACTGTTAGATCTCCTAAAATACTCCAGCTTAAGGGGTTTTGAGTCATTGGGTATCCTGACCCCATTGATGACACCAAGTCATTTAATGATCTGTTGGCAGGCTTAAACACTTAAAAGAAAATGGGTTCAAGGCTAAACCTATGCAAATCATTTTTAGAAAGCCAGTACAGAAACTTTTGCACGGTCCAGTCCAAGAATGTTCAGCACAATGTGCCCACTATTCAATGCCAAGCTTAATTTCAACTACAGTGCCTTGAAAAGGTAGTCATACCCCTTGAAATTTTCCACATTTTGTCATGTTACAAACAAAAACAAAAATGTATTTTATTGGGATTCAATGAGATAGACCAACACAAATTACTGTATAGTAATTGTGAAGTGGAAGGAAAATACATGCTTTTCAATTTTTTTTTACAAATAAATACGTGAAAAGTGTGACGTGCATTTGTATTCAGACCCCCTGAGTCAATACTTTGTAGAACCACCTTTCACTGCAATTACAGTTGCAATTCTTTTTGGGTATGTCTTTGCACATCTAGAGAGAATGACATTTTTTGCCCATTCTTTGTAAAACAGCTCAAGCTGATGGAGTGTCTGAACAGCAATTCTTGCTCCAGATTCTCAATTGGATTTAGGTCTGGACTTTGACTGGGCCATTCTAAAAAAAAAAAAAAAAAAAAAAAAAAGAAGAATATGATTTGATCTAGCTCTGGCTGTATGTTTAGGGTCGTTGTCCTGCTGAAGGTGAACCTCTGCCCAGTCTTAAGTCTCCTACAGACTCCAAGAATTTGTTTTCCTCCAAGATTGTCCCATATTTGGCTCCAACCATCTTCCCATTAACTCTGACCAGCTTCCCTGCTGAAGAAAAGCATCTCCACAACATGATTCTGCCCCCACCATGTTTCACGGTGGGGATGTTGTGTTCAGGGTGATGTGCAGTGTTTGTTTTCCGCCACACGAAGCGTTTTGCTATTAGGCCAAAAAGTTCAATTTTGGTCTCATCTTACCAGAGCACCTTCTTCCACTTGTTTGCTGTGCCCCCACATGGCTTCGGAACTTCTTATGGCTTTCTTCTTGCCACTCTTCCATAAAGGCCAGATTGTGGAGTGCACAACTAATAGTTGTCCTGTGGATCTCTGCAGGGTTACCATGGGTTTCTGCTTCTCTGATTAATGCTCTCCTTAGCCTGCATGTCAGTTTAGGTGGACAGCCATGTCTTTGTAGGTTTGAAGTTGTGCCATACTCTTTCCATTTTCAGATGATGGATTGAACAGTGCTCCGTGAGATGTTCAAAGCTTAGGAAATTTTTCTATATCCTAACCCTGCTTTAAACTTCTCCACAACGTTATCCCTGACGTGTCTGGTGTGTTCCTTGGCCTTCATGATGCCGTTTGTTCACTAAGATTGGGGATTTCTTGGATTAGCCAAGAGGCTGATCGAAAAAAAAAAATTAAACAGACTTCAGTCGCTGCTCGACAGAAGTCGATTATGTCATTGAGTTCTCTTAAAGGCAGATGTGATCAAACTGATCAGTGCAAAATACCCCTGTAGGGAAAGGGGAGGCAGGGATGCTCCATCCACCTGGTTTCTGAGGATGGAAGAATCTGAGAAAGTTAACATTCAGCCCGAAAGAATTTCTAACTGTATCTGGCCAACTTTAGAAACACCATGTCAACCACAAAACAAGCACAGTAATATTGTCAACATGTTGATATTCAGGACCACAGATATTTCAGTTTTTGGCAGAGGTCAGAAAGTCAAAATTAATTTTATTACAGAAAACTTGAACTGTGGAAGCTGTGCCCAAAAAGGCAAGCAAAGGAAAAAGAACTAGCCACCAGTAGTGCACGAGGTCTCCCTGCAGCTAACCTATTCCCCATTCCTAGAGCTTGCACGATTCTGGCTAAAATGTGAATCGCAATTTTTTTGCTTAGAATAAAGATCACGATTCTCGTGGAGTAACCTCATCTTTCACATTATACAAAAAAAATTGGACTAACTTTACTGTTTAGTTTTCTATTAATTCAAGTGTGTTTTTTCCCACAAAACTGCATTTGAAAAACCGCTGCACAAATACAGCGTGACATAAAATATTGCAACAACCGCCATTTTATGCTCTAGGGTCTCTGCTAAAAAAATATATATAATGTTTGGGGGTTTCCAAGTAATTTTCTAGAAAGAAATACCGATTTTAACTTTAAACAACAAGTGTCAGAAAAAGGTTTAGCCTTTAAGTGGTTAAAACTGTGAGCAGAGAACTCTGCATAGAATCGGGAAAATGATTTGTTAAGAACGAGGGGGGAAGAATCGCAATCTGATTCTTTAACTATTAATCGTGCAGCTCTATCTATTCATAATGCTATATTCTGCACCATGTCTCTGAGTGTTGGCAGCTATCTTGGTACAGGCAGGGCTTTGCTTCCACATATCAGAACCCCCCCCTAATGGCTGGTGATATGGTGATGGATGAGGCAATATTCAAAAAGTAACAGGAGAAGTTCAGAAAGCACAGCTCAACAGAATGAAGCAAGCGAGATGCTGCCACTACAAGACCTCTGGTACGCTTCCTCTCCAGCAAGGATAACAGTGAGTGGTGACATCACCAAATCTCAAGACATTAGCAGTCAAAGGCAGCAGTGCCTCAATCTCAATACACAGGAGTGCCTAGGCACATGAAGTGCACTGCTATTTTTCAGAAAGATTTTAGGACAAAACTAGAAACCTTTGTTGTTGCTTAGGCACATCTAACATTTCTCAATGTTCTCTATGAGATGTCAAAGATACACTTTCTGAAGACAAGTCAATGTTATTACCTTATTGATCTCTGCGTCATTGCTCTTTGTTTACTTATTTTTTGTTATTTACATGATGCCAGTATATGCTGGAATAGTTTACAGAATCTGGAGTGCAAGGTTTGGTTCTCTGAAGTTTATTCTGGGTGGTATGGATTCATCCCAGAATCCCAAAACTGGTAAGTGTAAAAGCCAGATTAGTGTGTGTGTTTCCTGATGTCATAATAGCAGCATACAACCACATGTATGCTGCCATGTATAGGCACCAGGAAATGAAAATTATGGAAAGATTGAAGTTACGGTATTTTAAACCTTAATTGTTTTTTAAAGATTTCAGCAATGCAGGTCTACATTTACATGGGATGCTGCTTCTCACCCTTTTAAAACATTATTTTCTTCATTGTTTGGCTGGTCCCATTATTGCTGCCCCCAGGTTTAGCTCCTTTGCCTAGCAGGGGTCTATCGAGCCACTCATTTGTGCATGTCATAAGACTACAGCTGGGGGAAAATGCCTGCGCCGACATGCGCACACACATGCACCTGTAAATATGTCTAAACACATGTTAATCCAAGGAGCATTTAGCACTTGAGCATTAATTCATTTTAATGGCCAGAATAAATAATTATTATGGCCAATAAAATTAGTTAAAGAGGATTTCCAGTCTGTAAAAAAAAAAAAAAAAAAAAAAAAAAAATTAATATGAGGACACTTACCTGTCCAGGAATGCCGGGATGTCGGTACACCTAGCCGATTATTCAATCGGCTTTGGGTGCAGGCAGCAGGATCTGTAGTAAGGGAAACAGGAAGTGAAGCTTTGCGGATTCACAGCCTGTTTCCTACTGTGCATGCGCGAGTCGCGCTGTGCTTTCTGAATGGTCCCGCCATCTGTGTGTGTCCCAGAAGGCAGTGGGAGGATTGGCTGGAAATGTCATAGATCGCTGTGTGGCGATCTTACCCGGAAGTGGGAGTGGGTTCCTGTCAAAACCACGTACCCTCCCCCCCAAAAGTGGCAAATGTGGCAGTGGAGGGGGAGGAGGGGTTGGGTGCGAACAAGTGGAGCTTCCCCATATGGGTGGAGATTATTATTATTTAAAGGTACTTATATAGCACCGTCAATTTATGCAGCGCTTTACATATACATTGTATATTCACATCAGTGCCTTCCCTCAAGGAGCTTACAATCTAAGGTCCCTAACCCACATTTATATACTAGGGCCAATTTATACAGAAGCCAATTAACCTACCAGCATGTCTTTGGAGTTTCACTTTAATAGTAGGATATAAGTGAGGGCAAAGCACCAACCACATGTATGCTGCCAATGCCATGTATAGGCACCAGGCAATGAAAATTATGGAAAGATTGAAGTTACGGTATTTTAAACCTTAATTCTTTTTTTTTTTTTTTTTTTTTTTTTTTTTTTACAGATTTCAGCAATGCAGGACTACATTCACATGGGGCGCCGATTCTCACCCTTTTACAAATGTATTTTCTTCCTTGTTTGGCTGGTCCCATTATTGTTGCCCCCATCTTCTTGTTTTAGGGTAGCTCCTTTGCCTAGCAGGAATCTATCAAGCCACTCATTTGTGCATATCACAAGACTACAGCCCCATGTGGGGAAGATGCCCGCACCGACGTGCGCACACACACGCACCTGTAAACATGTCTAAAACGCGCGTTAATGCTAGGTGCGTTTAGCACTTGAGCATTAATTTTAATAGCCAGAATAATTTATTATTCTGGCCAATAAAATGAATTGATTTGCAAGTGCTTGATGCGTTTACAAGCGTCATTCATTTTTTTCTGCCAAAAGACCGCTGCCAGGAGGAAAGGCATCTAGGAGAGACCGCAAAACGTCTGGTGTGCATGAGGCCTTCCTCTCTGTAAAGTATTTCTGAAAATACTGACACTTTGTAAATGTGAGAAATAAGTAAACAGAGAGCAATAACAGAAGCCCTGAAGGTGCTGCTGAGGATGGAATGGACATTTAGAAGTATAGGAAAAACGATCTGGCTGGTTGAACAGATGATACATGATGCTGTAACATTGTATTATATGTCAGGATGGACAGGCTGATGTCTCAGCCCCATTCTGCAACAATGTATTAAATAAGGCCATTAGACATAATAATTCAGAGCCTGCTGTACACGGAACTCATGCAGTCACTCACCTCCTATACACAGCACTGTGAATGATTCCAGCAGCAGCACTGAAAACACACAACAACCTTCCACTTCCGGGTTGAGCCCCTGCTGCTCATGGGAAATGAAGTCTTCCGATAGGCTACCACACTGAATGTGCGGCTTGAAAAACTACAACACCCGGCATGCATTGCGGATTACTTTAACTTCGGAGTGATAAAGAGAAGCACGCTTCCGGTTTGATTGTTATGCTGCTGTCAGTTTGACGAAGTTCTGTTGACTTTCTATAGTCCCTGTGTGGGTTCAGTCTTGTTATAAACTGTATACAGTAGCCATACACTCTGTATTGCACACCTCTGCTATAGAAATGATTGTTATATACAGGTGTGATCACCTGACTGCATGGAGCTGCACTTTTGCAGGGACAGTCACTCATTTTAAACGTTTTCCTTATAAAACATTGTGACTACATCTATGAACAGACCAGCAATAAAGTATGGAGGATTACTACAAGCTGACAGAGGGCTCAATTCACTGCCCGGTACACACAATGAGATTGTCGGAAGAATGATCGTCTGTTTTTTTTTTTTTTTGCATGCTAATCTCATATTGAAAATAAAGAGATTACTTCTACAACAGAATAAAAATGTGGAAGTGTTCTAATGTGTTGTAGTGTATTTGTATTGTATTTTTGAACGACTATGGCATCTGCTAAAAGTGATCCTGGCAGCTGATTCACCACGGGATAATTTTTTACGGACAGCGGGAAAGGTGTCACCCCCCTCCCGCCGCTTTCCAGTCGTTTCCCCCTTTTACCGGAGCCGACGGTAAACCCGGCAATGATCCAGTCCATCAGATGGCTAGGCAGGAAGTCAAGTGAGGGCAAGATGGCCCCCACTCGGCTCTATGCCCTTGGCAGACTGGAGCGACTTCTCACGTCACTTCGGGTACTGGGGGGCAGATAAACATGAGTTTTTTTTTCTTAAAGTCGAAATGTCATTTTATTTTATTTTTTATTTTTTTGCTTTTAAAGGTAAATGAGAAATCTGGGGTCTTTTTGACCCCGGATCTCTCAATAAAAAAGACCTGTTATGCTTATTTCTATTAAATTCCTTGTAACAGAAATAAAAGTTATAAATAAAAAATAAAGGGACAGTGTAAAAATAAAAAGTTAAATAAATAAGAAAAAAAAGTAAAGCGACCCATCCCTCCATGCTCGCCTGAAGAAGCGAACGCATACGTAAGTCGGTGTTCAAACCACACATGTGAGGTATCAACGCATTTGTTAGGGCAAGAGCAATAATTCTAGTACTCTGTAAGGCTGGCCATACATTTTACAACTTTTGTCTATAGATTTCCTTTAGATTTACCAAAACCATATAATTAGAGGTCAAATCTAAACACTTTCAATTTGTATACAATCAGGCAGGCCCTTGTACTACACAGTTGAAGGTAAATCTAAAGGAAATTGAATAAGAAAATTGTATGATGTATGGCCAGCTTAACTCTAAACAGGGACCCTGTAAAAAATGTTAAAGCGTTGCCTTTGAAGAATTTTAAGTACTGTAGTTTGTTGCCATTCAACGAGAGTGCGCAATTTTAACGCCTTATTTTTTGTACGATTTTCTGATCGTGTGAACGGGCCATAAAGCTGGCTATTATTATTATTATACAGGATTTATATAGCGCAAACAGTTTGCGCAGTGCTTTACAACATGAGGGCAGACAGTGCACTTGCAATACAAATCAATACAGGAGGGATCAGAGGCCCCTGCTTGTTAGAGCTTACAATCTAGAAGGGAGGGTCAAGTGGAAACAAAAGGTAATAACTGTGGGGGATGAGCTGATGGAGAAAATGAAAATACAGTTGTTAGGTGTGGGTAGGGTAGGCTTCTCTGAAGAGAAGGTTTTTCAGGGATCGTCTAAAAGCTAATAAAGTAGAAGATAAGCGGACAGATCGGGGTAGTGCATTTTATAGGAATGGAGAGGCTTTGGAAAAGTCCTGGAGGCGAGCATGGGAGGAGGTGACGAGGGAGCTAGAGAGCAGGAGGTCTTGAGAGGAACGAAGAGAATGAGTAGGTTGGTATTTTGAGACTAGGCTAGTGATGTAGCTGGGGGTGAAATTGTGGATGGCTTTGTACATAGTTGTTGGTATTTTGAATTGAATTCTTTGGTCGAGCGATGCCAGTGGAGGGAATGACAGAGAGGAGTAGCAGACACAGAGCGATTGGTAAGGTGGATGAGTCTATAGATGCATTGTTTGTTTTTAGAATCAGCCAACGAGCTGATCAAATAAAAGAAAGAAAAAATGGATTCCCCTATGGACCTTCGGTCTAGCGTATGCCTTTCCTCCATTTGCTCTACTACCCCTGATAATCTGAAAGAACATTCGGAAACAGGCAAGGGTTATTCTCCAGGAGGAGTTGTGTCAGGTCACCTGAGTCCAGGTGACAGATGCACACCGTTGGAGTCAGGAGTGCACTGCAAATGTAGTGGACCTTACGGCTGACTGCTGCAGATGGAACTCTGGGTGGTTCAGGAAGGCAGGTCCACTGGAGCACCAACACAGATCCCACTGGGAGCTAGAGCATAAGATTCCCCAGGGCGCGGAGTCTAAGAGCCAGCAGGTGTTCACCAGAGCTGCAACTGACTCCAGGTCGTGGCCCCCAAGGTCTCCCAGCTCGCGCTGTAGGCTACAGGAGGACAGAGAGGAAGTAGCAGTCCAGGACAACAAGGGATAGTAAGGAGATAAGCCAAAGGTCAGGGCGACTAGCAGACAAGGATAGACAGAGAACACGCCAAAAGGTCAGGGTCACAAGCAAGCAGGGATAGTCAAGAACAATCCAAGATCGGTAAACAGGATCAGACGTGGGACACAGAGCCAGAGCTGCTGATAAGCCAGTACAACTGGCCCTATTGTACCGGGCCCAGCCAGCAGGGGGGCTTGGGCAATCTGAATGAATGAGAGTGCAGAATAAAAAGAAAAACAGTATTTCTCCAAGAAGCTGGCTTCCCACTGTAGTTTAGGAGTCTCTCATGTCCCAACTGCTGCTGCCGCCTCCCACCTGTGTGCTGTGTGTGAAAACCGCTGCATAGAAGCTCGACAGAACAGAACAGGCTGCTTTCTGGACCGGGCAGTCTAATCCCCTGTCATTACCCTTTGGTGATAAGAGAACAGACGTAACAGTCACTATATTCCCAGGATGAAGCACAGGAAGACGTCTTTCAGGTGTTGAGCTGCTTGCGCGGGGAAAGAGGGAGGTCATTTACAACATGAAGTCAGATAGTCGACCAGCCTGTCATCCTTAAAGTATATCACGTGCTGAGTGTATAGAAGCCTGACATCCCCCACCTCTGCTGCACCTTCCTATCCAGTCTGTGTCTATCACACAGTGGGGCTGCACACTTGTGTTCTGTCTCGTTTCTTCTTGGGATCCTTATGTAGGAATCTTGTCCCTCATGAGACGTTCACTTATCAGTATACTCCTTTCTGATTGCTGATTGCAATGCTATCCTTTTTTCAGTGTTTTGGCAACGAGCCAAGTGATAATAAAAGGGGTTTATTTTATTTTTTAATTAACAACATATTCTTTCTTGCTGATCATCTCCTGTACCATGTCTGTAGTCTCTGACCATATCCTGTACTATGTCTGCAGTCTCTGATCATCTCCTGTACTATGTCTGCAGTCTCTGACCATCTCCTGTACATGTCTGCAGTCTCTGACCATCTCCTGTACTATGTCTGCAGTGTCTGGCCATCTCCTGTACTATGAATGCAGTCTATGGCCATCTCCTGTATCATGTCTGCAGTCTCTGACCATCTCCTTTACTATGTATGCAGTCTCTGATCATCTCCTGTATCATGTCTGCAGTCTCTGACCATCTCCTGTAGTATGTCTGCAGTCTCTGACCATCTCCTGTAGTATGTCTGCAGTCTCTGACCATCTCCTGCACTATGTCTGCAGTCTCTGACCATCTCCTGTACTATGTCTGCAGTCTCTGACCATCTCCTGTACTATGTCTGCTGTCTCTGACCATCTCCTGCACCATGTCTGCAGTCTCTGACCATCTCCTGTATCATGTCTGCAGTCTCTGACCATCTCCTGTACAATGTCTGCAGTCTCTGGCCATATCCTGTACTATGTCTGCAGTCTCTGACCATCTCCTGTACTATGTCTGCAGTCTCTGAACATCTCCTGTACTATGTCTGCAGTCTCTGACCATCTCCTGTACTATGTATGCAGTCTCTGACCATCTCCTGTACTATGTTTGCAGTCTCTGGCCATCTCCTGTACTATATATGCAGTCTCTGACATCTCCTGTACTATGTCTGCAGTCTCTGACCATCTCCTGTACTATGTCTGCAGTCTCTGACCATCTCCTGTACTATGTCTGCAGTCTCTGACCACCTCCTGGACTATGTCTGCAGTCTCTGACCCTCTCCTGTACTATGTATGCAGTCTCTGACCATCTCCTGTATTATATATGCAGTCTCTGACATCTTCTGTACTATATATGCAGTCTCTGACATCTCCTGTACTATATATGCAGTCTTTGACCATCTCCTGTAGTATGTCTACAGTCCCTGACCATCTCCTGTAGTATGTCTACAGCCTCTGACCGTCTCCTGTAGTATGTCTGCAGTCTCTGACCGTCTCTTGTAGTATGTCTGCAGTCGGGACCTGATTGGACCCTGCATTGTCCTCTATGGAGCGGCGGATATCAGTGGACACACATGTCTGCTGACACCCGCCGGAATCTGATCCAATCCTGTCCGCCAAAAACAGAAAGATGGTGGTCCTATTTTCCATCCATCTGGCGGATTGGATCAGATAGAATCAGATCAGGGACAGTCCCTCCAAATCAGGGACAGTTGGGAGCTATGCTGTCAGGTACTTACAGTGTTCCAACTAGGTTCTGCAAGCAAGCATGTGCTGGAGGAAGAAGAGGGGCTTTATATAAAGGCTGTATATAGGAAGACGTATCCCTAAAGTTGTTGACGTCAAATGGGCATCCCATAACCTCCCATCCCTATCCAAGTTATTACCCTCAATGAATAACGAAAACAAAGTCATGGACTGTTCTCTAACTCAAGAGTGCCTGTGAAGATTCTGTGTGCCTGGCTGTGCAGGGTGGGGGTCCTGAGACCCAGGTTACTTTTGGCTCCTAAGGGGGTGCTCTACATATACATGCATAAAGGCGTGTAAATATGTCTATGTGTATGCATACGTAAAATTCTTCTTCATCCTTTTCTAATTACCAGTGTTGTAATTTACGCACGTACACATGCATATACACACATATGCACTTAAATTACTGCACTGAAATTTAAAATATTTTTTTTTTTTTAGAGCTTTGTACTCATCACTGTGTTACTGATCTTTTCGCAGCTGTGTGCTTTGTTACATAGACAACAATGGACCTGTGTTCAGATCAATAAAAAATATGGTGTTTTTTTTTTTTTACTCCTATAGGCAAGAGGCCTAACTATGCTGCGTCATGGCTCTGCACCTGCCAGGAGAGGGCTCAAGCACTCTTTGACACTCTTTTTTTTTTTTTTTTTTCAGACCTGTCTTCTATAAGCCATCACTTGTGTATATATGGCCTTATACAAGAATGTATTCTGTTTGTGTGTCTATGCTCACTGCTAAGGTTTGGAACTTTTCCCTTGCAGCATAATTCACAGGAGAATGAAGCGTGTATCTCTATGTGCCAGTGCAGTTAAAATAATATATCTGTCTGTGTACCTTCCTGGGAAAACATACGGCACTTTTATTGCAAATAGAAATTGCTGTGTGCTTGTAATATGGGAGGCAGTGCAGGGAGCCACAGGGAATTAGTGAGGGGCGCTGAGCTAGCACTGAATAACGTCTACTTAGTCAAAATAAATAATGGGTAATACATGTCTAGTGCAGACAAAGGATGCAAATAGAATCCAGAAGTAGCTGCTGCCCATTGTTCTGTCCACATCTCTCAAGGACATTTCCCGACTTCTCTCCTGCTTGAAATACAGATTCATGGCCGCTGTGTGTCTTCTGCAGCAGGTACTAAATAAAACCCATAAAATGATGGGAAGAATACAAAAAAACATAAACAGTGCCCAAAATTTCTGACCTGATATTTAAATGGAAGTCACATAGCAGCCTGTTTCTTCATTATTTATTAGGAGTTCATATTAGAATTTTTGCAGATGCCAAGTTAGTTAGGCTGAATTATTACTTTGAAAACTGTTTATTTTTTGTGGTTTTTGTTGCTCAATAAAAGACAAGAGCTCCCATGTGTTTGTGTCATTCATTATTATTTGCTTTGACTTTCTTTTTCTGAAGAGTTATTGTTTTCTGCTGCCAGGATTTGTATTACAGTTTACTGCATAGCTAAAGCATGGTGGTTGTGCTTTTCTACTGCTGTCTATGATCTAATTTGTGAAAGTGAACCTTTAATAAAATGTAATGACAGGTACCTACAGACATCCAGAGGTGGCCAGCTATGCAAGCATGATCCAACCACTGAATAACCTTTCTTATAAAGTCTGAATAATAAAAACAAAATGGAAAGCGGTCCCTTTTTTGCAGAAGAGATATACCATGCTTGATCCTAAATTATCACATCCTCTTCCTCCACGTACTGTATGTATACTTACAAAGATCCAATGGTTTTGGGCTCTGTTGATGGTTTACATACAGCTGTGGGGGGGGGGTCCCTCCCCTGGCTGCACCTGTGCAATAGAGCCCTATAGACTTTTATGGGGCTCATCTTCCTCTGTCTCCCAGATGGCCCTATTGAAGTCTTTAGGGTTGTAATGTAAAGGTGCAGCCAGGAAAGAGAGTTGTTGACTCCTGGATGTAGACAACTGGAGAAACACAAAACAGAGACCACATCTGTTGGATATTGGTAAGGATAAATAAGTAAAAATAAGTGATGATGAAAGAGTGAACTGACCACATTGGACAGAGCCTCTTGTCAGGCAAATAAATAAGTCCAAACAACACAACACAATCTCCTGCACTTGGGGGCTTAGTCTATAGGTAGGTGGTGTAGCCATCCCTTAATGTAGAATGTTAATAGTCTTGCTGCCCTCATCAGAACAAAGGGTATCCTTAGAACTGAAACATATAAAGAAGAAAGAAGGGTGCACTGACCTTGTGCATTACCAAAGATAACATTTATTAAAAAGTGTAACAGCAGTAGTCATATTCACAAACAAATGTGATAAAAAGGCTTGTCAATATACCAGCAAATTGAACCGTGTCTCTAGATAACAGGAGGAGGCCAGTCGTTCACCGCTTTGGCTCTGAGGAAGAGGGTCCTCCCTCGAAACGCGTAAGCCTTTTGCAATGCCATCTGGTCCCCCCCAACATCCGGTCCAGGTTGCAGGTGTCTAGAGACACGGTTCAATTTGCTGGTATATTGACAAGCCTTTTTATCAAATTTTTTTGTGAGTATGACTACCGCTGTTACACTTTTTAATAAATGTTACCTTATTAGCACAAGGTCGGTGCACCCTCCTTTCTTCTTTATAAATAAATAAGTCCACCAGAAGGCCTGACTTCTCTGTAGTAGATACTTACCTTCCCTGTGCTCCCTTGGCACTCTTTTTTTCTAATCAGAGCTTGTGAAATATCAGTACTTCTAAATATGGGGCATCGTGTGACCCACCTTCCTTCCCAAGCAGACCTGAGTACTGTCCAAGGATCATGTGACCCAATTCCCTTCCTCTGCAGACCTGAGCACTGTCCAACTAACATTAGGCTTTCTATTTAGGGCTCTGGCAGACCAATAAGGAAGACAAGCATATGTGGGTAATAAGTAAGTATCAGAAGCGGTGGGCCGTCAAGAGAACCTTCCTATTTACACTGAATGGGCAAAGTGACGGGTTCACTTTCATTGAGAGGTGGATCTGCTAATTTATATGAAATAATAAATGGTTAGTTAAAGGAAATCTATAGTCATGGCATACACTTTCATTCTATACCATCAGCTTTGTAATAACAGTACAAAACAATAGTTATGTTTGACAATCTAACATAAGCTTACTTCTTTCATGTTGTGAATGCTACATGTCTGCTGACCATCTATTTCCTGTATTCCCTGATTACATTCCATTTCTAAGGACTACATATCCCATGGTACCTTGCTGCCTGCAAACTGTGATTCCTGTACAGACTCTGTATCCTGAATTTCCTCCTCTCAGCACCTCTATAGTTCAGAAGGCTGGCTCCTTAAAAGATGTGACACAGCAGTGCCTACTCACAGGACATAGTGAATACGTGTCACAGATTTCAGGGAAATAAATATGTGTGGATCTTTACAAAGTAATGTAGCGCTACCCCTGAAGCAGCCTGTGACAGACGGCCTGGCACCCTACCTGGGTGCCAGGCCATCGATACAGGCCGTAGATACAGCTTCCTCCACTCTGGAACTAGGAACCAGGTCTTATAGCTGAGAATTGCACCCAAGAACTAGATGACACTAGCTTAGGTGCAAACTGGAACTCTTTATCGTATGTTCACATAAAATCAGATAAGAGCTTGATCACATTATCCTAAACAATGCAAACATTAAACAGTAATATCATGAGTACATCTAATGAACAGCTAGCATAAACACATAAATATCCCACAATCCTTCTGTAACAAGGTAAAGTGGACATAATACTAATCACATCTCCAAGAGGATTACCAAAAAGACAGAAACAATAGGTGACTCAATTAACAATGAGAATTCACTTGTTTAAAAAAAAAAAAAACAATGAGAATTCACACCTAGGAGGCACACAATGTGGAAATATACAATGAGAGAAAGACACCTTAATAAAAAGATTTACACAAAGCAGCAGGAGACACCAGCATCAGGTTGTTTGAACTGATTATAATCTTATGCTGTGAGACTAGGAGGGGGTTGAAGCAGGCAAGACTGGCTTGGACTATTAATTCCATACACCTGCAAAACACAGTGCCCCCAAATATGTATCCAGGTCCTATGTTCCCAGAGTCTGTGTGTTTCAGGGAGACATGGACTAAACCTGAATCAAAACCACTTCAAAGGTCCCCAAGGCACACACCTCCCAAAAAATAGAGCCCCCTCAAAAGCCATGGCCCATAGTCAGTAGGCAAGAGGCTACCCTGCTGTCCCCTCCAAAAGCTCCTGTTCCGGTTGGGTCTGTCACAGAGCCACTTGGTATTTTTGGCTCTCTGTTTTGCACCTCAATTCTAAGAACACCCTCAGCCCCTCTGATACATCTGGTTGAATGAAAGTCACTGAAAGCATCTATAAGAACAGGTATAGATACCTTTACCTTAACAGTGAGCAGGGACAAAACTAGGGGGGCACGGAGGAGGCCCTAGGCTGAGGGGTGCAGAGGAGGCTCTGGACTGGGGGGTGCAGTGGAGGCCTGGGCTGAGGGGGGGTGTGAAGGAGGCCCTGGACTCGGGGGGGTCACAGGAGGCCCTGAAATGGGGGGTGCAGTGGGAGCCTTGGGCTGATGGGGGTGCAGAGGAAACAATGACCTGGGATGAGTGCAGAGGAGACCCTGGACTTGTGGGTGCAGAGGAGGCCCTGGGATGGGTGGTGGTGCAGAGGAGGCCCTGGACTGGGGGGGGGGTGCAGAAGAGGCTCTTGACAGGGGGGGTGCAGTGGAGGCCCTGGACTGGGGGTGCAGAGGAGGTGCTGGAGTAGGGGGGTGCAGAGGAGGCCCTGGACTAGAAAAGGGTTGGTGTGGCAAATACCCTGGATTAGGAAAGGAGGCCCAAGACTAGGAGGGGGTACACAGGAGGCCCTGGACTGGGAGGTGCAGAGGAGGCCCTGGACTAGCAGGGGAGTGCAGAGGAGGCCTTGGACTAGAGGGGAAGTACACAGGAGGCCCTGGACTGGGTGATGCAGAGGAGGCCCTGGACTAGGAGGGGAGTATGCCGGAAGGCCCTGGATTTGGGGGGGTAGAGGAGACGGCGTGGGTGGGAGCGCGCCTGCTTGGATCCCACCATAGCAAACTGCTTGCTGTGGGGGCACCTGGCAGGAGGGAGGGGCAAGGGGTGCCAGCGAGAGACCCGAGAAGAGGAGGATCCAGGCTGCTCTGTGCAAAACCATTACACAGAACAGGTAAGCATAACATGTTTGTTATTAAAAAAAATAAAAAAATAAAAAAATACTTTTATATCACTTTAAGATTAGCTATATGTATTAAAGGATATGCAAAATAACAGCTTTATTTGATTAAAATGAGTGTACTGAGGTTTGTACTGTCTGTTACATACTCACTTGTGGCACAATCATTAAAGCATATGGCCATTTAAGCCCCTCCCACTGTTGATGCAAATTGACCACACCCACAGTTTTGGCGCAGCGCCACTTTATTGCGAAATACCATTTTTCTTGGGGGGGGGGGGGTGCCAAATAAATGACCAGCCCCAGGTGCCAGATGTGCTAGCTACACTACTGGCAGTGAGCTAGTAGCAGGAAATAGACATAAGACACATGTCCTTATTTAAGGTTAACAAAAAAGAGGGGGAACTAGCTCTCAATGTATTGGTATGAGTTAGAATGAATGGTGGTTTGAGCATAAATGAGCACACAGAAGTTAGGTCCAGACACAGTCTGCTAGACAGTATAATTACTATGTTAAAAAAAGGAAGAAAACCTCGCCCTACCCCACTCTTCCTATCTCAGCGCTATGGAGTAACTGATGCCTTAGACACAGAAAATTAAACAGATAGAAGCTAAAAATACCATAAAATACATAAAAAATAAAATGAAACAAGATTTCTCAATCAGCAGCCACTTAAAATAAATGATACATATAAACAATCAATGCAAAACCTGAAACTGTGAAACAGTGGCAAATATACATCAAGTAGCGCTCCCATCAGTTAATAAGAGAATAAACAACTGGCTAATATATGCTATCTACCACATATGCAAAAACAGGTGGATAGTGGATAATGGTAAGTAGTCTCTAGTGGACAATGATGTAATATACAGTTGAAAGTTGATGAGTGCACCTTTCACCAAACAATTCTTCCACCTCGTGCTTCACATCAGGCCTCTATCCGCATCCTGCGGTATATTAGATCCGGGTATCCTTATAGAATCCGCCGAAAAAGGAACATGGAAAAAGAGACTCCACATAGTCTAGCTCTGTTTCACCATTTATTAAATAACTTTGATAAAAATCCAATATTCAATAGCACAGTGCCAGTTCCAAAAGTAATCATATAGCTCAAGGTTGGTTCTATATAAGCTATAAGCCAATTCACTTTCCCCAGAGGCTAGGAGCTAAAAGGACCGAATGTGCTTCGGTGGAGATCGTAATGATCTCGGCGTTCGGCACTTTCTCCTTCCGGTTCCAACTCTCTGGGTCCTTGAACGCATAGCGTCAATGATGTAATTTCCGGTCGCCGTAAGATCACGCCTTTGTCAAAGGGCGTGGTCTTACGGCGCAGCGTCACAATATTTATCTGCAAAGTATGTAATTAGGATTAATCTATTACAAGCCTACCGCCACTCGTTCCTCACGGCGCACACCAGTAGCTGTATATCAGATACTATTAGCAGATATAGTACTAACATCTCAATACCAACCGACATTCATTTATAGATCATTACAATCTTAACTAATAACCTATCATTACTGTAAGAGGTAAAAAGATCATCTGTATTCAAAACTAGGATAAATTTAAAATATAAAATATTTGCCTAATTACAGTAGACCCATGTTAATAATAAATCACCATAACATTAATACACTTATAAATCTCATATCAGCGAGCTAATCATAAAGTCATAAAATGCATATCAGAACCATATATATTCTAATGGTAACAAGATTTCTATACATAAAAAACACTCACTGATCATAGTGTGAATAAAATCCATGAATGTAATAAAATATCCAAGAAAAAATAAAATGAAAATAAAGGAAATTTAATATATAAAAATATTTTTTTTAAATTACAAATAGTATTTGGAAGAATCCTACATTAGCACACTTCTACGAGTACCCTGATCCAATCATTTGGACTAAATTTGGTATTACGACGCTGAAAGACATAGTGGGTGGTGGGAAACTTCTACAGTTTGATGCCCTGAAAACTAAGTTTAATCTTCCCAACACTCACTTGTTTCATTATCTTCAGCTCAGACATGCATACAATGCCCAATTTGGAGATAATGGTATTACCCTGAAAATGAGTGATGTTGAGTCTCTGCTGAGGGAGGACACTTTGGACAAGGCCTTGTCTACAATATATAAACAACTGTTTGGTAAGGGAGGAGATCTCCTTGCAAAGTGTAGGGCGGTGTGGGGTGAGGTGTTCCCCCAGATGGATGGGGATGACTGGGACGATGTATGGCACATTAATTTTGCTCCAGCTAGATTGGCTAAGATGTTCCCTACCCAGTCACCTGGTTGCTGGTGGTGCAGTTCCCTCACTGCCGATTTCATGCACATCTTTTGGAATTGCTCAAACATTCAAGTATTTTGGAAGGGGGTCACAGAATGTACAGCAGAAGTAACAGCCATTCCTATACAGCCTACAAAAGAGGTGTGCCTTTTGGGACTGGTGGACAATCTAGCCCCAAAAAGAGTAACTCGTACTTTGCTGACGATCCTAATCTATTACACTAGAAAAATTATAGTGTTATCATGGAAAAAGCCTAATCCTCCAGCTGTATCAGCGTGGAAGGGTTTGGTTAATAGGGCCTTGTACAAGGCTACATACATTAGCAGGGGCATACCACAAAAATTTGATAAGGTGTGGGCAGTTGGATGAATAGTGAATCCACGGTGGCGGATTGAGTGATACATAATAGTATACACCTGCGATGGGCTTTTTAACATGTATGTAATCATCTGACATAATTAAATGTACCATTGACTGTTATTGAGAAAAGGTGGCCTTATTATTATTATTTAGATTTTTTTCACTGAGCGGGGGTCTGGAAGGAGGAGGAAGAGTCAATGCTGAAGAGATGTAAATAGTTTCTTTTGTGTGGCCCACTGGGTCTTGTATGTACCTGTTGTGTTAAAAAAGTAATAAATAAAACTTAAAAAAAATTACAAATAGTATATAAAAATATATATATAAAAAAAATTATATGTATGTTTGTTGGTGGGTGAATTATTAATAGAACTGGTTGGGTCTAACCTCACCCTACTCACACCAAACGTACTGCTTAGATATATAAAAACTCAAAAATATGTGTCAATACAACAGAATTAAAATGAGAGGGCAACCTCTTAAGAGCAAAAAGGAAGCTTTAACACCCTATTTACCCCAAAATATATATATATATAGACAATGAAGTACAGTAAAAAATATATAAACATCATACAATGTACCTCCAATCATTAATCATTTTTTTTCTGGCCAAAATCTCTATATGTAGTTATATCAAAAATATCACTCAGCTCAATAGTCATTTATAAAGCATTTTATGTCAAGCTCTATATTTAACTTTTTCAGGCTAAGTGTGTCTGTCAGAAAAATTCACTGGGTTTCTCTCTTGGAGAGCTCCCGTACCATATTACTACCCCTCCATGCTGGTTTAATATGGTCTATACCCCAAAATTTCAGACCAGATGGATCTTGGCCATGATGCTGCTTGAAATGAAGAGACACGATATGGTCCTTAAAATCAATACTAATGTTCTGCTATTCTAATCTTTAATAGGCGTTTAGTCCTTCCTATGTACAATAACCCACAAGGGCACTGTAAGGCATAGACTACATGCAATGTATTGCATGTAATAAACTGTTTGATTGTAAATTCTTTATTGTTAGTGGTTGAGGAGAATTTCTCTACTCCCCTCATGGGTCTAGACACCTCCTTGCACGCCTTGCATTTCCTGCATGCAGAGAATCCATTTTGATCCCAAAAAGATGGAATTCGGCTAGGGGGTCTATTACTCTTTTTACAATTTGTCAAGATTTGTCTAAACGTAATACATGCCAATGAGTGTGGAAGATTTTTTCTACCTCTTTGAACTGTGAGTGGAAGGAGGATATGAACCCCCTCTCATGGTCCATATTATTCTCCATAATTCTATCCCTTAAACACTGTTCTCAAGGTAAGGCCCTAATTTCCTCCAAAATGGGGTCTAGATGTTGTGGTTTGTATCCCTTTTCTTCAAACCGTTTTTTAGTACCAAAGATTGCTGGTCGAAATCTTCCAACGTGGAACAATTCCTCCTTACCCTCATCAATAGTTGGAGGTCATCAATGTAGCACCTATAGAATAGGAGCTCTGGCCTCTTTTCCTAAAACAGTACCTTGTCCTCCCACTCGTCCATGAAAAGGTTGGCTATACTGGACGCGAATTTTGTGCCCATTGCCACTCCCCTCTTCTGGGTAAAAAAATGATGGCCAAACCAAAAGTAGTTACGTGAAAGACAAAAGTCGAATGCATGTCTTAAAAAAACTTTCTGTCTAAAAGTCCTCTCTTTTACTGAGTGCCCAATTTAGGGCCAACAAAGCATCCTCATGTTGGATAACCGTGTATAAACTGGTCACATCTGATGTCACCAGAAATACTTCATCTTTTCCCGCAAGAGTGATTTCTTGTAATTCTTGCAACAGGCTTTTTGTGTCTTTCAAGTAGGCTTTCGTAACCACAACACTCTTTGTAGAAAAGTGTCCAGGTATTGCTCTAACCGAGACGTTACTGAACCTATCCCATTGACAATGGGCCTAGGTGAAGGGTTTTTGGGCTCCTTATGAATTTTAGGGAGGGTATAGATCGTCAGTATTCGACTACTGCTAGGTATAAGAAATCTTTTTTCTTTAACAGGAAGTACATGGGATTGATACCCAGAGTTTATTAAGGCTTTAAGCTCCACTCTACATTGAGAAGTTGGATCCCTGTCCAATTTGACATAAGTATCAGTATCTGACAATAATTTCTCCAATTGGTCAGTATAATACTCTCTGAACATAATTACAACCCCCACACCTTTATCTGCGGACCTTATAATTATATCCTTCCTGGCTTCCAGTGACTCAATCCCCTCTTTAACATACCTAGGATTAACATTCTTTTTGGGGTTCAATAAGTCAAGATCTCGCAAAACAAGGCTTTTGAAAACATCCAAATGTTGGGAGGCTATGCTGAGGGGGTTGATTTGTTTTTCAGACCACTGTCAACTGCCAGTGATGAACCCCCACTAGCATTCACTGGATTGGAGTTTTTGTTAAGGAAGTATTTCTTAATGCTCAACTTGCGCATATATTTGTGAAAGTCTACATATGCATCAAATTTGCCCAGTGGATTTAAGTTAAACTTGGATGGGTATGGGGGGGATAGCATAGGATATCCCAAAATAACTGAAACAACTGAGAACACGTCTCTTCTCACTGTGGTGACAGAGACCTTCCACACCATTCACTACTTGCTGGGAAAATGCACACAATCTCTAGGGCACAAGATTTAGGCCAGTACTCACAATGCAACAGGATCATTAGTTGCCTCCTTCTGATATCCACCAGGCACTCTGCAGTGAGGGAGACACAGACTCATGATAACACAGGACCAAGGGACACTCTTTCCTCCAGCCTCCACCAGGTATCCTCCACTGAGCTTCTCCAGACCATAAGGGAGAATTCACATACTTTAGAAAATAGGTCTCCCAGTTTACACAATAGCTGGAACCTCGATGACCTCCAAGCACCATCTACAGCAGGCTGCCCAGAGGGGCAGAATTCTCCAGGAAGGGGGCCCCTTTGACAGGGCTGAATCCGGGATCCAAAAACAACCCTCTGGTCCAAACCCTCTCCAGCTACCTACTGGACACACCTCCCCAGGGATTGGCTGGATCCCCATAAATATTCAAGCTGCCTCTTTATTCTCCCTTCCACTATGCTTCTAGAATATTCTAGAAGGCAGGGGGAAGTAATCAGATCACCAGCATGATAAGGAGGGCTTATCTTGATTCTTTATTCTGTAGAACCCTGATCATTTATTTTCTGCCAAAGATTCACAAGCATAATGAAAACCCCCCGGGCAGATCGATGGTCAATGGGATAGATTCGGTCACTGCCCGGTTGGGGCAATATATAGATTTTTTCCTTTAGCCTTTAGTTGTGAAAACAGATTCTTTTCTTAAAGATACTAAGCATATTATTCATGTTCTTGAAATAGCTTAATTTTAATTAACTTAATAGCACCCCTTTCCAGTATCCTTATTACAGCTGACTCTTTGTACACCATTATTGGACATGATAAAGCTCTCGCATCTGTTAAATGAGCCCTAGCTGACTCAGATTTATCTAGGAAACATAGCAAATTTTAAGGTACATCAACGACCTGATTTTGATTTGGAAGGTGACATGCCCAGTCTAGAGGTGTTTATATGAAAACTTAATGCAAACACCAAAAATATCACCCTATTGTAAAATATAGATGTGGAACAAATGTTTTTTCTTAATTTGGAGATTTTTAAGCATGGTGATCGGTTCCAGACTCGAAATTACTTCAAGCCGACAGATCACAATAACTATATACCCTTGGATAGTTGCCACCACAAGTTGTGGTTGTGCAACATCCCAAAATTTATTAGGGTTAGGTAATTGCTCTCTGGATGATGTTTTCCTTTCCTAATCCCAGGTATTATCATTGAGATTCCAACAGAAGGGTTATGAGAAAGCTACTCTGGATAGGGAAATAGAGTAAGATCATTGCATAGGTGCAGGTTCACATTAAACTCTAATACAAGAAAAGAGGATAGTGGAAAGAAAGAAAAGTTCAAACTACTGTTGGACTAATGTCCACTATAAGAAATTTGAAAAAATTGTCAACAAAAATTGGGTAATATTAAAGCAGGATAAGGTTTTAGGTCAGGTGCTACCATCACGTCCACAATTCTTCTATAGGATATTAGGAAGGCACCTTCTCTCTGAGATTATATAGCCCCAGGGATTGTGGACTCCCCGAATAATACTAGGCTTTTCTTTCCAGATTTATGCATGTGGGCGCTGTACTGCCTGTAAACATTCTAAATGTAATAACAAAAAATATAAAGAATTTATTTCTACAGTAACGAAGAAACAATATAGAATTTCAGACCTCATTACATGTACAACGCAAGGGGTAGTTTACATGCAAATGTGGCCTTCAGTACATTGGTAGAACGTCCAGGTTGCTTCATGTCAGGTTGGAGGAGCATGTAAACAATATTAAAAGAGGGGTAAAGACCCATAGTGTCTCTAAGCACTTCAGAATGTTCCACAATAGGGACCCCAGAGGTCTCAAATTTTGAGGTATAGAAAAGGTAAAAAGACATTGGGAGGTGGAAACTTCATTAGACAATTGAGTCAAAAGTGGACTACTGAAAACTTTCAGACTGAGACAAAAACATGCACTATTGAAGGGAACCTGGTGGTTTTAATTAATGTGTTTTTTCTGTTGTTTATGAGCTACAAAAAAAGTCTATGTATGTTTATACTTGATACATTCCCAAATGTATGGAATACCTAAAGACCCTGCCTTTAGGCTTACTCTGTCTTATTGAAACCTCACATGCAGCTTGACAAAAGGAGGGGAAGGAGTCACCACTCTGACTTATTTACTTGTGTATATGTATGTGTGTAAACATTATCTTGAACTACTGCGATACAAGAAAACATGTAAAAGGAGCCGAAAGGTCCACCTGCTGGATGGATATTAGAATACATAACATTCATAAACCATATATCATGTTTACCTGACTAGACATTTTTTTTTTATTATTTACAAAAATTGTATTGATTTTTCAAAAAAATAATATTTATAGACATAAACAAACAAACATATTACACATTAAAAGGAAGGAGTCCAAAGTTTATACTACAATCATACATCAAATATCAATCACGGGATGTTATATTTAACACCAATATTAAAAAACAGCTTTTTAATAATATCATTTATTACGATCCATTACTGACTCCTTCTCTAACCCTTCACCCAACAATCTCTATCCCCAAAATTTCTACATATTGCGTTTACCATTAATTTCTTCTCACTGTCACAACTCTCTCGTAAAATATAAACATTTTCTGTAGATAGACAGAAATTTAGAATCTAAGATCTAAAATATAAAATATAAACCCCCGATCATATTCTAGTTTTGAGGCTTGTATACACCAAAATAGGTGATAGCGTATCTTTTTCCTGTGTCAGTAAAGCTTTCTCTATTTATAGTGCCCATTCTTGATTCATTTTCTTAAAATATTGCTGCTCTCCTTTACCTTTTTTAATTGATAGGTTTTCAACATTTTTTTTTTTTTTTTCTTGACCATAATAAATAAATAAATGACATAGAAAACCACTATGCATTCTCTTTTAAAGCTTGAAAGATCCCTACTGAAAATGTTGGTGACAGCGACTAACAGTCTATGTAATTATGTCCCAGTGTTAACTTGTTTACAAGTTGTTCCATCCTGTGGGGACTATCACTTTAAGGTGATGTGCAATCCTCTCGTTGGTTGCTTGGTCTCCTGTGGTTTATGTTATGCCAGCAGAAGCAACCCTCAATGTCATTTGCAGTTATTATTATGTACCAAGGAGGATATCGTTACTCTCTCTTATCTTTCATGCTAATGCAATTTCACTAATGATTTACACTGAATGAAACAGACTGTTTAATCAGCCGTTCTGTGCCTTCATTATGCATTAACTCAGTGTGTTCACAAATTCATAGGTCTGTATGCTCCTCCTTAATGTACATCTGTGGAAGGATTGTACCCACTTCACAAGGAGTCAAGCAAGAGCGTGTAGCCAGCATTTTAACTGCTATTTAAAGAACAGTAAACCTAAAACAGAAGCTGGTTTAAAGAAAGAGTACAGAGATTTTATGTATTAAAAACGCACAGTGGCCTGGATTGGATATCACTATAGCACTAGGGCCTGGGATTACTTTCTACCACGTTGTCTGTCTGCATGAAGTTTTTATTTTTCCCTAAAACAGCCCAAAAAATAAGGAGGTCAGTTGGCTTCCAACTGAAACTGACTTGGCCATTGTGTTTGTTTGTAGGACTGGACATGTATGCAGGGACAGATATGAATCGCATACATACACTGAAGAGTCAGGAAATATATTGATGCTAAATAGGGACTCTATCAGCGAATATTTTGCTGATACAGAAACTTCATTAAAGCGGTTCAACACTGTGTTTGAATTTTTTATTTTTTTTAGTGTAATGTGCAGTAATGTGCTGTGCATAATTATTACTCACCTGTTTGACGTCTTGGTGTTCCTGCTGCTGGTTTTCGTCCGCAATGTGAACATTTAAAAACAGTTCACAACGGCTTCCATCTTCCGTGTGGGCACCTGAAACCACACAGGTCCCTTTCTTCCGGGTTGCTGGCCCACAATCCACCTGTGTATTTTCGCCGATTTCGCGCATGCGCAGTAACGCCGCCGACAACAGCTCAGGTTGCCATCACAACGGGCGCTAATCCCGCGAGATTTCGCCTCGGGACCCCCGCAAAGTCTCCTGGGATTGATCCCAGGAGACACAGCGAGATAGCCCACAAGACACAGCGCCAGGTCCCAGAAGACAATGCGAACTGGAAGGAAGTGACGACGATCCCCGCAGAGAGCCCGCCCACCCCCGCAGGGAGAAGAACACAGATGAAGCCATCATTCAAGGTAAGTGTAAAAGATGCAGAATTGAACTATCAATTCTGTCATCTTGAATGCTAGGGAAGCCATAGAGACATAGTCCTATGGTTGTGTGCAGAACCGCTTTAAGCTGCTTTGGTAAAATTTGTCTGGAAAATAATCTGTTCTTTACTTACTAAAGGGTGTTTTTTCTTGGTGGTGGTGGGAAGGGGGGATTATTTAGGGTAGTTTAGTTTATTTCACTTTTTTCACCCTTTTAGATTTTTTGGTTGTCATTTGGTACTGCCATATTATTATTTTCTACTTCTCTAGTCTGTGGTTTTCTTTATTTGAAAAAAAAGTAAAATAATTAGACTAATCAGGTGCCATTTTGTGGCATGAAAACAGGTGTAGTATATTAGAAAACGTTTTTTTGTGACCCTCAGGAGCTATTTAAAAGGGCAGGATATTAAAAAAAGAAACATTCATACTTATTTAGGTGGATGCAGCATCGATCTGATGCTGCATCTGTCCCCCGCCGCTTCTAAACTGGGAACTGAGCAATCAAAGTCCACTGATTGCTCAGTTCTCAGTCTTCAGTGAGCAGAGAGCTGGTGACTGTCAGTCACTATCTCTCTAGAGCCTGGACCGGCTGAGTGACATACGACTGAATACGAGTCACAGGAGTGCAGAACAAAGTGACTCCTTTGATCCCCAAGAGATTTGGATCTACTTCTCCTTTAAAGCCCATTGAAAACATAAATCCCTACTACGAGAGACTTGATAATTCTCCCTTGAAGTGGGGCTGCTCCTGCACTGCAAGAGTTAACTGCTCATTTAGGTCTTGGGGGCATGGTCCCCATGCTCCAGCACTCTAAGTTCCTGACATCATCAAGACCTATGTAGGCTCCATAGCTCTCAATGTGTAAGGAGAGGATTTGGGACTTTGAATGAAGCATGCGTAAGGAGAGGATTTGGGACTTTAAATGAAGCATGCAACCCAAAAAGCGACATGGCCAAATTGTGTCTGGTAAATGGGTAAATTATTATATCCAAACATGCTTATATCATAATACAAACAAAAATTACATTGATAGCTAAAATTTATTTTGTGTATATAACACATAGTAACATAGTAGTAAAATAACGGAAAATTCCTATCTAAATACTTACCGTAATTTTCCTTTCCTGATGGACTCCATGGCAGCCAACGTGTGGGTTTAGTCCCGCCTCCACTACCCCATAGGACGTTACTCCCATAAATCTTTGCTCCCTGCCAGAGGCCGTGTTCGGTAACTATCCTACTCCAGCCATTTGGGAGGGAACTCCGGCTGCCATGGAGTCCATCAGGAAAGGAAAATTACGGTAAGTATTTAGATAGGAATTTTCCGTTTTCCTGACAGACTCCATGGCAGCCAACGTGTGGGAAATAACTCGCCATACACACCCGGGTGGGCAAAATGCTGAACAAACAAAGATTTATTTGACACCGTCAATTGACAAAACTTTAGCACCAAAATCAACTGAAGACAGAGCCGCTGGCTCAACACAGTAGTGTGACATAAAAGTATGGATTGACGACCAAGACGCCGCTCTGCATATCACATCAGGAGCTACATGGCGCGAGGCTGCCCACGAAGTTGAGAGACTTCTGGTTGAGTGTGCTGTCACCGCCTGAGGAGGAGCCAACCCCTTCTCCTTATACGCCCACTGGATCGCTTGAACTATCCAAGCAGCAATAGATCTGACTGATGCTCGGGAGCCCTTGTGTTTTCCATAGAACAGGACGAAGAGATAGTCCGACTGGCGGAATGAGGCTGTAACTTCCAAGTATTGTTTCAGGGAACCCCCAACATCCAAAGGGTGAACATCTGAGACTCCAGTGGACCTGAAGGTGGGTAGAGAAATTTCTTGATTCTGGTGAAAAACTGAGGTGACTTTAGGGTTTGACCCTAACATCGGAACCAGAACCACTCTGTCTGGAAAGAAGGTTAGGAAAGGTTCTTTGGCTCCTAGAACCTGGATTTCAGACACCCTCTTCGCCGAGGTGACGGCCACTAGAAAAGCGGTTTTTAACGTAAGCTCTCTGACAGAAAGCGGCTTGTCCAGATGAGAAAAAAAAAGTCCAAAACAAGAGGCAGATCCCATTTAGGGAATCTTGGCTTCCTTTGGGGTCTCAATCTCATTGCCCCTTTGAAAAATTGTTGGATAAGGGCATGTTTGGCCCATGACACTCCCGTGAAGGCGGAAATAGCTGACACCTGAACACGAAGGGAACTGACCGACAAAGGTAGGTCCAGACCTGACTGCAGAAAACTTAGGATGTCCTGAACTGCCGGGGAACCACATGAATTGGCTCTGGAAGACATATGGGACGAAAATCTTGCCCAGATCCGCTCATATACTTTGTTGGTGCTACGCCTCCTTGCACTCAGGAGGGTGGGAATAGCCTCCTTGGGACACCCTAGTGCCTCCAACCTTCCCCTCTCAAGAACCAGGCCTTCAACTGTAGGTGACCTGGACACGGGTGGAGGATCGTGCCCTGGGAGAGCAGGTCCCGACGGGTCGGAAGAGGAACTGGGTCTCGGAAGCTGAGCAGAGACAGGAGAGGAAACCACGGTCTGTTGGGCCAGTGTGGGATTATAGCCACCATCTCCACTTCCTCCCATCTGAGTCTCCTCAGGAATTGAAAGATGATCGGAGTTGGAGGGAAGGCATAGGCTGTGCGGAACCACCAGCGCTCCGTTAGTGCATCCACCCCGTAAGCTTGTGGATCCCTGAACCGCGAGTAGTATCTCGCCAGCTTCCTGTTGTACTGGGAGGCAAAGAGATCCACTTCTGGAGAGATCCCTAGGGATACCACCCAACTGAACACCTCCTCGTGCAGAGCCCACTCGTTGTTGTCCAGCTGCACCCTTGAGAGAAAGTCCGCTTGGACGTTGAGAACCCCGGGAACATAGGTTGCCGTCAGGTTGGCTAGATTCCTCTGTGCCCAGCGCATGATAGGTTCCACTTCTGCCAGTAGGGAACGACTCCTGGTGCCCCCTTGTTTCCTTATGTAGGCAACAGCTGTTGTGTTGTCCAATCTGAGAACAACCGACTCTCCCGATATCAGATGAGGGAAGGCCACCAGAGCTAGAAAGGCTGCACGCAACTCCAGGACGTTCGAGACTATCCCTCGAGAGGGAAAGTCCCAAGTGCCCTGAGCCACCTCCATCAGACAATGGGCCCCCCAACCTCTGTTGCTGGCATCTGATGTTACTGTTATCCACCTGATCGGAAGAAGGGAATGGCAATTCAGTAGGTTCTCTCGCTGAAGCCACCAGAAGAGGGAACTCCTCATGACTTGAGTGACACGAATTGTCTGGACTTTGTCTCCCGACCACTGGAGAAGAAAACCCTTCTGAAAAGGACGCATTCTCCACTGTGCCCACTTCACCATCGGTATTGTGGACACCATGGTGCCTATGACCTTCAGGCAATACCGAGTGCTGAGATGAGGGGACGCGAGAGCCAGGTGGATCCTGTCTCGCACTATTCTGACCTTTTCCTCGGGCAGAGAGATGGTACCTCTCACCGTGTTGAAGAATGCTCCCAGGAACACGAGATACTGTGAAGGTTCCAGCTGGCTTTTTTCCGTATTCAGGAGCCATCCGAACTCCTTGAGCGTTGAGATGGTCTGATCTCTGTGATCTACCAGACAACTTCTGTCCTGAGCCAACAAGAGTAGATCGTCCAGGTAGTGATGGATCCGGATTTTTCTGATCCTTAGTAGAGCTACGATTGCTAGTAGGACCTTCGAGAAGGTACGTGGAGAAGTGGACAGACCGAAGGGAAGGCAAGTGAATTGTAAATGAACCTGGTCTATGGAGAACCGCAGGAACTGTTGGAAGTCTTTTGCGACGGGCACGTGGAAGTAGGCGTCTTTTAGGTCTATGGAGACCATCCAATCCCCTGGCTGTACTGACTGTTGGATTGTGGCCAGGGTCTCCATCTTGAACCTCTCCTTCTTTATGAAGCGGTTCAGATATGTCAGGTCTATTACGGGTCTCCACGCCCCGCTCTTCTTCTGGACTAAGAAAAGAGGGGAATATATTCCCATACCACGTTGCTCGACTGGCACGGGAATAGCTGCGCCTTGTTCCAATAAAGATTTTACGTAGGTTGAAAGTATCATCCTTTTTCCTTCTGATGTTGGAATGGATGTGGGGACACACCTGCACTTGGGGACCCTGCTGAACGTCCAAGTGTGTCCTGAGGAAACCGTCCTGACGGTCCAGAAATCCTGGATTGAGGCCGCCCAGACGTGCCGAAAAAGGAGCAGGCGAGCTCCCACCCGGTCCGTCTGGACGGGCTCGCTCTCAAAAGGACTTGGTCGGTTGTTTGTCACCCGACAAACTGCTTTTTGTAGCTTTTTTGAAAGATGATTGCCTGGACCTCCAAGACCTGGAGAATTCCTTCCCGGGCCTGTAACTGCGTGCCTCCCTGGCACGGTCTTGACCTTGCTTCCTTGGAAACGAACCTCTGGGATTTTGTTGGCGTCTGTCTTGGGGAAGGAACCCAGACTTACCACCCGTGGCCCGAGTTATAGCACTATCCAACCTATTCCCAAACAAAGACGAACCGTCAAAGGGGATCCGGCACCAAACCTGCTTAGATGCCGGGTCGGCCAGCCAAGGACGGAGCCACAGGGCACGCTTGGCAGTCACAGAGGATAGCATAACTCGAGACAGGAGACGAATAATGTCAATTGAGGCCTCCCCCAAGAAAGCCGAGGCCAGCCTCAGCTCCTGTATAGGAGAACTCCTGGCTAGCTCTTCTGAGACACCCCTGAGTGTCTCGTCGACACTGTCGGACCAGACCTCCATTGCTCTAGACAAGGCCGCCAGAGCCAGGGCCGGTTTACAGGCCGTGCCAGCCATAAGGTAGACCCGCTTCAGGTCAGAATCAATTCTTCTGTCTAGAGCGTCCTTGAAGGAGACCGTGTCCTCTAAGGGAAGGGTCACATGTCTGACCAACCGCATTACTGCCGCATCCACTAGGGGGGGTGATTCCAGCTGCTTTACCTCTTCTTCTCTGAATGGGTACAGCTTCTGAATTTTTGGCAGGAGAGAGTTCTTCTTCTCTACCTTTCCCCATTCTTCCGTAATAACCTCTCCTAGTTCCGACAGAAAGGGAAAACTGATCCGCTCCTTCTTTAATTGTTTGAAAAATTTTCTCTGCTTCGCTGGAGCCGTCACCGGCTCTTCCCAATTCAAGGTTTCCTTGATGGCTTTGACCAACGGAGGGAGCAGAGCAAAATCAAAACCGGAACCAGCCACATCCTCCTCAGATTCACTATCGGAGAGATCCGCGGATGGATGGCTTGGTAACGAGGCTTCCCAAGTATCTTGAACCTGGGTATCCCTCACAGGAGATTTGGGCGACTCTACAGGAGATACATGAGGGGCTTCCAGCTCCTTTAAGCTGTCCTTGACCATCTTCTCCACCATAGATTTTAACTGTTGGCCAGAGTCAGTCCTTTCTCCAGTCGCCTTTACGTAACAGGCATCACAAAGGGACTTGTCCCTAGGGACTTGAGCCCTACACCCCCAGCATGACCCTTCAGAATGGCTGGGGCGAGTCGTAGAAGAGCGGGATGGTTCCCGGCTACGATGACTGGATCTCGCAGAAGAACCATGGTGTCTAGATCTGGAAGAGGAGTGCCGGCGGGATTTAGATGAACCGCTTCCTTTATGCGAACTCCGGTGTTGAGTAGACCTGGAAGGGCTGAAAGAAAAAGACAGATCCACCGTGTCAGCGGAACATCACCTATGATGATGTTCCACCCTCCCCCCTCCCCCAGCAGGCACCCCAGGGAATGCCCCCCCTAAAATACCTGCTGCGAGAGGGCTGGCCACTAGCAGGCGGTGACGGCACAAGTGGTCCGGGAAGGTCCATTATGCTGCAAACAGAATTGACCCAAATCAAAAACTACAAAAAAACATCAAACAAAGACAGCAGAGCAGGCCACCAAGGATTCCCTACCTTTTGTAGAAAAAACGGGCTCTCTGGAGTGCTTCTGCAGACTTACAGGCATTCCAGAGCCTGAAATCTGTCTTTCCCCTTTTAAATCTGCCGCCTATCGTGACGTCATCAGCGCGACGGCCACGATGCTAGTGCGCATGCGCGAATACCGCTACGCGCATGCGCGAACCAAGCCTCGTTCTCGCGCTGGCTCTGCGCATGCGCAGAACGACCGCGCGGCGAACGAGGAAGGGACTCGGCGGCTGGAACGCACAAGGAACCAGCCGCCATGATGACCAGACACACCGCACCAGCGGTGTATGGGGACACAGAACCAACACAAAATACACTGCCAAAAACAACAGAAAAAAGGCTGCCATGCAGAACTCACCCCTCCTGTGAACGATCGTTTGGCCGAAGGTAGGAAAAACTTACATGCCGGACTTTGTAGGGGGAAACAGTCACCTGCTAGTAGCCAGGATTAACGACCATAACGCGGTTCTGCCTTGTCAGTGACCAGGAACACACCTCTTCAGCGCCTCTTCCATATGCCCCTTTCCATACTCCGCTAGTAGCCAGAGCTTATTGGAAATGTGCGACTCCCAGTCGCTCGGCCAGCCCGTATCACAGGGGGGAACGATAATCTTCAGGTAGAAAGACATAGTATAGGTCCTTCGGAGGAGGACAAAAAAAGAACACGGCCTCTGGCAGGGAGCAAAGATTTATGGGAGTAACGTCCTATGGGGTAGTGGAGGCGGGACTAAACCCACACGTTGGCTGCCATGGAGTCTGTCAGGAAAGCATGTTTGTTAAAATTATTAACATTATAAAACACCAGACTCTTGGATCCATGTTCATACACTGTATAACCAAACCATAATACGTTGGGTACAATCCAATAAAACATGATAAAAAAAATTGATGGTAACACTATGAGATGTAAACACATAACATTGGCATCTATTAGGCTCAACGCGTTTCATGGATAACTTCCAATCTTCAGGAGCAGATGCGGGATGGGTGTCTATAAGATATTATACAATTAACTATTAGATTGTAAGCTCTTCTGAGCAGGGCCCTCTTAATCCTCCTGTATTTTATTGTATTATAACTGTATTGTCTCCCTTTTATATTGTAAAGCGCTGCATAAACTGTTGGCGCTATATAAATCTTGTAATAAATAAATAAAAAAAAAATGAATGGGTCTATCCACAAGAGAGGAACAATAATTTACACATTCAACAGACACAATTTGGCCATGTCGCTTTTGGGTTGCATGCTTCATTCAAAGTTCCAAATCCTCTCCTTACACATACAGCACCTAGGGATGGAGGCACCTGATCTCTTTGTCCTGTGCTTCATACAAATTCCCAAGCCCTCCTTTTTTCCTCTAATAGTTAATAGGGATGGAAACATGCGCCCATTACTAGTAATTTTTACCTAGGTCTGTTACCATCCATTAATAGCAATAGTATAGGTGCAATCAATCCTTTTGTGTTTTTTCTCGATTTTGCTTATTTTTGGGCAATGACACTATACAGGTGTAAGGGAGTACAAATTTATATATATATATATATATATATATATATATATATATATATATATAAACGTACAAATGGGATTGCTGCACTTACATTGTTTTTTCGAAAAGACATCAATTCATATGACATTCAGTGTCAAAAACATGACGGTTTTGGGCTGTACAGATAGCGCCCTTCTTCAGAACGGGACACATACAACAAAGGTGATCTTTACAAACATATATATATATATACACACATTTCTTTCATTTGGGATCAATTAATTAATCTTTAATGCCAATGAAGCTAATTTACAAATGGGAAAATGCATGTAGACATATGTAGAATCATGGCTCATCAGGTGCGACCACTTTTCTCATTACATTCGATATGCACTAAAGAAGAACAAACACATACGTGAATTTCCATATATGACCAACTGTATCTAAAAAAATAATGATAATTATTATCATCATTTTACAAGCCTAAACCAGAAAAAAAAAAAGAAAGAAAAAAGGGAAAAAAATGAATCAAAGAAATAAATATTAGACATGTGCACACTGAAATATTTTGTTTTGGAATTTTGTTTTCGTCCGAAAAATACATTTATTTAGTTACTCCCGAAATTTGTTTTTATTTATTTTGTTTCGTTAAAAAATGCATTAGTCTGAAAATCCGAAATAATTAAGTTCGAATCTGTCATTGAAGGCTTATGGTGTCTGTCGAATGTTCTAAGAAGATTCGACGCTGCAATCGTACATTTCCGGTCAAATGTTCCTTCTACAAGCTATAGTAGAATTCTAATGTTGTATGACATTAGAATTCTTCTATAGCCTATGGGCAGAGCATTTGACCATAAATGTCCGCTCGCGCCGACTGCTTCGTCGAGTCTTTATGTCGAATCTTTTCTTTCTATGTCGAAAAATCTTGGACTAATAGAGTGAGGTTAGGCACATTCAACCTTTTTTGCTATTGTCTCTATAATGTTGAATCTTTTCTCTCTATGTCGAATCTTTTCTCTCTATGTCAAATCTTTTCTCTCTATGTAGAATAATCTTGGACTAATAGAGCTAAGGTTAGGCACATTCAACCTTTTTTGCTATTGTCTCTACCACAGGTTCGATGGACACAGATCACTATTGTCAGCGTCATGTCGAATCTCCTATCTATATCGAACTGTTGGCACAACGAAAATGAAAATAAAGCATTTGTTTATGTCGGATCTTTCGGTTTTTCGGATTCTGTACGTTCGTTATCATCTGTTAAAACGATAACGAAAATAACCAAAATTCGGACAAAAATGCATTCGGACAAAAACAAATGCACATGTCTAATAAATATACCATATTTATCGGCGTATAACATGCACAGGCGTATAACATGCACCTTAAGGTGACCCACTTATTGCTGAGACTCCTGGGCGAACTGATGGGATGTACAGCGGGAGGAAGTCCAAGCTGACGACGGTAAAGTGCCATGAAGTGCTGACGAGAGCCGCATCTAAGATGGCGGCGGCGCCATCTTCCCGCTCTTCACTGCCACATATGCAGAAACAGACCCGGACTTCTCCTTTCTCTCAGCGCGGTGAGCTGACTTCGATATTGGGGTGACACCCATCGCCCTGCAGAACACCCCCCGGCTCTGACATCCTTAGTAAGTTTGAACGGGTACTCCAAAAGGCCCTGCAAAACGCCTCAGACACTATCACTGAGAGATTCGTGAGGTGGGACGCCTCGCGTCCGTCCTGGAGCAGAGGATGGATGACCTAGATGTCATCACCACTAACCACAACAAAGAACTAGAAACCCTTAGGGAGGAAAACTCTTCCCTCTATACCCGCCTTGAGGACTTTAAGAATAGAGCCAGGAGGTCTAACCTCCATGTCCGTGGCATTCCTAAGGCCATAGAGATCTCCAATCTATCATCACGGTGCTCTTCCAGGAACTCGCCCCATCAATCCCCATAGAATGCCTAGAGATGGACAGGATCCACAGAACTCTGCCCCCCCCCCCCCCGAAAAGATGATGGCCCCCCCAGGGACATTGTTATAAAACTACACTGTTTCCGCACCAAGGAGCAATTAATGGAAGCAGCCTGCAACAAGGACTCATTGACCTTCCAAAGACACCGCTACTAAATCTTCCAAGACCTCTCACAGCAGACCCTCATCAAGCGAAAAGTGATAAAACCACACCTGCAGGTCCTCCAACACCATCACATTTCCTACCGTTGGAGTTTCCTCTTTGCCATCCGCTTTTCCCACAAAGGTTCCTCCTATACCTGCAAGTCGGCAGATGACCTCCTCGCCGTGATCCACAACCTCCGCTTGCCAATGCCAGAAAATGCTGCTGAGGGATCCAAACGCAGAGCGACATCTTGCTCCCCCAAGAAGCCACAGGACACTCCTGAAGATCAAGTTCAGTCCAGCATCCACAAGAGGAGCCGCTTTCACCACCACCAGCACCAGAAGACCAGATGGACTGATATAACTCCTATGGGTGATATCATGCCTCAAGGGCTTGCACTTTTTGTCACCACACACACTAAGACCTGATGGGTGCTACCCCCTGAGACAGACCCTACACTCTGTCTCATGTAGGGTTCTCCATCATAAGGTCACCACAATCACACTATTCAAAATGTTATAATTTTTTTGGGCCAACAGGGGTATTATATCCCACCACCTTCCCTTAGGCCTATGGACTAGGGTACTGGTTTCCCTACTCGATACGCACAGGGAAGCAGGGATCCACAGACATGTTGTCAGGGCACTGACAGCAGGAGAATGTCTTTAGGACCCAGCATCTGTCAGGGCACCAACAACAGAAGAAGGGCTCTAAGACCCAGCATCCCCAGCAGCACATCACATAGGCCTTTATAAGGAAGTGTATCAGTGCTTGAAGTTGCTGACTGATCTTAGCTTGTTACCTGTGTTCCTGTGATTCCTTGCTCCTGTGTTCCCTAGTTTCTGACCCAGCTTGTTCCCGTCCTGTCTGCCTATCTCCAGTTCCTGACCCCGGCTCGTCTCACGGATACCCTCTGCCTGTTTCTTACGTTTGACCCGGCTTCCACCTGACTTCGTCTGCTCTGCTTTAAACCTGGTTCTGATCTCGGCTTGTGTTGACTACTCTATTATCTCAGTGACTTTACAGACCTGTTTCACCTCACAGGTGCCCCCTGCCTGCAGACTCTGTTCATCACAACAGCAGCATTCCTGAGCTTTCTGCAAGAAACTTCACAGGCGACCTGTGCTACTTTGTGCCCGACTCCTCCTGTCTCACCTTCAAGGGAGTCTGGAACTTAGCTGCAAAGGAAGCCCTCTCTCCATTGGCCTCTAGCACCTGGTAGGTGATACATGTGCACCTGCTAACTCCACCCAAAACCTGACTTAAGACCTCCTGCAGTGAGCTTGACTGCTCCTCCCTCTCAAATAGCAATCCAGGTGACCCTTGCCCTATGGCCGTGATCACCCACCGCCTGACTTATGCCATCAACTAACCTGCAGGATGTCCACTCCACCACCCTAGCTTGGCGACACCTTGTTCTTCACTTTATCTCACACCTTACCAGCTTTTAACTAACTATTGTTACGCTAGTAACTCATTTGTTCTATAGTTTATTATTTGTGTAGCTTTTGTAGGGGCTGTCGTAGTCCCGGAGACAGCCCACTGCACCACCCATTTCATCATCGAGTGCCCGGCATTGTTGTTCGGACACTCTTTGGACCAACTGTACCCATCGGCTGGTGACTTTTCACCATCCCCTGGATACTCACTCCACATAGGAGCCACGCTCCCTCTTCTTCAACCAGAGCTTCTCATACTCCTTCCTACTATCAGGAACTACCTACGCTGCCCAATTCACACCTGATACCACCCCCAGTCCTCTTTCCTCCCTTTGTCCTACCCTCCCTATTCCCCTCTTCTCCAGAAAACAATCCTAAAACGACTAGCCACAGGACCCCCTGATCCCATCTACACTACATAATGATGTCTTTAAATATACTGACACTCAATTTACAGGGCCTCAACTCCCTCCAAATCAAACAAAGGCTTTCTGCTCCTTCTCCACACTCTCAGCACACGTGGTTTGCTTACAGGAAACACACTTCTCATCACAATCTTCACCTACATGTTTTAGCCACCAATACCCCCAGGTTTATTCGGCTTCGGCCTCCACTAAACAAAGAGGGGTATTGGTTGCATTCCACCACACTACACCATTCACCCTCCATACGGAGATCAAAGATGCCAAGGGGCTATATCTACTACTTACCGGTCTCTTACTAGACAGTGAAATTACCATTGTTTCATACTACGCCCCCAATAAGAACCCACTGTCATTCCTCTCCCACTAGTTCTCCGTAGTGGACTCCCATAAACAGGGTACCCTCATGATATATGATGACTCGAATCAAGTGCTATACCCAATTTTAGATAAATCCCTGACTCTCATAACTGTCCATCGCCTCTCCTATCAACAGTTCCTTAACCAACACTCCCTTATTGATTCATGGCGAGAACAAAACCCTACAAGGCGACAATATATGCATTACTCCCATTCCCACAAGCAGTTCTCCCGTATAGACCACCTTCTTGTAAACATCAGCACCTCACCACTTATACTAAACTCGTTAATCATACCATGCGCCTGGTCAGACCACAATGCAGTCATGGCGTCTCTCTCCTCACTGGTCCCACGACCTAACCTCCGAACCTGGTATACAAATGACAGACTACTAGTCAATCCAACATATCGACAAGACATAGAAAACGCTATACAGGACTATCTTACAAACAATACACCTATGGATACAAACCCCCTGACGCTATGGGAAGCCCTTAACCCATCCACCAGAGGTAGAAAGAAAAAACACCGCTCCAGGATGGCCCTTCAAGGTGAATGCTCTTTCTCCTGTTCAGGAGCCCCAGGTGCTGGCTAATAACACAATAGGCAGGAAGCAGTGGAAGAACTCTGGACAGCCGCACACCGGAAAAAGATAAAATCTTGTGCAGTTTATTGAAAAATGGGAATCACATCACATCCAATGGTCCACAGCAAAAAAAAAGAGGGGGTCCAAATCTGACGCGTTTCACACTAAATAAAGTGCTTACTCATAGCATAGCAGATTTAGAAGTCCACACTGCAATAAAAACATTGAAACTACACAAACGCCCAGGTCCTGACGGCTTTTCAGCAACCTACTATAAACGCTTTGTTACCCTACTATCTATCCCCCCTCATGGTTGAAGCCTTCAATTCTCTCCTTGCAGGCCATTCCTTTCGCACAGAATCCCTCTTAGCATCTATCTCCATGATCCCTAAACCAAACACTGACGACACATCCTGGTCCAACTACAGACCGATTTCTATACTCAACCTAAACATCAATACTAGCTAAGATTCTCTCTACCTGATTTAACCCAATTATAGAAACCCTGATCCACAAAGATCAGACTGGGTTAATCTCTTCCAGACAAACAGGTGACAACATTTGTCACGCTACCCTCCTAGCCCACATGGCACGAACCTGCCGCATTCCCTGCCTGCTTCCTCTCCATTGACATACAGAAGGTATTCAACTCATTATATTGGCCTTATCTTAAGATGGATCTCTTCTCTGTATCAAAATACAAAAGCATATAGTGCCTTGCAAAAGTATTCACCCCCCTTGGCTTTTTAACTATTTTGTTACATTACAGCCTTTAGTTCAATGTTTTTTCCATCTGAATTATATGTGATGGATCAGAACACAATAGTCAAAGTTGGTGAAGTAAAATCCATACATAAAGCTATTTTTCAGAAATTAAAAACGGATAATTGGCATGTGCATATGTATTCACCCCTTTGTTATAAAGCCCATAAAAGCTCTGGTGCAACCAATTACCTTCAGAAGTCACATAATTAGTGAAATGATGTCCACCTGTGTGCAATCTAAGTGTCAAGTGATCTGTCATTACATATACACACCTTTTTGAAAGGCCCCAGAGGCTGTAACACCTAAGCAAGAGGCACCACTAACCAAACACTGCCATGAAGACCAAGGAACTCTCCAAACAAGTAAGGGACAATGTTGTTAAGAAGTAAAAGTCAGGGTTAGGTTATAAAAAAAAATATCCAAATCTTTGATGTTCCCTAGGAGCACCATCAAATCTATCATAACCAAATGGAAAGAACATGGTACAACAGCAAACCTGCTAAGAGGCAGCGCACACCAAAACTCACGGACTGGGCAGGGAGGGCATTAATCAGAGAGGCAGCACAGAGACCTAGGGTAACCCTGGAGGAGCTGCAGAGTTCCACAGCAGAGACTGGAGTATCTGTACATAGGACGACAATAAGCCGTACGCTCCATAGAGTTAGGCTTTATGGCAGAGTGGCCAGAAGAAAGCCATTACTTTTAGCAAAAAACAAAAATGGCATGTTTTGAGTTTGCGAAAAGGCATGTGGGAGACTCCCAAAATGTATGGAGGAAGATGCTTTCGTCTGATGAGACTAAAATTGAACTTTTTGGCCATCAAAGAAAACGCTATGTCTGGCGCAAACCCAACACATCACCCAAAGAACACCATTCCAACAGTGAAACATGGTGGTTGTGGCAGCATCATGCTGTGGGTATATTTTTCAGCAGTCGGGACTGGAGTCAGAGTTGAGGGAAAGATGGATGGTGCTAAATACAGGGATATTCTTGAGCAAAACTTATACCACTCTGTGTGTGATTTGAGGCTAAGACGGAGGTTCACTTTCCAGCAGGACAATGACCCCAAACACACTGCTAAAGCAACACTTGTGTTGGAATGGCTTAGTCAAAGCCCAGACCTCAAGCCAATACAAAATCTGTGGTCAGACTTAAAGAGGAAGTAAACTCTCCCACTCTGATGTTTTTCATTTAGTCCATTATAATAAGTAATTATCAATCTATAGCCACTGTAATCCAGCCCAAATCGCATATTACTGTTTAAAGAAACTTTAAAAAAAATAGTTTCCAAGGGTAAGGCAGTGCCATCTTAAGTATTGTTTTCTGAGTCCACAGTAGAGTGTATTTCCGCCCTTACATTGAGCACTTCCTGTATTGTTAACCAGGCCTCCTTCTCAATCCAATGTTTCTATGGCAACCCTGCTTCCCTGCTCATAGCTGACTTGTTTTATTTCATAGTATTTACTTGTGCCGATTATCTAGTGTTTGCCTATGTCAGTCTTATCAGCTTCAGCTGATAAGACTGCAGTAATGCTGTCCGATGGCCAGGTTTACACTCCATGTGATGTCACATGGTCACATGGGGTGTAGTAGGAAGCTCTGAGTGATTATGCAGTCTCGTGGGATTTTAGCGATGTGCCAAAGGAAGTCCTGATAATAGACAGGCAAGCACACAGAGTTTTTCTGTTATTTTGTCCTTTTTCTTGTTTGCTTCACAATAAAAAAAAAAACATCTTCAAAGTTGTGGGCATATTCTGTGAATTAAATGATGCAAATTCTCAAACAATCCATCTTAATTCCAGGTTGTAAGGCAACAAAACACGAAAAAAGCTAAGGGGGGTGAATAATTTTGCAAGGCACTGTATGTACCCTACTCAGGATTCTGTTCAGACCCCTTGGTCATTGAAAGAGGAACCTCGCAGGGGTACCCTCTTCTCTTTGCCTTGGCAATCGAAACCCTAACCCAGCTCATTCGCTCTAATCCAAATATTAAAGGCCTAGAACTAGGTGGTCATCAGCACAAATTATGCATGTTTGCCGACAACGTCCTGATATTCCTCACTTCACCCCTAATATCAGCTCCAAACCTTATTGACACCCTTACCAAATTTGGATTAACATCTGGCCTCAAAATAAATCCTCATAAATCTAAAGCCCTAAACATTTCACTACCACCTGACCTACAGACACAACTACAGGACTCCCTGCCATTTACCTGGTCGACAACACATATTGCCTACCTAGGAATCACAGCGAATCTATACACGGCAAATTACCCACATATGCTGACTCAACTCACCACCCTAATGAAGAACTGGTCTTCCCTGCCATTAGCATGGATGGGCAGAATCCCAGTGGTCAAGATATCTTTTTAGAGTGTTCCCGATACAGGTCCCAGCATACTTCCTATGAATCCTTCAGCGCAAAGCTTTCCAATTAATTTGGGGCAAACTTAAACCCCGTCTACCACAACCTACTCTGTATACACCCGCAGAGGGTTAAGTGTTCCCAATTTCTCCAAATACTACTATGCCGCCCAACTAACGCAACTACTCAAATACCACGCCACTAAGGAAATTCTCCTTTGGGTCGGGATCGAGTCGGTTGACCGTGACCCGCTTTCTACAGCAAATCTTCTATAGCTCACACCTGCTCAACGCCAAACAATCACAAACCCTGTCACTAAACATAGCCTCTCAGTTTGGGACAGGCTAAGAACCTGCTTGGGTCTCCAATCTCAACACAATCCTCTCTTCTTCTGAGACAGTTATCCATCAGTACAGGAATTCCAGTTTCTTCCTTTACCTTCTCACCATTGAGATCAGACGATATATGACAGATTGGTTAAATCTGATCAATATCGTCCTCCCTCACCATTTACCACCTTTCTGGAACCCACACAATTTTGGCTCCTTTCCCTGTTTTTATTGCATTCAGTGCAACAGTAAGATAAAAGGGAAATCTTTTTCCCATCCACATAAAGCTTACGACATTGACATCAAAAAGCATTATATGTGCCAATCCTCTTATGTTATATACATAATAAAATGCCCTTGTGGGTTATTATATGTGGGAGAAACTACTCAAAAAGTCAAAGATAGGATTGCCAGAGAGATAAATTAGATAAACTTCCCTTAGCCAGGCATTTTCTGGAGAAGGGACATACTGTTTCTCAATTAAAGTTTATGGTTATAGATGGCATATCCAAGAATAGACGGGAATAGAGAATTAACCCTTAAAAAACGGGAGGTCCAATGAATACATCGTTTGAATACATTATTGCCCAATTGATTGAATTCAGATCTTGATTTATATTTATTTCTTTGATTTATTTTTTTTCCTTTTTTTCTTTCTTTTTTCTTTCCGGTTTAGGCTTGTAAAATTATGATAATAATTCTCATAATTTTTTTAGATACAGTTGGTCATATATGGAAATAAACATTATGTGTTTGTTCTTCTTTAGTGCATATCGAATGTAATGAGAAAAGCGGTAGCACCTGTTGAGCCATGATTCTACATATGTCCACATGCATTTTTCAATTTTTTTGTTAATTATCCTCATTGGCATTGAATGATTAATTAATTGATTCCATATTAAAGAGATTTGTATATATATATATATATATATATATATATATATATATATATATGTTTATAAAGATCACTATTGTTGTATGTGTCTAGTTCTGAAAAAGGGCGCTATCTGTACAGTCTGAAAGAGTGGAATATGAATTGATGTCTTTTCTAAATACATTTTTTAAGTGCATCAATCCTATTTGTAAGTTTCTCTATATATGGCCTGTGGAAGGGCCTGATTGCTTGCACTGCTACGTTAGATCGTGTGCACTCCACCCTCAACATTTGTGTTGAGGGCCGGGGAGACGTCCGCCGTCGGTGTCAACACACAGCGTGCACGTCAGCATGACGGAACGAACACCAGAGGGGGCTGTAACACCGTCAGGTTGGCGCCCCTCATCCTGACACTCTCCTGGTGTGATTGGTCGTGCTGATGTGGGGGGGTGTGGCTGTGCAACCACGTGGTTGACCCTTTGCGTCACGTGATTGAGCCATCTTTTGGTGCCAAACTGGTGGCATTCCGGCCCCCTCTTGTTTTCTTCCCAGGCGTGCCACCGTGCACGCTGTGTGTTGACGCCGACAGGCCGACGTCTCTCCGCCCCTCGTCCTGACACTTTCCTGGTATGATTGACCGCGTTGATGTTGGGGGATGTAGCTGTGCGAACACATGGTTGACGCTATGCGTCATGTGATTAGGCCGTCTTTTGGCACCAAATTGGTGGCATTCCAGCCCCCTCTGCACTTCAACCCCTTCAACCCCTATATATTCTTTGAGACTCTATCTGATTACTTGTTGGTGATTAGATGTGAACTTTGTCTTGAAACTTTTTATCTTTTGATTATAGACCCTCCATCACCTACTGGGTATTTTTTGTCAGGGCCTTGACAATAGGCCTCCCTAATAGGGATATCTGCTACATTGAAACATTTTAGGTTGGTATGTGCTAACTGACCTGCCAATGTGGTCTTTCAACTGGCTCATACCGGTACTTAGTAGTTTCTTATAATGTTTCCTTCTCAGATGTTATCCTTTTCCTCTCAGTTGGGAGAAACGCTCCTTTCTGACATCTAGTCACAGCACTTCAGGATCAAGCCTATTGTAACGCCGAGCGCTCCGGGTGCCTCCTCCATCCCGGAGCGCCCACGGCGTCCTCGGCTCTGCAGCGCCCCGGTCGGCTCCGCTGACCGCAGGCGCCGCTCGGTTTCCAAGATGCGATCCTCGTGGCGGCCCCGGTCCGCCCGGGGATCGCATCCCACTCTCCTCGCCTCTCCCCTCCTGATTTCCCCGGCGCGCGCGCCCCCGCTCCCTAGGCGCGCGCGCACACACTACTGTTGTTCTTAAAGGGCCAGCGCACAACTGATTGGTGCCTGGCCCAAATTACTACACACCTGCACCCTTTAAATATACACTCCCCCTTCCTGCCCTCGCCGGATCTTGTGTTGCCTTAGTGCCCAGTGAAAGCGTTGTGTGTTTTGCTCCTACTGTGTATCCAGATCTCTGCCGTGCCCCTGACTACGAACCTGTGCCACCTGCCCTGACCTTTTGCTACGTTTGACCTCGCCTCTGCTTAATCCTTGTGTACCGCGCCTGTCTCAGCTGTCAGTGGGGTCGAGTTGCTATTGGAAGACACGACCTGGTTGCTACCGCCGCTACAAGTCCATCCCGCCTTGCGGCGGGCCCTGGTGAAAGCCAGTAGCTACATTAGAACCGGTCCTCCAATACAACCCGTGCTATCGCCTCATTGGCATAGGGGATCCACCTCCTTTCTCCCGCCATACCCGGAACGTGACACCTATATGTACCTGGTAAGTGCTAGTAGGTGAGAACTATTTTTAGCATTGTTCTGATCTTAAGGCACCCTATATGTTTGTATTACTATTTCCAATATTTAGGAAATTTCATCTATATCAATCTCTGTGTTTTTTTTTTTTCCGGTTATACATTTCTGAACCTGGTTCTATAGTGGCGTATAGCCTTTTTGCACTTTATCTTTCGGGTTCATTATAAACAACCTTTCCTTTCATGCATTGACCTTGTTTTGTTATACTCAAAACTATAGATCTTTGAATGTTTGTTCAGTTTTGTGGAGTCTCCCATATCCTTGGACACAGATCTACCAGGCAAGCATATGTGTGTCCATGTATGTGTTTTGTGTGTTGGTGTCTGTCTCTCTTGGATATGTAATGAAATAATTACTGTTGTGCCTATACAAATATATACCGTATGTCATACTTATAGACAATTTTCTGTCTCTGTTTTTTAAATATACCAGCACCCACCCAGTCCTGAGGAAGCTAATATCTAGTGAAACGCTTTGACAAGCAAGTGTGAAGGGGTTATTGGATCAAATTCTTCTACTTTAATACAATATGAGATATCTTTATACTTAGATCCAACCTTCATAACTGCATTATTGGGTAACTGATAACTTGTGTCCATATGGGGCGTTGAATATGTTTTTTCATGCTTTTTAATCATGTAATAAAATTATATTTTTTACTAAATTCTCCTCTCATGTGTACCCACAAAGTCGACTTATTTTTTTTAGTCTCTCAATCCTCTTAAAGCCTATGTGTGAATGGACACATAGGCTAACATGCAGGGGCGTTTAGAGGCAGGAGAAAAAAAAAACGCCAGATGTCCCTAGGAGCAGCTAAAAAAACATCCAGTGTGCATGAGGGCCTCAATGTTGTACCACTCGAGTGCATGCACAAGAAACCTCCAGAAACCTGTGACGCCTAGGGCCCTTTACAGAGTTTAATGTGGCACTGTGTGTGGCTGAAGCTTGACACAGCTGTGCTAATTTTTAAAGTGACAGCAGTTGCGAGGGAGAGGAACCCTTGCCAGTTGTCATGGGGGAGGGCCCAGAGGCTCAGGGTGCTTAGCAATATGCTACATGTCACACCCTAAATTCAGGTGTAACAGTTGTTAAAGGTGGAGAGTTCTGCCCCCCCCCCCCCCGGCAAAAAAATTAAAGTCAGCAGCTACACATACTGTAGCTCTTGACTTTTAATATTAGGACACTTACCTTTCCTGTAATCCAGCAACGTCGGCACCATCGGCTCTCGGGTGCTGCCGCTGCCATTCCCTGTAAGGGAAACCGGCAGTGAAGCCTTGCAGCTTCACAGCTGGTTCCCTACTGCGCATGCGCAAAGCGCACTGCACTTTCCGAATGGCACGGCGGCTGGAAAAGAGGAGGGAGGCCAAACTTTCAAGATCTCTTGGAAGTTAGGATCGGTATCTGTCAACAACAGGTACCAGATCCCCCCGAAAGGTGCCAAATGTGGCATCGGAGGGGGGGGGAGGCAAATAAGTGGAGCTTCCACTTTTGGGTGAAATTCTGCTTTAATTCACAATAGGCTTGCGCTATAGACAACAGAGTTGTAGACATGCCTTATCCTAGTACTGTTTTTGATCACACATTATTTCCAATCAAAATCATAAATTAATAGAAATACGTTTATTTATGCCTATTTGTTTCAATATTCTAAGCAAGCTTAGGACCCCTTACTGTATACAGAAATATGTTTTTTGTAACATTGGTTACCCTGTTGGATGGGTGCTGCCCTGGATGCCAAAGATTGTTTGCCCTACCTGCCTGGAGTCTGCATGTTCTCCCTGTGCCTGCATCGGTTTCCTCCTGATACTCAAGTTTCCTCCCACACTCCAAAGACATGCTGGTAGGTTAATTGGCTCCTGTCTAAATTGGCCCTAGTATGTGTAGTATAGTATATGATGGGCACAGTGGCTGCATATTATGGGGTACAGTGGCTGCATATAATGGGCACAGTGGCTGCATATCATGGGGCACAGTGGCTGAATATGATGGGCACAGTGGCTGTATATCATGGGGCACAGTGGCTGCATATAATGGGCACAGTGGCTGCATATCATGAGGCACAGTGGCTGCATATGATGGGCACAGAGGCTGAATATCATGGGGCACAGTGGCTGAATATCATTGGCACAATGGCTGCATATCATGGGGCAAAGTGACTGCATATGATGGGCACAGTGGCTGCATATGATGGGCACAGTGGCTGCATATCATGGGGCACAGTGGCTGCATATCATGGGCACAGTGGCTGCATATGATGGGCACTGTACAATGAGGCTGCATATGATGGGCACATTGGCTGCATATGATGGACACTGCACAGTGAGGCTGCATTTGATGGGCACAGTGGCTACATTTGATGGGCACAGTGAGGCTGCATTTGATGGGCATAGTGGCTGCAAATGATGGGCACAGTGAGGCTGCAATTGATGGGCACAGTGGCTGCAATTAATGCGCACAGTGGCTGCATTTGATGGGGCACAGTGGCTGTATTTGATGGGCTCAGTGAGGCTGCATTTGATGGGCACATTGGCTGCATATGATGGGCACAGTGAGGCTGCAGTTGATGGGTACAGTGGCTGTAATTGATGGGGCACATTGGCTGCATTTGATGGGCCACAGTGGCTGCATTTGATGTTGCACAGTAGCTGCATTTGATGGGGCACAGTGGCTGCATTTGATGGGGCACAGTGGCTGCATATGATGGGCACAGTGGCTGCATATGATGGGCTCAGTGGCTGCATATGATTGGCACCGTTGGCTGCATTTGATGGGCACAGTGGCTGCATTTGATGTTTTGGTTTTCAGTATTTTTCAGAATTTCTCAGTTTGTTTTCGTCCCCCCCTCCAAGAAAAAATTTGAGCACCAGCTGCCACTGTTCAAGATCCTCTAAAAGACCAAGCTTGCCAGAGACAGCAACACAATATGCAAGATATGTTACAGTGCCTTGAAAAAGTATTGATGCTCCTTGACATTTTCTACATTTAGTTATGTTACCACCAAAAAACTTAAATGTATTTTATTGAGATTTTATGTGATAGCCCAACACAAAGTGGCACATAATTGTTAAGTGGAAGGAAAATGATAAATGGTTTTCAAAAATGTTTACAAATAAATATCTGAAAAGTGTGCCATGCATTTGTATTCAGCCCCCTTTACTCTGATACCCCTACCCCTAACTTCCTTCAGAAGTCACTTAATTAGTAAATAGAGTCCACCTGTGTGTAATTTAATCTGAGTATAACTACAGCTGTTCTGTGAAGCCCTCAGAGGTTTATTAGAGAACCTTAGTGAACAAACAGCACCATGAAGGCCAAGGAACACTCCAGACAGGTCAGGGATAAAGTTGTGGAAAACTTTAAAGCAGAGTTAATTTATAAAAAATATCCCAAGCTTTGAACATCTCACTGAGCACTGTTCAATCCATCTTCCGAGAACAGAAAGAGTATGGCACAACTGCAAACCTACCAAGACATGGCTGTCCACCTAAACTGACAGGCCAGGTAAGGAGAGCATTAATCAGGGAAGCAGCCAAGAGGCCCATGGTAACTCTGGAGGAGCTGCAGAGATCCACAGCTCAGGCGGGAGAAACTGTACACAGGACAACTATGAGTTGTGCACTCCATAAATTTGGCCTTTATGCAAAATTGGCAAGAAGAAAGCCATTGTTAAAAGAAAGCCAAAAGAAGTCCCGTTTGCAGTTTGCAAGAAGTTATTTGGGTACACAACAAACATGTGGAAGAGGGTGCTCTGATCAGATGAAACCAAAATTAAAATTTTGGCATAAAAGCAAAACGCTGTGTGGCAGAAAACTATCACTGCACATCACCCTGGCCAGAAGGGAAGTGGAGATCCCACTTCCCTTCTGGCCATCCAACATGAATCTCATAAAGTAAAGCCAGCTATACACAGAGCGAAGGAAAGGAAATTGGAGAAAATACATTTCCTTGATTCACCCATCAACACAGACAGTGTTGATGCAGGAATTCCTCCTGACGGGACATTGTCTTCCTATCGGTGGGAGGGTTATGGGGGGTTTGGGGGTGGGGAAACGGTCCCTGCCGGGAGAAGACACTGATAATCGCAAGAGAATCCAGTAGGCTGGTTGTACGATTGATCAACTTGGTACATTCAGCCTGCCCTTTAACAGTTCGAATCTCAGCCTGTTCCTGCTTAACCAGCCAGGATTCGAACTGTGTATGGCTGGCCTAAGACAGGGCTTATAGGATTTAGGAGAGTAGGAGGGAGTGCTGGGAGGCTAGAAGAGACTACTATTTATAAATGGAGCCCAAATCTTCCAATATTTCTAGCCCTGTTATTTCATTGTTAAGGTAAGTTCTTCCATCAATTGAATTTCCTGAATCCTGGCTGGCCAGCGAGTTCTATTTGGGAAGTCCAGTATTCTTCCACAGTGCAGAAATGCTAGCTTTAACAGCTGTAAGTAGGTGTTTCAGCAATACGCCTGTTTATATTTTGAATAGATATGGGGATGTTGTGTGACTGGTAAGCTAATGAACTTCTCTTCAGGGACACACCCATAAGAGCTTCAATGGTTTGTTCAACCATGTCCCAAAAGTCTTTCGGCCTTAGGCAATCCCAAAAGATGTGAAGGGTAGTACCCTCAGAATCCTGACAGTGCCAGCAAGTTTTTGGTACTTGAGGGAACATACGGTGTAATACCACTGGTGTTCTATACCAGTGGTCATCAACCCTGTCCTCAGGGTCCACTAACAGGCAAGGTTTGCAAGATAACTGAAAGACATCACAGGTGATATAATTTGCTGCTTAGTGATTGCCGTATTCTAGTCTTCATCTCCCCAAGGTAATACATAAAACCTGGCCTGTTAGTGGGCCCTGAGGACAGGGTTGATGACCACTGTTCTATACCATCTTGTAAGAAGCTTATAGCCCTCCTCCTAATGCTAGGGTAAGAATTTAATTTTAAATTTTTTGTACTCAAAGTTTTAAAACTGAGGGGTTTAGCCCACAACTGAGCAAAAATAACAAGATAAAGAAATATGATTGCATCCATTCCAGTTTGCCAAGGGCCGTCCCCATTTTGAAGAGTCAGTCCCCATCAAACAAATGTCCCCAGCAGTGTAGTCCTCCCCTATCGTGCACTGTCGGGTAGCCATGTAGCCATGTTAGGAACCGATCCAGTAGTAATCTCAATATGGTGCTGCTGAAGCCAATCACCTATGCACTTTAATTGTCTCTCAGGCCAGCTTTTCTATTCACTGTGCAGCAATTTTGCAAATGGTGCCATATGCAAACACAAGCTATGTTTGCCTTTGGTCCAACAGCTGCAGCCCACCCACATCAAAGGGACAAGAAACAAGGTTGGATAGAAGAAATGCCTGAGAAAAGGAAAGGTGCATGGACACACATGTATAACAAATCATACCAAGGAGGTAGGCGCTATTTTGTTTCAGCTTCTTGATGGTTAGGACATGACCACAGCCCAGTAACTAGTAATTGTAATGTACTCTGGTTTACTGTACACTTAATTTGTTTTATGTTTGTATCAAAACAAGGCTCTGCAATCCATTTTATTTCAACTGTTCTGCTCTCTCATATGCCGTCATTCCATGTGGAGCAGTTAAATTATGCTCTCATGCTGATTTTGGTGCCTCTTATTTGAAATTTGTTTATTTTTTCTTTATACCTTGAATGTCTGCCTTTTGTTCCAAAAGTCTGGGACCAACTTTTGGAAGGCATGTTAAAAATATGTGTGTAATGTTGTGGGTGCGGCTACAACTGGGGGTATAATTTTGTGGATATGGTTATAAGTGGGCATAGTCAGTAGGGTGTCTACAGATTTTATTTTGAAAATCTGGTAACCATAAATGAATAGCCATTAAAAGATAAAATAAGCTTGTGAATGAAAAGATGTTTAGCACCCTCAATGATTCACAATCAAAATTCCTTAAAACTTGGGATCTGTGGCTCAGATATGCCTTACCTTCCCGGAATCCCGATAGTCTGAGTGGCCCACGATTTACCTACCTGTGCTCAGAGCCTGAGTCTGTGCAGTATAAGTCCATCCCTTTCCTCTTCTCCTTCCCCATTTACCTCACTCTCTTTATATTTCACCTCTTCATGTTTCTATGCCAGAACTTCCCTTGGTCTTTACAGGTCCCAGTAGGGTCTTCCCTACTGTCTATTGTCTATGTACTGTAGTTACAATTTAAGGACCTCAGTCCTGTATGATGTTATGATGATGATTTATTTTATGTTATGGTGATGATTTATTTTATGTTCTCAGTCATCTGTATACCTATTTCTATTTTATGGCTCTTGAGTGGGTATTTCAGTTGTTATTTTTCCTTTCATAAAAAAATAAAAAGAGGTGAACAGAAAAGATAATACAAAAAAGCAGCTGTAGCAATATGTATCTTTTTATTTAGGGCTTTTCCCTGCAGTACTTCTTTTCTGCCAAAAGATGCCCTCAGTCTCATGGCCAGCATCATTCACGCCACTTCCTCTGAGCCCAGACTGTCCTGGACCTACCCTTGCCTGTGACTGGATAGTGAAAGAAGAAGCAGCACACTGAGGCATTATTCTCCCTGTCATTCTGCTTCCTCCACTTCTCCTTGTCAGTGATTGACCTCTTCTGCTGATGATACAGGTGAAAATGTACAAGTGTGGAGTTTGCAGAAACCTACATTTTTTTTTTCCTTGCGGACATTTTAATGCAATTTCAAAAATACAGGCTTGTGGGGAGATTATTTTGAAGCTATAATCTTCTTTGCTTGTACACTATTTTTATGTTATTAGTGTCTTCTCAGAGCAGTGATGCTGAACATCTCCAGTAATCCAGTAGCATGGGAATATTCTCTGAACTTGGAGGAGACCTAAAGGGACCAAATATAGAAATAGAAATATTTATTTTGCTTAATTTAAGCCGCACTAGTAAAAATAATGCATATATGAAAAAAAATAAGCCATATAATTTATTTTAAATATCTTCTGTGGAGGATGAAGGAAAAATACCTTTAAAGAAGGATATTTTCAAAGAGGAAACTGAAGAGCACAAATTACATTATGATAACCAAGTTGATTTGAGGAAATTGATGGAAACTCTGTGTTACCCTGAACAGCCAATGAAATTCCAACTGCCTTCATTTGAGCATGACAGATGATGAAACCTGCTCTCTTCCTGGCTGCTATGGGCAATGTTTCCTTTTGTATTTTTAAAAAAAAAAATAAAACTATAATGGTTTTAGGTACATTTTACTTTTGTTTTTTTTGTTTTTAATGCTTGTAAGTTTATAAACTGGTGTATATAACAATGTAATGCTTTGCATAAAATCTTTAATTAACGCACACTGTTTTTTTATTTTTTAGTTAAAAAAAGTGAAAGTAGTTTTACCAAAAAAAGTATGTAAGAGCAGCGTATAGAATAAGTAGGCATGGGGGGGGGGGGGCTATTAATTAAAGTGGAAGTAAACCCCCCTATCATTTTCAACCAAGGAAGCTGCCATCTTTGCCTCTGTTTAATCTTCAACTGCCACAGTGCTGCACATGTGATCTGTTATGACACCAGCCATTGGATGGTTTGACTGTTTGGTTGAGAGCACAGCCAATGTGCAGTTAGCATTCACGGCATGCCTTTTTTTTTTAGACTGTTAAATCGATGGGTTTACTTCCGCTTTAAAACTGGAGCATGCTATTTCTGGTGCAGCTCTGCATAGAAACCAATCAGCATCCAGTTTTTTTTTTGACAAAGTTTAATTGAACAAGCTGAAGTTAGAAGCTGATTGGCTACCATGCACAGCTGCACCATATTTTTCACTTTCCAGTAAATCAACCCTATAGTCTTTAGACCAGGGGTCTCAAACTGGTGGCCCTCCAGCTGTTGCAGAACTACAAGTTCCATCATGCCTCTGCCTGTGGGAGTCATGTTTGTAACTGTCAGCCTTGCAATGCCTCATGGGAATTGTAGTTCTGCAACAGCTGGAGGGCCACCAGTTTGAGTCCCCTGCGTTAGACCATTAGGAGTACACAGACAATGCATTTAAAGAGAAACTTAACTTGCCCCTAACTTTTCTGGGTTACATTAAAAATACTTGTTCACCTGCCCAGCGGATCCTGTGTTGTCCTGCAGCAGCCCACTGTGCCTGTGCCATCTTACGCCTCTTCAGCTGGCTGCTTCTTTCAGGTTCAGGCCGCCATACTAACGATGATGCATGAGCTCTGCTCACCCCCCTCATGTGAATGGGCTCCTGCAGTCTCCTGGGATATGTGATGAGGTTCACCCAGGGGGCTTTGGGAGCAGGCTACGTCATTCTGGCCTGGGCTTGGGCCAGAACGGCAATGTGGGACAGGGCTACCAAAATAAATAAATAAAAATGTGCAAACATGGAAGGAGTGCCAGACCAAAAAATAAGAGCCCAATTTCTTTCTTTTTCAAGTAAGCCCAATTTAATTTACAGTGCCATGAAAAAGTATTCATACCCCTTGAAATTGTCCACATTTTGCATGTTACAATCACAAACGTAAATGTATTTTATTGGGATTTTATGTGATAGACCAACACAAAGTTGCACATAATTGAGAAGTGGAAGGAAATTTATAAATGGTTTTCAAATTCTTTTACAAATAAATATGTAAAAAGTGTGGCATGCATTTGTATTTAGCCCCCCTCAGTCAATACTTTGTAGAACCACCTTTTGCTGCAATTACAGCTGCAAGTCTTTTTGGGGATGTCTGTACCAGCTTTGCACATCTAGAGAGATTTTTGCATTTTTGCAAAATAGCTCAAGCTCTGTCAGATTGGATGGAAAGCGTCTGTGAACAGTAATTTTTAAGTCTTGACACAGATTTTCAAATGGATTTAAGTCTGGACTTTGACTGGGCCATTCTAATACATGAATTGTATGCTTTGATCTAAACCATTCCACTGTAGCTCTGGCTGTATGTTTAGGGTCGTTATCCTGCTGGAAGTTGAACCTCCGCCTCAGTCTCAACTCTTTTGCAGACTCTAATGCCCCGTACACACGAGCGGATTTTCCGGTAGAAAAAACTTGGATGTTTTTTCCGATGGAATTCCGCTCAAGCTTGGTTTGCATACACACGGTCACACAAAAGTTCGCTGAACTTTCGACCGCCAAGATCGCAGTGACGTACAACACTAGGAATTATGAATTACGTTTAATGCTTCCAAGCATGCGTCTAATTGTTTCCGAGCATGCGTAGGACTTTTGCGCACCGGAATTGCTACAGACGATCGGAATTTCCGATTCGGCCAGCAAAAGTCCGATGAAGCATACACACGGTCACATTTTCCGACCAAAATCTCTCATCGGTCTTTTGCTGGGGGAATTACCAATTGTGTGTACGGGGTATTACAGGTTTTCTTTTAAGATTGCCCTGTATTTGGTTTCATCCAACTTCCCATCATCTCTGACCAGCTTCACATCACAGCCTGACGAAGGGGCACGCATGCCCCAAAGCGCCGCCCACGTGACCCGTACCCGGAAGTGATTGCGCAACAACACCACTGCCTAGTACTCAGCTACCCACTGTCTGCACAGCCTGCTCTCCAGCCGTCCGGAGGCACTGAGAACCCACAGCGCCACCGGATCTCCACTGGATCACACAGGACGTTTGAAATATCACATCTGACAGCAGCTTTGATGACATCACTTCATCCGGGACCCAAATACGGAAGATCCTCTAATCTCTGATATGCCTTTATGACACATCTAATGTGTGAGTGTTCTTAATCTTCTTTTATATTAAATTGATCTTAATTTGCTGCACTTAGAGGGCGCCGTCTCTCTCTCTCTCTTTTTATCTCTGACCAGCTTCCCTGTCCCTGCTGAGAAAAAGCGTCCCCACAACATGATGCTGCCATCACCATGTTTCACGGTGGGGATGGTGTGTTCAGAGTGATGTGCAGTGTTAGTGCAGTGTCAGTGCTACACATAGCGTTTTGCTTTTAAGCCAAAAAGTTCAATTTTGGTCTCATCTGACCAGAGCACCTTCTTCCACATGTTTGCTGTGTCCCCCACATGGCTTCCGTCAAACTGCAAACTGGACTTCTTATGGCTTTCTTTCAACAATGGCTTTCTTCTTGCCACTCTTCCATAAAGGCCAGATTTGTGGAGTGTACAACTCATAGTTGTCCTGTGGACAGATTCTCCCACCTGAGCTGTGGATCTCTGCAGTTTCTCCATAGTTACCATTGTCCTCTTGGCTGCTTCTTTGATTAATGTTCTCCTTGCCCGGCCTGTCAGTTTAGGTGGACAGCCATGTCCTGGTAGGTATACAGTTGTGCCATACTCTTTACATTTTCGGATTATGGATTGAACAGTGCTCAGTGAGATGTTCAAAGCTTGGGATAATTTTTTATAACCTAACTCTGCTTTAAACTTCTCCAGAACTTTATCCCTGACCTGTCTGCTGTGTTCCTTGGCCTTCATGATGCTGTTTGTTCAACAAGGTTCTCTAACAAACATCTGAGGGCTTCACAGAACAGCTGTATTTATACTGAGAATAAATGACACACAGGAGGACACTTTTAACTAATTAGGTGCCTTTTGAAGGCAATTGGTTCCACTAGATTTTATTTAGGGGTATCAGAGTAAAGGGGGCTGAATACAAATGCATGCCACACTTTTCAGATATTTGTTTGTAAAAAATGTTGAAAACCATTTATCAATTTCCTTCCACTTCACAATTATGTGCCACTTTGTGTTGGTCTAGCACATAAAACCCCAATAAATTACATTTAAGTTTTTGGTTGTAACATGACAAAAATGTGGAAAATTTCAAGGGGTATGAATACTTTTTTAAGGCACTGTTTTGGTATTGTGCTAAAATACAGCCAAAGCATTTCGGGGGTCAAAGGGACTCCCCCTTCATCAAGGCTACAACCAAACATAATATAATGTAAATATAATTGTGAATAGCATGCTATTTTTGGATGTACGTATGTGTACACATATGTATATGTATGTTATCCATGATGTTTTGTGATTGTTAAGCTCATGATTTTATCAGTCATGTAACAAAGCTTGGTAAGTGAAGATAAAGACTCTCTGCCTGTCTTCTTCAGATACGGTGTAGTATAATTCTTGTTGCCATTTTCTGGTATAGAAGGGCTGGAGATTGTTTTCTTTGACCAGTGGCATCCCATAAATAGTGGAGGGTGTATGTTCGGGGGCTCTGCGAAGGAACAAAGCTGTTCAAAGTACAAAGTACTTAGTTAAACCCCCCTGTCAGTTTTTTTTTTTTCTTCTTCTTCTTCTTCTTTTTTTTTTTTTTTTTTTTTTTTACTGCCTGTGCCCCATTGAGGAATTTTTCCTTCACTTCCTGATATAAAAAACACAACTGAATGTGAGAAGAAATTTCTCCATAAGTGAAGAAAAAAATCTTCACTGACACAGTAGCAACTAGTGGCAACTATAAAAATTTGCATTTCCCATCCTTTTTAGTTCCAGTAACATTGGGCACTAGGACAAAAAGAGAGGTGATAAATATACAGTAGCTAATAAAAACTTGACAGGGGGTAAAAATCTCACCCATGAGAGTGGACTTAAGGTCTAAAAGTAAACGTATTGTTAAAGCTGTTTTTCCGGGAAATAAAAAACATTACCCCTGCAGTGGGTGTCCCTTCGCACGGCAAGGGTTGGCTGCTCATTTTGCCTAGGGAATGATGAATAAGGTAATGTACTTACTCTTGGTCCTACATTGTATTGGATGACCACAACATGCTGAGATGGTTGGGCAGCACAGGGAAGCTGCTTTGGTGGGTGCTGATTGTACAGCAGCACAGAAGAAGCTTGAGAGAGTGAGGAATATGGTAACCTTATTCACATATTCACATATTACACATGCCAGGGTGCTGGATGTAATCCTTTACTCTGACCTCTCCTTCAGCCCCCACATCCAATCACTGACTCCAGAATTCACCCCTTCCTGTCTAACGACACCACAGAACAACTTATTCACTCCTTGGTTATTTCCTGCCTTGACTATTGCAACTTGCTCCTTAATGGCCTACCCTTACGCAGGCTATCCCCCCTTCAGTCTACTATGATCGCTGCTGCAAGACTAATACACCTCACTAACCGATCCGTGACTGCTGCCCCTCTCTGCCAATCTCTTCACTGTCTTCCCCTGCCCCACCGTAAAAAAAATTCAAAATACTAACCATAACATACAAGGCCATCCACAACATCACCCCCAGCTACATCACCAACCTCATCTGCAGATATCGCCCAAACCGTCCCCTCCACTCCTCCCAGGACCTCCTGCTCTCTAGCTCCCGTGGTACCTCCTCCCATGCTTGCTTTCAGGACTTCTCTAGAGCCTCTCCCCATCCTCTGGAACTCCCTGCCCCGGTATGTCCAATCAGCCCCTAACCTGTCCACCTTTAGGAGATCCCTGAAAACAAATTTTTTCAGGGAAGCCTATCCCATGCCCACCTATCCCGAGCCACCCCCATCAAATCATCCCCCGCAGCTGGTTTTGACAGGTACCCACTCCCACTTCTGGAGTGGAGCCGCACAATGATCTACAACATTTCTGGCCCCTCCTCCTTAACCCTACTGCCTTCTGGGACACACAGAGGTCCCAGAAGACTGGGGGACCACTGCGCATGTTCAGTAGGAAAAAGGCTGTGAAGCCGCAAGGTTTAATTTCCTGATTCCCCTACTACAGATGCCGGCACCTGCACCCGAAGATGATTGATGAATCCGATAGGGGGTGCCAACATTGCGAGATCCCTGTCCTTGTATTAAAAGTCAGCAGCTCCTCTTTAAGTTTAGTTTTAGATTGTTAGGTCTTCTTTATGATGGTCTTTGACAAGGGGGGTCATGTACTTTATAGATTGGTATGGGGTCCCTGAAAGGGCCTGTACAAGTGAATGAGGTCTCAGGGAATCCTCTGAAGGGGATAATTGTCTTAGGAGAAGAAAACAGTGCAGAGGATGCTGCTCTGCTACAGAGTTTAGTAAGTGTTAATATAGGTTAGTTCAGATGGGGTGGGTGGACTTGAGCAAAACTGGTCACAATGGTAGACCTGAAATGTGTTGGCCTATTATGTAAAAATGTATGTTATGTAAATGCAATCCAGTTTCAGTGGTTGGGCTCTGGGACACCTCCTCCTGCCCTCTTCCCATATTGGCCAATAGAGATCCCAGGTCAGGGTGACGAATGTCAGCGAACAACCATGCTATGGTTGATACCATAAGCAGCCAGTGCTTAGTCACATTCCTCTGCCAACTGATCTGCTACAAGACTGCCTAGGAAATGGTCAGTGCTTCCTAGTGTTCTGTTTTAAAAAAAAAAATGTTGGACAAATGTCACAAGTCTTTACTAACCAATTTTGCTTAATACAGGGATTTCCTACAATTTTCTGCTCCATCTAGTGACCATAATGTGTAATTTCCTTACTGAGGTATTTCAGAAATAGTTTAGTGTTTCGGCGGCCTATTGCTTTGCTTGTGCACTACAAGAAAAAATGATATGCACTCGTTGAAGTGGATATATATATATATATATATATATATATATATATATATATATATGAATGAAATGGTTAATTATATAAGCAGCCAGCACGAAATGTTTCTGAGAAACCAAACATGAATAGCAATAAAAATGCAGCGCTTATATTAAATGGAGATACCAAGTGAATAGTGTGTTAATTGAAATATATAAATATAAAGTCCATATATCAAAAATTCCAAACGATTCCAGTGATCCAAAACAATAGGTGTTGCAATGAAGACCACCACCCATATGGAGGACACACACTGAACCTTACCCTAATGAAGCGTACACACGATCGGACATTCCGACAACAAAATCCATGGCTTTTTTCAGACAGATGTTGGCTCAAACTTGTCTTGCATACACACGGACACACAAATCTTGTCGGAAATTCCGAATGTCAAGAACGAAGTGACGTACAACACGTACGATGAGCTGAGAAAATTTTAATTCAATAGCTAGTGCGGCTCTTCTGCTTGATTCCGAGCATGTGTGGAACTTTGTGTGTTGGAATTGTGTACACACGATCGGAATTTACGACAACGGATTTTTTTGTTGGAAAATCTGATATCCAGATCTCAAATTTTGTGTGACGGAGATTCTGATGGAAAATGTCCGATGGAGCCTACACAGGCTCCCATCGACCTTGTGTACGGGACAAAAGCGTTGGACTACCCAGATAAAGTAGTCAAAACAGCTTTATTTACAATATGGGCATGAAGTTCCTCCAAATCCACTGTGACCGAGATCAACAAATAGAGTCTCCTTCCCAGATTTTATTTGAATCTCACATAGATGTAAAACATAAACACTTCATTGCACAGTATTACTGTTAAGATGCTTTAATAAAAAAGTGCCAAAGTACTCACGAACATCGAAATATAAAATTGCATTTGTGTCCACTGACAGCAATGAGGAGTAAAAAACGACCGTTTCCAACCAACACAATGTCCGACCATCAAACGTGGCAAAGTCACGTAGCTCAGCCCCTCCTTATGCATTTCATCATCATAGACATCATCAGGGGCGTGGCTACGTCTACGCTGGTCACCTTTTTATAATCAGAAGGCCGGAAATAAAAAACGAAGGAAGGGTGTGCGTTCCGCACATGAGACCGAAATCGACATGCTTAGGTTCCAAAAAGCCGGAAATCAATTACAATCGGAAGTAACTGTAATAAAACAGAGACTATACTGTTGTGTGACCGGACCGAAAATAAGCAACAGTGCTAGATGGAAAAAAAAAACTATATTGAAAATGATACTGTGTAAAAAATAAAATGAAAAGGGGTAATAGATTCTAAAATCAATATAGAAAATGTAATAATCACTGTTACGTGATATCATTATATTCGTGCCAATTATGCTTGTGCACTGTCAGGTGGGGGGTGCACATCCCTTAGAAAATTCTGATTTGCTCAAAAAGACTAATATCACACCGGTGTTCTGTCAATGGATCATGGCAGCAGCAAAACACGGGGAAGGTAAGAACTGACGCTTATATTCCCTCCTGTAGAGCAAACTTGTAATTCTGGAAAATATAGACGAAGTACAGGTGCACTTTAATTTAGAAAAAATTGATTTATGCAAACTTCAAAATAAATTAAACATTCTGTGTAGATCAATTTCCATATATATTGAGCTTAGGCAGTTCTAATACTTCGACATGTCTTTAAAAAGATATGAAGTTGTACAATTCTTGTTATTAATCCTTTTAAATTAAAAATACTGTATAATGTACAATGTAATATTAACATAATCAAGTCTAGTCTTGTGAAATGTATTTGTTAAGCTTCAATTATATTCTATGTTTTCTTTGGATTGAGAAGAATTGATATGTTGCTTTCCGAGTGTTGGCTGATTAGAGAAAGTTGAGTGTAAAATTATACCTCCTTCTAGAAATCAGCTGTAAAGATCTACTACTATTAAAGGCTAACTCTGGCTACAACCTTTTAGTTTCTAATAGAGTGTGGAAGGGTTAGAGCCTCGGACAGGTTTTAAAGCAGAACTAAACTGTATCTGAGCACCACAAACAACGAAACAACAAGAAAATGTAATTTATTACATTTTTAATATTCACAGCAAACTCACCCATCAATCCATGTCTCCATGAACTAATTTTGAAAAACATCCTCCTAGCATTTTTAGCCGTGGCCATCTTGAGTAAGGACAGATGATTCATGTAGCATTAACTTTCAAGAATCCGTCTGCCCTTAGCTCAGGCATGCAGGCCGGAAGGTGTGCTTAGCTGAGAAAGCCCCCCCTCCAGATGAAAGAAAAAATGAATGCCTCCATAAGTCTAGGACTTGCAGGAGGGTTCAGGATAGCTCATAGTCTTCAGGGTGCCAAGTGGTGAAGATCATTGAACATGTTTCATCTACTCTGTTGAGAACAAACCTAGAAGACCTTGGCTTTTGGTACTTCCATGCAAAATGATTAGGGGAGAATGGGGCCCTAAGAAAGGTAACTGTTTTGACCCTCCCCCTCTTCCCTACAATTGCCATTGATAGGATTGCAGTAGGCTGTCTGTATGTACTGGACTCATCAGGTACCAAATGTATTCTCCCTTGTGACAGTAAACCATTCAGTCATTCCTAATCAATGGGGTGAAAGGAGGAATAGAAAGGGGACTTTACTTGTACCAATACAGAATAATCAATCCAAATATGAAAACAAAAATGTTTTATTACACAGATAAAATTTGACAAACACATATAAATGACTATTATTTTTTTTCACATAGTCTTATCCCAGTTGGCAGACAGCATTATAATCATGTGGCATTTCACAGATCAACATGTTTAGCAATCACATAGCTTCCTCAGGATCTGCACCAACACCTGAATATGTGTCACAGATTTTATATTCTAAAGAAATAAATCAAATGAATAAATACAAAATAAGTATTAAATATACAACTAATAATTAAATAACTAACAAGCCCCTGCATATTGGAACCGCATGGGACCATTTCCAATCTGCAGGGAAGGGGGAATTCCAATAGGGGCAGCAACAACTAAAAATATATGAAAAATAATTAAAAAAAATACATAATCCATATATACTAAGTAAATGAGGGACAACAACCACAAACCAACACATCACAAGCCCCAACAATAATTCACTTACCTATGTTACAACAAAAGCCAATGTAAAAACAACCAACTATGGGTAGAAGGTATGGAAAACATCCCAATAGCCACAATCTAATCAATAAAAATAAAAAAATGGTTGTGTTTTTTATATTGGATTCTTAATTTGTTGAATTTATTTCTGAGCATTTTTGCACTATTATTATCGTACTGTATATCTGTAGATTTTATGGCACTGATTTTGTTTTCTATAATTTGCTGAGGGAACACGGCACAACTATTTTATGGGTAAGCTTATTTATAGGTGATACTTATTATTTTATATATTGTGTAGTATTGATGTTTTTTCCTATTATATATTCCATGTACTCTTTTGGGGGTAAGATCCTTCTCTTTTAATTGCTTAATTTTTTTTTATGCTATAGTTTTGATACAAGTGGGGTGTATACTCAGTCATATATTTTTTATTTGTGCTTTTTTATGATTAGATTGTGCCTATTGGGATGTTTTCTATACATTCTACCCACAGTTGGATGTTTTAACCTTGACTTTTGTTAGCTGTAACATATGTAAGTTAACTATTGTTATGGGTTGTGATTGTTATCCTTCATTTATTTAGTATGTATGGATTTTGTATTATTTTTTAAATTATGATTCATATATTTTTTTTGTGGCTGGCCTTATTGGTGGGTCCAGGGCCTCTCTCCATTGGGTATGGGTAGTAGGAGGCCCACTGGAAGGTGTTGTGGAGTCTTACTCTGAGCACACATGGAACAGGCAGCTATGAAGGCAGTTACATCAGCACGTAGACTAGGCCACCAGAATTGTTGGGAAATGTCCCAAAAGAGTTGATTCTTCCCAGGGCGGTCAGCAGCCTTGGGAGAATGGTAAGTCTGGAGCGCAGCAGTACAGAGACTCTCTGGGACAAGTAGCGGTTTCTCAGGAGGAGCATGAACCTGAGCAGCAAGAATTTTTTCACCCAAAGGAGAAGTGAAACTGGTGCGTACCGTAGCCAGAATACGATTAGGAGGAATCACAGGAACCGGAACCAACTCCATCTTGGAAGTGGAGGAAAATTGTTGTGACAAATCGTCAGCCCTTACATTCTTAGTACCGGGTAAGAATGAGACAATGTAATTAAAACTAGACAAGAAAAGAGCCCATAGCACCCTTCTGGGAGAGAGACGTTTAGCCTTAGACAAGAATGTGAGATTCCTATGGTCAGTAAGAATGAGACCCGGCACAGTGGTACCTTTAAAGAGATGTCTCCATTCTTTCAGCGATAAAATGATCGCTAACAGCTCTCTGTCACCAATCTCATAATTGCACTCCGCAGGTGACAATTTCTTAGAAAAGTAGCCACAAGGATGAATAGCGTTCTCAGAGGTAGGATATTGAGACAGAAGGGCGCCAACTCCAGTCTCAGAAGCATAAACCTCAAGGATAAAAGGTAGCATAGGATCAGGATGTGCCAACACAGGAGCAGAAACAAAGGCAGCCTTGAGACTTTCAAAGGCCTTAATGGACTCCGGAGACCAACACTGTGGGTTACCGTCCTTTCTAGTCAAATCAGTCAGGGGCTTGACCAGAGACGAGACGTTACGAATAAACTTCTGATAATAGTTGGCAAAGACAACACTGCAGAGGACGTAAACCCACAGGTCGGGGCCACTGTAGGACTGCTGAAAGTTTCTCTGGGTCCATCGAAAAACCAACAGTGGAAATTACATAACCCAGGAATTTAACCTGTTCACGATGGAATTCGCACTTCTCCAATTTATAGTAGAGATTGTTCTCTTAGTTTCTGAAGCACACGACAGACATCTGTGTGGTGGCTCTCCAGGGACTTGGAAAATATGAGGATACTGTCGAGATAAACCACCACACATTACTGCAACAAATTTCAGAGGACATCGTTAAAAAATTCCTAGAAAACTGCTGGGGTGTTACAAAGGCCAAAAGGTATTACGAGGTACTCATAATGGCCTGTTCTGGTATTAAACGCAGTTTTCCACTCGCCGTTCTCCTTAATCTTTACGAGATTGTATGCCCCTCTCAAATCAAGCTTTGTGAAAACTGTTGCTCCCTTGAGGCGGTCAAATAACTCTGTAATCAACGGAATCGGATAGGCATTCTTAATCGTGAAAAGATTGAGACCCCTATAATCAATACAAGGTCTCAGTTCACCACTCTTCTTCTTCACAAAGAAGAAACCAGCACCAGCAGGAGACGAGGATTTGCGGATGAAACCTCGAAAAAGTGCACCTGCAACATACTTTTCCATAGCCTTATCCTCCAAGACTAACAAAGGGTAAACCCGGCCACAAGGGGGTATAGCACCAGGTTGAAGGTCAATTGCCCAATCATACGACCGGTCTGGAGGCAAACTACTGGCTTGACCTTTGTTGACCATGGACAATGGAACAGTCTCATGAGTCACATGGGCAGGCTGTAGAGGACTCCCGTCAAGAGCCTGAATGGCAAGTGGAGTGTCACGCAGCTGCAGCGGAATCAAGTGCTTTGATACAAAGGCAGCATCAATGAACAGGTCGGCAGCCCCAGAGTCGATTAGAGCCTGTATCTCGACGGATGACTCAGCTCAAGAAAGGGTAACCGAAACCAGGGGCTTATCCTTCTGGATAACTGGTGATAAAAACAACACCACCTAAGGTCTGTCTGTTAATGACAGGACCTCAAGGTTTGGGCATTCCCTGGACGGGTAGGACAAAACTTCAAAAAGTGACCTGCCTGGCCACAATAAAGGCACAATCTCTCCCTCCTCTTAAGGGTTCTCTCATCCGCAGAGAGACGTGGGAAGCCCAAGTGCATGGGTTCATCTTCACTGACCGACTCAGTACCAGGAGGCATGGGAGGCGAGGGAGGCAAGGGTGGGACTGCAAGGCTTGGAGACAAATATACAGGAGGCTTCCGCAAGCGCTCCTTAAAAGAGAGTTTTTCTCTGAGTCTGGAGTCAATGAGGATGGCAAACATGATCAAATTTTCCAGCTCATTATATCTCAGCTCAGTATATCTCGGGCTGCTATCTCATCCTTGATGGTATCCGAGAGACCATGAGAAAAAGCAGCCATGAACGCCTCATTGTTCCAAGCAACCTCTGCTGCCAGAGTACGGAATTCAATGGCGTAATCAGCAACAGTTCTCATACTCTGTTTGATGGACATGAGGCACTTGGCAGCAGAAGCAGAGCATGCGGGAACATCAAATACCCTTTTAAAGGAAGCCACAGACTCAGGGTAACTCAAGACAACAGGTTTTTGCATCTCCCAAAAAGGATTTGCCCAGGCCAAGGCTCTCTCAGAAAGCAAAGATATCACGAAACCTACTTTGCTTCTGTCCGTGGAAAAAGCCTGGGGCAGCATCTCAAGGTATATCTCAACCTGGTTGAGAAACCCTCTGCATTGGACTGGATCACCCCCAAATCACTGGGGAAGCAGAGCGGAACCAGACATACCTTTTATAGAAGTAATACTCGAGCGGGTGCCTGCACAGAGACTGGAGCAGCAGCAGGGACAGCCTGCAACACAGGTTGTACTGGATCAGCCACAGTGGGAGATTCCAGGTGAGCCGTGCAACTCCAGAGCGCTTGTAACGACATGGCAAACTGATCCATGCGGTGATCCTGCTCATCCAATCTGGAAAAAATATTACCAACAAGTGGATTGACTGCATCTTCTGAATTCATGGCCTTCGCCTACTGTCAGAAACCATGAATCAGACTGAGACAGAAGTACAGATAAATCTCACTTGTTTAATAATAGTAAAAAAAGGTAAACAGAGTTCAGGAACCGGAACGGATAGTCAGACAAGCCAAAATGTCAGGGAGCCAGAGATGAGCGTAGTAGAACAGCAAGCAGGATCTGATGCCAGAAAGAATGTCAGCCAAGCAAGTTTTAACAGGAACAGAGGCAAGGGTCTCTAGAGATGTGACCAAGGCGAAGGCAGAGATCATCTGAGCTGGATGGCTTAAGTAGGCAGGACTGACAAGCAGGATATCATCAAAAGATGAGTCACTGTGGAGAGATAGGAGCTGTCAATTAGCTGAGTGGCCAGCTCAGATAAGGAAGGGCTGAGCCGAGCCCTGACAGTCATCTAACCATTACAATTTAGGCCCTTGTCAAAATTGTTCAAATCCTTACACTTGCCCATTTTGTCTGCTTTCAATACTTCAACTTCAGAGATAACATGTTTACTTGCTGCCTAGTATATTCCACCCACTTTCAGGTGTCATTGTCACAAGATAATCAGTGTTATTCACTTCACCATCATTGGTTATAATTTTATGACTGATCAGTGTATATGCAGGGTATTTTTAAAAACAAATGACTAAATAAGGGCCCATATGTGCTACAAAAAGCAGTTGGAAAATAATTTTAGTATGCCATGCGCATAAAAAGTTGTTGCTAGTTTAACAGATGCATACCTGAAATTTTAAAATTTGATCTGGTCATAGAGGACTTAATTACCTATGGATTTTAAAGTGGTTCTAAAGCCTTATGGTTTTTCACCTTAATGAATAATATGCATTAAGGGGAAAAACCTTCTGTGCTGCAGCTCTCCCCTTTTTCTTATCTGAGCCCGATCATATCCAGCAATGTGCAGGAGTGCAGCGGCACGCACTGCTGTCTCCCTCCTCTTAGGACTGATTGAAAGCAACGGGAGCCATTGGCTTTCGCTCCTGTCCAACAAAAGCTGTGACGCGGGAGCGGGGGGCGGGCCAAGTCCCACTGCCTGTGTCAATGGACGCAGCAGTGGGACACAGGAGCAAGCATGCCCCAGGCCCCTCCTCCAAAGAGGAGGGGCCTGGAGCGCCGGCAGGGGACCCCAGAAGAAAAGGATGGGGACTGCTCTGTAGAAAAGTATGTTTGTTATTTTAATAATAAAAAATAAAAAATGGTTTAATACCGCTTGAGGTTTTAAAATAGACACACAGAAGGGCCCGAGGACTGGAAGGATTCAAAAAATGAAAATGGAATTAGGCTTTAAATACCACTTTTTTTGTAATGCAGCGGATGGGCATGATGGGCAGGTTTGCTTTAACTTCTAAACCCCAACACTATGCCTTAAACCTCTAACCCTTGCTCCTAGCCTTATCCTTGTCTATATGGTCATATATAGGCTGGCCGTCACACCTAACCTTACTAAACCTATAATTTACTGAGCCCCTAAAATTAGCACCCAACCTAACACCTAATCCTTAACCACCTGATTACTTTGCACTTAAACCCCCCCCCCCCCCCCCCCTCGTGACCAGACCAATTTTCAGCTTTCGGCGCTGACGCACTTGGAATGACAATTGCGCGGTCATACAACACTGTACCCAAATGAAATTTTTACAATTTTTTCCCCACAAATAGAACTTTCTTTTGGTGGTATTTAATCACAGCTGGGGTTTTTATTTTTTGCTAAACAAATCAAAAAAGATGGAAAATTAAAAAAAATATAAAAATCATGTTTAATAGTTTGTTATAAAATTTTGCAAACAGGTAATTTTTCTGCTTCATTGACATGCGCTGATGAGGCGGCACTGGTAGGCACTGATAGGCGGCACTGGTGGGCACTGATAGGCTGCACTGGTGGGCACTGATAGGCTGCACTGGTGGGGACAGATAAGTCGGTACTGATGGGCACAGCAAAGATGGCACTGATGGGCACGGATGGGTGTCACGGATGGGTGTCACGGATGGGTGTCACGGATGGGTGGCATGGATGGGCACTGATGGATGGCACTGATAGATGGCACTGATGGGCACTGATGGGCACTGATAGGTGGCACTGATGGGCACTGATAGGTGGCACTGGTAGGGGACACTGATGGGCACTGATAGGGAAAGAGAACAAGTATCAATGCAGTGTGGTGCTGCAGATACTGAAAAGGTAATTAGGTGCCACGTCCTTGATATAGTATATAGAAAAAGGGAGGGGAGGGACTTATGGACTTTTTAGGCACTGTACACTGTATTATAATATCAAAATTTATTAAAGGAAAACAACATACATAAAAAACCGTATACATCTAAAAACATATACATCTTAGTCAGGAAAGATTAGTACAGTACAAAGTCGCATGTGCAGCCTATAATAGCTAGCCTAAGGGATACCAAGGAACAAGAATCGACAGTGGATATAGGTTTTGTCCAGAATTGATGAGGTATCCAGTATGAAGGCGAGGATGCAGTGCGATATCGGTGGAATTTGGCGGAAGCTCTACATGTTTCGCGTTTTTCATTTAACGCTTCATCTGGAGCCTGGGGTTACAGTAGCTGACAGATAAATATAAGATTTAAAAGACACAGTAAGTATATGCATATGGTTATTCCTTCCTAAATAGCATGTTACATTTGTAAGTAAAACTATATATGTGATCATTAGCTGCCGGATGTGGCCGCCACACCTGCGTCACACCACCAGACGGTAAGCCGCAGGTGTGGCGGCCACATCCGGCAGCTAATGATCACATATATAGTTTTACTTACAAATGTAACATGCTATTTAGGAAGGAATAACCATATGCATATACTTACTGTGTCTTTTAAATCTTATATTTATCTGTCAGCTACTGTAACCCCAGGCTCCAGATGAAGCGTTAAATGAAAAACGCGAAACATGTAGAGCTTCCGCCAAATTCCACCGATATCGCACTGCATCCTCGCCTTCATACTGGATACCGCATCAATTCTGGACAAAACCTATATCCACTGTCGATTCTTGTTCCTTGGTATCCCTTAGGCTAGCTATTATAGGCTGCACATGCGACTTTGTACTGTACTAATCTTTCCTGACTAAGATGTATATGTTTTTAGATGTATACGGTTTTTTATGTATGTTGTTTTCCTTTAATAAATTTTGATATTATAATACAGTGTACAGTGCCTAAAAAGTCCATAAGTCCCTCTGGGCACTGATAGGGGACACTGATGAGCATTGGTAGGGGACACTGATGAGCACTGGTAGGTGACACTGATGTGCAGCACTGGCACTGTGGGCACTGACATATGGCACTGTGGGCACTGACAGATTGCACTAGGGGCACTGACAGATGGCACTGGGGGCACTGACAGATGGCACTGGGGGCACTTTTATTAGCAATGGTTGGCACCATGGACCCTTGGCATATTGCATTGAGAGGGACTGCTGTCACTGCGCTGTCAGCGCGAGCAGGAAAAAAAAGCCGATTACCGGCTCGGTAATTATCACATGATCAGCTGTCATTGGCTGACAGCTGATCACGTGGTAAGGGGTCGGGACCGACCCTTTACTCGGATCTTTGATCCACCGAGTCTCACAGACTCGCGGATCACAGAGCGCGCCGCGCGCGCCCTTCAGGGGGCGTGCAGGCAGCTCGTTGCCGGGACGAAGTCAATAGACGTCGTCCCGGCACATCAGATCCGCGCTGTAGCCGTCATTTGGCTATGGCGCGGATCTCAGGTGGTTAAAGACAAGCTCCAGTTTGCTATAGAAAACAATTTAGCCTAGTTGTGCATTTACTTAAAATAATTATATGTTTTTACATAGAACTAAGTAATGACCCTAATGAGTGTAGTGCATCCTCTTCCTTATTCAATCAGCTGGCTGGAGATATTGACCAAGCTGTTTTGGAAAAAATAGTGTGGTCACAGACATGGCTAGGCTGTATGGATCACAAAACTGGTTAAACAAACATGATACATCTTTTGGCAGGCAAGACAGCTTAATTCTTGTATTTTAACTAATGCATTCTAATTATGTATTTAGCTGTTTTGCTGGGAGTTAGCTTTATAATTTTTTTTTACAATTATTTCATTTATACCAAGAACATTGCCTTTCATAATTGTTTTTATTATCATTTTATTTACAGTTGCTAATTTTATTTTTTTAAATAATATATTTTTTTTTAAAAGATATGTCTATTCTTAGTGACATTCACATCAGACAGGCTATCAGGCCTGGTTTTACAGTTCCATTAAGATTTTGTTTTTCTTTGTTGCACGCTGAATCCAGGAGCACAGAAGACCATTGCGTTGATATGTATAATGTAGCCCATCTTATGTCAACCAGAGACTGAGATTTTCAAGGAAATCAGACAGTGAATTAAGCATTCCCAGTCTGCCTGTTCACAAACATAGAGCTCCCTTCGGCTGTCACCTCCCTACAGAGCTGCAGAAAAAAAATGCTTTGTATCTTCTGGCTCTAGACAAGGTATGTTGGAATATATTTATATGGATTCCTGTGGTATTCTTAAACAAAGTCTCGTATGAGTGTAACAGGAAATTATACAGCCAAAATTCTTTAAAAAAAAAACAGATTTTTCACATAGGTTAAATATAATATTACAAATATTTAAATTTAAATGATAGCTTGAAAGTAGGTTAAATGTAAGAATAATTTTTTTATTGATAATCAGATCCTATTTGTAACGTTTTTCATGCTATTTCTGTAGATATTCGTTTGTTACCATTATATTTACACGTTTTGCACAGGTTTTCAGTTTGTCCCTGATTTCACTACATCACAATGTAAACTCATAAATATGTATTGCTGTACCCAGAATCCTTTGCACAACCTTTTCATTCAGCACAATGCTTTTACTTCGAAGAAAATATTCTCTGCCCTCTTCTTTTTTTTTTTTACACTGTTCTTAGTGTTGATTTTAAAGGAATTGTTCAAAAGATTAATTTGTATTGTCAAGGTTGTATTTTTAGTTCTCTGTATAGCATTTTGCATGCAGTATAATTAATATTGTGTTGATAACAGATCATTTGCACATCAGTTTTCACCAACTCTAATTCTAATTGACACACGCAATAATATAAAGTTTTGAACAGCAGCGGTATTTAGAGCTCTAAATACTGTATAACCTGTTACCAATTGTGTCTTATCTCCTAAAACTGAATAGGCAGCTGATATGCAAAATAACTGGTCATTTAAAGCAGCCTTTCTCAACCTTTTTAAACCACAATAAAATTAAAATAAATAAAATAATTTTCAAGTGTCAGGAAGCTCAAAATTCTCAAAATGATTATATATATATAGCTTACTAAATATTATTGTGATCAGTTAGTTGTAGGCAATAAGTAAAAGAAGAGTGTGACCCTTACCTGTAAAATAAATATGGCGCACCCAGCACATTTGACACCCACATAATATAATTTTTAACAACCTGTTCTTCTGTATGACAATTTTTTTTTCAGTTTTAACCTTGAATTGAAACAAATAATAATAATGTGTAGAAAAGAAATTGGAAATTGGAATGCCTTCGCTACCCTACCCTTTCAATCTGCAGCTCTGTAATTTTCTGTCAACTGCAATGCAATATGGCTACCTGGAGGTGTTCTGTACACAGAATGTGTACAGAATGCCCCCAGAAACATAATTTCCTGCTTGTGTGATTGGCTTACTGATTTTCCCAGAAGTATGCCTAAGATACAAGTCAGATGTCAGGCATCCCCTGCAACAAAAAATGGAAAATTGTATCAAATACTTACCATAATTTTCCTTTCCTGACGCCAATACATGGCAGCATACATATGATATAGCTCCGCCCCTATATCCATCCACAGGACCTGTTTAGCTCTATAAAAGTCTGACTGAAAGCTACCTCCACCATTCTCCGTATAGAGCACAAAGATCAGAGGGAGGGTTCGTATGCTGCCATGTATTGTTGTCAAAAAAGGAAAATTACTGTAAGTATTTGATACAATTTTACATTTTCCTGACGCCAAACATGGCAGCATACATATGATACATAATGAGCTTTTGAGAGGGAGGGTTTAATGCTACAAACTTATGCCGCGTACACACGATCGGAATTCTCGTCGGAAAAGCCTTGGATGTTTTTTCCGACGGAATTCCGCTCAAGCTTGTGTTGCCTACACACGGTTACACCAAATTCAGACCGTCAAGAATGCGGTGACGTACAACACTACCACGAGCCGCGAAAAAAGTTCAATGCTTTCGAGCTTTTGTCTAATTGTTTCTGAGCATGCGTCGGAATTTTGCGCGTCGGAAATGCCACAGACGATCGGAATTTCGGATAGAAACTTTTTCCATCTGAAAAATTGAGAACATGCTCTCAATCTTTTGCTGTCCGAAATTCCGACCTTGTGTATGCGGCATAAGTCTTTATTTGACAATAGACCTAAAAGCTTGGATGGTTTTCCTCCCAAACTCTACTGTAGTAAGAGCTGCTGTATCCACCCTGTAGTGTTTTAAGAACGTATGATGTGATGACCAGCTAGCCTCTTTGCAGACTGTCTCCAGAGACAATCCTGCCCGTGCTGCCCAAGAAGACATCACCCTGGTTGAGTGAGCTCTAAGCACCTCTGGAGGATCCTTCCCGGCCACTCTATGTGCCCAGTGAATAGTTTTTACTATCCAGGCCGAGATAGTTCTGGCCGAGGCCTCTTTCCCTTTAAATTGTCATGTTGATCAAAAAGACTGTCAGAACGTCTGAATGTAGAAGTAGCCTGGAGATAGGCTTTGTCCAACTCGTGCAGATCAGTATCTGATTCCGCTGGAGAGATTAACTATCGATGCCACTTTTGGGACAAATTGATCCACTGGTCTCAGCACAACCCTGTCTGGGAAGAACATGGAATAAGGTTCTGCTGCCCCCCATTCTTGGAGTTCCGACACCCTTCCCCCTGAAGTTTTGGCTAGAAGGAAAGCCCTTTTTAAGGTGATATCCTATAATGAACAATCTTCTATTGGTACGAGGAGGGTTTGCTAGAAAATTGAGGCCTACTGCCAGGTCCCATTGAGGGAACCTATTTCTCTTGGGAGGGCGTAGTCCAAGTACCGCTCTCATGAAGTGCTCCACCAACAGGTTTGCTGCCCATTTCTTTTGGGTAAAAGCCGAGATGGCTGAAATTTGCACCTTAAGCGAACTGAGCCCCAAATCCAATCCGGATTGCAGGAAAGACAGGATTTGAGATACATTTGGATCATTAGGGTCAAACTGACACCCAGCTGTCAGTCTGAAGGTAAGAGCTTTATCCTGAGTGTAACGGTCTGTATGAGTTGATCTTTTGAGGACAAAAAGGGGAATGAGGGAGGTAGCTCTTATGCCGCGTACACACGAAGGGACTATCCCGCGGGATTATCCGCTGGACCGAAGTCCAGCGGATAATCCCCTCGTGTGTGGGCGCCGGCGGACTTTTTTTTGGCCAAAGTACGGCAGACTAAAGTTTCAGGTTTTGTTTTCAAATTATCCGCTGGACTTGGCAGTCCAGCGGATAATCCGGTCGTGTGTAGTATGGTCCGGCGTACCAAAAAGGACGCATGCTCAGTAGCAAGTATTTTTCTAGTATTTTTCGTTTTCTAGTCCCGTCGTACGTGCTGTACGTCATCGCGTGAACCGTCGGACTTTTTGCGTGATCGTGTGTGGTCAAGTCCGTTCGCTTTTTAGTCCAGCGTACCCAGCTGGAAAGTCCAGCGGATTGTCCGCTGGACTTAGGTCCGCCGGGAAAAGTCCGTACGTGTGTACGCGGCATAAGTCAGACTTTTATAGATCTAAACAGGTCCTGTGGGTGGATATAGGGGTGGAGCTATATCATATGTATGCTGCCATGTTTAGCGTCAGGAAATTTAATTTTTGTTAAGATACTCCTGATAGGAAATAACATCTAAAGGGATGCTGACCCTGCAATTTTCCTCATTGGGGCCCTGCAGGTGGAGCAGCTGACTGATAATTATGAAACCACTCCCATTAGATTCACTTTCCCACATGGACACTGACAAAAACACAGGGAGTTCTTCGGAATAACAAAAAGTAGGAATCTGCAACAAAGTTTGTTAAAATCCTTGTAATGTACATGGATAACCCAAGGGGAATGTTTTTTTTTCTTAACAAAAGTTAAGTTACTCTTTATGAAGGAAGTGAAGCGATAAGGTTTCATTTTAGGAGTTGGGTTAAGTTATAGGGTTTGGGGGAGGGAAAAGCTAAAGTGGAACTTTCATTTGCTTTACAAGCCTGCATGAATACATTCATAAAATGTCACAATATACATCAGCAATATCATTTTCAAAGAAAGCTGTATATTTTACTTTAGAAAAAATACATTTTTTTAGTGATTTTGCCTAGGGTAATGAGATGATGTTATAAGTCAAATCTTCCGGAGGTCAAGTGGTTAAGGAAAAAAAGAGTAGATGTATACTCACTAGCAATATAAATTACCAAGCACATCAATAATCACAGTCCTTGACAACCTGGTCCATTGAATAAGTCCCACTACAAGAAGACCTTCTGGATGGCTGACGTGTTTCTAGGGGAGATCCCCTCTTCCTCAGAGCCCTGGGAAGAGGGGATCTTCCCTTGAAACACGTCAGCCATCCAGAAGGTCTTCTTGTAGCCGAACTTACTCGATGGACCAGATCATCAAGTACTGTGATTACTGATGTGCTTGATAATTTATATTGCTAGTAAGTGTACATCTACTCTTTTTTCCTTAATAAAGTTATTGCAAAGTAATGCGCTAGGCTGGTGTGCCCTCTTCCCCAGCCCTAAGGGGGCTGCAAAGCTGTGCAAACATTTGCAGACGGCAACATTCTCTTGAGCACAGGATGTTGTTCTTTCTTTTTTTTTTTTGTATAATCTTAATTAAAGTTTTCAACTATACAAAACAGGTAAAAGATAAAGTATAAAATAAAAAAATAAAACCAAGAAAAAAAAACCCTTGTTTGCATACAGAAAAATAATAACAAAAACATTGAGCCATATCAGCGCTATAAGATCTATAAAGGTTCCCCTATGTCCTGGACAATCAGTCCCTGTGGATATGAGGTTGTTCTTTTTAAAGTCTACACTTACCTGATGATCCTATCAGTGAAGTCTACATGATGTATTATCCTGTATCGGTGTGGCAATGATGCAGTACTGCTCCTGAATTCAGAGCAGAATTGTCACTCTGATGTAGGCTTTGCCTTCTTGCACTTCAGCAGGATTAAGAAAAAAAAAAAAAAAGTTTTGGGGGTGTGATTATCAGCTTTTTTCACTGCTGAGTCTAGCCTGTCAATCAACACCGGACCATACCTAGTTCTGCCCACTGCTTTCTGGATTGCCAGAACTGTTACGGAAACCGCTCCCACTGTGAGCTGCAGTGTCTGGGAGGGGGAGCATGTGAGACAAATGAAAGATGATTTGGCTTAGTAACTGATAAAAAGTTCTTTGTTTACTTTGTAGGGCTTTTGCAACAAATTGGAACCAGATTTGGTACTTGTTTAGACAGTCACACAGGGGCCTTTTGTTATATTTGTTTTTTGGTTTATACCCTGTATCCCCCCCAAAAAATGTTGCTGTAAGTGTTTACAAAATGTTAGCTGGAGTTGAAATTGAATTTGATGCTTGCTTATAGTCCATTTAAATGTACATGTCCATCTAAAGTTACCCTGTACAGGGTGACACCACTGTAGTGGCTTAACTGCAGAATGTACCCGCATTGTAACCTCATTAGAAAAAAATGAAAAATACCAAATCTACTGGCAGAATAGACAAGTATAACAATTATATTATGACTGCTGCCATAATGCTAGTGACAGTCTGCAGCACATATAACATTTTTAATGACTTGCGGACTGTCCCGATGCAGATATACAGCGATGGTGTGGGGCTGCTTTGTGCCATTGCACGTAATTAGTATGTGGTCTGCGCAGCGTGGTGATGTCAGTTAGTCAGTTCCCACTCAGTGTCAGTTAGTGTCAGATTGCCTGCCGCACTATCATACCCCCACTATAAGTCGCTGATCACTGCCATTACTAGTAAAATAAATAAAAAATATATATAAACTCCAGTATATATACTATTGCTTTGTAAATGCTATAAGCCCCCGGTCACACCAGTATGACTTTAAACATGATATGTGATTTACAAATTGTACCTGAAGTAACACTGCCAAATTTGTGGCAGTGTTGAATTGTAGGTCTGTTAACTTGCTGCACATTTACACTGGCAAGTTGTACACTTGTAGCCTTATCGGAAGTGAAGCGATAAGGTTTAATTTTAGGAGTTGGGTTAAGTTATAGGGTTTGGGTGAGGGAAAAGCTAAAGTGGAACTTTCATTTGCTTTACAAGCCTGCATGAATACATTCATAAAATGTCACAATATACATCAGCAATATAATTTTCAAAGAAAGCTGTATATTTTACTTTAGAAAAAATACATTTTTTTTTGTGATTTTTGCCTAGGGTGATGAGATGATGTTATAAGTCTGTTGCAGGTAGGAGGAAGCATTTTCTCTGTCTTCTCTCCCCCAGTAATCAGATTTCAATTATAAAACTTTGTAGCAAATTACAATTTAAAAAGCAACAGCATGAGCTGATCTGTATCAAACATTTTGAACAGGAACTGTGCCAGTAACTGTGCTGGAACCAGGATCTACATCAAGGGTGCCCAAACTTTTAAAGAGCGAGGGCCACTTAAGCGACTTAGTAACCAGTCGCGGGCCACAATGAGTGGTGCAGGCGGATGACAGGTCCATGTCCACCCTGCATTTGCGGAGTGGACACAGACATGGCTCGTTCTACTCTATGGGCCCTCTGATCTGATCTGCCATGATGGAATGGGATGGATCCCCCCCTTCTGTTTTTTTTAGTGGACCGGATTGGAGGTAGGTGGGTGTATACGGCCACAAGTCCGTTTACATCTGTGGCTCAATAGAGGTGAACAGAGGGTCCAATTGGGTTGGACCGATCATGCCAAAGGGGCCTAATGCTGCTTTCACACTGACGCGCTGTGGTTTACCTGCACTGCAGGTGCAGGGCAGTACACCTGTAGGTTTCCTGCAGGTCAGCTGCACTTAGACTTCTATTATATCCCGCAGGTGTGCTGCACCTTCTAAAAGCTCACCACACCTGCAGGTAATAACAGAAGTCTATGGCTCAGTGCAGGTAACCCACAGGTGTTCTGCGCTGCACCTGTGGATCAGTTTAAAAGCAGCCCAGTAACCACTGCAGAAGAGATATCCCCATATATACACTGATTTTAGTAATAAACTTACCTTTAATAACAGTCTTCCATTCAGGTATCGCCGGCTGTTGCTGTCCCAGGCAGAGTGCATTTGGTATCACCCCGCCTATGACAGGAGGTGACGCTATACAGGAAGCATCGGTTTATGCAGCTCTGTAGCCACTTGCTTTCTCTACCGCCAGCTTCATTAACAACACTGATGCTCTGGGATGGCGGGTCGGCAACCCACAATCTGGGCTTGCCAACCCGCCACCCCAGAGAAGGAGGTAGCGGGCCACATCAGAGGGCTCCGCGGGCCACTGGTTGGGCACCCCTGATCTACATGATTGTCCTCAGAAAGGGCCATCATCCCTTGAGGGGTGCACTAATGAACACTGTGCAGTTCCTGTGCCTCAACCCTTTTTAGGGCCTACATTCACCTAGCAACACAAAGGGTTCACTACTGACATGTGAGCCTGATTTAGGTATGGGTAAATATGAGAATTTAAAATTCTCCAAAAATTTGGGCAAAAATTTTAAGATATTGCAATCAAACACTTGTATTGTAAAAAAAAATAAAAAATAAAAAATAGAGAGATATTGAGGAAATTTTGAGGTTTTGCGAAAGTCAATTAGGAAGGCCACTTTTTTTTTTTTTTTTTTTTTAACGGACACAGTCTTTTACCAATAAATTGCTAGTCTTATTGCTTCACATTTGTTATTAAAACAACAACAAAAAAAATTGTTAAAAAAAAACAACAGTACACTAATAATAAAAAATACAAATACATAGAACACTAAATGAAAGAAACTAAACACCCCCAAAAAACACTCACATAATAAAGAAAAAAGAGAGTGGATCTTTTTACAATGCTTAGCTTTTGTTTGGGTTTATATTTAATGTAGAACTATGGCCTTCCATTAAAATGATATGCCCTTCAGCACTTAATTATAAGTGCATTTATACTTACAGCCCCTCTGCAAAGTCCCGCATTTGAAATTACAAACAGAGGGCGCACCAGCCTAGAGCATTACCTTTATGATAACTTTATTACCACTTGCTGACCGCCCTATAGCAGTTTTACTGCTACAGGGCGGCAGCTTTGTGCAGGATCACATGTATATATGCCAGGCAGGGCGTACAAATGCGCTCCGCCAGTGGCCCACTGTGTGTGACCACAGCAGGAGCCCAGTGGCGGGTACACTGGACTCGACATCCGCTGGCACCCACTGATTGTTTAGTACACAGGCAGAACGACAATCTGCCTATGTAATCAAGGCAGATCTCCGTTTTGTCAATAGGGAAAACATTGATCCTGTGTTCCTGCAAAGCAGGGACACGGATTTATGCTTTCCCTTAGTAAAAGCACCACCCCAACAATACACAAGCACTGGTTAGGAACACATTTAACTCTTTGATCGTCCCTGATTCCAGACCTTGCCAGCCAGTGTGCGTCCACGGTCCCACCGTCATCGGTCCGTCAGGCATCCAGAGGCAACCACCCCACACCACTAGGGTATCCATGGGCCTCTCAAGCTACTCGCCCGCCCATGGCTGGGATCTGAGCTGCACCGCAAGGTATGCCGATGTTTTCTGTGTTCATCCGACCGGACGCCAGTAGCTTGTATATAGTCCATTGGAGGAGGACAAAAAAGGAACGTAGTGTCATGGGGTGAGTGCTCTTTTATTTGAATGGGGTCCTATAGCATTGGAGAGGAGGCGGGGTTAACCCACACGTAGGCTGCCATGGAGTCTGTCAGGAAAGCTCTATTTGTGGGAAAAAAGGACATACATTTTATTTGGGTACAGCGTCGCACGACAGCGAAATTGTTAGTTAAAGTAACGCAGTGCCGTATTGCAAAAAATGGCCTGGTCATGAAGGGGGGTAAATCTTCCAGAAGTCAAGTGGTTAAGGAAAAAAAGAGTAGATGTATACTCACTAACAATATAAATTATCAAGCACATTAATAATCACAGTCCTTGACAACCTGGTCCATTGAATAAGTCCCACTACAAGAAGACCTTCTGGATGGCTGACGTGTGTCGAGGGGAGATCCCCTCTTCCTCAGAGCCCTGGGAAGAGGGGATCTTCCCTTGAAACACGTCAGCCACCCAGAAGGTCTTCTTGTAGCCGAACTTACTTGATGGACCAGATCATCAAGTACTGTGATTACTGATGTGCTTAATAATTTATATTGCTAGTGAGTATACATCTACTCTTTTTTCCTTAATAAAGTTATTGCAAAGGTAATGCGCTAGGCTGGTGTGCCCTCTTCCCAAGCCCTAAGGGGGCTGCAAAGCTGTGCAAACATTTGCAGAAGGCAACATTCTCTTGAGAACAGGATGTTGTTCTTTCTTTTTTTTGTATAATCTTTATTTAAAGTTCTCAACTATACAAAACATAGGTAAAAGGTAAAGTGTAAAATAAAACCAAGAAAAATAGCCATTGTTTGCATACAGAAAAATAATAACAAAAACATTGAGCCATATCAGCGCTATAAGATCTAAAAAGGTTCCCCTATGTCCTGGACAATCAGTCCCTGTGGACATGAGGTTGTTCTTTTTAACGTCCACACTTACCTGATGATCCTATCAGTGAAGTCTACATGATGTATTATCCTGTATCGGTGTGGCAATGATGCAGCACTGCTCCTGAATTCAGAGCAGAATTGTCACTCTTATGTAGGCTTTGCCTTCTTGCACTACAGCAGGATTTTAAAATAAATAAATAAATAAATAAAAAAAGTTTTGGGGGTGTGGCTATCAGCATTTTCACTGCTGAGTCACAAGCCTAGCCTGTCAATTAACACCGGACCATACCTAGTTCTGCCCACTGCTTTCTGGATTGCCAGAACTGTTTCTGAAACCGCTCCCACTGTGAGCTGCAGTGTCTGGGAGGGGGAGCATGTGAGACAAATGAAAGATGATTTGGCTTAGTAACCGATAAAAAAGGAAGTTCTTTGTTTACTTTGTAGGGCTTTTGCAACAAATAGGAACCAGATTTGGTACTTGTTTAGACATACAGGGGCCTTTTGTTATATTTGTTTTTTGGTTTATACCCAGTCTCTCCCCAAAAAAATGTTGCTGTAAGTGCTTACAAAATGTTAGCTGGAGTTGAAATTGAATTTGATGCTTGCTTATAGTCCACTTAAATGTACATGTCCATCTAAAGTTACCCTGTACAGGGTGACACCACTGTAGTGGCTTAACTGCCGAATGTACCCGCATTGTAATCTCATTAGAAAAAAATGAAAAATACCAAATCTACTGGCAGAATAGACAAGTATAAAAATTACATTATGACTGCTGCCATAATGCTAGTGACAGTCTGCAGCACATATAACATTTTTAATGACTTGCGGACTGCCCCGATGCACATATACAGCGATGGTGTGGCTGCTTTGTGCCATATCACGTAATTAGTATGTGGTCTGCGCAGTGTGGTGATGTCAGTTAGTCAGTTCCCACTCAGTGTCAGTTAGTGTCAGATTGCCTGCTGCACTATCATACCCCCACTATAAGTCACTGATCACTGCCATTACTAGTAAAATAAATTAAAAAAATATATAAACTCCAGTATATATACTATTGTTTTGTAGATACACCAGTATGACATTAAACACGATATGGGATTTACAAATTGTACCTGAAGTAGCATCTAATGTGTTTCTATGGCAGTGTCTTACTCCCAGATAGCAAGGATAACTTGCCAGTTGCCACAAATTTGTGGCAGTGTTGAATTGTAAATCTGTTAACTTGCTGCACATTTTCACTGGCAAGTTGTACACTTGCAGAGCACTTGAAGCACAAGTTCTAGTTGACACTTTTCCAATTTGTAGCAAATTTGCATGGCAAGTCTCTAACAAGAGCAAAGTTACATACTTACATAGTTACATAGTTAGGTTGAAAAAAGACACAAGTCTATCTAGTTCAACCATAAAAAAAATGTATGAGTTGATCCAGAGGAAGGCGCCAAAACCCCCACAGAAAAGCAGGATCCAATTTGCTACAGCAGGGGAAAAAATTCCTTTCTGATCCCAGAGAGGCAATCAGATTTTCCCTGGATCAACTTTACCTATAAATGTTAGTACCCTGTTATATTATGTACATTTAGGAAATAATCCAGGCCTTTCTTAAAGCAATCTACTGAGCTGGCCAGAAACACCTCTGGAGAGAGTCTATTCCACATTTTCACAGCTCTTACTGTGAAGAAACCTTTCCGTATTTGGAGATGAAATCTCTTTTCCTCTAGATGTAAAGAGTGCCCCCTTGTCCTCTGTGTTGACTGTAAAGTGAATAACTCAACACCAAGTTCACTTAATGGACCCCTTATAAATTTATACATGGTGATCATATCCCCCCTTATTCTCCTCTGTGAATAAATTCAGTTCCTCTAATCTTTCCTCAGAGCTCCTCCATGCCTCTTATCAGTTTGGTTGCCCTTCTCTGCACTTTCTCCAGTTCTCTGATATCCTTTTTGAGAACTAGTTCCTAAAACTGAACTGCACATTTCAGATGAGGTCTTACTAATGATTTGTACAGGGGCAAAATGATCTCTCTCTCTCTCTAGAGTCTACACCTATCTTAATACAAGAAAGGACTTTGCTCACTTTGAACACCACAGCTTGGCATTGCATGCTATTATTGAGCTTATGATCTACCAAAACCCCTAGATCCCCCAGTTGCAGTGTTGAGTCTTCAGCAAGAGTTCTGCAAGTCTACAGCATGAAAATTCAGCCACAGTGACCCCTGTGGGATGACTATTGCACAACATAACTGAACCAGAACTTGCAGCAGACTTGCAGAATGTTTGCAAAGAAAGTTGATCTGGAGTCTTGCAATGCAGACTTGCCTCACTTGTGCAACAAACTTGTGAAGCCTGGCAAGTCTAATAATAGCTTAACCACTTCCCGACCGGCGCACGACGATGTACATCGGCTGAATGGCACGGACAGGCATATGGGTGTACAGATACGTCCCCTGAAATTCAGTCGGGACCTCCATGAGTCCGATTGCGGGTCCCGCGGACTCAATCGCTGCAGGGATACCTGCGATCGTCTCACAGGGAGGAAGAACGGGGAGATGCTAAAGTAAACAAGCATCTCCACGTTCTGCCTAGCAACAGTGTCACTGATCTCTGCTCCCTGTGATTGGAGCAGAGATCAGTGATGTGTAAAACACAGCCACGCCTCCCACCGTTAGCACCAAGCCCCTAGGACACACTTAACCCCTACACTGCCACCTCCCGGTTAACCCCTTCACTGCCAGTGTCATTTACACAGGAATCAGTGCATTTGTATAGCACTGATTGTTGTATAAATGGCAATGGTCCCAAAAATATGTCAAAAATGTCCGATGTGTCCGCCATAATGTTGCAGTAAGAAATTATTTTTTTATAAAAATGCCATAAAACTATCCCCTATTTTGTAAACGCTATAACTTTTGCGCAAACCAATCAATAATCGCTTATCACGATTTATTTTACCAAAAATATGTAGAAGCATACATATCGGTGCACGACTTACCGAAGATCCCCTTACGATACTCACAAGTAAGATGGGGGGGACACGTAGGCTACCCGAACGCGGGTCTCTACTACACCATTTTACCAAAATTTGGGACATTGCCCTGACCAGACTTAAAATACCAGAGATCAACAGCTTCACCCTATTGTGGCACAACCCAGCGCTACCAGAATTCAGCTTGATTCCAGACAGTGAGGTGTGGAGCTCTAGAGGTGTAATATACCTCTCTCATATCATTGAGAGCAACACACTTAAACCCTTTGACAGACTTAAAGCTGACTTTGAACTCCCAGACCAAATGCACTTCAGATATCTACAACTACGTCATGCCTACTATGCCCAATTCCCAGCAGACAACATGTCTTTAGCCAGTAACCCCCTAATTGAGGCAATAAAATATCCAGACCCCAAAAAACTAATCTGTATGTTGCCGCTTCCACAGGCAACAGTGGCAGCATATCAGCTGAAGACTAAATGGGAAAGTGAGCTGGGCCCTTTAGAGGATGAGGAATGGAGTGAGGCTCTAGATACCTGTAAATTGGTCTCTCCCTCACACTGTCCGATCGCCTCACCCAGATTTTTATAGTACACAAGGCGTATCTTACACCGCTAAAAATAGCCAAATACAAACCTTCCCAAACCACAACCTGCCGGATGTGTAATCAGGACGCAAGCTCATTTTACCACCTCCTTTGGCATTGTCCCGAAATTCTGGCATACTGGACACAGGTGGTACAATTCCTCCATGACAAAATGGGTTCTCCTGTAACAGTACAACCCAAAACGTGTCTACTGGGAATTTTCCCAGACTCAGACCTGAACAAGTATACTAAAATATTTTTACAGGAGACCCTATTCTCTGCCAGAAAGGTTATAGCCAGAGCATGGATGAGACCAAACCCCCCAGAACTCTCACAATGGACAGTGGAAGTAAATAACTCTCTCCCATACAAAAAGTTGATCTACTCACATAGAGGATGCCCCTCTAAATATGATAAAATATGGGGAAAATGGTTGGAAGATTCAGAAACTATAGTATAAAATCGTAGTAGCGTAACAGGATATTTCATCATAGTGTGGCCCTGCAGCACTCACCAGAATCAAACAATTTGACCTCATGCAGTTATTCTCAACGTTATTTTCCTCTTATATAATAATCTCTGTGAAAACATGTAACACTCAAATTATCTGCAACATATGTGATATGCCTTTATTTCTATGTATGACTCCTTTTTTGATGTAAAAAAAACGGAAAATTTATATCAAATACTTACCGTAATTTTCCTTTCCTGATAGGCTCCATGGCAGCATACGTGTGGGTTGGCCCCGCCTCCATAACTACCCAATAGGACCCCTCTCCCATAAATCTTTGCTCCTGGCTGCTATCCGTGTTCCGTAACTAGCCTACTCCAGACATTTGGGAGGGAACTCCTGCTGCCATGGAGCCTATCAGGAAAGGAAAATTACGGTAAGTATTTGATATAAATTTTCCGTTTTCCTGACAGGCTCCATGGCAGCATACGTGTGGGAAATAACTCGCCAAAACACACTCGGGTGGGCAAAATGTTGAGCAAAGAAAACCAAATTTATTTAACATTGTCCAATGACAATACTTGTAAACCAAAATTAATAGAAGACAGCGCAGCTGGTTCAACGCAATAATGAGAAAGAAAAGTATTAATTGTGGACCAAGAGGCCGCTCTACAAATAACATCAGGCGCCACATGCCGAGAAGCTGCCCACGAAGTTGAGATGCTCCGTGTTGAATGAGCCGTCACTGCCTCAGGAGGAGCCAAGCCCTTAGCTCTGTATGCCCTTTGAATCGTCTGCACAATCCACGCGGAAATTGACCTAATTGACGCACGCATCCCTTTATTCTTGCCATGAAGAAGGACAAAGAGGAATTCCGTTTGCCTGAATGGAGCTGTTGCCTCCAGATATTGTTTTAAGGTGTGGCCTACATCGAGAGGATGGATCTCTTGGTCATCTGATGTTTTGAAGGTAGGGAGTACAATCTCCTGATTCTCATGGAAGACTGTGGTCACTTTAGGGTTTGACCCTAACATTGGAATCAGCACTACTCTGTCTTCAAAAAAGGTCAGAAAAGGTTCCTCTGAACCCAGATTCCTGATCTCTGATACCCTTTTCGCTGACGTTATTGCCACTAGGAAGATAGTCTTTAGAGTAAGATCCTTAACAGGCAAAGGTTGAGACGAATCTTTCCCAAGATTTGACAGAAAATCCAAAACTAATGGAAGGTCCCATTTGGGAAACCTGGGTCTTCTTTGTGGTCTGAGCCTGATGGCACCCTTAAAGAATTGACGAACTAAGGCGTGATTCGCCCATGAGACTCCCGTGAAGGCTGAGATGGCTGACACTTGCACCCTTAACGAACCGACCGCCAGGGATAAGTCTAATCCAGACTGAAGAAAGCTCAGGATATCATGAACCTCTGGAGAGTTACACGAGTTTTCTCTTGACGACATGTGTTCAGCAAACCTGGACCAAATGCGCTCATACACCCTATTAGTGCTTCTTCGCCTGGCATTAAGAAGAGTTGGAATCGCTTCTTTCGGGCAACCAAGCGCCTCTAGCCTTCCCCTCTCAAGAACCACACCTTGAGATGCAGACATGCTGGAAACGGGTGTAACGTCTTGCCTTGAGACAATAGATCCGGCCTGAGAGGTAGGGGAATTGGGTCTTGATAGCTGAGGAGCAGCAGCAGAGGAAACCACGGCCTGTTGGGCCAGAATGGAATGACCGCAATAATCTCCACTTTTTCTGTTCTGAGCCTCCGCAGAAACTGCAGAATTACCGGTACTGGAGGGAAGGCATAGGCCCTCTGGAAATCCCAACTGGTCGTGAGAGCATCTATCCCGAACGCCTGAGGGTCCCTGAACCTCGCAAAGTACTTCGGTATCTTGAAGTTGCACGGGGAAGCGAACATGTCGACTTCCGGAGACACACCCAGTGTTAGGAGCCACTCGAAAACTTCTCTGTGGAGGGACCATTCGTTGTTGTCCAACTCGACCCGGGACAAGAAGTCTGCTTGCACATTCTGGACCCCCGGAATGTATACTGCCGAGATGTTGGCTAAGTTCTTTTGCGCCCAACTCATTAAAGGCTCCACTTCTTGTAACAGGGACCAGCTGTGAGTCCCGCCTTGTTTCCTTATGTATGCCACTGCTGTTGTGTTGTCCAACCTTAGCATGACGGAAGAGTTCGACACTAGATGGCGAAAGGATAGGAGTGCCTGAAAGGCTGCCCTCAGTTCCAGGATGTTGGAAACGACTCCTTGAGACTGGCATGTCCACCTGCCCTGAGCTACCTCCGAAAGGCAATGAGCGCCCCAACCCTGGTTGCTGGCATCTGAGGTCACCGTGATCCATGAGATGGGGACAATCGAATGATGGTTGCGCAGATTCTTCCCCTGGAGCCACCAGAGGAGAGATGTCCTCATAGATGGGGTAAGGAAGATGCGCTGATTCTGGTCGACAGAGTTCCACTGATGCAGAAATCCCTTCTGAAAGGGACGGGTATGCCACTGGGCCCACTTCACCATGGGAATGGTTGCTGTCATCGTACCAATTATTTTCAGGCACTGGAGAGCAGAAAGGTGAGTTGATCCACGTGCCTCCTGAATCCTGTCTCGGATTACCATGATTTTCTCCTCTGGGAGGGAGATGGAACCCTCCACGGTGTTGAAAAGAGCGCCCAGAAACACGAGGGACTGAGATGGCTCTAGCTGGCTCTTTTCTAAGTTCAGGAGCCACCCGAACTCTTGCAGGGTAGAGATGACAACCTCTTTGTGAACTAATAGCTGATCCTTGCTCTGAGATAGTAGAAGCAGGTCGTCCAAGTAATGGTGGAGACGCACACCCTTGACCCTGAGAAGAGCCACTACCGCCAATAGCACCTTGGAAAAAACCCGGGGTGACGTGGTTAACCCGAAGGGTAGACAAATGAACTGAAGGTGTTGGTTGCCTACCGTGAAGCGGAGGAATTTGTGGAAGTCCCTTGTCACAGGCACATGAAAATATGCGTCTTTCAGGTCGATTGATATTAACCAGTCTCCCAAGTGTACTGACTGTTGTATGGTAAGTAGGGACTCCATCTTGAATTTCTCCTTGCGGATGAATGAGTTGAGGTGAGTCAGGTCTATTACTGGCCTCCATGTGCCGTTCTTCTTCTGCACCAAAAACAGGGGTGAATACATGCCTTCGCCCCTCTCTTCTTCTGGGACGGGTACGACTGCTCCTTGTTCCAATAAACAGCTTACGTAGGTCAACAGGACCTGTCTTTTCTCTTCTGAGCTTGGAAGAGTAGTAGGGATGAATCTGAGTTTTGGAGTGTTGCAGAAGACCCACTTGTGACCGGACGATACTGTCTTTACGGTCCAATAGTCCCGAATTGAGGCCGCCCAAACATGTTTGAAGTGGAGAAGACGGGCCCCCACCCGACATGTCTGAGCGGGCCCAATTTCAAAAGGACTTCCCAGCCTCCTGGTTCCCAGAGGAACCACCTTTAGAGGCCTTCTTGAAAGAAGACTGCCTGGACCTCCATGTCCTGGAGAATTCTCGGCCGGGTTTATAGCTGCGTGCATCCCTGGCACGATCCGCATTCTGTCTTCTTGGAAAAGAGCGTCTCTGATTTTGAGGACGCCTATCCTGAGGGAGAAACCCAGATTTCCCACCTGTGGCCCGGGATATGGCAGAATCAAGCTTATTGCCGAATAATGAGGACCCTTCAAAGGGGATGCGGCACCAAGCCTGCTTAGAAGCAGGGTCTGCGAGCCACGGACGGAGCCACAATGCACGTCGCGCCGAAACGGCTGCCAGCATATCCCGAGACATCAGGCGAATGACATCAATGGATGCCTCCCCCAAGAAGGCTGAAGCCATCCTAATCTCTTGAATAGGTGAGTCTTTAGCTGTGTCTATCGAAATGCCTCTCAGGTATTCTTCAATGCTGTCAGCCCAGAATTCTATGGCCTTTGACACTGCTGCGATCGCAAGCACTGGCTTGCACGCCATCCCGGAGGTCAAATAGATTTTCTTTAGATCTGAATCGATCCGTCTCTCTAAAGGATCCTTGAATGACACAGTGTCTTCTAAGGGGAGAGTCACATATCTCACCAGACGCATAAGTGCTGCATCTACCATTGGAGCTGACTCCAGGTGTTTCACATCTTCTTCCTTAAAGGGGTAAAGTTTAAGGACTTTGGATTGCATGGAACTCTTTTTATCCATCTTGCTCCACTCTTCTGAAATAATATCACCCAATTCAGACAGAAACGGAAAAAATTGACGCTCCTTATTGAGCTGTTTAAAAAATTTCCTCTGCTTCGGGGGGGAGGTGACAGGATCCTCCCACTTCAGAGCCTCTCTCACAGCTTTAACCAGGGAGGGAACCAAACCATAGTCAAACCCCAAACCTGGATCTTCCGGATCCGATTCACTGTCTGAGACAAGGGCAGAATGGCGGCTAGATTGGGATGAATCCCATGTTTCTTGTAGTACCCCCTCTCCTACTATAGGATCTAGCGGGTCTGCCGGGGATTCACAGGGCTGTTGAGCTTCCCTTTCCTGCAGGGATTCTTTTACCACTCGTCTCACCATTGATTCTAGGCGCTGGTCAGCGCCGTCTCTCTCATCCGCTGCCTTAGTGAAACAATGGTCACATAAGGATTTGTCTGCTGGTACAGGCATTTTGCACCCCCAACATGCTTTCTCTGGCCTCTTGCTGGAGTGAGCCACAGGGGGGCGGGAATAATCCCTGTCACGCTGTTCCGACCTGGCGGACCTATGGTGGCTGGATTTTGAGGAGGATTTGCGGTGGTGCGATTTTGACGATCCACTGCGTCTATAGGCACTAGGTTGTGGATCAGATTTGGAAGGGCTGTGAACACAGAGAGACAGACAGAAGGGACAGGTCATATTTGCTGCCTATGCTTACTCTCTTCAATATTAGAAATATAACAAATGTACTTTAGGACCTACCTAACATGAGCGGGCTGGCCACTAGGGGGCAGTGAAGCATCCATAATGTCCAAAAACACCAAGCCTGACACTGCAGTAAAAAATACAATCTTCAGACAAAATACAGCAATAATCCAACCAAGCCCCAGCATAAGGACTGTTCCTACCTTGAACCGCCGAAATACTAGCCCCGGGAAGTCGCTGTGGCGTCCGCAATCATTCCCAGGGCTCTGTCAGCTTTGCAAGGTTTTTAAATTTGCCGCCCGTGACGTCATCGGCGTCATCCGACGCCGGGATCCTCAGCGCGCATGCGCGAGAACCAAGCCTCGCTCTCACATCGGGTCCGCGCATGCGCAGAACGCCCGCGGACCCGGAAATCGAAGAGAGTAGTTTGCTGGAACGCAGAAGCGTCCAGCAAACAGCATACAAATAGCAATAGACAGAGGAAAAGGATATAATCAAAGGGCACACACATAAACACTGCTGCCATGGACAGATACAGACTCACCACTCCACCAACGATCACCTGGCCGAACGATCCAAGGCACGCACACACCGGACCTCCCAGCAGATAAGGGCCACCTGTAGCAACAGGTAAACAGGCCGGCGCACTTTTAAGGTAAGATAACCTTTCTTCAGCGCTACTCTGCAATTACTCTCCATACCCTGCTTAACAGTCAAGGCCTATCGGAGGAAACAATTCAGTCATTCGGCCGATCGATCGCTGTGAAGTCATCTTCAGGTAGGAGAACCACATGGTCCTACGGAGGAGGACAAAAAAGGAACACGGATAGCAGCCAGGAGCAAAGATTTATGGGAGAGGGGTCCTATTGGGTAGTTATGGAGGCGGGGCCAACCCACACGTATGCTGCCATGGAGCCTGTCAGGAAAAAAGAAGTATACATATTGGCCTAAACTGAGCAAAAAAAAAATGTTTATACATTTTTGGGGGATATTTATTATAGCAAAAAGTAAAAAATAATGTGTTTTTTTTTCAAAATTGTCGCTCTTTTTTTGTTTATAAAAACCGCAGTGGTGATCAAATACCACCAAAAGAAAGCTCTATTTGTGGGAAAAAAAGGACGTAAATTTTGTTTGGACTCTGTGCAGGCCAGTCAATTTCCTCCACCCAAAATTCGCTCATCCATGTCTTTATGGACCTTGCTTTATGCAATGGTGCGCAGTCAAGTTGGAACATGAAGGGGCCCTCCCCAAACTTTTCCCACAAAGTTGGGAGCATGAAATTGTCCAAAATTATGCCGCGTACACACAGTCGGACATTCCGACGGGAAATGTTCGATGTGAGCTTGTTGTTGGAAAGTCCGACCGTGTGTATGCTCCATCGAACATTTGCTGTCGGAATTTCCGCACACAAATGTTTGAGAGCAGGTTCTCAAATTTTCGTGTGTACATAAGTCTGTAGCACAAAAGTTCACGCATGCTCTGAATCAAGCAGAAGGAGCCGCACTGGCTATTAAACTTCCTTTTTCTCGGCTCGTCTAATGTGTTGTACTTCACCACGTTCTCACATTCAGAATTTTGGGCCAACATTTGTGTGACCGTGTGTATGCAAGACGAGTTTGAGCCAATATCCTTTGGAAAAAAATCCACGGTTTTGTTGGCGAAAAGTCAGATCGTGTGTCGCATTTGAGATGACAGGGGGACAGATGCAGTATTGTTTTAAAACAGCATGAGATTATAAGATGAAAAGCCAATAACTCCTCCTCCCAATAAAAGTACTTTATTGATAAAGGGTACAGTGTGCAAATTACAACAGCTTACGCGTTTCGGTAAAAAACATATTCATAGCCATCAGGCTATGAAAACAGGAAGCAACTGAAGAAATGTAAAAATTCTTTAAAACAAGTTAATATAATATACTTTCCTGCCTATTTACTAATGCTAGCAGCAGAAGGATTAAAAATAGTTCCTGTTAATTGAGAGAGTTTAGTTCCACTTTATATCTGAGCACACGCTGATAAGTGTTAAGCATTGTATGCGTTATTATTAAATAATCTCTAAATTGCTGAGCAATAACATTATACCAAATAAATAAAATAAGCTTAAAGTGTATTTTAAATTATTTACCTCTTAAATCCTTACTCAGCGTTCTGCCTTGGGGAGGATTCATAAACCTTCTATTATCCATACTATGAAAAATAAAGAAAAATTTCTACAGACTCTATCAAGTACCAAGATATGCAGCATGAGTGCATTATTATGTATTTTTACGTCTAAAATTTAGGCCAAGAGTGTTATTCAGACCTGTTTCCATGGCAGTGTTAGAGACTTCTGCAAAATTCCCTATCATCTCTACAGTTCTTCTGTCTGTTATGAAATAGAAATCAACAGAAGTCATTTTATTGCATAGGGGCCAAGTGAAAGACCAGGTTAGAGCAGCCTGGAATACAGATGGGCAAGCATAGACATGCGGTAAGAATAATCAGCTTGTGCAATACTGTATATAAATGATGTTAAAGGTGTTTAACCCCTTGGCATCGAAAGATGTAAATATCGCAGACTGAGAGATGTACATTTTCCTAACAGTGAGTCTATGTACATCTAGTTCAGAAAGGGCCGCCGGCACTCTCATGCTCCTCTATGAAGTGACTGAGTTGTCAGTTTTAATCACTAAAGAGTGGGTAAGAATTAGGAATACTGCTTCCCTGCCATTGATTGCTGTCAGTTGACTTTGATCATCTGATTAGTGTTTACATTTCATTAATATAAAAAGTTCTGTCTCTCTTGATGCCTGTGGGGAGGCAAGTAGACCACCAACTTCAGCATGCTTTGGTATTCTGAAGTGGCACCAGAAACACACTATATTACCAAAAGTATTGGTACGCCTGCCTTTACACGCACACGAACTTTAATGGCATCCCAGACAGTCTTAAGGCTCGTAAACACTATAAGAAATTCGGACAAACATTTTCGTCCAATGAATTTTCATAGGATTTTCGTAAAGCGTGTACACAACTTTCGACAGCCGATTCTGGATTTTCGTACCAAAATTCCCGAAAGGAACAAACGCCAACATTTTTCTTGTATGGGAACAGAACGAACGGTTTTCACTGAACCACTTCAGCCCCGGAAGGATTTACCCACTTCCTGACCAGACCATTCTTTGCGATATGGCACTGCGTCACTTCAACTGACAATTGTGCGGTCGTGCGACGCTGTACTCATACAAAATTGATGTCCCTTTTTCCCACAAATAGAGTTTTCTTTTGGTGGTATTTGATCACCTCTGGGTTTTTTTTTATGTTTTGCACTATAACCCAAACAAAAGAGCGACAATTTAAAAAAAAAAAAAACAATAGTTTTACATTTTTTGCTATAATCAATATCCCCCCCAAAAAAATAAATATTAATTTCTTTATCATTAGGCCAATATGTATTCTTCTACATATTTTTGGTAAAAAAAATAAATCCCAATAAGCGTATATTGATTGGTTTGCGCAAAAGTTATAGCGTCTACAAAATAGGGGCTATATTTATGGCATTTTTATTATTCATTTCTTTTTACTAGTAATGGCAATGATCAGCGATTTGTAGCGGGACTGCGACATTGCAGCGGACAGATCGGACACTTTTTTGGGACCATTGACATTTATACAGTGATCAGAGCTAAAAATAGCCACTGATTACTGTTTAAATGGCACTGGCAGGGAAGGGGTGATCAAGGGGTTAAGTGTCCCCTAAGGAGGTGTTTCTAACTGTGGGGGGAGTCTAGTGACAGGGAGGAGAGGGAGGTCGCTGTTCCTGATCACTAGGAACAGCAGATCTCTCTCTACTCCCCTGATGGGAGTATGGGGATCTGTTTATTTACATTGACAGATGCCTGTTTTTTCTCTCTCAGGACGATCGCGGGTCACCGGCCCTATAACTCTTAAAGCGGCCGACGTACACCTACGGCAATTCGCGCAGCCGTGCCAACCTGCCGCAGTATAAAGCTGGTCGGCAAGCAGTTAATGTGTACCATTTTCGTATAATTTTCATACGAGAAAAATCAGAAAAGAAACACTGCACATGATCAGAAACAATAAACAACAACAAAAAAACTTTCGTGCGAATTTTCTTTCATCAGTTCCGATTTTCTGTTAAACAACGAGGAGAATCGGACATTCGTTCGCCCGATTTTATTATAGTGTGTACCCCACTTTAGTCAGTAGGGTTCAATATTGATTTGGGCTACCCTTTGCAGCTATAACAGCTTCAACTCTTCTGGGTTTAGTGTTTTGCCTGTAGAAGCAACTAATGTTATCCTATGTGTCCATGCACATTAGGTCATTTAGAGGCATATTTTAAACTCAGTGTTTAGAGGCAGAAAAATAATCCTTCTGTTTTCTGGCAGAAAAAAACGCTTTAAAGTGCTCCAGCCAAATGTCACACTCTGACATCATCACATACAATGCTTTCAAATCAAACCTGTGCAAGGCTGTTTTCTGTTTGGTTGTTATGGGCCATTATACCCAATTTCTCTTTGTTGTGTTGTGCGGCATTAATTTAAAGTGTTACTAAACCCAGGACCCTGCATGGAAATGCAATTATTTTAGTAAATATAAATGGCTAAAAACCCTTTCTCATCAGCAGAATATAGCAGTCTTGTGTTAAAGTGCTTGGTTAAAGCTTGTAGGAGGAGTTATTATTCTGCACTGGCTGTCCTATCAGGATGCAGAACCCCTGGCCCTCTATCTGGACAGTGCTGATTGGCCCTGTGCTGATAACATGCACCCTCCGAAGAAAAAAAATAACTCTCTAGCAATACACACCAAACTGAGCACGTGCAGCCTGTCCCCTGGCTCTGTATCTTTGGGAAATATTTTGGGGACAGTGGACGAAGGGAAGGATCAGAGGAACAGGATCAAACAGCCTTTTTACACAATGCAGAGGATTAACCCCTTATGTTCCACAGTGAGTATAACAAGAATGCTTTACTGCATATACAGACTGATTTTACTGTTGTGGGTTTAGTAACACTTTAAGGCATTCGTTGGACAAATTTTTACAGTTCAGCTGGTGGGGGCTCAGCCTTTCTATAAATAACCTTGTTTGTAACTATAAAAAATGTTCATGCTGTACTAAAATGTTTTCCCAACCTCTTCTAAATGATAAAAGAATGGAAAAGTAGTAGTGAGAAAAAAGTGGTTTGACCCCTTGCCGCCCGCCATATAGTGAAATGACGTTGGCAAAGTGGTTGCGGTATCCTGACCGGACGTCACATGACGTGGTCAGGATAACAAGCCGCTGCGCACAACTGGAGGCATGCATTGCGGCGATTGTTATTGCAGTGTTTCAGTCTGTCACACCGCAACTCCGATCTAGGTAACCACATGATCAGCCATGTCCAATCACAGCTGTCTATGATGTAAACAGGAAGAGCCGTTTATCGGGTTTTCCTCACTTGCGTCTGACAGGCATGAGCCCCCCCTCAGATGCCCACCCAGGACCACCAGGGATGGCCACCACTGATGACCACCAGTTATGGCATCCCTGGTGGCCATGGGTGCTCACACATGATGCCAATCAGTGCCCACTAGCAATACCTGCCAGTGCCTCCTAATCAGTGATGCCAATTAGTGCCACTCATCAGTGCCACCTATCAGTGCCCATCAGTGCCACCTATCAGTGCCAATCCATGCCCATCAGTGCTGCCTATCAGTGCTTATCAGTGCCACCTATAAGTACCCATCAGTGCCGCCTTTTAGTGCCCATCTGTGAAGCCTATGAGTGCCCATCTGTGCAGCCTATGAGTGCCCATCTGTGTCGCCTATGAGTGCCCATCAGTGCTGCATATCAGTGCCACCTATTAGTGCCACCTCATTGGTGCCACCTTATCCGTGCTCATCGGTGCTACCTTATCAGTACCCATCAGTGAAGGAGAAAATGTACTTATTTATAAAATTTTATAACCAAAACAAAGAAAAACTTTTCATAATTTTTTATTTGATTATCAAAAAATAAAAACCATAGAGTAGATCAAATACCACCATAAGAAAGCTCTATTTGTGGGAAGAAAATTATAAAAATGTTGTTTGGGTACAGCATAGCATGACCGCTCAATTGTAATTTAAACAGCAACAGCGCTGAAAGCTAAAAATTGGCTTGGGCAGGAAGGGGGGAAAGTGCCCGGTATTGAAGTAGTTAATCAATAAATATTTGCATATGAATTCATCACGGTCTGTGTTACTTGGGGTATTAGATTTAAGTAAGGGGGCAAATACATGCCTATTATAAATAAGCCAGCACATATATATTATGTTCATAATAATATACAGTATAAGTCCAGTTGTGATTGGTCCTCTTTAATGCAAAAGAGGATCTCAATTAGGAAAAAGGTAATAGGGATTGTAGTAGTCTGTAATTCATTGAGGCATCTCATAAGGCTTGACAGATTTAGGAGCTCAACAGAAGCAGTCCCTGTAAATAATGTACATAACTATCTAGTTAGAAGCAACCAGTTCCGGGCGATACGAATTATCTGCAAATGGAAAGAAAACTGTACTCAGAACAACACTATCAGTGACCTCCATGCGTTCATGGACATATGCCCAGAACAAACATATAAGTGGTGACCTTGATCAATATACCAAAGGAGGTAAAACAAGTAGTGCAGCGCTCAAAGCAGTGTAGCCATTTCACAAATGTAGGGCAGAAATACCAAAGGAGGTATCATCCCTAAATATATAATCCAAAACCAAAAAGCGCAAAATGGGACTTTATATGTACACAAGTTCAACAGATAACAACATTAACCTATCTCCAAAACATCCCGGTTGGAAAGCTGATATGGCTGGAAAGAAAGGATCAACATGTTTTGCAGGAACCCCTGCTTCCTCAGGACCTCTGATACCTCTTTAGTGTTCACATATTTTAACAAAATACGATTAAAAACTAAAAATGAACAAACTATGCCTAGAACACAGGAATGCTTTAGAGACATACAGTACATCCCTGAACCTATACCGCCCTAAATCGCTCGGTACAGTGCGCAGCCGCTTTGACAAGCTGCTGGCTGCTACATCTGTGCCTCTCTGAAAATGCCTGGGTTTGATTTAAAAGAGTTTTATTATGTTTTTTTTAAATTAGATAATTTTTTATTGAAAACAAACACAAAAACAAAAAGCAGCAGCTTTTTTTCCCCATGTTACAATACATAACATATCTTGTATTTGTGAGGACATATAGGTATCGGTGTTACATGAACGTATGGTCTAATATGTTATATCTTACAGTTATAAACAAACCAAAGTATTCAGATATAAATATATGATCGTATGATAAGGCTACTTGGTTGTAATTCTTTGGTCTCATCACTTGCAATGTGTGTCCTCTGTATGTCATTTTCTTTTCTTCCCTCTCTGCGTTACCGAGCAGGAAAGGGCATCACCCTCCCCTAACCGGCGGGGAGCAGTGTGTAATATTTTCATACCTTAACCGTTGGGTAAAACCAACTATATACAGATCAACCTCTGCACAGGACTCTGTGTTTTTATAGTAATCCCCTTTTAGGCAGTTATGTAAGTGGTGTGGTAACTTTACTCCCCTTCTCCCATATCTAGTAATTTCTTTTTTGAAATGCTCATTGCTAAGGTGGTGTAACTGTTGTGGTGGTTCTGCCCCCTAGAATTCTATTGTGAACCAGGCGTAGTGGAGCTAGTCCAGGTGTGTCCAACCAAGGATCCCATATATTCTCAAATTTTCTCGGGCTACCTCAGTGCTTATATGTGAGTTGTTCTCTAATGAGAAAGTCGTTCACAGACCCAATCCACTCTGTTAGTGTGGGTGCTGTCGTTGACAGACATTTTCTAGCTATAAGTTTCCTAGCTAGGAACAATACCCTTATGCTGCGTACACACGGTCGGAATTCTCGTCGGAAAAAGCTCTGATGGTTTTCCCGTCGGAAGTCCGACAGAATTTCGCTCAAACTGTCTTGCCTACACACGGTCACACCAAATTCCGATGGTCAGTAACATAGCGGCATAAAACACGTTCGAAAGCACTATAAAAGGGAAGTTTAATGCTTCCGAGCATGCGTCGAATTGTTTCCGAGCATGCGTCGGAATTTTTTGCGTGTCGGAATTGCATACACACGATCGGAAAATCCGATAGAAAGGTTTTCCGTCTGAAAAATTGAGAACAGGTTCTCAATCCAAAGTCCGTCGGAAATTCCGACAGAAAAAGACTGATGGGCATACACACGGTCGGAAAATCCGTTGAAAAGCTCCCATTGGACTGTTTCCTCGGAAATTCCGACCGTGTGTACGCAGCATTAGGATGGCGATGTATGTATGGGGTGTGTATTGTTCTTCATCTAGCCATCGCAATAAACATAGTGTTTTGATACCTTTGTAGCTTTGGACATCTCCACAGCATGTGGACAAGTGTACCATTGTTAACAAGGCAGCGGGGACAGAGATTGTCTCTCCTGTGCCATTTATGTAGTTTCTCCGGTGTGTGGTATGTACGATGAATGATGAATAATTGGGTACGTTTTTGAGAGGAGGATAGTGACACTTTAGGTACGTTGTCTAGGATAGTGTTCCATTCCTCATCTGTAATGCGCCCTATGTCGTCTCCCCAACCCTTTCTGCAGTTCAAAGTCATCGCCTTAGATACTTGACAAAGGTGGGAGTTGTATATAGGGGAAATTTGGCCCTTCCGGGATGAGGACGTAATTAGTTGTGTGAGCGTTTTATTATGTTTGAGTGCAAAAAAATACCAGTTGATCCTGCCAGAAAACGTATGTGCTGATAACATCCTGTGTTTTCTGCCTGTAATCATTCAGCATTGTTTTCATCTCTCTCTTTAGAATACAGAACACCTCTGCTTTGTGTTATGAAGAAGAGGGGAGGGAGAGGTGTTCTGTAGTCCCATACTAGGGTGACAATGCTGCTCCACTATAGATACAGTACATTTAATGGGCATTGTTAGCCTGGCATAGGAAGTGTGATACTGAAAGAAACTTTGGTAATGAAAACAAAGGAAAAAAAAAAGAATGAAGAAATAAAACGAATGCAGCCACATCTTCTAAGGACTGCTAAACTGTAATATATAAAATTTTAGGTATTATGCCGCGTACACACAGTCGGAATTCTCGTCGGAAAAAGCTCTGATGGTTTTCCCGTCAGAATTCCGACGGAATTTCGCTCAAACTGTCTTGCCTACACACGGTCACACCAAATTCCGACGGTCAATAACACCGCGGCATACAACACGTTCGACTGCACTATAAAAGGGAAGTTTAATGCTTCTGAGCATGCGTCGAATAGTTTCCGAGCATGCGTCGGAATTTTGCGTGTCGGAATTGCATACACGCGATCGGAAAATCCGATAGAAAGGTTTTCCGTCTGAAAAATTAAGAACAGGTTCTCAATCCAAAGTCCGTCGGAAATTCCGACAGAAAAAGACCGATGGGCATACACACAGTCGGAAAATCCGATGAAAAGCTCCCATCGGACTGTTTCCTTCGGAAATTCCGACCGTGTGTACGCGGCATTAGATTTAGATGCACTTTAACTTCTCTCTAGGGGACAATACCAGGACATTTGAAGATATTCTTTGTCAATATCCCCCACCATGCACCCCATAATTAACAAGTACTATGTCTACGGTGTCAGACTGACAATATTAAATCCACACATCTCTAGAGAAGTTAAATATTTCTCATTTGAAAGAAACAGTAATTTTTTTAAAGAGATGAGTTAAAAGCAGCACAAATTTTGAGCGGTGACAGCATAATCACACAGAGCAAGAATAGGTCATGCTTCCAATTGCTGGTGTCAGAATTAATAGATTCATAAAGCTATTTGACAAGGTTAATTTCTTCAGAATTAGGTGTTTAACCCTTACTACTCCTACCATATCTCCCTATGATCCTGAGATTAAGATCCACAAATAATGACACGGGGGTGATTTGCTAAAGGAATACCATTTTTCGTGTAGCCATGTGAACCTGTGTTTGGCTTGAATGCCCAATCATGTTCGCAGTAATTTAACAAAAATGTTCATATGTAAATCAAAGGAATTCGATCACCATTTTTATGTCTCAAGTTAAAGGCCATTCCCACCTTTTGCAAATGAATAATATATCCACCTGCATTGATTTAAAAGAAATACATTTTTACATAGAAGCCTGCAAAGCATTGCAAATGCAATCAGGATACTGCAGACTATTGTTCCAGTGCAGGTCCATACCTGTGCAGACCTTCAGTAAGGTTGGGGAGGTAAAAACAGGCTGCTGAGCTGTCACAGTTACACAGATAGTCAGGTTGAAAAAAGACACAAGTCCATCTAGTTCAACTACAAAAAATAAAAAAATAAATTAAATAAAAAATATCATACAATCCCATATACCCAATCCTATACCCACAGTTGTCTTCTCAAAGCCTAAAAATACAGGCAGAGGGGGCTGTTTACATGCCAAGGCAATTTTCCCTTAGCTTAGTGAATGAATTTAATTTCTGTTGACTTTCATCATCCAGTTATGTGCAAGCAAAAATACATTTTTTTGTTCTTTCACAGGATTGGGTATTCTTTGCAAAGTGAAATTTGTCGACATTCACAAAGCTAAGGGAAAATTCCCTTGCAAAGTGAACAGCCTATTTGCCTCTAGTAAATCCATCCCATAATGGTAAATGTAACAGAGCTACCTCTTCTGTTAAAAAAAAAAAAATGAAAATTAACAGAGCTACAGTATGTATTCTCCCAGGCAATTGTGTGTATAATACATGTCAATAAATAGCAGGAACATTAAAGTGTCACTAGATATTAATGTAAAGGGAACCTGAGGTCAAATTTACTTTGAAAAACCACAGCTGTCATGCAACAGCAGGCTTCTCCAAGTGCCTGGGTGTTACTCCGATTTTCCTATTGAGTGCCTCAAGAACACTAATGCCGCGTACACACGGTCGGAATTTCCGATGGAAACAGTCCAATGGGAGCTTTTCAACGGATTTTCCGACCGTGTGTATGCCCATCGGCCTTTTTCTGTCGGAATTTCCGACGGACTTTGGATTGAGAACCTGTTCTCAATTTTTCCGACGGAAAACCTTTCTATCGGATTTTCCGATCGTGTGTATGCAATTCCGACACGCAAAATTCCGAAGCATGCTCGGAAACAATTTGACGCATGCTCGGAAGCATTAAACTTCCCTTTTATAGTGATGTCGAACGTGTTTTATGCCGCTGTGTAACTGACCGTCGGCATTTGGTGTGACCGTGTGTAGGCAAGACAGTTTGAGCGAAATTCCATCGGAATTCCGATGGGAAAACCATCAGAGCGAGAATTCCGACCGTGTGTATGCGGCATTAGTCTAGAGGTGCGCTTGAATGCAAATTTTGAATGCAAAGTTATGTCACATTTGGGCCATAACTATGATGGCCAATTAAAAGTGATATTAAAGGTATTTTTTTAAAAATAACAAACATGTTATACATACTTTCTCTGTGCCAGTGGCGGCTTATCCATACGGTGCGCAGCCTCCCCTAATCCATGCATCTGACCCCTGGGTTTTTTTCCTGAAGCAAGTGCTTAGAGCCGGAGGCTTCAAAAAGGGTGGGCTCGGGGCACAGAGCACTGTGCCCTGAGCCCACCCAGCTGTGTGACAATTGCAAATTAATATTCGCTATTGTCTTCCTGATTCGCCTCCTGGCCAATCAGGAAGTGGGTCCTAAAACCCGATTGGCGGAGAGGAGAAGCAACCATTTTGGTCGGCGAGGAGGAAGCTGCAGAGGAGACGCAGGGGAAACCGCCGTGAAGCTGCCAAGGAGGAGGATACGGAGGAAGAATCCAAAGCTGCCCACGACCTAGATGGGGTAAGTACAAGGCTGGTGGGCGGACACGGATTCATGAGCGAAGGGGGGGGGGCAGTTGTGGTCGGAGCGACTGGGGGGGGTGGTTTGTTTGCCGCCCTCCACTGCTCTGTGCTATGATTTTACACAGAGCAACCCTGATCCTTATCTTCTTGTGTCACCCACTGGTGCTCCTGGCCCCTTCTCCCCACAAGCCTTTTGCTATGGGGACACTCATGCGTGCTCACTCCCAAGCCCCACTCTGTGTGTCCATAAGACATACAGAACAGGGCTTGGCCCCACTCCCTCCTCACCGGCTGTGATTGACATCAGTGGGAGCCAATGGCTCCTGCTGCTGTCTCTGAGCCAATGAGGAGGCAGAGAGCTGAGAGAGCAGCTGCTCTCATGCACATCGCTGGATTGATATTGGGCTCAGGTCAGTATTGAGGGGCTGGGGATCTGCATACTGGAGGTTTTTTACATTCATGCATATAATGCATGAACTTCAGCCTTTACAACTACTTCAAAGCTGGACTCCAGGCACTGTTGAAATATATGGGAACTGTTTTAGCTGCCTAAAGATTTATATACATATTTCTACCCAACCAGTAAGTTTACAGCCGTGGCCAAAAGTTTTGAGAATGACACAAATAATAATTTTTTCAAAGTCTGCTGCCTCAGTTTTTATGATGGCAATTTGCATATACTTCAGAATGTTATAAAGAGGGATCAGATGAATTGCAATTAATTGCAAAGTCCCTATTTGCCATGAAAATGATCTTAATCCCATAAAAACATTTCCACTGCATTTGTGAAGAAGGCTTTAGGGCACCCAAGAAAGTCCAGAAAGCAGCAGGACCATCTCCTACAGTTGATTCAGCTGCGGGATCGGGGCACCACCAGTGCAAAGCTTGTTCAGCAATGGCAGCAGGCAGGTGTGAGTACATCTGTACGCACAGTAAGGCAAAGACTTTTGGAGGATTTCCTGGTATCAGCAAAGAAGTGACTTCTCTCCAGTAAAAACATCAGGGACAGACTGATATTCTGCAAACGGTACAGGGATTGGACTGCTGAGGACTGGGGTAAAGTCATTTTGCGTGTACTCTGCGCCTATTGTAAAAAGCACATACATGTGCTTTCTTCAGCAGGGGGACCTTGCGGGCGCTGCAGAATTCAGTCCCTCACGGCGCAGTGTGTTACCAATTGTTTTCTTGGTGACAATGGTCCTAGCTGCCTTGAGATCATTGACAAGGTTCTCCCGTGTAGTTCTGGGCTGATTCATCACCGCTCTCATGATTATTGAAACCAGTGGCGGCTGGTGCTCCAGCCAGAGGTACTCACACAGTCGGGCTCTCAATCGGCGCTGATGCAGAGCACTGAGAGATCGCTCTGGGTGGCCATCTCCCAAGTCCCGGATCTTCCTGTACATCCACCCCCCTGCCCGGCCAATACGATTGCTTCTTCTCTCGGCCAATCACACTCCTCCCGATTCCTGAGGAGAAGCAGGAAGACAATAGCGAATATTAACTCACTATTGTCACACAACAGGGTAGGCTCACCTTTTTTTGAAGCCAATTAGAGCCTCAGGCCTCTCTCCGAGGGAGATTGACAAAAAGCCACAAAATCCATACAACACAAAATATCCATATACAGAAATCTATACCCATAGTCGATCCAGAGAAAGGTAACAAACCCCAATAAAACATGGTTATTTTGCTTCAGTAGGGGAAAAATACAATTTGTTAATACATTTAATTAGTCGTAAATAAATACCTAATTGCATTAATTGCTGTTTGTTTTAAAGCTGCCTGCAGTTAAGCAAATTGCAACACATCTGCTAGTATATATCTGGATTTTAGAAGCCTCAGCAGATATGTAAAAACTCCATGCAGACATGGAGGGTCCCAAAGGAATTGAAACCTAGGACTCCAGTTCTGAAAGACAACAGTTTACCCCACGCAATTTCTGTGCTCTAATCAATTTCATATATTCGAAAAAAAAAAAAGAAAAAATACACATTTTTTCTATTTTGTCAATTTTTCTGTGAGGCTGACAATTCTTACAAAAATGTTATATTCCATGTAGCCTATTAAACTGGGCAGTAAAATTATTCATCAATGCTTTGCTGTGTCTACATAGTCATCTTCAGAACCCTCCAGTGGATTACGGGTTAACAATTCATAAATCTGACATCCACCTTTGAAAAAAAAAAAATGTAATCGCCAGATGTACATTGCTAGCAATGATGACTGGCTTCTCTCCTGTAGCAAGATGGGGGAAGAAAAAGACAAAAATATTAAACACATAGATCAAATTGCAATAAGATTGGAGTATTGAGCTGTTTATTGTTTATAGGCAGAAAATGTATTTCTGTGAGACGGTGAATCGGTTTCTTCTGCCGCTGAATCTCCAGGTGAAATCTTTAGCAGAATGGAAAATGAATCATAAGGTAGACATTTGGGTTAAGCTCTTGGGCTGTATTTTTCCTACAGACTGAATCACGGGCTAGCCCCATACATGATAAAGCACACACAATGAGCTATTTAAAGGTCCTAACTGATATTTTGGTATTATTTATTAATAATTATGTGGTTGCAGTCATATAAATTGGTAATAGAGCAGTAGAAAAAAATTGGCAGTAAAAGGATAATATTGTAGCTATTAAAGGACAGGGAAGATGGCATAGGAGCTCATGCATATTGGGAGGAAAGATTCACATTTGCTTATACTGTACTGTATTCTTTGCAGATTTCCATGAATTTTACTAACTCTGGCTGATGTATGCAGTAGGCAAATGTGTTATAATCAAGACCAAATTAAAGAACACCTGTCGGCAATCAAAAGCTAGTTGGCTGGATAGAGGAAACAATACAAACACCAAGTGTGTCAGCACATCTACTTGAGCATCCTCAGAACCCTAATGCTGGCCATACACCATACGAAAAATCGGCCGAAATTCGGTCATTAGACCATTCGTTCGTTTTTTTTCGGCCAGTTAATGGCCACAAAATCGATAATCGTTTGGACGTTTTTGAGCCGAAAAAACGAAGGACAAGTTTGGAAATTTTCTGCCTAACGAACGATAAATTGAAAGGTTAATGTGTTTCCCGTCCGACCTGTCTGCACTAGGTATATGTAAAAAAACGAACATAAAATGTATTTATTTATGTCCACTGAACGATTTATCGGTCATTACATGATGGCACTATTGTTTGCGCTCACGGCGAACGTTCGTTTTTCGAAACTGAGTTCAGCCGATTTTTTGTATAGTGTATGGCCAGCATAAGACCCCTTTCACACTGCAAATCAGATGCGTTCCCATAGAGGTTAATGAGCTTGTAATTCGCACCGCAATGCCCCGAAAACGCACACGTTTTTTGTGCAATGCGCAATGCGAATGCAACGCACATATGTGAACAAGACACATTCATTTATGTATTTTAAAATGTCCTGCGAATTGGATGCGGTGTAAGCCGCATCTAATTCGCATAGGTGTGAACGGGGGCTCAATTGAGAGATAAAACAATTCTACTTATAATTAAGCATATTGCATTTATTTTATTTTAAAAATGTGAGTTCAGTGTGACTTGAACCCATGGCACAGCTTGTATGATTGTCGTGGCGCATTGCTATTCATGCGCAATGCCACCCCAACATGGGGTCCCATGGCTCACCCCAAAAAGAAAAAAAAATTAAGCAGGTATGGATTTGGGCAAAAAGCATGCGTCAGCATGCATGCAAAATTGCACCAATAAGTAGTTATGGGCCCTAACCGCATGTGCAGACTGCATTGGATGCTGGTTCATTGTCCTGTAGCATGCTTACTAATTCTGTTGCTGACCAGGAAACTTTAAACGTAAATTGTTTTAAAAAATGTACATTTTACAGCTTTTCAGCTAAGGAAACTGTATCTTGAGGAATAAGATGGAAACATGAGGATGGAAGATGGAGGTTATGTCAACACCTGCTTAGTGTAACAAAATAGTACTTTCTACTCCATCTGCTAATATTTGTCTTCTGTGGGAAATAAAGCAGATGCTGTATCAGTTGTGGGATAAGCTTGTGTTAAAAGGAAGCTGCTGAGAGAAACATGCACAAATTCATAGGCTGCCATTGATGACCTTCTGCTGGATATTTTAAATGACTGGCTGTCATACTGTTCCAATGGCTTCAATAGTTTCCGAGTCACAGACCTGAAACATGTATTCATATAAGAATGTTCAGTTTCACTTCATGCTTGTTCTAGGTCAGTGTGTCAAAAAGGATTGAAACCAAAGGATCTGCATGACATCCAACTTGCAATTTTAGGGGGTTAACAATATCATCCAACATATTTTACATGGGCTTCTTCGAACAAATTCGGACAATCATGAGCCCAACAATACAGGCATCATCTTTTACCACTTGTAGGGGTAGGAAGACAGAAGACGGTTGGTCTTGGGGAATAGGATATAAAGTGGGTATAGAAAATAATCAGCCCCCCCCCCCCCCATTACTAAGGGCCCTTAGAAGCTCTTGTCATATTGTGCAAGTATGTACAGCATATTTACATATTTGTTACTCTCATCTAGCGATCTGTTGTCCAGGACCCCCCTCCCACCCTTGCCAGTCACTCCATTAGCACCACTGCCATCTTTTTTTGATGTTCTTCTTCCTTCTTTATCAGCCAGTCATGTATAATGTACCCACACATGCGCACACAAAGCTACCTAATCTGAGCACATGGCATTTACTCCTGGCATCTGTAAAATGCCTGGATTATATACTGAGGTGTGTTAGCAAGCAGAGAAATGTATTTATGGCAGAAGTGAGTCTCCTCTGCTATAAAAAGCAAAAAGCTGCTACTAACTCTTCAAATATTAAAGTAGAACTAAAGGCAAAACTTTTTTTTTCATTTTGGATAGAGTAGGGGAGTGATATAACCCCTATAAGGTTTATTTTTGCTAACTTTGTCCCATTGAAGAGATTTTACCTTTACTTCCTGTCCCATAGCCCAACAGGAAGTGAGTGGAAATTCCTGAAAATGGGACTCTCAGCTCACCAGAACTAGTGTCCCAAGTGGAAGATTTCTCCTCTATTACTTTTCTGGGGACAACCCAAAATGTGGGATTTTCTTTTACTTTCAATGAAAATGGTAAACGGGACAAATAGAGAGGATAAATCTCCCTAACGGTGGCACTGACAGGTGTTCTATTCCCTCTCCACTCTATCCAAAACTAAAAAAAAATTTTTTCCTTTAGTTATACTTTAACTAAAGTCCTGCATCTACCCATCTAGCCCAACTCTAGAGTGTTAAACACTGGTGAACTCTATGGAATAAGTTGTAATCTTTACCTTACTCCTCGCTCCAGTGCTCTCCTTTACTCTGGGTTTGTAGGTGGTCCCTCTCTATTGTGTTCTGCTTGTGGGAGCCTTCTCTGCCAGCAGAACACAACGATCACTGCTGGCAACTATATCCGCTGACATGCTGGTTGTACCGTATTTGATGGATCGATCGACTTTTGTACAATCAGCCTCCCCATAGATGGATCAAATCTCAGCTAGTTCCTGCTGATGCAACTGAGATTCAATCCCCCTATTGCCAGCTTTACATCAGTTGTTTTTTTTTTTTTATATTTAAGGCTCGTTCACACCATAATGCACGCTATAAGGCATGTCATAACATGCATTATAACACGTTATGTTGTCACACAGCAGCTCCCCAATGCACATTTACTGTGTGCTGCAATAGACCTGCTCTACAGCACACTACAATATACAGATGAAAATGCGGTGTGTGGTGATATACTGCAGTTTAAGATGGAACTTCACCAGAGGCGGCTCTAGGCTTTGTGAGGCCTTAGGCGAAAATTACACAGGAGGCCCCACTCACGCCCGTAATAGGAAAAAAAATACAAGCACACAGAAAAGAGGGTGAGATAAAGAGGGGGGGAGAGAGAATCAGTGATTGAGCACAGGCAAATTAGGAGGCCGTGAGGCCCCTGTGAGTGCGAGGCCTTAGGCGACCGCCTAATTTGCCTAATTAGAGAGCCGCCTCTGAACTTCACCACCACATCAATCCCCTTTCCCCACCCCTCTTGCTTGCCCCATCTTCAAAAATCTGGTGCACGTGAAGATTTGCTGCAGGACTCCAGTTTTTGGCGTATGTGCACAAGCACAGAAATCTCCCACACACGTGCAAACATACCAGGGGCAGTGGTGAGTCTTTTGCTGAATTATGCAATGCACACACTCCCTTGGGTAGCACACTGCCTACTGGGATAGGTGTGACATGGCAAAACCTAGGCCAGAAAGCGCTGCCTTGCAGCTCAGAAAGGTACTACACTATGCAAGTACAGTAAAACCTTGGTTTGAGAGTAACTTGGTTTAGGAGCGTTTTGCAAGACATTTTTAAATAAATTTTGACTTCATATACGAGCGATGTCTTGATATACAAGTAGCGTCTGAGTATACTGAGTATAAAAGAGAAGAGAGGCGCCTCTAAGTGTAGCAATACAGATACATTTAATGAAGGTACAACATTTAAAAACTTGCATGGTTGATGATTAAAAGAGGCACATCTAAGTATGCAAGCACCTGTTCACATAGACCATCCTCCTCACCGCCATTTACGTCGTCCCTTCCACGCTGTGCTCCACGAGTCGTTCAAGCCTCACTTTCAGATCGCTCTTCTGCAGGGTAGTCTTCCTGGTAACGATTGCAGACTGACAGCAGTGAGAGCCGGCGGTGCAGAGGATGGTCTATGTGGATAGCTTTACCCCAGATGCCTGCATACTTAGATGTGCCTGTTTTAATCATCAACCATGTGAGTTGCTAAATCTTGTATCTTCATTAAATGTAACCATATTGCTACACTTAGAGGCGCCTCTCTTCTCTTTTAGTGTCGGTTCACACTGAGGCAGCACGACTTACAGCGCGACTGCCTCAGGTGACCTGGACACGACAGCAGCGGCGACTTGCAAAACAACTTCTCTATAGAAGTCAATGCAAGTCGCCTCAAAACGCCCCCAAAGTCGTACAGGAACCTTTTTTCTAAGTCGGAGCGGCTTGAGTCGCTCCGATTAGAACGGTTCCATTGTACAGAACGGGACGCGACTTGTCAGGCGGCTAAGTCGTCCCAGTGTGAACCGGATCGTATACTCTGTAGCTACTGCTGAATTTTTGTGGATGGACATTTTATGGTTACACAATCTATCGCATTGCTATAATCTTTTTATATGGACTATAAACTGAAGGACTTATGAATAAATGGTTGTGGAACGAATCATTGGAGTTTCCATTATTTCTCATGGGGAAATTTGCTTTGATATACAAGTGCTTTGGATTAGAAGCATGTTTCCGGAAGGAATTATGCTCGCAATCCAAGGTTTTACTAATAGTGAAACTTTTGAGAGGGAGGGGGAGGAACAAAAAGAGAAAAAGTTGCTAAAATCGGTCAAGTTCTTCTTTAAAAAAAAAATTGAGCAGGACCTTATTTTTGTGGATTAAACATAAATAGGATGCCTAATGAAATGCATCTACGAAAATGCATGCTTTGCAGCATGCAGGACATATTTTTTGTGAGTTGACAGCCCATTAAAAATAGATGGGCTCCCTAATGCATGAAATGCATAATTGCTATAATTTGTGTCTTTTATATCTGCCTGGAGATCATCTCTTTCACGTGTAAACCTAAAAAAAAAAAAACCACAATAGAAAATAATTCACTTCCCCTTTACATATCTGAAAAAATTTCCCTACAGTCTATGCATAAATAATAATGGATTTTGATATGAGAAAACATCTAGCTTTGCTGACTTAAATTAAAAATACACATCCAGGAGATTAAACAGCAAAAAGCTAATAGAGAGACAAGTCTTATTTGTTATAGTCAGTGTGGAGCTCCTTCTCCTCCTTCCTGTGCACTGTCCTCCGAGACTTCACCTCCTCCAGTCAGATCAGAGAGCTGTAATAGCTACACTGGGGAAATCTCTTGTTCCTTGGGGTGATGGGATTGCAGGCCTGCACACAGACATCACAGTCTATAGATCAGAATGTTTACCTGGGAATTTGGCTTTGCTGTAATGTGTTTAAATAGGGAAAGTATTTGATGTGACATGTCCCACCCTGAGACACAGATAACAATTATGTCTTTATAATAATATTTTGCAAATAAAAGCAAGAGAAAATAAGAGGAATTGATTATTTTACAAATGGTTCTTACGTTGTGTATGTATTTTTTTTAAATTAATCAGAAAAATTAATTTTTGCAGAGTGATGATGAAGTCCAATAGCAATCAGAATTCAGATTTCTGAAACACATCAGCATAGCTCACAAATGTCCCTGATTTTGAGGGACTGTCCCTGATTGGGAACCAAGTCCCTCTATCTGTGGCGTCACTAGGGTTGGTGTCACCCGGTACGGGAAAAATTGTTGTCACCCCCCCTCCATCAACTATAGTCCCGCCTCAGTACAGACCCCCCTCTCTCAGTATAGACCCCCCCCCCCCACTAAGTAGAGATCCCCCTCCCGCAGTACAGACTCCCCTCACTAAGTACAGACTCCCCTTCCTCAGTATAGACACCCCCCCTCAGTGCAGACACCCCGTCAGTATAGACACCCCCCCCAGTGCAGACCTCCTCCATCAGTATAGACACCCCCCCCCTGTACATGTCCATCTACATAAAGTAAAGTGTACAGACCTCAGAACAGCGTGGACGGATATGCACACCAGTGAGTGTCCCTTGGGCTCCTCCTCCTCCTGTGTGGATGTAAGCAGAGAGGAGGAGGAGGCGGCTCCGCTGAGAGACACAGCCGCGAGACCCAAGAGGTGCAGATCAGTGTAGGGCAGCGGGTGGTGTTAGCGCTGCAGCCACCCATGGGTTTCACTCGGGTGCAAGCCCACGCCCCCCTAGCGATGCCACTGCCCTCTGTCCACTTTCCTCCTCATTTTGGTTTGATCTATATAATTGTATATAAAATTCACTTTTTATCTTTCTAAAAGTGTTTCCCAGTGCTAAACCTTTCATCCAATTTATAAATTGCTGCATGTGTAAATTTCAGAAGCCAGTATAAAGGAATATTAATCATAAAAAAGCACTTGTGGATTTAACCAATCATTTTTGTGTAATTCTCCTCTAAAGGGGTGTGTCCTATGCCTACATACTTTTACTAGTAAGTGTCCCTAGTTCCCATCTCAAAAAGTTGGAAGGTAAGCATCAGAGGTGATCTAGGCTTGTTATTGGTTACTATAGTGTGCACTTCATCCCTAATCCCTGTATGTAACAGTGGCAGCTGGTGTTTTTTTTTGGGGGGGTGGCAAACAACCACCCCCCCCCCACTCTGGGCACTCACGGTTGGTTATCCAGAACTTACCCCATCTAGGTTCCAGGCGGGCAGGGCTGTGACAGGCAGGCATCTCCTGCTCCTCTGCATCACGGTCGCTGCTGCCGCTCCTCCCTTCTCCACCTATGCATCCAATAGGATCACCTGTCCTTTCAGCCAATCGGATGATGGGTCTTCTGATCCGCTTCCTGATTGGCCGAGCCAGTGCTCTGCACCCCAAGCCCACCCTATTTTATTTAGCCTCTTTAGCCTCTGGCTCTAATTGTGTGCTTCAAAAAAACAACCCCCCATTGGAATCCATGCATCCAGCACCCTGAATGTAGATTAGGGGGCCGGACGCATTGATAGGGGGCGGCGCCTGTGCGTCCCTAATGGACGGGCTGCCACTTGTATGTAATAACAAAAAGTAGTGCCTGCCTTCACAGCCTAGTGATCCTGCATTCACAGCCATGTATGAAAACAGAAGACAAAAGAAAGAGGGCCAGCTTTTGAAATCAGAGTTTAGTTATGCATGGGGCTTTTTTTCTGGCAAAAACGCACTGGAACGCCGTTCTGCCACCTTTGCCAGAGCACTCCCTCCTCTCCTCCTAATCTGTATAGCCTGTCCTGCTGCCCGCAGAGGGATAAAACACGTGGGCACCTCCGCCAGAGAACTCCCTCCATATCCTGCGTGTAGTCCTGGCTCCTCCTATGTAGCCTGCTGTGCGCTGCCACTGCTCTGAGGGATCGAATGGCTGCCAACTTCTGAGAGTGGAAGGTGTAGTGATCTGTACTCTCAGCGCCATCCAGAAGATTGTTTTGGAGCTGTGTGTCACTGTGAGAGGTGTGGAGCGGGATCTGATCGTGGAAAGTGTGGGTAGGTAGCCAGGCTGTCCTCCTCCTCCACCTCACTAGCCTCATGTCATGTTAACTGGTCTGTGCTGAAGTTTTCTGGTGTTACTGTTGACGAAATGCTACTGAATGGGGTTATGCTGTGGACTGAGCTGGGTGGTCTCTTGACTGGGCTGGGCAGTATCTTTGCTGGGCTGGGTGGTCTCTTTGCTGGACTGGGTGGTCTCTTTGCTGGACTGGGCTGGATGGTCTCTTTGCTGGACTGGGCTGGATGGTCTCTTTGCTGGACTGGGTGGTCTCTTTGCTGGTTTGCTGGGCTGGGCGGTCTCTTTGCTGGACTGGGCAGTCTCTTTGCTGGACTGGGCTTGGTGCCCCCATAGCAAGCTGCTATGGAGGCACTCAATAGGAGGGAGGGGCCAGAAGCATCGAAGAGGGACCCGAGAAGAGGAAGATCTGGGCTGCTCTGTGCAAAACCCCTGCACAGAGCAGGTACGTAAAATATGTTTGTTATTTTTAACTAAAACAAAACAAGACTTTAGTATGACTTTAAAATTTTACTAAACCCACATCATATAAAAATATGAAAAAATGGTGTATTACATGCTGTTCATACTCACTCATTCGCTACGAGTTTAGTTTTCTGTTAAATACCTGGTTAATCCTGCTGCTCTCTATCTCGCCCTTCGATTCATGTCCCTGATTCAGCTAGGGATTTTGCAGCTCTGGTGGCAACTCTACACATGCAAATTTTTCCGTGGGATTCTATGCTGAGCATTTCCTCCCTATCACATCTGACTAAAGAGTCACCAATGAGGGTGTATTACACAGTGGTAATCGACAGCCCACTCCCTCCCTCCTCCTCCTCCATGCCCATTAACCAGCTAAACACAATGGTGGTGGTATATTACATGTAGATTAATGGTGGCTTCACCTCCCTCTTATTCTAAGGCACAGGCTAGAGGGGCGTGACACAGCCTGTGACTGGCAGAAATCCGCCCACACCATATTATTGCCAAAAAACAATAAATATTTGATTTCAGATATTTATTTACATAACCATTTAAAACCGTTTATTGATATTATTTATTTTTACTCCATATTCCAAAGGAAGCTTTTTTTTTTTTTTTTTAACATGTAACCAGCAGCAGAGGACTAGAAACTCCTCCTGCTTATGTTCCCTGCAGACAGGCTGGGAAACAGCTGTATATCGATTATAAAAAGGATACTTAGATGTATCCTTTTTATTTCCACAGAAATAGAAGGGACCATGTAAAGTAAACAGTGTGTGTTAAGTATCACTTTAAGTTGGGTATGACCTCAGCATAGACATCAGTGACAGTTCATGTTCTCACAAGTCCCAGCATTGGTGGAGCAGTTAGAAATCTCTTTACAGGTGATTTTTCCCACACTGGGATACTCCCTTACTTCACAGCACACAATCCTTTAATTTTGTTTTAGGAATATCACCAGGAAAGTAAAAAAAAAAAGCATTACTAAGTAATCAAGTTGCTCCAGTTTTCCATCTTTTGATGGAATATTGAAAAAATAGCTTTTTGTTTGAATCTAAACCATTTTTGTAATTTTTTTTTGCATCCATAGAAACAGTATTCAGGGTTCCAACATTCCTTTTCCCTATTCTCTGTAATTGGCCCACAGAGAGGTAGAAGTCTGGATGTGAAACATTCGGGGCTAACTACTTCATTACAGGGCACTTTCACCCCCTTCCTGCCCAGACTAATTTTCAGCTTTCATCGCTGTCGCACATTTGAATGACAATTGCGCGGTCATGCAACACTGTACCCAAATAAATTTTTTTGCATTTTTTCACACAAAAAAAAGCGTTCTTTTGGATATTTAACAACTTCAATACTGGGCACTTTAACCCCCTTCCTGCCCAGGCCATTTTTCAGCTTTCAGCGCTGTCACACTTTAAATAATCCCATTTGTCTTCAAGCTCATCGAACGCCTTGTACATGACCGAATGAGTCGCTACCTCACGGACAACAACCTTCTCGACCCCCTACAGTCTGGCTTCCATCCACAACATTCCACTGAAACTGCCCTACCAAAACTCACCAATGAACTACTAACTGCTAAAACCAATGGCCATAACTTCATACTCAAACTCTGATGCCGTGTACACATAAGCGGAATTTCCGTCAGAAAAAGTCAGACAGAAGCTTTTCAGCGTATATTCCGATCGTGTGTATGCCTCATCTGACTTTTTTTTTTTTTTAATTCCGACGGACCTAGAAATAGAAAATGTTCTAAATATTTCCAACGGAACCAATTCCTATATTGAAAACCGATATTCTTTATGCTGTTCCGACAGACCAAAAACAACGCATGCTCTGAAGCAAGTACAAGACGGAAGCTATTGGCTATTGAACTTCCTTTTTCTAGTTGCGTCGTACGTATTGTACGTCACCACATTCTTGACAATCGGACTTTGGTGTGATCGTGTGTACGCAAGACAGTTTCAGCGGAATTCCGTCGGAAAAACCTTCAGAGTTTATTCCGACGGGAAAACCGGTCGTGTTTACGCGGCATTAGACCTCTATGCTGCCTTCGACACAGTTGACCACCTGCTCCTCCTCAGCAAACTACACTCCCTTGGCCTCTGTGATTCTACTTTATCCTGGTTCTCCTCCTACCTATGTCAGTGCAATTTCAGTGTCACTTATAACTCCATCTCCTCCTCCTGTTGGGGTACCCCAAGGCTCCGTCCTTGGGCCCCTCCTATTCTCGCTCTATACCTCTTCCCTGGGCTAGTTGATAACCTCCCATGGCTTGCAATAACACCTCTACGCCGATGACACCCACATCTATCTCTCCACTCCTCAACTCACCCCCTCCATCTCCTCACGGATCTCAAACTTACTGAATAACATATGGAAAAAAGGGAACTGTCCCCCAAAGTGGGGTTTTCTAGGCAGCAACAAATTAGGAAAAAATATGTCAGTATTTAAAAAAAAATAGAAAAACTTTAATAGGACATATCAATATTGGGAGTAACAATAAAATATGAGCTATGATCCAGGAGATAACAGCAAGACAGCATATATAATATAAAACTAAACACAGTGATAGAGGTATCAAAGCGCTATGGTGATGTGGTTTGGGTGAATACTGACGTGTTTCGACCCCAACGTGTCATCTTCAGAGGATTAAGCGCTATAGAAGAGAGAAGTTTTATAATTACAATTTTTCCATTACTACTCGGGTGTGCAGCATTTTTCTCTTTTCTCTAATGCCCCGTACACACGGTTGGATAATCCGATGGAAAAATTCCGGTCAGATTATGTTGTTGGAAAATCTGATCGTGTGTGGGCTCTAGCAGGCTTTTTCCGTTGGCATTTCCGATGGAAAGAATTTGAGAGCAAGATCTAAAATTTTCCGTCAACAAAATCCGATCTGACTTTTTCCGATCGTGTGTAAAGAATTCCAACGCACAAAGTGGCAAGCATGCTCAGAAGAAATTTGGAGACGAAAGCTATTGGCTACTGGTCTCTACGTAGTCCCGTCGGATGTTTTGTACGTCACCTCGTTCGGAACGATCGGATTTTCTGACAACTTTGTCCGACCATGTGTGTGCAACACAAGTTTCGATGGATTTTGTGGTCGGAATGTCCGACTGTGTGTACGGGGCATAAAGTGTCCCTTGTTCTACTGAATGACATATTGTTATGGATGTCACACCACTTTCTCAAACTCAATCTTTCTAAGACTGAGCTTGTTATATTTCCTCCTTCCTGATCCCCCCCACCATGACTTTACCATTAAGATCAACAGCACAACCATTGATCCCTCCACACATGCCAGGGTCCTGGGTGTAATCCTTGACTCTGACCTCTCCTTCAGCCCCCACATCCAATCACTGACAAAATCCTGCCGCCTTCACCTCCGCAACATCTCCAGAATTCAACCCTTCCTGACTAATGACACCACAAAGAATCTTATTCACTCCTTGATTATTTTCCTCCTTGACTATTGTAACTCTGTCCTTAATGGCCTACCCTTACGCAGGCTATCCCCCCTTCAGTCTATTATGAATGCTGCTGCTAGACTAATATACCTCAATAACTGATCTGTGACTGCTGCCCCTCTCTGCTAATCCCTTCACTGGCTTTCCCTACCCTACCGTATAAATTTAAAAATGCTAACAACATACAAGACCATCAACAACATTGCCCCCAGCTACATTACCAACCTCATCTGCAGATATCGCCCAAATCGTCCGCTCCCCTCCTCAAGACTCCTGCTTTCTAGCTCCCTTGTTACCCCCTCCCATGCTCGCCTTCAGGACTTCTTCAGAGCTTCTCCCATCCTCTGGAAACTCCCTGCCCTGGTATGTCCAATCAGCCCCTAACCTGTCCACCTTTAGCAGATCCCTGAAAACTTGCTTATTCAGGGAAGCCTATCCCATACCCACCTAAGAACTGTCCATGAGCCACCCCCATTAATTAATTTCCTGCATTTATTACCTTTTGTACCACCACCCCCTCCCTTTAGAATGTAAGCTCTACGAGCAGGGCCCTCCTGTAATGAACTGCACTGTAATTGTGCTGTCCCCCCCTCTACATTGTAAAGCACTGCGTAAACTGTTGGCGTTATATAAATCGTGTATAATAATAATTGTGTGTTCATGCCACACTGTACCCATATGAATTTTTAATCATTTTTCTTCACACAAATAGAGCTTTCTTTTGGTGATATTTAACCACTTCAGCCCCGGAAGAATTTACCCCCTTCCTGACCAGAGAACTTTTGCGATATGGCACTGCGTTGCCTTAACTGACTATTTTTTTCCCACAAATAGAGCTTTCTTTTGGTGGTATTTGATCACCTCTGCGGTTTTAATTTTTTTGCGCTATAAACAAAAAAAGAGAAACAATTTTGAAAAAAAAGCAATATTTTTTGCTATAATATCCCCAAAAAAATATATAAAAAAAAAAAGTTTAGGCCGATATGTATTCTTAGCAATAAGCGTATATTGATTGGTTTTTGCAAAAGTTATCGCGTCTACAAAATAGGGGACAGACTTATGGCATTTTTATTATTTTTTTTATTAGTAATGGCGGCGATCTGCGATTTTTATCGTGACTCCGACATTATGGCAGACACATCGGACACTTTTGACACTATTTTGGGACCATTGTCATTTATACAGTGATCAGAGCTATAAAAATGCACTGATTACTGTGTAAATGACACTGGCAAGGAAGGGGTTAAACGCTAGGGGACGATCAAGGGGGTAAGTTTGTCCTAGGGAGTGATTCTAACTGTGGTGGGGGGATTGCCTCACTAGAACATGACAGAGATCACTGCTCCTGATGACAGGGACCAGTAGATCTCTGTCATGTCACTAGGCAGAACAGGGAAATGCCTTGTTTACATCTCCCCGTATATCATCGTGCACTGGTCTGCAAGCGGTTAATCACTGCTGTGTTTTTTAATTTTTGCTAAAAAAAAAAAAAGACTGAAAATTTTTGAAAACATTTTTCTTAGTTTCTTTCAGCAAATTTTGTAAATAAGTAATTTTTCTCCTTCACCGATGGGCTGCACTGATGAGGCAACACTTATGGGCACTGAAAAGGTGGCACTAATAGGCACTTATGAACACCACTGAAAGGCTGCACTGATTGGCATCACTTATGGGCACTAATTAGTGACACTAATGAGCACTGCTGATTATTGCCCTGGTCTCCCCTGCAAGAAGATACAGCTGATCAGCATTCCTCACCACACACTCTGTCAGTATGAAGCGAGGAGAGCCGATTAACGGCACTTCCGCATTTACATGTGACCGGCTGTGATTGGACACAGCCAATCACATGGTTAAAGAGCCGCATCATCTGCTCTTTACAGAGATAAAGGTCACGCCATGTCCCAGGATGGGCACGCGGGAGCGGCCATTTTGGGGCACGTCACATGACGTCTACCCAGAATAAGAGCCGCACCGCTTTTCCGTCATTTGACAATGGGCGGGTGGGCAAGCGGTTAATCACCACTGGGGTTTTTTTTTTTGCTAAATAAATGAAAGCAGACAGAACATTTTGAAAAAAAAATATTTTTTCTGCTATAAAATGTAGCAAATATATAATTTTTCTTCATAAGTTTAGGCCAAACCGTATTCTGTTACATTTCCTTGGTGAAAATAGCCCAAACCAGTGTATATTATTTAGTCTGTATTGTCTACATCCATGGTAACAGTATTCGGGGTTCTCATAGTCCTTTTCTTTCTTCTCCTGTAATTGACCCACAGAGAGGTAGAAGTGTGGATGTGAAACATTGGCTAAAATCTGTCCACCCCTCTCTCCTACATCCACCTGGCTCTGTCTCCCCCTCTCTCCTCCATCCATCTGGCTCGGTCCCCCCTCTCCTCCATCCACCTGACTCTGTCCCCCCTCCATCCACCTGGCTGTCCCCCCTCTCTCCTCCATCCACCTGGCTCTGTCCCCCCCTCTCCTCCATCCACCTGGCTCTGTCCCCCTCTCTCTCCTCCATCCACCTGGCTCTGTCCCCCCTCTCTCCTCCACCCACCTGGCTCTGTCCCTATCTCTCCTCCATCCACCTGGCTCTGTCCCCCTTCTCTCCTCCGTCCATCTGACTCTCTCCCCCTCTCCACCTGGCTGTCCCCCCTCTTTCCTCCATCCACCTGGCTCTGCCCCCCCCTCTCTCCTCCATCCACCTGGCTCTGTCTCCCCCTCTCTCTTCCATCCACCTGGCTGTCTCCCCCTCTCTCTTCCATCCACCTGGTTGTCTCCCCCTCTCTCCTCCATCCATCTGGCTCTGCCCCCCCTCTCCTCCATGCACCTGACTCTGTCCCCCCTCCATCCACCTGGCTTTCCCCCCTCTCTCCTCCATCCACCTGGCTCTGTCCCCCTTCTCTCCCCCGTCTACCTGACTGTCCCCCCCTCTCCTCCATCCACCTGACTCTGTCCCCCCTCCATCCACCTGGCTTCCCCCCCTCTCTCCTCCATCCACCTGGCTCTGTCCCCCTTCTCTCCCCCATCCACCTGACTGCCCCCCTCTCCTCCATCCACCTGGCTCTGTCCCCCCCTCTCTCCTCCATCCATCTGGCTGTCCCCCCTCTCTCCTCCATCCACCTGGCTCTGTCCCCTCTCTCCTCCATCCACCTGGCTCTGTCCTCCCTCTCCCCTCCATCCGGCTCTGTCCCCCCTCTCTCCTCCATCCGGCTCTGTCCCCCCTCTCTCCTCCATCCACCTGGATCTGTCCCCCCTCTCTCCTCCATCCACCTGGCTCTGTCCCCCTCTCTCCTCCATCCACCTGGCTCTGTCCCCCTCTCTCCACCTAGCTGTCCAACTTCTCTCCTCCATCCACCTGGCTCTGTCCCCCCTCTCTCCTCCATCCACCTGGCTCTGCCCCCCCTCCTCCATCCACCTGGCTCTATCCCCCCTCTCCTCCATCCACCTGGCTCTGCCCTCTACTCTGGTTGCATTACATAGAGAATAGATGAACCGTCCATTATGTGGGGTGAGAGGTCCGGGGTACAGACTGGGCATTATACAATCCTGGTAGTGACGACCTACCACTGACATCAGACTGTAGGTTGTCCCCTATGTGGGGTCACACCTGGGCCCCTGTACACAGCATACCCGGCACACGTGCTGCCTGGCCGCCCCTCCTCCTCCCCCGTACACCTGTACGATGGGGCTTCCATGCCAGTCACTGATGAGCTCAGTGTGTATCGGCGTGCTCCTCTCCTGCCGTCAGAATAAAGGTCACATGACCGGGGAGTCAGGTCCTCCCAGAGCTGAGCGGAGGAGAAGAGTTGAAGTGCGGGGGACCATGTCACATCTTCCCGGAGAGCACCACTGAGCGGAGCCCCGGCTACCTCCCATTCCCACACCGCGCCTCTCCCCGGCACCCCGGACGGCTCCTCTCCGCACCCCCGCGGTCAGGTGAGGCACCCGGGCAACACAAGCAGCCGGAGCAGCGTGCAGTGCATGGAAGCCTGAGCTGGGCGGCGAGAGCGAGGCTGAGGGGCGGGGCCCAGACACTACACACAGTGAGTACTGTACTGTGCCTGACATTACCGGGGGGCGCACAACTTTCTTTAGACCGCCTGAGGATGGAAGGGCCCCTTCTTCTCCACATACACCCTACACTGGTCCCCTCTTCTCCTCCACATACACCCTTCAGGGGTCCCCTCTTCTCCTCCACATACACCCTTCAGGGGTCCCCTCTTCTCCACATACACCCTTCAGGGGTCCCCTCTTCTCCTCCACATACACCCTTCAGGGGTCCCCTCTTCTCCTCCACATACACCCTTCAGGGGTCCCCTCTTCTCCTCCACATACACCCTTCAGGGGTCCCCTCTTCTCCTCCACATACACCCTTCAGGGGTCCCCTCTTCTCCTCCACATACACCCTTCAGGGGTCCCCTCTTCTCCACATACACCCTGCACTGGTCCCCTCTTCTTCTCCACATACACCCTGCACTGGTCCCCTCTTCTTCTCCACATACACCCTGCACGGGTCCCCTCTTCTTCTCCACATACACCCTGCACGGGTCCCCTCTTCTCACAGACTCTGTAGGGGGGTCCCCTCCAATCATAGGTAGAGTTGGGCCAACAGTTCAAGCCAAGCAAAAGTTCGGCCCGACCATTGCCTGTTCGGCAAACACCCGAATTTGCAGGGCGCTCTGTGGGATGTTTGCGCGCTGCACAGTGCATTCTAAGCCCTGATTGGGCAACACTTTGCCCAGTCAGGGCACAGTGAATAGCTGGTTGTCCCCATGTTGATGGGTACAAGGGCCTCTTCCCCACAACCACGGGCAGTGGTTGTGGACAGGGGGCTTATCGGAATCTGTAAGCCCCCTTTAACAAGGGGACCCCAGATCCTAGCCCCCTCCCTATGTGAATGAGTGATGGGGTATGTTGTACTCCTACCCATTCACCGAAGGGAAAAAAAAAGACAGGAGGCAGTTTTTGTCAATTCCTTTATTAAAAAAAAAAAAAAAACAATGTTCCCCAATATAGATCCATCGTCAATCACAACGCCTGCCGGACCCCAATAAAGAAAAAAAATATGCTCAGCCTGCTAAACGCCAAATGCCTGCTCTGCCATTTGACAGTTCCTAAATAGGTAAGGGGCAGGGCCACCTGGTGACACCGCCCCCTGGTGATGTCACCGACTGGTGCACGCTGGGTCGGCGATGTCACAAGGGTGTGGGACCTTGTGACATCAAACGGCAGAACTGTCAAACGGCAGAGCAGGCATTTGGTTTTTAGCCTTCATCACGGACTGAGCATTTTTTATTTTTTTTTTTTCAGGTCCGGCATACGTCGTGATTGACGATGGATCTACATGGGAGGACATTGTGTTTATTTTTTTAATTTTTTTTGAATATAGTAATTGTCAAAAACTGCCTGTTTTTTATTTATTTTTTTGATACTTTTTTTTTTTTTTGTGAATGGGTATAATGGGTGAAATACCCCATACTCATTCATATAGGGAGTTAAAGTGGACTTTCAGATTCTAATCAGGCAGCACAGTGGTGTAGTGGTTAGCACTTTCACCTAGCAGTAATAGGGTCGCTGGTTCAAATCCCGACCACGACACCTTCTGCCCGGAGTTTGCATGTTCTCCCTGTGCCTGCGTGGGTTTCCTCCGGGTACTCCGGTTTCCTCCCACACTCCAAAGACATGCTGGTAGGTTAATTAGATCCTGTCGCTAAAATTGGCCAAATTTGTGTATGTTGTATGTGTTTGTAAGCGTGTCGGGAGCCCACAGGGCAAGGACCGCACTATACCACAGATGAACACCAGTGGCAAAAAGCGCACTGAGGCGATTCAGTTCGCATAGGTTGCGCTATACAAGTCATTCATTCATTCAATCACAGTCCAGGGTTTTGTTGGGAAGAGGCCCCAATCTGTTAATAAAAATCCCCCAGGGCAGTACCCGGGCCCTCATAGCCTTTTTATGGCCAATAACTTGCATATAAGCCTTCAAACTGGGGACTTTTGATTTTTCAAATTTGGGTCCCATAGACTTCAATGGGGTTCGGGTGCAAACTTTTGCGATGTTTGGGAGTTCTGGAGTGAACAGAACCGGGGTGGGAGGGGGGGGGGGTTTGGCCCAACTCTACTAACAGGCAGAGGAGGGGTCCCCTCTACTCAGACACTGCTGTGCGTGTTCTTCTTTCTATACATTGTATCTGTATATTATATTCTATGTATACATTGTAGCTGTACGTTATGTGTCATTAGAGGTGAACTCCACAAAGATAAAACAATTCTTAAAGCGGAGCTCCACTCAAAAGGGAAGCTCTGCTTATTTTCCTCCACTCTGCACCCCCAGGGGGAGGGGGGAACGAGTACCTGTTTTTGATAGGTGCTCTTCCACTTCGGGGTGATTTTGCCACGACAAAGTCATCTGGACGTTCGGCCCCCCTATTTCTTCCCAGGCTATTCGCAAAGTGCAGCGCAGTAGGGAACTGGCTGTGAAGCCACAAGGCTTTACTGCTGGTATCCCTTACAAGAAATGGCAGCAGCAGCACCCAAGAGCCGATTGAAAAATCGGCTTGGGTGAAGACACCACTGAATTTGTGGACAGGTAAGTGTCCTAATGCTACAGTATTTGTAGCTGCTGACTTTTATTTTTTTCTGACGGAGCTCCTCTTTAATAGATGTCTCAGGGCTACTTTACACCTTATTAATCCAATGCAATTTTAAATGCAGTACAAAAGCATATGGAAGAACAATGAATGTATTTAAATTTGCCTAGTGTACACCATTGCGTTCGCGTGTTTAAAAAAAAAAGAAGCAAAACTTTTTGCACTGTAATGCACCTGTGCATATGTAAATGCAACTCAAAAAAAAAAAAAAGGAAATGAAAGTGGGGTGCCCCTTAAAAAAAAAAAAAATGTAAAAGTCAGCAGCTACAAATACTGCAGCTGCTGACTTTTAATAATCGGACACTTATCTGTCCCAGGGTCCAGCGATGTGGGGGAATGAAGCCTCGCTCATTCCCCACTCCGTGGCGCCGCCTTTCTTACTGTGGGCAACTGGCTGTGGCTTCACAGCCGGACAGTCATCTGGGACCTGTCACGTGTCCCAGATCACTGACTGCGCCGTGGAGAAGTGATGTCACCAGCCCGGGTACTGAAGGAGGCAGACTACGAGGGACCCCCCTAGCAACAGGCATTTAAAGGTGAGTTACATTTTTTATTTTTTCAAATTTATTTTTCGGAATTTTAAGCTTTTTTTATTTCTTTTTTATGGGGAGAAACACCACTTTTAAAGCCAAAAAAAAAGCACAACACAAACACTTGGTAACCTTTTGGCTACTGGGGTAATTCTGACATTTCTCGCATACATGTTAAAATCAGTATTTTTTTTTATTTATTTTTTTCTGCTAGAAAATGATTAGAAGCCCCCAAACATGACATATTTTCCGAAAGCAGAGGCCCTGGAGAATAAAATGGTGGCTGTTGACATTTTTTATGTCACCGGATATTTGCACATCCGTTTTTATTAAACACAAATTTTCAGGAAAAATACAAAGTGTAGCTAAAGGTAAAACATTTTTTTTCTTTTTAGATGGATTAGTACAGCTGCCAGCTTTTATTGCTGTCTGTGTCCCCAATAGGGAGATTCACCCTCTCTATTTGACCTGTTTTACCATTATCAGTGAAAGTAAAAAAAAAAGTATACGTTTTAGGTTGACACCAGAACTGCTGCTATGTTTCAGTGGGCACACCAATTCTGGTGACCCCGGTAACACACTGGGATGGCTTCTCTCACCGTGGAGGGATTTCCTCTCACTTCCTGTTTCACCTATAGGAAAGGAAATGAAGGAAAATCTCCACAACACAGATGGCAAAAATAAACTGACAGGGGTTCTAACCCTCCCTTACTCTATCCAAATAATAAAAAAAAAAGTGTTGCCTATACTTTAAATTTAAAATAAATATTTAACACTTTTTTTTATTGCACACAAACACACTATAATACCCAGTTTTTGGTAAACTATATAAGATGATGTTGTTGGCGAGTAAATAGATAGCAAACATGTCAAAATTTTGAATTTCACACACCTGTGAAATTGCGACAAATTGCCCTACCTAAAGCTGTCCGTATACATGCTTATTTGGTAGCAAAACTTTCCATTAGTGGTGTGATCACTGGCTAATCTGCATGCACGTTTGCATTTGCGTGTGAGCATGGGGGGGAACGGGAGTGGTTTTTACTTTTTTTTTTTTTTTTATATATTTATTTTACATTTAAAAAAAAAAAGTTTTCATTTAACTTTATTGCTATCACAAGGGGTAAACAAGCCTATTGTGACAGCATGGGCAGTGACTGGTCCTCTTTATGGAGAGATTTGAGGACTACTAGACCCCTGATGTCTTCCCTGTTCTTCAGAACATCTGATCAAGTGCATCAGTTTGATCAGATGCCTCCCTTGCTGTACTGGACAGGAAAACACAGCACTGAAACCAGAAGTGATGAAATCCTTGTCACTTCCGGCTTCATTCGTTACAGAGGAGATCGGGGAACGTATGTGCCTCCATCTCCTCTGTGAGCTGCCAACCAGACTGCTTGCAAAGGGAAGGGACAGCCCAGGAACAGTGGCTGGGGCGGGGGGGGGGGGGGGGGGGGAGACTCGTCTGAGCACTGTAAAAGTGATTGGGCAGCTGTAAAGCGTACTTGCTGCCAATGCCATATTTTGTGTGTGTGTGTGTGTGTGTATTAGTGTATTATATAACCTCTGGGTGAACTGCAAGTGGGTTGAACTTTAGTGTGTGTATATTTTAAAAGGATATGTGTACCTTGTTTGAACAATGTATAATACTACCTATTTTATTGTTTTAACAGAACGTTTATAATATTAACTTAAAGCAAACTTTTTTAACGCAAACAGAATGCAATTACCTTTTTTATTTTTTTTCTGGTCTTGTGATGGCAGCAGTCCAACTACGGGACTACATGCAGCTCCCAGGCAGAAGGCAGGAACTGACCACACTAGGACGGATCTGCTTCCATGCCTAGTGTGGTCAGATGGAACAGGGTGATCACGACTCTCAAGGATCACCAGGTAATGTAGTTTAAGGCTTTCTTTTAAAATAGACTTCGTTCACACAGGCACTGGGACTCGTACAAAGTGAAAGGAATATTTTTTTTTTTTTTCTTCTGGCATCCCTAGACTTCAGGTGCTGTGTGCAGGCAGACCATTCGGACGGAGTGGCTGCACAGACACAGCTGTCCATCCTAGAGTGACAGAGGTGCCGGTGATCGGCTCTGAATTGGGTACCATAGTTTATAGTAATTTGTGATTTTCAAAGGTGTGCACAATTTTAAGTTTTTCCTAAACCCAGGACCCTGCATTCACTATATCTGGTCTCCCACAGTACACAGAACATGGAAATGTAATAATTTTAGTAAATATAAACTGCTAAATACCTTTTCTCATCAGCAGTCTTGTGACTTCTATCAGTGTCTAGCCGAGCAGTGGTTATAGCTTGTAGGAGTTTCTATTCTCATCTGACTGTCCTATGAGGCTGCATGACCCCTGACTCTGTCTGGACAGTGCTGATTGGTACTGTGCTAATCACATGCACTCTCCCCAAAAAAATTATAAAACTTAGCAATACACACCAAACTTGGCATGTGCAGAGTGTCCGAGGCTCTGTACTATCAGGATATGTATCTGGGATTGTTTTAGAAAGGATCAGAGAAGACAGGATCAAACAGACTTTTTGCACAATGCACTTAAAGTGGTGTTGCACACACAAAAAAAATCATTAAAGTTCCTAAAAAAAAAAACCTCTAAATGCCTGTTGCTAGGGGGTCACAAGACCAACTGCATAGAATTAAAAATTTTGAAAGATGACACATTCTCATACATCCTATACAGTTCTTCACCTGTGTATTTAGCTGATTGCCTGGCTCGGCTTTAGTTTATCACAAGATTCCCAAATCAATACTATTCTTGGATTAACATTTTTAAAAATGCTTGTTGTAAAGAAAGCGGTTAGTGCTCACCTGACCTGCTACCTGTTTGTTCGATAATTGCTAAATAAAATGCAGCATGCTCGGTCCCCCAAGTATGACGTAGAAATGGCTGACAGGTGTAGGCACAGTGTGCAGCGGGGGACCAGCTATCCGGCACACCTGGAAGTGTGTTGGATGGTGATGTTTCTTCATTCAGTGTGGTGGTTTTTTTTTTTTTTTTTTTCCAACGGTGAAGTTTATTGAGTATTTCTTTGTATAACACAACGGTAACAGTAAAACAATCGTACTGGCACAAGCGGGAAGGACAATACATTGAAGGACATAATTCTCGCAGGTTGACGTTAACATCACAACTGATCACAAATACAGGTCAGAGTAACCAACAAGGTTACACCAGTGATATAGCAATCTGTCACGTTATTTCATACATTGAACTATTACACAAACTGGTAACAAGACCTCCAGTAATCCGCAAGGGTATTCCCAAGAAGAGTTCTAAAAAATTATTCTATGTTCTAGTGAGCAAGGAAGCACAAGCCACCAGATAGGAAGACATAATGTGAAGTGGGAAATAAGTGTAGTAGGGAGAAGAAAAATACGGGAAATAAAAGAGGAGAGGGTGAGAGAAGCTTATGGAAGTCCATCAAAGCATGAGGTCACCAGCTTTAACCCAGGAATTCCATATCTTGTGGAATTTTTTGGGGCAGTTACGATCCAGGTAGATGAGTTTGTACAAATGGGAGGACATTTCTTCATTCTGTTTAGCTCTTCAAGAGGGCAAAGATCAGAGGCATAGCTGGTGGGACAGGCAAATATTAATGCTGGCCATACACGGATCTGAATTGGCCATAATTTGAGCCATGAGTGGCCCTGTGGGTACCCTCCCAGCACACCAAACTATGATCTGATGTGGTCGCTATTGGGGTACTCTGGCAGCTTCTGGATCAGTGGGTATCAGGATACAATGGAGATTCCTCCATCCACACTCTTTAACTTGGATAGGGGATAAAGTGACTTTCTCTCATGTAGCCCTGCAGAAATCTTAAAGCTGAGGTTTCGGTATGGATATTTTTGCATAGTTCTATTGGTTCAACTTAGACTGGTGTAAGTATGTATGTTCCATACCTGGCCGATCACTGTAGTAGTCACAGCTATTACAGTGGTTGCTTCTAGCTTCTGGGTCCTGTGCCAAGCGGCGTCCCTGCTGCTTGAACACAGGAGGTTGCTCGCTCGGCACAGGGCACCATTTATAGATAACTTTATACTTTATCAATGACTGCAAAGTAGAGCTGCACAATTAATCGTTAAAAAATCGTGATCTCGATTCAACCCCCCTGATGATCTCAATTGCAGAGTTTGCCGATTCTTTCATATAACAAGTAGAGAGACTTCTCTGCTCACTCAGCTGTCAAAAGAAGACATCTGGGCAGTCTGCCAAGTTTAACATTAAACATTGTAACTAACGCTTCTTTCTTAGATCAAAGGGAGAAACTTCTGTGTGAAAAAAAAATCCAGGCAGTCTGCCAAGTTTTTAAACCACTGTAAATGTAGGAAGATTAACCACTTAAAGTGAATGTAAACCCAAAATTCTTAATTTTTTTTATTTTTTGTGTCATGATGTAGATAATACGATTTCCTTTCATTTGAGCCCAGTCTTGCCACACAGATTTACTCGAGGCCTGAGCAATCCTCTTTTATTGTTCAGTTAGAGAAATCTTGACAAAGTCTTGAAAACTTTGTCAAAAACGCCCCCTTGCTGTGAGTGACAGGTGATTTACATATCTCATGCACTAGCCTGAGACAGGCACATCCTGTGTAAAAAGTTCACAATTCACATCCCCCTCCCCTCCAGCTCTCCCAGCTTTACTGTGTTTTGACTGGATGTTTCTCATCATGGGATGCAGTGAACAGTCAGCAGACTATAGACAGACAAGTGATTTAGGGGACATGTATGCGGTCAGAGCTGGGCAGAGTAGAACATCCAGTCATCTGATGATAACCTGTCTTAGGCTAGTGCATGAGATATGTAAATCACCTGTCACTCACAGCAAGGGGGCGTTTTTTGACAACGTTTTCAAGACTTTGTCAAGATTTCTCTAACTGAACATCAAAAGAGGATTGCTCAAGCCTCGAGTAAATCTGTGTGGCAAGACTGGGCTCAAATGAAAGGAAATCTTATTCTCTACATTATGACATCAAATTAAAATCAATATTTTTTTTGCTAGAAAATTACTTGGAACCCCCAAACATTATATATATATATATATATATATATATATATATATATATATATATATATATATATATATATATATATATATATATATATATATATATATATATATATATATATATATATATAATTAATATATTATAATAAATTTTAGCAGAGATCCTAGGAATTTAAAGTTTGAGGGCATAAACATCTGCATGACTAAGGGTCTTAAGCTGGCCATAGATGGATCACATCTCAGCTGGTTCAGCAGGACTGGCTGTGATTTGATCCATCTATGAGCAGGCTGGTTGATCCATCATCGACTTTAGGACAACCAGCCTGTCAGATTTTTTTTGCATGCGATCACTGCTGGCAGCTATAGCTCGTTTTGCAGACAAAGGCTTCCTGCCGGTAGAACACAACAGTGCTGCAAGGAGGATTCCCCCCTCAACACTGACTGTGTTGAGGGGGGAATTAAGCGATTTTATATATATTTTTTCCTTCCTGCACCCTGCAAAATTGCATCATCTATGCCCTATGGCTTTCTTTACTCTCTTCTTTGGAGGGAATGTTTTTTGTTTAACATTTTTCATTGGGTGACACTTACTTTGAAACCATGTATCAATTCTTCTGCCTTGCTAATGAAGATCTGATAGAATGTTTCCATTCAATTATACAACAGTTTTATCCAGTATATAAATATGAGCAGTAACATCCAGCATGCTGAATAGACTTGCTAGAAAATCTTTAGGTGATTTGATTTCATCTGTGCAGATTAAGTAGAGATAAGAGAGCGCTGTAAGTACTGCTTAGTGGGGATCTTATGCAACAAGTTGCAAAATTCAATGTACAGAGCTGCAATCCCATAATGTCTGTAAGGTTTTCTGGCATATTCCAGCAGGAATCGATCATGCCTGGTGACTTTCCCTGCTCACTGCTTTGTGCACAGCCATAGTGTTTTCAATGACCAGCACTGGAGAGCTTTGGAAGTGTTCTACTGCATCCTTTGGAGGCCCTACTGCATACTTTGGTATATGAGCCTGGTTATGACTTAATTTATACTCCTTTAGGGAGATGAAGCACTGATCCAATGATGCATCTGTCCCCCGCTGGCTCTGCACTGAGAACTGATTAATGAAACACCGCTGATCGCTCAGCTCTCAGCATTCTGTGAGCAGAGAGCTGGGGACTGTCAGTCAGCAGCCCTCTGCTCTGGCCCTCCAGCGCTCACTGGAGCACGGGTCTGTGAAGGAGGTGGGAGGGACTGGCTCAGGCTCTCAGCGGATCTGATCGCTGAGAGGCTGCGCCAGCTGTTGGTCCAGGCTTCTGAGCAGATCCCAACTATATAGTCTGGATCTTTTCCAAGCCTGGACTGGCTCTGTGATGTCAGCAGGCCTCAGCTCGCTGTCTGCTGAGAATGGATCACAGAAGTGCTGAACAAACTGAATTCTGTGATCCATAAATGGCTTTGGCTATAGTTCTCCTTTTTTAAAGGCTTATTCCACCTTTAGAAAATAAATGCACCCATATTAAAAACAGAAAAAAATTGCTTTTTTTTTTTTTTTTCCATTTGCGTCTTCAAGGCATTACAGTCAATCGAAGAAGCAGGAATGCAATAAACAGACACCTGCAGACTATTCCTCATGCGCCAGGTCCTATAGTTATGGCTCTGAAAGTAGTATCAGTGAACTACAAGTGCATTGACGTCACTACACTTGTGCTCCACAGAGAGCAACTTTAATAATTTCCCTTCGGATTAATAAAGTTATCTGAACTAGGAGTCTTTCCATAGAAGCATGTTCAGGAAGAGAAGTCTTCAAAGAGCTTCATAATTCCCTTGGCAAAGGGTTCCTTTAAAGTGTAACTAAATGCAAAACTTTTTTTTTTTTTTTTTTTTTTTTTTTTAGTTTTGGATAAAGTAGAGATAGATTAGAACACTTGTCAGGTTTTTATTGCTGTCTGTTCCATCCCCCCCCCCCCCCATAAGGCCCCTTTCACATGGGGCAGATTCCGTTCTGATCAGCAGGGGATCAGCTCACAGATCCCCCTGCTGATTATAGCAAAGGGGCGGATGACAAGGTCCGCTCTGCTCTGTGACTATGGTTGCCACCTCATCCATTTACACCCGAACACATATTCATGCCACAGGTTCTGTGGCTGAATAAGGTGGTAATTAAACGCGTGCATTATCTGCATTTAATTAGCCTCAGAACATGTGTAATTCAAAGATGTTCGGGTTTAAAGGGATGAGGTGGCAACTCTATCTGTGGGCAGGTGGGAGTAAATGGACTGTTCATTTACATGTGACTACCTTCTAATCCGCATAAAAGGAAGAGGACGGATCCCCTTTGATTTTTTTTTTTTTTTTTTTTATAGGATAGGACCAGGGGCGTAACTAGAAATCACAGGGCCCCATAGCAAAATGTTGTATGGGCCCCCCCCCCTGTAAACAGTCCCCCCCACAAAAAAAAAATGAACTGTGCAAAACAGATGACAGTCTGTCTCCCACTCCCTACCTCTTGTCTAGACTTCAGAGCCTCCTCATGTGCCAAAAACGATGTCCCTTCACAGGCGCGCTCGAGCGTTCTGCCCCGCCCACTCTGCTCTGTGCTCCTGCCTCCTGCTGTATGCAGTTGCGTGTGTCGGGACACGGCCAGACTCGAGGGGCCCGGGAGGCTTAACAGTAAACTTACATTCCTCACCTGGACAATTTTTTTGTCGGTGGGCGGAGTCTTATTAAAATTAGGGGGTGGACATTTGGTTGTAGGTGTGGCCTAGTGGGGAAAGAAAAATGCGGCGCGCAAAGCGCGCCACGGCAAGGTATGGGCTTGGTTTAATCGTACTATTGGGTGTGGCTTAAAGGGGCATGACTCAAAGGGGTGTGGTTAGAGTCTGAGATGAACGAGGGATGGAGGGAGAAACAAAGAAAGAGAGAGGAAGGAAAAAAGAGGAATGAAGGGACAGCAGGCCCAGATCCTACACCACAATAGAAATATGTGTATTCCAGAAAGTTTAGCAATCAGCAGATAAAGATATTCCAAACATGGTTGTTATGGCGTCAGGGTGATTGAAGCGCATTAATTCTATTATTAAATTGTAATATAAAATTAAATACTTCAACTCACCATAATGCAGAATCAGAATCAGTGGGAGCCCTGAGTGTGTCACTTGCCACGTCGCCTGCCACCAGATGCCATCAGGTGTCCCCAGCGGAGTGCTTCCTTACATCTCAGGTGTCCCCAGCGGAGTGCTTCCTTACATCTCGGGTGTCACTGTCCCCAGCCAGCGGAGTGCCTCCTTACATCTCAGGTGTCACTGTCCCCAGCCAGCGGAGTGCTTCCTTACATCTCAGGTGTCCCCAGCGGAGTGCTTCCTTACATCTCAGGTGTCACTGTCCCCAGCCAGCGGAGTGCTTCCTTACATCTCAGGTGTCACTGTCCCCAGCCAGCGGAGTGCCTCCTTACTTCTCAGGTGTCACTGTCCCCAGCCAGCAGAGTGCTTCCTTACTTCTCAGGTGTCACTGTCCCCAGCCAGCGGAGTGCTTCCTTACATCTCAGGTGTCACTGTCCCCAGCCAGCGGAGTGCTTCCTTACATCTCAGGTGTCACTGTCCCCAGCCAGCGGAGTGCCTCCTTACATCTCAGGTGTCACTGTCCCCAGCCAGCGGAGTGCTTCCTTACATCTCAGGTGTCACTGTCCCAGCCAGCGGAGTGCCCCCTTACTTCTCAGGTGTCACTGTCCCCAGCCAGCGGAGTGCTTCCTTACTTCTCAGGTGTCACTGTCCCCAGCCAGCGGAGTGCCCTCTTTACATCTCAGGTGTCACTGTCCCCAGCCAGCGGAGTGCTTCCTTACTTCTCAGGTGTCACTGTCCCCAGCCAGCGGAGTGCTTCCTTACTTCTCAGGTGTCACTGTCCCCAGCCAGCGGAGTGCCTCCTTACATCTCAGGTGTCACTGTCCCCAGCCAGCGGAGTGCCTCCTTACATCTCAGGTGTCACTGTCCCCAGCCAGCGGAGTGCCTCCTTACATCTCAGGTGTCACTGTCCCCAGCCAGCGGAGTGCCTCCTTACATCTCAGGTGTCACTGTCCCCAGCCAGCGGAGTGCCTCCTTACTTCTCAGGTGTCACTGTCCCCAGCCAGCGGAGTGCCTCCTTACATCTCAGGTGTCACTGTCCCCAGCCAGCGGAGTGCTTCCTTACTTCTCAGGTGTCACTGTCCCCAGCCAGCGGAGTGCCTCCTTACATCTCAGGTGTCACTGTCCCCAGCCAGCGGAGTGCCTCCTTACATCTCAGGTGTCACTGTCCCCAGCCAGCGGAGTGCTTCCTTACTTCTCAGGTGTCACTGTCCCCAGCCAGCGGAGTGCCTCTTACATCTCAGGTGTCACTGTCCCCAGCCAGCGGAGTGCCTCCTTACATCTCAGGTGTCACTGTCCCCAGCCAGAGGAGTGCCTCCTTACTTCTCAGGTGTCACTGTCCCCAGCCAGCGGAGTGCCTCCTTACTTCTCAGGTGTCACTGTCCCCAGCCAGCGGAGTGCTTCCTTACTTCTCAGGTGTCACTGTCCCCAGCCAGCGGAGTGCTTCCTTACTTCTCAGGTGTCACTGTCCCCAGCCAGCGGAGTGCCTCCTTACATCTCAGGTGTCCCTGTCCCCAGCCAGCGGAGTGCGTCCTTACATCTCAGGTGTCCCTGTCCCCAGCCAGCGGAGTGCCTCCTTACATCTCAGGTGTCACTGTCCCCAGCCAGCGGAGTGCCTCCTTACATCTCAGGTGTCACTGTCCCCAGCCAGCGGGTGCCTCCTTACATCTCAGGTGTCACTGTCCCCAGCCAGCGGAGTGCCTCCTTACATCTCAGGTGTCACTGTCCCCAGCCAGCGGAGTGCCTCCTTACATCTCAGGTGTCACTGTCCCCAGCCAGCGGAGTGCCTCCTTACATCTCAGGTGTCACTGTCCCCAGCCAGCGGAGTGCCTCCTTACATCTCAGGTGTCACTGTCCCCAGCCAGCGGAGTGCCTTCCTTACATCTCAGGTGTCACTGTCCCCAGCCAGCGGAGTGCCTCCTTACATCTCAGGTGTCACTGTCCCCAGCCAGCGGAGTGCCTCCTTACATCTCAGGTGTCACTGTCCCCAGCCAGCGGAGTGCCTCCTTACATCTCAGGTGTCACTGTCCCCAGCCAGCGGAGTGCCTCCTTACATCTCAGGTGTCACTGTCCCCAGCCAGCGGAGTGCCTTCCTTACATCTCAGGTGTCACTGTCCCCAGCCAGCGGTGTGCCTCCTTACATCTCAGGTGTCACTGTCCCCAGCCAGCGGAGTGCTTCCTTACATCTCAGGTGTCACTGTCCCCAGCCAGCGGAGTGCCTCCTTACATCTCAGGTGTCACTGTCCCCAGCCAGCGGAGTGCCTCCTTACATCTCAGGTGTCACTGTCCCCAGCCAGCGGAGTGCCTCCTTACATCTCAGGTGTCACTGTCCCCAGCCAGCGGAGTGCCTCCTTACTTCTCAGGTGTCACTGTCCCCAGCCAGCGGAGTGCCTCCTTACTTCTCAGGTGTCACTGTCCCCAGCCAGCGGAGTGCCTCCTTACATCTCAGGTGTCACTGTCCCCAGCCAGCGGAGTGCCTCCTACATCTCAGGTGTCACTGTCCCCAGCCAGCGGAGTGCCTCCTTACTTCTCAGGTGTCACTGTCCCCAGCCAGCGGAGTGCTTCCTTACTTCTCAGGTGTCACTGTCCCCAGCCAGCGGAGTGCCTCTTTACATCTCAGGTGTCACTGTCCCCAGCCAGCGGAGTGCCTCCTTACATCTCAGGTGTCACTGTCCCCAGCCAGCGGAGTGCCTCCTTACATCTCAGGTGTCACTGTCCCCAGCCAGCGGAGTGCCTCCTTACTTCTCAGGTGTCACTGTCCCCAGCCAGCGGAGTGCTTCCTTACTTCTCAGGTGTCACTGTCCCCAGCCAGCGGAGTGCTTCCTTACTTCTCAGGTGTCACTGTCCCCAGCCAGCGGAGTGCCTCCTTACATCTCAGGTGTCACTGTCCCCAGCCAGCGGAGTGCCTCCTTACATCTCAGGTGTCACTGTCCCCAGCCAGCGGAGTGCCTCCTTACATCTCAGGTGTCACTGTCCCCAGCCAGCGGAGTGCTTCCTTACTTCTCAGGTGTCACTGTCCCCAGCCAGCGGAGTGCCTCCTTACATCTCAGGTGTCACTGTCCCCAGCCAGCGGAGTGCCTCCTTACTTCTCAGGTGTCACTGTCCCCAGCCAGCGGAGTGCTTCCTTACATCTCAGGTGTCACTGTCCCCAGCCAGCGGAGTGCCTCCTTACATCTCAGGTGTCACTGTCCCCAGCCAGCGGAGTGCCTCCTTACATCTCAGGTGTCACTTCCCCAGCCAGCGGAGTGCTTCCTTACATCTCAGGTGTCACTTCCCCAGCCAGCGGAGTGCCTCCTTACATCTCAGGTGTCACTGTCCCCAGCCAGCGGAGTGCCTCCTTACATCTCAGGTGTCACTGTCCCCAGCCAGCGGAGTGCCTCCTTACTTCTCAGGTGTCACTGTCCCCAGCCAGCGGAGTGCTTCCTTACATCTCAGGTGTCACTGTCCCCAGCCAGCGGAGTGCCTCCTTACATCTCAGGTGTCACTGTCCCCAGCCAGCGGAGTGCTTCCTTACATCTCAGGTGTCACTTCCCCAGCCAGCGGAGTGCTTCCTTACATCTCAGGTGTCACTTCCCCAGCCAGCGGATATATATATATATATATATATATATATATATATATATATATATATATATATATATATCTATATATATCTATAACAGCAGTGTCTATGCTGCCATTACTAAAGGTCAAGGGGGGAACAAAATAGAGGCGGAGCCGGCCGCCTACAATAGAAATTTAGCTGCAGCACCGCCCACCCCCCACCCCTTTCCACACCAGGTTACAGATGACAGACAGACCGGGGCGGGGTGTGGGCGGAGCCACAGCTCTATCTCTATTGTAGCCACTCGGCAGGCTCCCCTAACTCTGGTCTTCTGGAAAATGGCGGCCGGCGGAGACAATATCTCCGCCGGCCGCGGACCTCTAGCGGCGGTGGCGGCGGGCAGCAAAAAAAAGAAATTTTAATGGCAACTAGGACGGGACTGCACCTGGCTGCGGGCCCTACTAGGCTGCGGGCCCCATAGCGAACGCGTGTGTCGCTATGGCGGTAGTTCCGCCACTGGATAGGACCTGGAGCCAGGTGGCTGTATATGGGCACAAGTCCATTTACACCCATCTGTCCATATGAATTCATGTACCTTTTCGATCAGGTCCACCTGTCAGTTTTGTCAAGTGGACCTGATCGGATCGCCCTCTGTGGGCCTTGGCCCTCGCTATTTGCCTTCCACAATGGGACAATCCCGGAAACAAAAACTGACCGGGATTTTAACCCTCCCTTATTCAAACACCGTTTTTCCTTTAGTTACACTTGACCTTTTGTGGCCACTGTTTTTATTCCACACTCCCAGCCTACCCTTCTGACCCCTGGCTATTTCCTTTTTTAAAGGGGTTGTAAACCCTCGTTATTTTTATTTTAAAAAAAAACATGCCTTTTACTTACCTGCTCTGTGCAATGATTTTGCACAGAGCAGCCCCAATCCTCTTCTTTCAGTGCCCCCACAGAGAGCCTCTTTCCATGGGGGCACCCGTGCAGGCTCGCTCCCGAGTCCCGATGCTGCGTCAGTTGACAGACAGTGCGACTCAGCCTTGCCCCCTGCTCCCGTGTCACTGGATTTGATTGACAGCAGCAGAAGCCACTGACTTCCACTGCTGTTAGTCTGTCCAATGAGGAGAGAGACAGCGGCCGAAACTAGTGCACATTGCTGGATCAAATGGGGCTCAAGTAAGAAAAGGGGGGGGGGGATCTGCAGCACAGAAGGTTTTTCATCTTAGGCCCCATGTACACGGGATGGTGCTAAACGTATGAGGCAGTTGGACACTTTTTTTTTTTTTTTCAACTGCCCCTGAACTAAATTTTTATATATATATATATATATATATATATATATATATATATAAAATTTTAAACATGGGTTACCATCTGTCAAGTTAAATCGTTCAGGAGAGGTTGTAAAACGTCCCGTGTACATGGGGCCTTAAAGCATAGAATGCTTAATATACGTTTTTACAACCTCTCCTGAATGATTTAACTTGACAGATGGTAACCCATGTTTAAAACATCCGTTTTGCCGCGTTTGCGTTTAGAAGCTTTTGAAAAAAAATATATAATTTTTTTATTTTTTTTCCAAATGGCCAAAAATGAAAAACGGCTGTAAACGTGGCTAAATGCGATTAGCCGTGTTTAAAAGCGTTTGGCGCTTGAAATGCCTCTGAACTCATTTTTTTGCTTTCCAAAAAAGCCTCTAAACTCAACTACCTAAAAACGACATTAAACAAACCTGTGTACATGTACACATAAGATAACATTGGATGAGTTCAGGGGCAGCTGAAAAAAGCAGCCAACTGCCTCTGAACGTCTGTTTACCAGCAGCAGTGTACATGATGCCTAAAAGTGAAAAACCTTGCGGGTTTACAACCGCTTTAAAGAAAAACTCCAAGTTTGATTTAGCATTAAATAGTGCGTTTGGACCAAGTTGGTCCAAGTGAACTATTTCCTTCACTAACACATGTGCTTTTTGTGAGCCCTGTTTAAACTGTATATATCAACTACATCCAGTATACAGCTCTGTGTTCCGGCAATGGAATGGGGACTTCCTGGCCTATAACCAGAACAAAATTGAGTTGGACTGAGCACTGTTCAGCTACTTGGAGAGCTTATTTATTTATTTATTTTTCTGAATGAATACAAGGCTTCTTCTGATTGGCTGAGGTGGAGAGGGGGTAGATATCGTACTCTCCACCTCCGCTAATCAAAGGAAGCCTTGTATTCTTTTAGAAAAAAACTGCTTCCTCTGGCTGAATAGCGCTCAGCCCAACTTGATTTTATTCCAGGCGTGGGACAGAAAGTCCTGTCCTGCTTGCTACATCATGAGGTTCAATGGTAACATAACTAAAACTAATTTTAAATGCACACACTGATATGAACCCAAAACAAGGGTTTTAGCCATGCAAGTAATGGGGGGTAAATACCCAATTCGTATCCTTGACAGAGTAAATTTGGAGAACTGAACTCTGCCCGGTCTTCCTAAAATGGAGAAATCATTTGTAGATGAAGTTGGTCTGTAATGTTGATCATTGTGTAATTTACAGATGCTAGGGCTGTGTGTCTGTTTTTATCGAAATACATGTATATACAGAAATAAATGTGGTTTTTGTTTTTAGGCTGTGTTTATACCTTCATCCTATTTCCTGTCTCTGTTTTATCATCTTTTTACAAAATAGATTTTTGTCTGAGCACTTATTTTAGCCTACATTGCTGAGCCCATTGAGCTGTTTTGGAGTTTGTTTACTAGGCCCTAAGGGGTTTGCTTCACGTGGGATTTTCTTGCTGTGTCCCTGCTCCCCCACAACTGACTAGGGTCTTTTTTGACGGAGTAGTCCGTCCTGATTTTTATTTTTTTTTCTCAGGTCCATTGTAGAGGCGATTCCTGAGGGTGATCGCACAGCCCTGCAGCTGTCTGAAACTGACACTGAAAACAGAGATGTATTCTTGTATTATGTAACCGTGCAGCGAAATCCGGGTGAGTAATTTCAGTCTCTGTGCAATGTGAGAGGGAGAAGCAGTACAAGGAGCATAGGTGTGTGACTATTGCATTAGGGTGTGCACCCCAAAGCTCTCACATGCCTTTTTCTGCAGCCTCAGCTCTGGACAGTGCCCTGTGCTGAGCGGCTTTCTGTTCATTCACAAATAGAAGCATTTTAAACAGTTTACTATGTTTTAGTTATGAATGAACACAGTGATGTTCACTGTGTACATTTAGAAAAGGAAGGCTCTGGTAAAGACATATTTATTATCCCCTTCCCCCCACTCCATCATGAAACCTCCCCCGTAGCAGTTCAGAGGAGGGAAGCCCGCAGCATTGGAGGTTGGTGGGTGGGGGGGGGGGGGGCAACATGGGGTAAGCCCAGGCAGTATGGGGAATTGGTACTGCACATAGGGATTAGGGTGAGCCCAGGCACACCCTTTACGCACTCTTATGACAAGTAGCCAATCAGTTCATGTGCTGACAAAAAGCATGCTAAAGGGAAGCAAACGCAGAGATATGAGCTTATAGCTGTGCTGCTTCTCCCTTCATTGTCCAGTCACATGCTGGACCTGGGCTCAGAGGAATAGGGTTAATTGATGCTGGACATCAGCCTGGGGACATTTCAACATCAGTACAACCCATGGTTGCAGGAAAGAATATTGCACCATTTCTGGCCAGGCTTCCTGTGTGTATTGAGCAATTCAGAAAGAACTTGATAAGCAAGGGAAGCACAAGCAATTTTCCTGATGCTGATGTCTACAAGGCTCCAATGTTGTACATGAAGGCCTTCCATGAAAAAGAGAGGGTATTGGTTTTCAGTTTGTGGTAATGGTGAAATGGTTTGTGGTGAATCTCTAGTAAAACTGCAGATTCAAACGTGCTAAAAATACTTGTTTTGCAGGAAACTGCCCACCCTAATCTTGTCACCAAAACATTCCCATAGCTTTATGAGGCTTCTTTGTCAGAAGATAGGTGTGTCCTCATTATTCCAGGCAGCTATAAACAAGGAAATAAACACAAAGCTCATATATGAATATAATCTGCAACAATATAGAAGAGGCTAGATGTCTAATGAAATCTAGAATGCTTATCTCACATACTTGGTAGAAGCAATCGTTCTGTTCACTGAATCAAAGTTCAGCCTATTAAGTCTCTAAGAAACTGGAACATTATTGTGACTTGCAGTCCCAGGGATTCCTATATAATAGACTTCTTCATTGTATACAGTGTGTATGTATGTATGTATGTGTATAAAAAATAAATAGTAGATCCAAATCGGAGGAAGAGTTTAGGAATTGCAGCTCTTTACGAATAGCCACCCCCCCCCCCTTTTCAAGGGACCAAAAGTAAATGGACAATTGAATCAAAAGCTGTTTCATGGCCAGGTGTGAGCTACTGCTTCGTTATTTCTTCATCAATTAAGCAGGTAAAAGGTCTGAAGTTGATTCTAATGCTGGCCATAGACTAGTCGAAAAATCGGCCGAACCCAATTTCGAAAAACGAACGTTCGGCCGCGAGCGCAAACGATGGTGCCATCATATAATGGCCGATAAATCGTTCAGTGAACATAAAAAAAATGGAAATAAAATTATGTTCGTTTATTTACATATACCTAGTGCAGACAGGTCGGACGGGAAACACATTAACCTTTCAATTTATTGTTCGTTCGGTCAAAAACGTCCAAGCGATTAGCGATTTTATGTCCATTAACTGGCCGAAAAATCGAACGAATGGTTTGACCGATTTTTTTTCGGCCGATTTTTCGTATAGTGTATGGCCAGCTTTAGTGTGGTATTTTCATTTTGAAATCTATTGCTGTGAACCTATATCATGCATTCAAATAAGCTACCCATGCAAGTGAAAAAGGCCATTTGTAAGGCCTCTTTCACATGTGATGGATCCGTGATGATCTGCCCCGTGAACATCCGCTTGCTCAGTGGGGATTGCTCCGTTGATCCCCGCTGAGCAGGCAGATGACAGGTCTGTCTTTGCACACTGTGCAGGGATGGACCTGTTAGAGCGCCGCTCTGCTCTATGGGGGATTGGATGACGACGGACCATAGAGTCTGTCCTCACCCGATCCAATCCGCAGACGGATGGAAAAGTAGGTTTTTCCTCCGTCACACTTTTTCGGATCGGATATCAGCAGACAAGGCCTAGATATCCACGGAAGACAACAGTGGTGGTTGATTTCAGGATCCTCTCTATGGTAAAAGTCCCATTCACAACATCCAGACAAGTAAAGGACACTCTCCAAGAGCTTGGCATATCAAAGTCTACAATCAAGAAAAGACTTCACAAGAGCAAATACAGAAGGTTCACCACAAGGTGCAAACCATTCATAAGCCTGAAGAATAGAAAAGCTAGATTAGACTTTGCCAAAAAAAATAAAAAAAAAGCCAGACCAGTTCTGTAAAAGCATTCTTTAGATGGATTAAACTAAGATTAATCTGTACCAGAATGACGGGAAGAAAAAAGTGTGGTGAAAGGCTTGGAACAGCTCATGATCCAAAGCACATGTTGTCATGCGTGGCTTCCAGTGGCACAGGGTCATTGGTGTTTATTGAGGATGTGACAGAAGACGGAAGCAGCCGGATGAATTCTGCAGTGTTTAGAGAGATACTGTCAGCCCAGATTCCGCTAAATTCAGTAACGTTGATTGGACGACGCTTCGCAGTACAGATGGACAATGATCCAAAACGCACTGCAAAAGCAACCAGGAGCTTTTGAAGGAAAATAAGTGGAATATTCTGCAATGGCCGAGTCAATCGCCTGATCTCAACCCAATTGAGCATGCATTTCACTTGCTGAAGGCAAAACTAAAGCAGAAAGACCCACAAACAAAGAACAACTGAAGACCGCTGCAGTTAGAGTCTGGCAAGGTATCAGAAAGTCCATGGGTTCCAGATTTCAGGCAGTCAATGTAAAGGATTAAAACTGAACATTTTATTTATGATTATATTCATGTGAGCACCTGAAAATGGTGGGGACTGTGTATATAAATGGTTGCAGTTCCTAAAATTTGTACTTGATATTTATGTTCAACCCCTTGAATTAAATCTGAAAGTCTGCACTTCAAATTCATTTGGATTGTTTGTTTCATTTTTAATTTTATTTTGGTGGCATACAGAGCCAAAAGTATGAAACTTTTGTGTGTGTGTGTGTGTGTGTGTGTGTGTGTGTGTGTGTGTGTGTGTGTGTGTGTGTGTTTATATATAATATACAGTACATACACATTATATGCAGTATTGAGGAATGAATAGTTGCCTGTTTTCTGGCTACTCTGCAATGTCTTTAGCCAGGTAAAAAGATTGCTATAAGAGAAAATGAAGCAAACAATATTCACATACATAATGTGATCGTACATGCCCTTAGTTTGATTCTAAACCTGCAGTACATCATGGCACCCTTAACCCTCTCAGCTGATGTGCACTTTCTGAAGACTTAAAGGATTTGTTCGCCTTTACCAAAAAACTGCCCTTGCAGAAAAAAACGTACGTACCTCATGAAGCCTTACTGGAAAACTTCTGGGAAGTTGCTAAGGACATTGATAAGGGAAACTAAGCTGTTACTATTCACCTTCACTGTTACAGGAGGGAGCTTTCAAAACTCTGAGCTCAAAGCTACAGCACCAGGAGATCGAAAGTGCACATGAGGGGATTTGAATTGGAGAAAGAGCTTGCTCTTGTGATGATGAAGTGAACAGTAACATCTAGGCTTCTCTTAGCAACATCTTAGAAGTTCTCCAGTCAGGTGTCCTAAGGTACTTTTAAATGGCCTACACCTAGTTCAAGGGCATTATTCAACTTTGGTCAAAGCTGAACAGTTTTTTTTTTTTTTTTTTATCTACAGACGCTCCTTATCTGCATAGGCAGTTTTTTTGGTAAAGGTGAACTTAACCCTTTAGGTTTTTTAGAATTCCTGCAGTGACACATATTGCGGGGAAACCCACCTGTCTGAATACACTGATCAGCAGCTGCAACCCAGTGGCTGCAGCCGCTGATCAAGAAGAATTCTCTAACAAGCCCATTTACCAGAAGTTAATCGTAGATCAATTTCTTTCGAGCAGAGTGACCACGCATGGATTGAAATTTCACTGGTTTCTGCTGAAGTGGCCAAAGTTCAATTTGTCTGGCCAGCTTAAGTTCCGAGGGCTTGTGCAGAAAGAAAATAGTGTGTATTGACCTGGTTGTTTTTTTTTTTTTTTGCCTTCCTTCATGAGACAGGTTTGCTTTAAATCTACTCCTAAGTGATTAATTTTGTTTTAAAGGTATCGTGGACAGGATTCTGTATCCATAGAAAGACAGTCCAGGTGATTGCCGGAGCATGCGTGAAGGTGCGCAGGCAATGGAGAATACTGGTGGTGGAGCATGGCAGGCTAAACAACTGTAGGGTGTACTGGAGGCTGCGGGAGTCGCAGGGATGCACTGGGGTGAACTTGGAGACACGGGTGCTCATGGGCACACAGTCATAGGGGTGCACTGGAGACACAGTAGTGCTCATTGGCCATTCAAGACACAGAAGCACAGGGGAGTCGCTGAAGACAGGCACGAAGGATGGAAGCAGGGAAATTGGCTTAGTTGTTGCAATGTGTTGCCTGAATGACGAGCAATGCGATACTTGCCTCTCAGGAATGCACCATTTAGGATAGCTACCTTTCTCCAGATTGGCCATGGTGATAGCACTCGGATTGAAACCTGGAAGTGCAGGCAGCTGTGTGTTGGGGAGAAGACCTAGTGCTCGATCCCTGGAAAGTTGAAAGTAACAAACTAATAAGTTAAAAAATACACAATGTTGTGTAATGGGTGTGCTTAAATCAACCTTAAAATTCAATAAAATAGACCTTAAAACCTCTGTGCAACAAAAAGATGAACAATATGTGTGCGTGATATATAAACCTTTTTGTTGCACAGAGGTTTTAAGGTCTATTTTATTGAATTTTAAGGTTGATTTAAGCGCACCCATTACACAACATAGTGTATTTTTTAACTTCTTTCACGTGTGGGAGCACTAATATATGGGTTGCAGCTATATCATTTGGCTATCTTAAATATCGGTTGTTTCTTTGATTTTAAATTCACATTAGCGCTTGAGTATCTACATTATCATTTAACAAACTAATAGGGGTATGCTGGATACCACACTAGCAAAGCGTGTCTTTTTTCATACTGCTTCAAGAACAAATATCCATCTATGGGAATCCCTGAAAGATATATGGGGGGGGACGGACCTTCCCTTGTGAATTTTATGGTTTCTTTATCCGTATTGTCTGTAAGGTACCTGTTGTAGAAGAAAGGACGTCAATTTTGTTTGGGTGTAACGTCGCACGACCGCGCAATTGTTAGTTAAAGCGACGCAGTGCCGAATCGCAAAAAGTGCTCTGGTAAGGAAGGGTGTTTAAAAGCCCTGTATTGAAGTGGTTAATGTGCTTGGACAAAAAAAAACATTTGGGGGGGAATTTTTTTTTTTTCTTACCTTATGTCTGTTGCTATGTGGTCCCTTGTAGTCTGCCTCCTTCAGCACCTGGGCTCCTGACGTCACTTCCCTCAGCGCAGGAAGGGAGAGCGCCTCTCTCCCCCCCCCCCTCCCTCTGTCAATCATCTGGGACACGTGTCAGGTCCCAGATGATTGCGCGGCTCGCGCATGTGCAGTGGGTGCCCGGCTGTGGCTTCACAGGGGGCGCCCACAGTTAAAATGGTGGCGCCGCCGAGCGGAGGATGAGACGAGCAGGGCTTCGTTCCCCCGAATCGCTGGATCCTGGGACAGGTAAGTGTCCGATTATTTAAAAGTCAGTAGCTGCAGTATTTGTAGCTGCTGACTTTTATTTATTTATTTTTTTTTTAAGGGGAACACCGCTTTAACTAGAGGTTAGGGGGACATTGCTTTTTAATACAAATTCAAAGCAGAACTCAAACACAATTTAACATGCGTATATTAAAGATCATAAATGTACATATAAGGACTGTGTCTGTGTGATTTGAAACATTACCTGCTGTGAGCTAAATGGTGCTGTATTGCAGCTTTGAAACACTGATCATTTTCTATTCCCTGTTACAAAGACTAACAAAAGGTGTACCTTTTCTAGAACGGGTAAGGTTAAGATATCTACAAAACAAATGTTAAAGCAGTGTCTTAGGCCAATAAATTCAGAGGATATGACTGTGTGCAGGAGAGTAGTGCAGAGGGTATGATCGAGTTCAATTTTCCTGCACAATCCGGTCAATAGGACTGTGCCGCAACCATAAGCCAAATGCTTGGCTATCGGTTGTGGAACTATTTGGGTTGTGTGAGTGCATGGCTGCAGACTGGAAGATAACCTAGCCCCCAGCTACATCTCTAACCTGGTCTCAAAATGACAACCAAATCGTCCTCTTCACTGCACCCTTATAACCTCATCCCATGCTCGCCTCCAGGACTTCTTCTGAGCTTTTCCCATCCTCTGGAATTCTCTACCCCAATCTGTCCGACTGTCTCCTACTTTGTCTACTTTCAGACGATCCCTGAAAACTCCTTTCAGAAAAGCCTATCTGGCCCCCACCCAACAACTGTATATTTATTTTCTCCATCAGCACATCCCCCACAGTTATTACCTTGTTGGCATCTTATGGACCCCCCTCTTAGCTTGTAAGCTCTAATGAGCAGGGCTCTCTGATTCCTATTGTATTTGTACTGTCTACCCTCAAGTTGTAAAGCGATTCATAAACTGTTGGCGCCATAAAAATCATGTATAATAATATTGTGTTTTTGAGAAGGGATACAGAGGACAGTTTAATGCAGGGGTAGGCAGTGGCGGGACAAGGTCATTTAGAGCCCAGGGCGAACATGCCAAATTGCTCCCCCCCCCCCCCCCCAAGATGTATGGGCATTATGTGTCCCATCCCCACTCCCAACACGAATCCCCCCCAAATCACAACTCCTAACACACCCTCCCTAAATTTGCCCTCCTAAAACAATTCTTACCCCCTGAAGCCCCCCAAATTCCCCTTTTTAACACAAATTCCCTCCCCCCTAATCTCCTTATGGTGCCCCCCCACCTCACATGATACCACAGTGCCCAGGGCAACCGCCCCTCCTGCCCACCCCTTGTCCCGGCCCTGGGGGTAGGCAACCTCGGCCCTCCAGCTGTGGTGAAACTACAAATCACATCATGCCTCTAGGAGTCATGCCTGTGATTGTTAGGGTCTTGCAATCTCTCATGGAACTTGTAGTTTCAAAACCTCTGGAGGGCGGAGGCTTCCTACCCCTGGTCTAATGTGTGCTGGACGTGGGATACAGAGAACAGGTTATCCACTTTCAGACCGGACCATTTTGCTGGCTGAAGACCAGACCATGTTTTGCGATTCGCACTGCGTCGCTTTAACTGACAATTGCGCGGTCGTGCGACGTTGCTCCCAAACAAGATTGTCCTTTTTTTCCCACAAATTGAGCTTTCTTTTGGTGGTATTTGATCGCCCCTATTTTTTGCGCTAGAAACAAAAAAAGAGCGTCAATTTTGAAAAAAAATTATTATTTTTTAACTTTTTGCTATAATAAATATCCCCCAAAAATATATACTTTTTTTTTTTTTTTTTTTTTTTTCCTCAGTTTAGGCCGATACGTATTCTACATATTTTTGGTAAAAAAAATCACAATAAGCGATTGTTGATTAGTTTGCGCAGAAGTTATAGCATTTACAAAATGGGGGCTAGTTTTATAGCATTTTTATTAATAATTAGTATTTTTTACTAGTAATGGTGGCGATCAGCGATTTTTTTTTTTTTTTTTTTTTTTTTTTTTTTTTATTGTGACTACGACATTATGGCGGACACATCGGACATTTTTGGGACCATTGTCATTTATACAGCAATCAGTGCTACTTAAATGCACTGATTAAGTGTTCCTAGGGACATGTTACTAACTGTGGGGGGCGTGGCTGTGATTTAGTGAACACTGATCTCTGCTCCAATCACAGGGAGCTGAGATCAGTGTCACTAGTTGCTAGGCAGAACGGGGAGATGCTGTTTACTTCCACATCTCCCTGTTCAGCTATCCCGTGAGACGATAGCGGGTATCCCCGCGGCGATCGAGTCCGCGGGACCCACGACCGGACTCACGGGGGCCCGACCGGCGCGCGCGATGACACGGCGGCAATCTTAAAGGGGACTGTACGCCCTTTTGCCTGCCCGTGCCATTCTGCCGACGTACATCGTCGTGCGCCGGTCGGGAAGTGGTTAATATGTGTTCCGGAAGAGGGATACAGAGGACAGGTGTGTGTGTGTGTGTGTGTGTGTGCGCTGTGCAGGGAGGTGTGTGTGTGTGTGTGGGTGTGTGTGTGCTGGAGGTGGGATCTCACTGGGGAAGGACCAGAAAGGTGGAATCTCCCAGTTGCAAAGTGAATTTCTTACCCATTGAGAAGATCATGGCTAAACCAGAAAGACAGTGCAGTGAACCCAAAACTCTGACTTGGGTATGAAGGCCTAGACGCTGTTGCTTTCCTTTTGCACAGTGACCAATCACCTACTCTTCTGCCCTTCTTGACATGACGACGAGACTAAGGAGAGGGCCTTTGGGACGTTTTTTTCTTTTCTTTCTCTTTAAAATTTAATATTAAAGTAGCAACTTGGAAAGGAACAATCATCCAGCTATAACTTTTATAACTTTTATAACTTGAAATATAAAATAATTGGAATATACACAAATTTGTACTGCAAAGCATAACAGTCTAAGGGATTACAGTATAGATAGTTTGGGAATTCCACAATATTTTTGTAGGTCCCCGACCTTTTTTCTTGTGTTTTGAAAACGTAATTATATAGGGTTCCATAATATTTGTACTTTATATCTATGGGTCATGTCCTGTAAAGGTAAGCTCCTCTGAGTAATCTAATGAACCAGCAGGTTTGTGTACCTGCATGCTACACATCCATGTTGTAAAGTGGTAGCAGTTTTTTTTTTTAAATTGTGGCTCATTGCAGCAAAATGAGTCCGTTGATATTTTGAGTGTATATAAGATGGTCTGTTCTTTTGTCTGCTGCATGCTATTTTCTGTGATAAATTACCCTGGTATAAATGTATTCCTAAAATGTCATCTTGTTCTACTGTGCTATATTATATCTTTGATTCCCCACAGGAATATCTATAGAATCTAGTTTGAGCCAAGTGACACTGCAGCCCTGCTTAAAGTGAACCTGTCACAAACCTGGTCAATTTAGCATGAAAAATACATAAGTCATGTACCTTTTTTAATAAAAATTGTATATCAAAACAATCTGTAGATTCAAAGATATGGGCAACTGGAGAAGTTGTGCTCAACCCTGTCCCTCCCACCCTTGACCCTTTTTGGAGGTGGTTGTCCTTCAAAGGTGCCTCTACCTTTTTTACAAGATTATCATATCTGTTTGTGCTACCCAAGTTTGTGATGGTTTTACATATATTATACCTACCTACCTACCAACAGTCTCAATGTTTCTTGAGGTTCTGCAATTTAGGCATAACCCAGCAAGGAATTTGCCACAGATGGTATTCAACTGAGGAAATTTGGGCAGATAATTGGAGCGTTTTGTTTGAGATCCAGAAATACTGTTTAAAACTTGCCTCTCGTCAAGCCTTAGGCTAGACATAAATTACATGATAATAGCTAGTGATTCTCCTGGGTTTTGAGCATTGCTTATGATAACTAAGCCATTTTTGATTTTTGAGAATGCAGCAAAAAGCATTTCCAACAGTTAGTTGCTTGTTATCACACATGGAGATTTCAGATTGTGTATAGAGGCATAAAGGAAGAAAATACCAAGTGTGCACCTCTGACGCCAATGCTTGAGTACTCTAGCAGGTCCCAGTGCGCTGATAAGTCACTTATGGATGCACCTATATCGAGACTATAGATTAGAATTTTCTCTTTCTACTTCCTTTTTGGTTTACTGGTACAAAATCTGGGATACCACCTTATCTTTCTTTTAGGTTAAAATGAACAGGCTCGTTTAATACAGTTCAAAGGCAATGATAGAGTACAAAGTGCAATAGCCTATTCAGGTTCTATTTGCCTATTAAATCTGTCCTAATTGCTAGGTCTGGCTAAAATGTGGTCATATTTAATAGCTATGTACTTTCAATATCTAAGTGAGTTGAAAATTTTGTTTTAAAAAAAAAAAATAAAAAATTCCTTTGGACAAGAGTATCATTATCTTTTATTGTATAAGTCTGATCATTATTATCCTTCTGCATTTGCTACTTTAGCATGAGTGATGTATGTTCTACAGGCTACAAATCCATGCTCGACTTTCCTTTTCTATCTTTTTTGTTTTCCATCTGAGTAGAATAGTCAAGAATTCAATTAGCCTAATGATTGTGCATCTTACAAAGATGGCCGTAGATATCGGCTTAAAATAATGACTTGCATCAGTTAGCTCATGTGATGGAATTTGGGGAGGTTGCCAGGAAACCAAGCTAGACACTCTAGCAAGATCCTGTTTCCATATTCAACCCCAAATGACATCCTGTGGAGTTTTGAATGTGTCAGTGAAAATTGAATGGGGTTCACAAAAAAACATGGGCAGAATAAGCTAAGGTACGCAGCTCTTTGTGGCGTCTGAGATTTATAAATGGACGCCGGCTACTACTGTAGACCATGTGACTGCTGCTAGCAGACTTGATGAAGGCAGCTCCCTTTTCCTATGGAAGACAAAAGCAATGTTTAAATATGAGAGATTTTTCACATATTTTAGCAATCTCTTCACCCCCATGTCATTCATAGTGCATTGTACTAACACACAGCGAAGCATGTTACACCCTTACTGCATTATAGTGCAGCACCATACATTTTCAATTGCATACTATCATGCATTGTGGTGCACTGTATTGGGGGAGAAAAAAGGTGCAGGTTTTTGTCCGTTCTGGTGCGTGGGCTGCCTTATTGCAACAGAAGTGAATGTGCCACATACTGCCCCGGGATAAAGTGTGATTGTGTCCTAAAGAATGCCAATACTAAGGAGGTTTGGAGCCAGTAAGTGCTGGACTCTCCTAAAATACTAGTTCCCTGGCTGCCTTGCCAGCATCTTCAGTACCTCCATCACTGACTCAGATCAAGTGTGCAGATCAGGAATTTTGACTTGACTTGAGAATGAATGCTGGTAGAATTTTAGGCTTAATGCACTTAATAGCTACGGAAAGCAATTTCTTGAGGTGGTTGATGGTAAATATATATGTGCAATTCATTTCGGTCCAAATGTGAATACATTTTTTGGTTATTCAGAGATTCGTATGTATACGAATCTGCAAATGAAATGGTAACAAATTTCATTTTGTTTATTTTGTTTTCTAACGAATTCCAAATTTTCGGAAACAATTCGATTTCCGTGTGAAGAATAGCTGGTTAAGGAGCGGGCTGGGAAGCCAGCCGCCACCTCCTTAACAACCAATGACTCATCAGCTGTCAGTGAGCTTCCCCACTGAGAGCTGACATGTAAGCAACAGAATTCCGGCAATAGAAAATTCTGGAAAAAAAAACAGCGTGGGGTCCCCCCAATCCATACCTGACCCCTCAGGTCTGGTATGGATTTTAAGGGGAACCCCATGCGAAAAAAAACTGTGGGGTCCCCCCAAAATCCATACCAGACCCTTATCCGAACATGCAGCCTGGCAGGCCAGGAAAGTGGGTGGGGATGAGCGAGCGTCCCCCCCCAAACCATAACAGGTCACATGTTGGGGTGCTTTTGGACAGGGGGGCTCTGGTATGGCACCACACTTTTTTGTTTTTTGTTTTTCAGAATTTTCTATTGCCGGCATTCTTTTGTTTACATTTCAGCTCTCAGCGGGGCAGCCCACTGACAGTCTAGCCATCAGTTGTTAAGGACATGGCGGCCGGCTTCCCAGCCCGCTCCTTAACCAGCTATTTTCCAAAAATTTCGAATTTCGTTAGAAAATTAATAAACCAAACTAAATTAAACTAAACGAATTCCCAAAACAAATCAACTAAACCAAATTTGTAGCATAACAAATCTATCCGAAACAAAACAAATGTTTTTCTGCACCTGACTATAAATAAACAGCAAATGATCATTAAACAAATCATTTAGCTCTTTTTATACATATGCCCCTTAGATGACTGCACAAGATTGATTGGCTGGAGTAGCTTCAAAAGCACTTGGGTCAGATTCTGGGCACAGTAGATGCGTTCGAATCCATGCAGCTTGTTGCCAAAGCAGTGGCCTATATGGCAGATGCCTCAGCTGAAGCGATTAGAATGTCAACTCCCATTATGGCCCTGATTAATACAGCCCATAGAGCTTTATGGCTCAAGACATGGTTGGGAAACAAGAGTCTCCAAGAATAGACTCTGTAGCATCCCCTTGGACATTAACCTGCTGTTCAGTCTTAAACTGGAGAAAGTCCTGGAAAGATCTGCAAACAAGAAAAAAGGTTTTCCAGTAAAGGCGAATTACAGACCTTTTTAAAGGACAAAACTTCCTAAAACAAACGTGGGTCTTCAATAAGTCGAAAGGGAAATTTGCTCTTTGCCACGCGGAGTCTTCAAAAAAGTCTCAATGACGTCATATTCTGCATGAAGTGAAAGACTGAAGGGGTGCCTCTCCCAATGGAAAGGCCCCTAGAATGTTTCCTGAATACCCGTTTACCAGTGGAGATGAAAAGGCATGAGGCTATCTCAGATGCCAGTCAGGAGCTCTTCAATCGCCAAGTAATTACGATGGCCCCCCTTTTCTCTTCACGGGTGTGGATTTTAATACATATGTTTCTAAGGATAAAAAGCCATCAGGGAAGTACTAAGCTTAAAGCTGCTCAACAGATCCATAAGGCACAGAAAATTCAAAATAGAGAGCATGTTTTTTTATTTGGGAATCTGCTTCCACTGGCAGCGTTTTTGATAACTTTTAACATAAAAGCTGCATATCTTCATGTCCCAATTCATCACAACAATAAGATTTCAAATTTTTGCTATCCAGGATGGCTGAAACATCTTCCACGTTCAGTACCCAACCTTTTTCTCTTTTGGTCTAGCTTCAGCTCCTAGAATCTTTATGAAAATCATGGAAGAAGTAAGGCAAGAACAAAGTGTGTGTGTCTCCATAATCCCATACCTGGACTACTTCCTAATTTTTACACAGGGGGCGAGTTTGGAAAACCTGCAGAAACTCACCATCTTAGATGAAAGCTGGTTTTGGAGAAATCAAACCCTCTTCCGTCTCAGTCAGAGGTGTTTTTTGGGCTACATCATCGGCACACTACACGAGTATATTCCTGAACGAGGACAAAAAGCAAAGAGGAGAGGGGGGGGAGGGGGGGGGAGAGAGAGAGATCTTAAGTTTACATACCATTGCCCAAGAGATTGCCAATCACTTCAAAGACAAGATTGATGCAATTCGTGAGGATACCTCCACTGTGCGTACACCTTCCCCACCCAACATACCTTGCCTAACGACACTTTCAACACTCTCCTCCTTTGAATTGGCTACTATTGAAGAGGTTACAAAACTTTTCTCAGATGCCCACCTAACCAATTGTCCCTTGGATCCTGTTCCCTCACAACTACTACGGTCACCCTCCTCTATCCTATGCTCCCTCCACTCACATCTTCAATCTTTCCCTCTCTAGTGGCACCTTCCCCCCCCCTCTAAAACATGCGCAGATCACTCCCATACTTAAAGCCCTCCCTGGACCCCACCAACCTGAAAAACTTAAGGCCCATCTCATTGCTCCCATTCTCCTCTAAACTTCTAGAGCGCTTAGTCTACAACCGTCTTAGCTCCTACCTCAGTGAAAATAACCTTCTTGACCCTTTTACAGTCTGGCTTTCACTCGCAGCACTCCACGGAAACTGCCTTACTAAAACTCACTAACGATTTACTAACTGCTAAATCCGACAGCCAGTACTCCATACTGCTACTACTTGACCTCTTTGCAGCCTTTGATACTGTTGACCACCTGCTCCTTCTCAACAAACTCCATTCCCTTGGCCTCAAAGGTTTTGCTCTATCCTGGTTCTCTGCCTATCTATCACAGTGCTCCTTCAGTGTTACAACTCTGTCTCCTCCTCTCCGTTGCCCCTTTCTGTGGGGGGTCCCCCAAGGCTCTGTTCTTGGACCCCTTCTCCATCTACACCTCCTCCCTTGGTCACTTGATAACCACCCACAGCTTCCAATACCACTTCTTATACGCCGATGACACCCAAATCTATCTGTCTACTCCTCACCTCACTCCTTCAGTCTCCTCTCGCATTACTAACTTACTAACTGACTTCTCAGCATGGATGTTGCACCACTTCCTTAAATTAAATCTCTCTAAAACTGAGCTATTAATATTCCCCCCGCCCGTGCCCCCCTCCATGACTTTTCCATCAAAAGCAACAATGCAACCATCAGTCCCTCCCCTCACGCCAGGGTTCAGCCTCAAGTCCAATCGCTGTCAAAAGTTTGTAGACTTCACCTCCGTAACATCTCTAAAATTCGCCCCTTTTTAACAAATGACACCACCAAGCTCCTCATTCACTTCCTTGTTATCTCTCGCCTTGACTATTGCAACTCCCTTCTCATTGGCCTGCCTCTCCATAGGCTCTACCCTATTCAGTCTATCATGAATGCTGCTGCCAGACTTATCCACCTTACCAACCGTTCAGTGTCTGCCAACCCTCTCCTCCAATCCCTACACTGGCTCCCAATCACCCAGAGAATTAAATTCAAAATACTAACCACAACTTACAAAGCCATCCACAGCTCTGCCCCGAGCTACATCACCAATCTTGTCTCCAAACATACCCCAAACCGTCCTCTCCGCTCTTCTCAAGATCTCCTCCTGTCAAGCTCTCTTGTTTCCTCCTCCCATGCTCGTCTCCAGGATTTCTCCAGAGCCTCTCCCATCCTCTGGAACTCGCTGCCTCAACCTGTCCGGCTATCCCCTACTCTAGCTACCTTCAGGCGATCCCTGAAAACTCATCTCTTCAGGGAAGCCTATCATGTCTCCAACTAATCTTCTACCACTTCCATCAGCTCATTCCCCACAGTTACAACCTTTTGTATCACCTCCCCCACCCTATTAGATTGTAAGTTCTTCTGAGCAGGGCCCCCTTAATCCTCTTGTATTTTATTGTATTATAACTGTATTGTCTCCCTTTTTATATTGTAACTGTTGGCGCTATATAAATCCTGTAATAAATAAATAAAAATAAAAAATGCCATGGCAGAATTTATGATTAATGTTTGGCTGAAGCCATTTATTTATCGATCAAATGTGTTTATACTTTTTAAATCATAATGGCAACAGAAACTACCCAAATGACCCTAGTCAAAAGTTTACATACCTCATTTCTTAATACCGTGTATTGCCCCCTTTAACATCAATGACAGCTTGAAGTCTTTTGATGTATTTGTGGATGAGGCCCTTTATCGTCTCAGATGGTAAAGCTGCCCATTTCTCTTGGCAAAAAGCCTCCCAGTTCCTGTAAATTCCTGTAAATTCTTGGGCTGTCTTGCTTGAACTGCATGTTTTGAGATCTCCCCAGGGTGGCTCAATGATATTGAGGTCAGGAGATGGCCACTCCAGAACCTTCACTTTATTCTGCTGTAGCCAATGACAGGTCGACCTGGCCTTGTGTTTTGGATCATTGTCATGTTGGAATGTCCAAGTACGTCCCATGTGCAGCTTCCTGGCTGATGAATGCAAATATTCCTCCAGTATTTTTTGATAACAACATACTTCTTTCATCTTGCCATCAATTTTGACCAAATTTTCCTGTCTTTTTGTAGCTCACACATCTCAAACTTCAGCGATCCACCTCCCCCGTTTTTTACAGTAGGAATGGTGTACCTTTTTCATCATAGGCCTTGTTGACTCCTCTCCAAATGTGGCGTTTTATGGTTGTGGTCAAAAAAGCTAAATTTTGGACTTAACACTCCAAATGACTTTGTGCCAGAAGGTTTGAGGCTTGTCTCTGTACTGTTTGGCATATTGTAAGCTGGATACTTTTGTGGCATTTGCGTGGTAATGGCTTTCTTCTGGTGACTTGACCATGCAGCCCATCTTTCTTCAAGTGCCTCCTCATTTGTGCATCTTGAAACAGCCACACCACATGTTTTCAGAGTCCTGTATTTCACCTGAAGTCATTTGTGGGTTTTCCTGGCAGTCGTGGCTGAAATTTTAGTTGGTCTACCGAACCGTGGTTTGGTTTCAACAGAACCCCTCATTTTCCACTTCTTGATTTAGGGATGAGCTTCGAGTTCAAGTCGAACTCATGTTCGACTCGAACATTGCCTGTTCAGCGAACCATTTGGGGTGTTCGCAGCAAATTTGAAAAGCCGCAAGCACCCTGTAAAGGTCTATGGGAGAAATCTAAAGTGCTAATTTTAAAAGCCTATATGCAAGTTATTGTCATAAAGTGTTTGGGGACCTGGGTCCTGCCCCAGGGGACATGTATCAATTCAAAAAAAAGTTTTAAAAACCTGACGTTTTTTCAGGAGCAGTGATTTTAATAATGCTTAAAGTGAAACAATAAAATATTCCTTTTAAATTGTGTACCTGGGGGGTATGTATAGTATGCTTGTAAAGGGGCGCATGTTTCCCGTGCTTAGAACTGTCCCTGCACAAAGTGTCATTTTTGCAGGAAAAAAAGCTATTTAAAATCACTCGCGGCTATAATGAATTGTCGGCTCCCGTAATACAGAGAACAGTCATTGAAAGTCATTGATAAAAAAAAAAAAAGCGTGGGGTTCCCCGAAATTCAATTACCAGGCCCTTCACATCTGGTATGGATATTAAGGGGAACCCCGGGTCAAATAAAAAAAAGTGGGGTTCCCCCTAAATATCCATACCAGACCCTTTATCCGAACACGCAACCTGGCAGGCCGCAGGAAAAGAGGGGGGACGAGAGAGTGGCCCCCCCTCCTGAACCGTACCAGGCTACATGCACTCAACATTGGGAGGATGCTTTGGGGGTCTGTGACCCTTCAAAGCCCCATGTTGATGAGGAGAAGGATCTCTTCCCCCACAACCCTTGCCCGGTGGTTGTGGGGGTCTGCGGGCGGGGGGCTTATCAGAATCTGTAAGCCCCCTTTAACAAGGGGACCCCCAGATCCCGCCCCCCCCCCCCCCCCCCCGTTTTAAATGGTAAGGGGGTACAAAAGTACCCCTACCATTTCACAAAGAAAGTGTAAAAAATTGTTAAACACACTGACACCTTTGGGAAAAGTCCTTTTTTATTAAAAAAATATTTATATTTTAATATTTTATTAAAAAAAAAAAAAAAAAAGAGTCCAGCGGTGGTAATCCACTCTTGCTATCCAGTCTCTGCTCCGGGGTCCAGCGATGGCTGATCTCTTCCGACGTCCAGCCTGGGTTTCCCCAGTGATGTACGGGTGACCCCGCCCCCCCTGATGTAACGCAGATTTCCGTTACATCAGAGGGGGGCGGGGTCAGGTGACGGAGTGGCCCGGTCCTCCTCTGCAGACGAGATTCCCTCAGTGTCTCCGTGGAGACAGGACGCGCAGCGCTGGACGTCGGAAGAGATCAGCCATCACTGGACCCCGGAGCAGAGACCACCCGTCGCTGGATAGCAAGAGTGGATTACCACCGCTGGAATCTTTTTTATTTAAAAAAAATAAAAAAATAAATATTAAAATATAAATATTTTTTTAATAAAAGGACTTTTCCCAACGGTGTCGGTGTGTTTTTTAACAATTTTTTACACTTTCTTTGTGAAATAGTACAAACGGGGGGGGGGGGCGGGATCTGGGGGTCCCCTTGTTAAAGGGGGCTTCCAGATTCTGATAAGCCCCCCCGCCCGCAGACCCCCACCACCACCGGGCAAGGATTGTGGGGAAGAGACCCTTCTCCTCATCAACATGGGGACATGGTGCTTTGAGGGGGTCACAGACCCCCAAAGCATCCTCCCAATGTTGAGGGCATGTGGCCTGGTATGGTTCAGGAGGGGGGGGCACTCTTGTGCCCCCCCCCCCTCTTTTTTCCTGTGGCCTGCCAGCTTGCGTGTTCGGATAAAGGGTCTGGTATGGATATTTAGGGGGAACCCCACGTCCATATTTTTAATTGACCCGGGGTTCCCCTTAATATCCATACCAGACCTGAAGGGCCTGGTAATTGAATTTCGGAGAAACCCCATGCTTCTTCTTTTTTTTTTTTTTTTTTATAAATCAATGACTTTCAATGACTGTTCTCTGTATTACGGGAGCTGACAATTCATTATAGCCGCAAGTGATTTCAAATGGCTTTTTTTCCTGCAAAAATTACACTTTGTGCAGGGACAGTTCTAAGCACGGGAAACATGCGCCCCTTTACATGCATACTATACCCCCCCCCCCCCCCCCCCCCCCCCCCCCCAGTACGAAATTTAAAGGAATATTACACTTTTATTGTTTCACTTTAAGCATTATTAAAATCGCTGCTCCTGAAAAAACTGCCGTTTTTTTAAAAACTTTTTTTTGCATTGATGCATGTCCCCTGGGGCAGGACCCAGGTCCCCAAACACTTATTGTCATAAAAACGTGCATATTAGCCTTTAAAATTTGCACTTTTGATTTTGAACGTTCGAGTCCCATAGACTTTAATAGGGTTCTAAAGTTCACACAAGCTTTAGGTCTGTTCGCAGGTTCTGGTGCGAACCGAACAGGGGGGTGTTCGGCTCATCCCTATTCTTGATGAGAGTTGGAACACTGCTGATTGGCATTCTCAATTCCTTGGATATATTTTTATATCCCTTTCCTGTTTTTTATATAGTTCAACTACCTTTTCCTGCAGATCCTTTGACAATTCTTTTGCTTTCCTCAAAACGTCAGTGCAGCACTGGATTAAAGATGCGAGGGTCTGTCAGGATTCCAGAAACTCATTGACTTTTTTTATACACACACTAATTACAAACAAACAGATCACAGGTGAGGATTGTTACCTTTTTTAAAACCCATTCAAACCCCTTTGTGTCAACTTGTGTGCATGTTATCAGGCCAAAATCACCAGGGTATGTAAACTTTTGATCGGGGTCATTTGGGTAGTTTCTGCTGTCCTTAGGATTTAAAGAGTAAACACAGTTGATTGATTAATAAAGCGCTTCAGCCAAACACTAACCATGAGTGAAAGAAGGTATTTGTATTCTCCTCCTTTTAAGCCACTAGAGGCGATATCTTTGAAGTTTTTATAGTGGCTATTACATCGGCAAGAAGGGTCAGTGAGGACTAGGCCTTGTCTATGAAAGAACCATTTCTTCAAGTGTTTCTGGATAAGTTAATCCTGATGTGGATCCTATGTTCTTGCCTAAGGTGGCCACAAGTTTCCACTGTTCTCAGGAGGTGGTTTTACCATACTTATGCCAAACCTAGGAGAAAGACTTTTCTCATCTTTAGGAGTTAAGAGATGTGTTTTGAAATACTTTGAGGTCTCCAAAACATTTTAGAAAATCTTCAGTTTTGTTCATTCTCTTTGATATCGTTAACAAAGGCAAAGTGGCATAACCATTAACTAGCTTACTCCCTTCAAAACAAAACATGTACTGCCCTTCAGGGGTGAAAGCGCATCCTACTCGCTCATTCGCAACTTCATTGTTAGAGAGGGCTGGGGCTTCCACCAAGCAAATTTGTAAGGCAGCCACTTGGTTCAGCTAGTCTACATTCGCAAAGCCTAATAGGATTGACCTGGTGGTAAGGCGGAAGGTGCTAACAGGCTGTGGTCCCTCCCTAGGTAAGCATCATTGGTGTCTCATGTGATTGTCCTGGAGGATGACTTGGGAAAACATGAGTTATTACCTCCATAACTCCTTTTCCAGGAATCCTCTGGGATGGGAAGTTTCCACCCATATGTTTTTAGTAATGATATTATAGGGTTTCATATGTTATGATTTTAGGTTTTATCTTTGTTATATTGAGGGACAGTCATAGTGAGTGGCCTTTTTAAACCACTTTGTTTTTCCTGTAGAAGGAGAAGCCTAACAATCTCATGTGACCTTCGTTGAGGATTCCTCCAAAAGGAGTTATTAGGTAATAAAACAATTCTTATGCCCCATACACATGGTCGGAAATTCTGACGGAAAAAGTCAGACCGGATTATGTGGTCGGAAAATCCGATCGTGTGGGCTCTATCGGACTTTTTCTGTTGAAATTCCGATGGAAAAAGTTTGAGAGCTGGATGTAAAATTTTCCGACAACAAAATCCAATCGGACTTTTTCCGATCGTGTGTAGAGAATTCCGACACACAAAGTGCCACGCATTCTTAGAAGAAATTTGGAGACGAAAGCTATTGGCTACTGGCCTCTTTGTAGTCCCGTCATACGTGTTGTATGTCACTTCGTTCGGAACGATCGGATTTTCCAACAGCTTTGTGCGACCGTGTGTATGCAAGACAAGTTTCGGGCCAAAATCTGTCAAAAAATCCAACGGATTTTGTGGTCGGAATGTCCGACCGTGTGTACAAGGCATAATAGTTTTACAAAATGCGGCAGCATCAACACACGCTGGACACCCAAAATTAGAGGTGATTTATTCTGTCAAAGCAAATACACTTTTGCACACTGGTACTGACCTAGTATTCTGGTGTTTCTCCTCTCCCTCCGTTTCTCTCCATTACTCAGCTAATGTGACCTCACTGTAGGGTTGAAATGGTGCACAATAAAAACCTGTGGCCTTGTATAACTAAAAAGGCAGACTATAAAGATATAATTAGAGAGAAAAGAGTAAGGAGAATAGGAAACGGGAAGAGGAGAAAAACAAGGCAAGAAAAAGAAAAGAGTGAGGGCCTGTCCATCCAGAATCCCATCCAGCCATCGAAGCGTGTCAGCCTCGGGTGTCCGAGACCTGAAGATTTAGAAAACCGGGGTCCATATCCTTTTCAAATAGGGGTGGTTTTTCATGGAACATGATCCAGGTTGGCTTTTGCTTCATGAGGGCTAAATCAATCGCTGGGCTTTTCCAAGAGGTTGCAATGACTATTTTTGCTGCCAAGAACATCTGACATGGTTTCCCGCTGTCCAGTACCCTACTTTGGCATTTTGAGTATACATGTGAGTAGGGGGATGGATATCTTCCATCCTACTATCCTATTGCTCCTCCCTTCCTTTTTTTTTTTTTTTTTTCTCTGAATATTCGATCAGGGGGTGAAATGTGTGCCTATGTTTACTGTGTCAGTGTAGTGTTGGTGCAACTCACGTTTGGATGTCCTCTCTCTGGAACCGAAAAGAATTCCAGGAGAAGAGGTGACATCACTCCTCTGCCTGTGTTTACATTACACAGGCAGAGAAAACATTTCATTGGTCAGAACCGATCAGCAGGTCCAGGCCAGAAATCATTGGTCTGGACCTTCCGACTGCTCGGTTCTGCAACAAATCCGCGGGGGCGTGTGCGACGTACATGGTTTTGTGCACCTGTGCCATTCTGCTGACGTATATCGATGTGAGTCGGTCGGCAAGTGGTTAAACTACCTAGTCTCCTGTGTTTTTGCTAGTGACAAACTGCATCATATATGTACATTTTTTATTTTGGCTCTAGCTCTACCGTTATTTGTACTGGTCTTGGCTTTTTAGTTTACATTTTTCAAGTATTTGAAATATTAAGACTTATTATTATTATTATTTATTATTATAAGAATATTATTTTCTTATAAGAAAATTAATATTGGACTATAGTTTTAGTGACAATTTTATGAGAAGATTGTAGAGTATAGTGGTCCACGAAGATGGGATGGTGATGCTTCTTCATTAACTATGTGTCTCATGTTGGCAAAGGGGAAATGTCTGTCCTTTGATATGTCCACTAGGTGTTTGATGCCATTTATGACCTGACTTTCTGTCTACTCTTCCTTTTTTTTATTTTTTTTATTTTTCTCAATTTTAGGAATTTTATATTGCATGGTATCTCCTTTTTTATTTTGTTATATTTTTTTTTCTTCCTTGTACAGTAGTCTTCATTGAAAGCTTAGTAATAGACAATTAAAGTTGCAAGAAATTATGCCCAATTGCAGTGGAGTATCATGGTACATATACAATGACCAATTAAAAAAAAAAATAGTACACTAAGAGAACTGAATACCTTCTAGTCACCAAGCAGATACTTAAAATATGGATCACACATGCAGGAAATATAATTTTATTTATTTTTATTTGCTAGGGTGGGAGCCCTTTTTCATACTAATGGAAATGTGAATATAAGTAATATTAGTAAAATATGTGACCATTTTCTGTAATTGTTTTTCCATTATTACTTGGGTGGGAAAGTATTTATTGTGGCTATAGAAAATTACTTATTTAACAGTCCCCTGAGAAGTTCAGTCATAGTACCTTCTGCCTCCCCAGCTTCCTGTCCTCTTTTATGTCTTCTCACCACCCTTTGGAGTTTGTATAACAAATTGTATAGACCGGTACTAAAGTCTACTGCATGCCCCCAGGGTTTTTGCCATCATGAGCAAGTTTGCACGGCGTATTTGTACATTATTGCAGACTTGCCTGTCCAAGCTCCCTCCTCCAGCAATTGGACAGACCTAGATTTCCCCCTTGTCGCTCCATCTTTTTACCCTATCTTCTTCCAGTTTTGGCATTTTTTGGGCCACCTTGGCTGGCCAGCCTGGAATGGCATTACCCCTGTGCATACACTTGAGTTAATTCATCCTGGCACCCATGGCATACCTAGAATGTACACTGAGCTGTACATGCATAGCTTGGTTTACAGTTACAAGAAGCATCACTAAAAGGCAAAGAAGGAAATGTTTTTGAGAACGAGCTATACAGAGTCTGTTCTGCAGCAAAGCCTGCTACATTTTCAAGCCTGTAGGGGGAAAAAAAAAAAGGACTTGGATGGGTCCATGCATTGAGGGACCTTGATAAGGACAGAGTGCACACTGGCCTGACTATTCTTGCATCTGGTGCTGTGGAAAGAGTTTGTTTATGGTATTTGTGGATTTGGTGAACAAAGGGGGAATTGGATATGTTTATGGTTGAGCTTAATTTGAACAATCGTAATATATAGCTAACTTTCTCCTATCACCTTCCAGGACGGCACACCTGAGATGAGGGCTCCTCTCTACAGGAAACCCAATCAATTGACAGCTTGTTTCAAGTCCCCACCCTTCCTCTTGATCCCCAGTATTGATTGTTTCTCCCGAACACAGCAGCATGTTTGTTTTGTTTAAAGACCAAATAACTGGGGAGGGTTGGATGGTCCCCTGTTGAGACAGGTTTTAGGGAGGCTGGGGATGGCTGAACTAACCTGCAGGCTTGCCCTTCTCACAGGTCGCCCTTAAGGCTGCACCAGCGCTCTGGCCATAGGGAGTGCGAGCCATCGCTGCATGTGCATGAAACGGCGCTGTGGCCAGCCACTCTCCATTTCCGAGAATCATCTTGCAGAAAGTGCTGCACTCCAAGCCTCACTCTGCTACACAGCTGCATTACAGGAAGTGGGCAGCGCCGGATTAACAGCGCAACCCAGAAGTGCTAAAAACGCAGGAAGAACAGCTTGGAGAGACCGCAAGGTGGCGGACAGCGGTCGGCTCGCTGTATTGGCTCCACAAGCAGTACCAGCAGCCCAGGACCCAGCCAACCACCTCATGGAACAGGAGGAAGGGAAGGCGACTACAACTGCGGGCAGATCCAGGTCGGGGCCAGTGTGTAAAGTAGGAGGGGGAAGGGGGTGAGAGGTCCTGGCTTCTAGGGGTGTGATAATTCCTGGGCCGGCCAGAACAGGTTGGGCTTCACCAATCACCTTACCCCCCTCCCCAGTACAAGCCCACAGGGGGAAGGCAGAGTAAAAATACATGTATGCTCTATCTCATGTCTTGTGGAACCCAGGAGACCCTAGATAAACAGCCTCCTGCCGCAACAGGGCATAGCGCCTCAAAAAAATGTGGTTACTGTAAGGATAAACTCCCAAAGTCCCATTCAAAACCCTTCTGCTGTAAATGTATCAATAAATTTAGCAGGGAAAGAGGCTTCTACCCTGATGAGAAAGTTTCATCTATGCAGACAGAAATGCTGGCAACAGTCAAGTCTTTCCGTGAAGCAGCCGGGCAGTCGGCAGCCCATGGTCCTGACCCAGAGGAGCTTGCCCCTAGAGAAGGCACATCCTCCCAGGAGAGCCTCTCTGGAGGGGGACCTAGTGCTCTCCTCCTGCCCTCAGTCACTCCCTCTAGCTCAGGTAGTGGAGGAGGATGGGGTAAAGCCCAAGAAGAAAAATGTAAGAAAAAGCCCTGACTTAAACCCAATTGAGCATCTCTGGAGAGACCAAAAAATGGCTGTCCACCAACGTTTACCATCCAACCTGACAGAACTGGAGAGGGATCTGCAAAGAGGAATGGCAGAGGATCCCCAAATCCAGGTGTAAAAAACTTGTTGCATCTTTCCCAAAAAGACTCATGGCTGTATTAGGCTGTATTAGATCAAAAGGGTGCTTCTACTAAATACTGAGCAAAGGGTCTGAATACTTAGGATTATGTTTTTATTTTTTAATAAATCTGCAAAAATGTCAATTTTGTGTTTTTCTGTCGATCGTGCTGTGTGTACATTAAGAGGGAAAAAAATGAACTTAAATGATTTTAGCAAATGGCTGCAATATAACAAAGAGTGAAAAATTTGAGGGGGTCTGAATACTTTCCGTCCCCACTGTACATCTGCCAGATCCTGCGAGAAGGTTATCGCTTGGAATATTAGGCAAAACCTCCCTCTATGAACACCCTTACACCCCCCCCCCCCCCTGGGATGCCCTAAAAAGATCAGACCTTCTGGATGGTATCCAGGAATTGGTAGAACAGCAGGAGGTGGTACCAGTACCAAAAAAGACTATACCAAGGATTCTACTCCCATGTATTCGTTGTTCGCAAGCCGTCAGGAAAGTATCGGCTGATAGTAAACATAAGAAACCTGGAATACAAAAAGTTTACTATGGAGAGTATCTACTCCGTATGCAAAAACCACATGGAGGCCTTCATGACACTGCACCTCCAAGGATGCCTACCTGCATGTGCCAATTCACGTGGATCATCGGGCATTCTTGAGGTTCGCAGTAGTCATCAGCGGGGAGATTTTTCATTGGCAGTTCAGAGCCCTCCCATTCGGGTTAACAGCCAGCCCAAGGATTTTTACAAAAATCCTAGCAGATGCAGTATCCTTTCTCTGCATCTCCAGGGTATATCTCTGATTCCGTACCTGGATGACCTACTGATCTCTGGATCATCAGTCACCCAGGTAAGATCAGATACCAACAAGGTAATGTCGGTTCTGGAAAACCTGGGTTGGATAGTCAGCACGGAAAAATCCTCCCTCAAACCAGAACAGGTCAAGACCTTCCTAAACTACATAGTGGACACAAGACCACAGAAGTTCTTCTTGCCAAAGGACAAAGTGGCAAAACTAGCTTCATTAGTGGGGGACTTGATAAAAACCCCATCACGCTCCAGAAGGGAGGTGCTAAGAACCCTAGGTCTGATGTCGGCAAGAATACCGGCTATAGACTTGGCGCAACTTCACTCAAGAGTCCTTCACTTCTTCTTCCTGACCTCCTGGGACAAAAATAGGGAGTCCCTTGATCAGAAGATATTGCTCACCCCTCAGGTCCTGTCCTCCCTAGACTGGTGGTGGACAGTACCCAAAAACCTAAAGGTAGGCAGACCATGGGTGCAGTGGGATCTGGTAAAAGTTACCACCGATATCAGTTCCTGGGGGTGGGGGGCCTACCTAGGAAAGGAGAGGTCAATGGAACATCTTCCCAGTCGATGCCTTGTTCGGGAAAACGTGTCGGGTGGAGCTCCAGTCTTTAACGTCACCGCGCACCAGCTGGCTGGCTTGAGCCGCAGCTGTTTGAAATTGTTTCATTGCTTTTGAATGTCAGTGCCTTTTTTTTAAGCTTGTAAAAAATCTTTTAAACAGAGATACTGCACCATGAAGCCTCCTTTTTTTTTTTTTTTTTTTTTTTACCTGGTAAATATATTCCAATGTGGAAGACCACACAGAAGGATCGGTCAGTGCCTATATAAGGAATACCACATGAGAACAATAGTCCGCTGTATCTGGAGGAGTCCCATGAGGAATATTCACAGGCTGAGCAAGTTTGATCTCTATAATCTGAGATCCACCTTCTCTAGTAAGCGGCCTCTCTTATCATAGACGTCGAACAGAAGTTTCAAGTTATATTCAGAATGTTTAACATCACAGATTTTTATTGAAGCACTCTATGGACTTGAACACCTACAATATTTCATTTGTATCAGTTTTTATGGTTTTGGTTTGCGCAATTTGATTTCTTTCCACAAATTTATGAGCTGAATATTTTGGCTAATTAAGTTTCAGCACCAAACACACAGTTGTATACATATATTTTTTGTTTTATTTTGCACCATTAAATATTTACAATAAATAATTCAATACTTCTTTATTTTTTCACTATCCTTGTACATCAATATATTTATTACAAGATTTGGGGCAGCTCAGATTTTCCACTTTACACAATAGAACAGCTCGCTAGGTTGGATGTCATCCAACTACAGGGAGCTCAAAGCAGTGGGGGAGGCCCTGAAAGCCTTTCAAGAAAGCATCATAATCAAGGAGGTTCAAGTAAGCTCTGACAACGCCACTGCCTTAGCCTACTTGAGTCGCCAGGGAGGCACCAGGTCCAGACCCCTTCTAAAATTATCCAAGGAGATCCTGGACTAGGCCGAGGGATAAGTTCTCTCCATTTTCAGCTGTCCACATAATGGGGACAAGCAACACTGAGGCGGACTTCCTCAGCAGTCAGCCGATAAGGCATGAGGAATGGGACCTGAACCCCAAGGTATTTCAAACCCTGGTGCAGTGCTTCGAAAATGCGGAAATAGATCTGTTCGCCAACCTTTAAGTTTCTAACCTTAAAAACATAATTTCTTTTAGCAATTACCACGGTCAGGAGGGTTGGGGACCTGCTAGGGCTGTCCATGAAGGAACCCTTCTTACTGATACAGCCAGATAGTCACCCTCAAGCCAGACCCTTTGTATCTACCAAAGGTAGCATCCTTATTTCATAGGACGCAAGATATAACCTTGCCGTCTTTTTGTGATAAACCAAAAAAGGAGAAAGAAAAGAAATGTCATTGTCTGGATGTAAGAAGGTGTCTCCTTACCCATTTACAGAGAACAAAAAAGAGTTAGAGAGATCCAATCACCTACTAGTTTTGTACGCTGGGCCAAGAAAGGGACTTCAGGCTTCTAAAGCCTTAGTCTCCAGATGGATCAGGGGAGCTATCTCCATGGCTTATGAGAGTTCTGGAGTTCCAGCACCAGCAAACGTTAAGGCCCATTCAACCAGGTCACTAGAAACTTCCTGGGCTGAAAAAGCAGGGGCCTCCTGGGAACAAATCCGCAGCGCCGCCACCTGGTCAAGTCAGGATATGTTCCTGAAGCACTACCGTGTGGCAGTGTTGTCACAGCAGGGCTTGGCCTTTGGCCAGAAGGTCCTACAAGCTGTGGTCCCACCCTGAAAGTAGGCCTGTGTTTACTTGATTATGCTCTCAGGTGTGCGGTCATGGAAGGTGATGGGAGAAAACCTACCTTAGACTTATTGGTAACAGTATTTCTACGAACCTTCCAGGATGGCAGGCCTACTTCCCGCCCTGTGTGGAGGGAAAAATGAGCTGAACACTAGGTGGTGAGTACCTAATGTGGAGTGATTAGGTAGGTTCAAAAGGCCCCCATCACCCCCTACCGGAACTATTAGCACCAGCTCAGCAACACACCACAGCTGTCATCAGCAGTATTCTTCTGGTCCAGGATCTTCGCTACAAGCAGAGGCAGCTGGAACAGCCAGGAACCTGCTACTCGACTAAACAAATTCCTTACACATAGGGCACTACATGATCAACTTGCACGCCTACTCATAGCCTCTACGCGGCGGCAAGTCTAATACCTAGACTGACAGGAAAAACCCAGATCAGGATCATCAGCTCAGTCATCCTAGTACCATCAACGTCATCCTCTCGCCATGTGCTACTTTAAATACTCAGCAGAAGTTCTCCACAGGCTAAGGAATACCACTGCAACATTGCCAGCCTCCATTCAAAAAATCCTACGAAAAGAACAACTACTGAAGACCGACCTACGATCAACCATCAAACACAGGAAGATACCAACCCAACCACAACAATTAGCATGCGCCATGATCAACACCAGATCTGCAGCCAAACACAGACTGGAAGTACACGACTTCATCACCCAAAACAACATAGACTGCCTCTTCATCACGGAAAGCTGGCTAACGCCCAACTGCAACACCATCCTCACCGAATTGGTGCCGGAGAACTACAGGATCCTAACTGAGCATCGGAAAGGAAAAAAAAGAGGAGGCCTAACAGTGATTTTTAAATCTCACCTGGTGCTCACCAAACCAATTTTACTGGACTCAGTGCCTTTTATGGAGACACTGACGCTACATCTAAAATCAACACCCCATGACACCACTCGCATTCTACTTTGCTATAGACCACCAGGACCAAAGACCAATCTGCTTACACCCCTCACGGAATTAATCTCAATACACACCCTGAAATCCAAAAACTTCCTGGTACTTGGAGAGTTTAACCTCTGGGCAAACTCTTCCCAAGACCCTATCGCGACCGCCTGCATCAGCCAACTGGAAGAACTGGGTCTCCAGCAACTGATAAAGACTCCCACACATTGTTCAGGACACACCCTGTACCTCATCTTCAAACAAAATTTGGACATCAACATACTCGACAACATACCACTACCATGGACGGACCACCACGTCATCAAATTTAAAATCTCCACCAATACCACCCACCAAAAACAGAAACCTGCAACAACAACTCATTGGACCAGATCGCAGAAGAAACTGCACTCCGAAACCTTCAAAACCACTTTATCAAACCAAAATAGCAACGCTGAATTTAACCCACTCAACGGAACTAACTCTCAGCTCTCTAAACAATGTATTACTACAATCAGCAGACTCAGTGGCTCCAAAACGCAGAAGACTCATCAGGAGGAAAAACGCGGGATGGTTTAATAGCTCTCTCGCGCTACTCAAGCAAGAACGCAGAAGAGCTGAAAGAGCATGGAGCAGAAATCCTACCAAGGAAAATCACACAAACTACAAAGGACTCGCAGAGAATTATCACAAAGCAATCTTCAAAGCTAAAGATTATTTCTCAAATACCATCTCATCGGCCTTAAACCGCCCTTGGGAACTTTTTAAAATAGTCGTTCAGTCGATGAACCCAGTATGCTTTGAACCCCCCGTAAAACGAAACCCAAGATTTCTGCAATGAATTATCAGATTTTTTTCATCAACAAAATCGACAACATCCGGAAAATAATTCATCAAAAGAAAACATCCAACCGCACTCAACCAGAGCAAAAAGACGATATCGACACAAACCTCCCACAACCACCAAAGTTTTCTCTGAACCCAATTACCACGGATATCACTAAAAACATCATCAAAAACCTCAGACAGCACATCTCCTATTGACATCATCCCCACAAAACTCCTGAAAGAATGCTCCAACATCTTGGCCCCCCCCCCTAACTCGCCTCATAAATCAATCGTTCAAAGAAGGGATTGTTCCAGGCGCCCTCAAACAAGGCATCAGCAAACCCCTGCTAAAGAAACCTAACCTCGACCCCCCCCCCCCCCCCCCAACACCCCCCCTGGGACCCTAACCACCGCAGACCGATTAACAAGCCTGAACAACATCTCCAAAATTATGGAGAAGGCGGTAGTACAACAGACACAATGCCACCTGGACACACACAACCTCCTGGACCCTCTACAATCAGGCTTCCGCCCAGGCCATGGTACAGAAACCACACTCCTGAAGATATGGGACGACACCCTCGAAGCAGCAGATGACAGAGAATCATGTCTCCTGGTACTGTTGGACCTCAGTGCAGAGTTTGATACTGTGGATCACAATACTCTACTCATCCGCCTCACAGAAGTAGCAGGAGTCAGACTCAGATCTACAATGGTTCGCATCCTTCTTAGGAAATCGGTCTCAAACAGTGAAACTAGGAGCTTTCACCTCTCAAACCCGGGCAATCTCTTGTGGAGTCCCTCAAGGATCACCCTTATCGCCAGTGCTCTTCAACATATACATCCGCCCACTCCTCAAAATGATCAGAAGATCAGACCTCTGCTTTCACTCATACGCTGATGACACGCAATTATATTTTCGTATCATCGGACAAAGACATCATCAGCAATTGGAAAAATGCCTCACTACGATAGACGACTGGATGACCACTAGCTCCCTCAAACTTAACGAATCGAAAACAGAACTTCTTATTCTACATGCAAACCAAAACTCAAGAACCAAGATCCCTTGGACACCACCCACCATCTTTGGACACACCATCTCCCCAAGGACCAAGGCCAAGAGTCTGAGTCATTTTTGACTTTGTCAATGGATGCACAAATGGGAGCAGTAGTCAGTGGTTCTCACCATCTGCTCCGCCTACTACGCAGACTCATCCCCTTCATTCCAAAGGAGGACAAAGCAGTGGTAGTTGGAACAGTCATTAATTCACGACTTGACTACGCAAACTCCCTTTTACATAGGATTACCCCAATATCAACTTGCGCGCTTACAACTTATACAAAACACTGCGGCAAGACTGATAACAGGAAAAAACCCTGGGAATCCATCTCCCCTTCCCTGAGGAGCCTACATTGGCTAACCGTAAAGAATCGGGTCACATTCAAGACCCTCTGCCTCACCCACAAATGCACACATGGAGACGCTCCGCAATACCTTCTCGAGAAAATAAAACGACATACCTAATCAGTCTTCGATCGGCTAATCAAAACCTCCTCCTCATTCCCAAATCCCGCTACAAATCAAAGGGTGAACGGAGATTCGCTGTCCAAGGACCACGGCTATGGAACGCTCTACCAACCTACATACGCATGGAAGAAAACCATCAGGCCTTCAGGAAAAAACTCAAGACCTACCTCTTCTAAGAAGCTTGACAACAAAGCAGGAATACAGCGCCTTGGGGCGATTCAGTTCGCATTGTAGCGCTATACAAATTATTCATTAATTTATTCATTCATTTGTGAACCTTCAGGATTTCTTTATTATAAACTGGGGATCAATGGGAAAGGGTGAGGACTTATAACAAGCTTTCAATTGATTGTGTTTCCTGTAGGGAGGAGCCCTACTCTCACAGGTGTGCCGTCCTAGAAGGTTCTTAGAAATAACCTACGTTAGACTTACCAGTAACGTTTTTTTTTGGTAAAAGAGGCTGTTACTTTTTTTTTTGTGATTTAACTATGACTAAAAATAAACAACTTGTCACAGGTAGTTTTAGAAAATCCACCACTGGGGGACATGGGAACATGTTGGAAGGTATTCTTGATAGGAACTGGCACATTTTGACAACTAATCCCTGGGTAGAAGAAAATTGTGGGTCCTTGTCCTTTTTAAGGCTGCATGTAGAGTCAAAAATATTTTGTGACCATTTGGTTCGTATTGAATTAATTTCAATGAAGAATGAGATGTTGTTAGAAAGGGAAGGATAACAGTATGTATCGAAGAGGATTTTGTAGCATATGTAAATGTGGCAAAGACCACTACTTGTGCATAAGGAAAACGGGAAAACTTTTGTGAAATAGGGGTATCTAAATCTAAAAGGCCCATTACTCAGCAGTTTAAAGAGTTTAACAGTCCTAAAAGTTAGTTGGTAAAAGGGATTTATCATCAAAAAATGTCAATTTTGATGTAGGACTTCTCAAAAAAAAAAAAAAGACCATGTGGATTTACACATTGGGAGTTTTATCTCTAGCAGAATGCAGATTTGAATTGTCAGGTGTTTCTGGAATAACTTCCACCTTCCCTGCATGTGTTTTAACAGTTGTCACTTCCTTTTAACTGCAGCAACTAATATGTGGACCATGTTCCTTTTTAGTTTCACAGAAGGACTGTGGGGAGAATAAGTAACTTTTTATGTGACTGCTCGGCTCAGCCCTGCGGAAGTCCACATACCAGCTTAGGAAACATGTTGGTAGTTTAACCTTGGACTATTGACTACAGATTGTAGGTGGTGGCTTGAGGAGATGGCATGCATATGCCAACACTTTGTTCACATTTCTGGGGCATGGAGATATACAGTGCCTTGAAAAAGTATTCATACCCCTTGACATTTTCCACATTTTGTCATGTTACAACCAAAAACGTAAATGTATTTTATTGGGATTTTATGTGATAGACCAACACAAAGTGGCACATAATTGTGACGTGGAAAGAAAATGATTGGTTTTCCAATTTTTTTTTTTTTTTACAAATAAATATCTGAAAAGTGCAACGTGCATTTGTATTCAGCCTTAATTTCCCTGATAAACCTAACTAAAATTCAAGTGGAACCAATTGCCTTCAGAAGTTGCCTAATTGGTATATAGAGTCCACCTGTGTGTAATTTAATCTTAGTATAAATACAGCTGTTCTGTGAAGCCCTCATGTTTTTAAGAGAGCAGTAGTGAACATACCGCATCATGAAGGCCAAGGAACACACCAGACAGGCCAGGGATAAAGTTGTGAAGAAGTTTAAAGCAGGGTTAGGTTGTAAAATAATATCCCATGCTTTTGAACAGAGCACTGTTCGATACATCATCAGAAAATGGAAAGAGTATGACAAAACTGCAAACCTATCAAGAGATGGCCATCCACCTAAACTGACAGGCCAGGCACGGAGAGCATTCATAAGACAAAAATAAGATAAAAAGTGACCCATGGTAACTCTGGAGGAGATGCAGAGATCCACAACTCAGGTGGGAGAATCTGTCCAAAGGACAACTATTAGTCGTGCACTCCACAAATCTGCCCTTTTATGGAAGAGTGGCAAGAAGAAAGCCATTGTTGAAAGAAAGCCATAAGAAGTCCCGTTTGCAGATTGCGAGAAGCCATGTGGGGGACACAGGAAACATGTGGAAGAAGGTGCTCTGATCAGATGAGACCAGAATAGATTTTTATTTTTTGCCTAAAAGCAAAACGCTATGTATGGAGGAAAACGAACACTACACATCACCCTGAACACACCATCTCCACCATGAAGCATGGTAAGATGGCAGCATCATGTTCTGGGATGCTTTTCTTCAGCAGGGAAGCTGGTCAGAGTTGATGGATGACGTCCAATGGAGGGCAATCTTAGAAGAAAACTGGTTAGTCTAAAAAACACTTAAGTCTGGGGCAGAGGTCCACCTCCCAGCAGGACAATGACCCTAAACATACAGCCAGAGCTATAATGGAATGGTTTAGCTCCAAGCATATTCATGTGTTAGAATAGCCCAGTTAAAGTCCAGACCTAAATCCAATTGAGAATCTCTGGCAAGACTTAATCCAATTTGACAGAGCTTGAGCTATTTAGCAAATTTCCCTCTCCTAGATGTACAAAGCTGGTAGAGACATATCCAAAAAGACTTGCAACTATAATTGCAGCAAAAGGTGGTTCTACATAGTATTGACTCAGGAGAGCTGAATACAAATGCACGCCACAATTTTCAGATATGTATTTTTAAAGAATTTTGACAATTCACAATTATGTATATGTCGCTTTGTGTTGGTCTATCACATAAAATACATTTACGTTTTTGATTGTAACATGACAATGTGGAAAATTTTCAAGGGGTATGAATACTGTAAGGCACTGTAGACAGATATCACATCTAATCTACAATACCAGTAGGGTTTTAGAAATTTGAAGGGCCACCACTTGGATGAGTACGCCTTTGTGGCTAACACTAACTATCCACATACATATGCCTACTGCAAGACCTTATGACGGGGATTCCCAACCTCAGTTCTCACTAACCCCAGACAGATCATGCTTTCAGGATTTCCTTCACCCTGCACAGGTGCTTTAAAATGATGATCATGAAAAATTTGAAAATCCTCAAGGTCCAAATGTATAGAACAGTGATGGCGAACCCTTGGCACCCCAGATGTTTTGAAACTACATTTCCCATGATGCTCAACTACACTGCAGAGTGCATATGCATCATGGGAAATGTAGCTTCAAAACATCTGGGGTGCCAAGGTTTGCCATCACTGGTATAGGAGGAGTCTGCGACAATATATAGAATGCACATTCCAATTTTTTTTTTTAAGTCGAAACTAGGAGTTTTTATTTGGAGTGTGCTTTAAAGCAATGTCGATGGCTTGGTACTTATGACAACTATTTTATCTAAGAAAAATTTATATAATATTGCCCCTTGTGGGTACTTGAGGAATCATGTTGGGGAAACACTGCACTATGGTAAGCAGCACACCTGAAGAAAGGACTGTTTTTTTTTTTTATATTTAAAGATAATCACTGCTTTATACCACTGTTTTCCTGGCATCAATGTCTGGACTGCTTCTCATACACTAAACCCAATAATAAGGCAACTAAACAAATTATACATGTGCAATACGTTGCCTTTTGTGGGGGTTTTTGGTATTAACATTTTCTGTATGTGTATTTAAAGTCTATCTCTGGGCACCATAGCCTTACTTCCCCAGGCTTAGTTTTGTGAATGGCCAGGAGTAGTGGGAGGTGGAAACCCAACCTCAGCACTGGGGTTTATAAGACCTGCAATGCATACATCCAAGCAGCCTGGAAGTACAGTGGAACATAAGCAGATTTGCCAGTTGTATAGGAAAAAACTACATGACCAAGAATAGTTTTTGAAGAAAGTACATTTTAACTTCTTTAACTTGAGAAAAGTTATTGTCCCTGGAGTTGGATTTGAAGTAATAAAGACAAACCGTTTTGATTAGCATAGCTTTTTTTATATTTCCCTTTTTTTCTGTTGGGTATAAGGATCCATGTAGAAGTCTTTCACTTATTATTATTATTATTATTATTATTATTATAATAATAATAATAATAATAATAATAATAACAACTTGTAAATAAACTTTAAAACAAGCCATGACTAACCCCTGTAACTTCATCTATGGAGAAGTATAGAAATAATGCACATTTGCATCTGAAGCTTTTTAGTTATGAGCCAGGCTCAGTGAGTTTCAATAAGCAAATGCATTTTTACATTAGTTTTAGACGGACACTTCTGAGATCTTTTAGAATAATTTGCAAGTTTAGTTGATGTGCATTTGACCTGCTTCAGCTGCTTTTGAAATCTTAGACTTGTATGGAGGGATACAGACCCTTACATTCACTTTCTCTGATAGCTCCGCCCCCCCCTTCGCACCTCCAGTTCCTAATTTGCACCCAGCCTTCTAATTTCTAATGTGTATAAACAGAGCAAGTATACAAGAAGAGGGTGAGAACAGAATGCTCAAACTAAACTTGAGCGACTTTACTGCTTCTGCTGTAAAACTGGAGGTTTAATTGATCCCCAGTGGCTGTAACTACAGATGTCGGGTGTATTCGTTTATTTACTGCCTGGCAAGAATATGTGCTGTAAATACTAAAATGTCTATCAGCTGGCTGCAGTAGCTCTTAAAGCGGAGCTCCACCCAAAAGGGGGAAGCTCTGCTTATTTGCCTCCTCCACTGCCACATTTGACACTTTTCAGGGGGAAGCGGGTACCTGGTTGTGATAGGTATCCACTCCCACTTTCGGCTGACTTTGCCGCGGGGAACTAATCCAGAAGTTCAGCCTCCCTCCTCCTTCCCCCGCTGTGCCATTCACAAAGCGCAGCATGCTTTGCATGCGCAGTAGGAAACCGACTGTGAAGCTGCAAGGCTAGTTTCCCTTACCTGAGATGGCGGCAGCAGCAACCCACAGCCGATTGAAAAATCAGCTCCGGTGAAGACACTGCTGAATACGTGGACAGGTAAGTGCCCTAATATTTAAAGTCAGCAGCTAAGGTTTTTGTATCTGCTGACTTTTAAATTTTTTTAAATTTTGCAAAGGTAATTATAACCTGAGGCTGACTTTGAGTAAAGTTTTAGTGGGGCCAGCAAGAGGGTGGGGCTTCAACCAATCGAGGTCCTGGTCTGCATTTTGGCAAACCAAGATTTTGTCCCATTCCCTAGGTGTAGTGCCAGGAAGAGAAGGAAAGGCCGTAAAAAATAGTTTCCCAGTATTCCACACAGCTACGTTGTCTTTTTATTGAGTGAGTGGCGCTTGATTAATCCTTTGTAATCCTTTTGTCTAGGGGGCGCTCTACTGGTGTGAGAAGCACCCCAGCTGCACTCTTCATTCTATGTGAACAAGGCGGTTTTGCTTTTTATCACATTTTGATCTAGATTTTAATCTGCTTTGGAACAGTTTAGCCATTGACCTGAGACCCAACTCCAACTCTCATGTCTTTCATCCCTTAAAAATGTGGTGGAAAATTGCATCAGAATGAGGAATCTGTAACGTGAAATGCATATAATTTTTGTTAAATTCAGGAGGTGTTTAAACTGGGATAGGCTGAGTGCTGTCTATCCACACTTCTGGAATGTGAGGCTTGATGCCTTTGTTTGACTATGGAGCATTGACTTCATTCACCAAGTTGATGTATTGATGGTCTGGCCCATTGTTGGTTCCTGTTTTTTATGCACTTCATTTACAAGCTGCGCTCTCTAGGAAAAATACAAAGCAACAGAATGAGGGTTAGTTCTGGGATGTTCCTAAATCTAGTAAACACTTCAGTTAAGTGATCTAGAAGGGCTGAAGTCCATTCTGCTGCTTCATGTGGAGGAATGGTGTGTTTTTTTTTTTATGAGTGTGGTATTTAGTTTGTCAGCAAGACTTTAGCCTTTGTTAAGACCTTTGTCCTCACTTTTATGTTATTTCTCCTCTGGGAGAGCAATGGTTGCAAGACCCGCTGTTGTTTAACTCTTTTCCATGAAGTCCAATGTAAGCATATTGTAGCCATTTATTTCCTGATTTTCAATTTCGATGCTTAAAGTGGAGGGCCACCCTAAAAAAAAAAGAGAATTATAATTTTGGGAAAAATAAAAAAAATTAAAATTAAAAAAAATTTTTTTTTTACCTGATCCGAAATCCCTGTTGCTAGGCAGTCTTCCTAATCTGCCTCCTTCCTACTCCGCGGTGATCTTCGTTCTTCTGTCCTCCGCCGCGTTGTCTTCTGGGTAATGGGGCGCGCTGTGTTATGGGAACTGTGTGTTCCCTAACATAGCGCGTCCCATTCACAAAGCGCCGCGTGACTCGCGCATGCGCAGTAGGAAACGGGCAGTGAAGCTGTAGTCTCCACTGCCCGTTTCCCTTACTGAGGATGGCGGCGCTGGGACCGGAGCTCCGACGGACATCTCGGCCGACATCACGGGCGCCCTGGGAGGGTAAGTGTACTTATTAAAAGTCAGCAGCTACTTTTTATTTTAGCTGCTGACTTTTAAAAAAAAAAAAATAATGTTTTAGCTGAAACACTGCTTTAACTCCAGCTTTAGCCAAATAAGTAAAATTAAATTGCAAATCTCCTTTACTGGTGTTTGTCTCGCGCTCTGTCCTTTTTAAGCCCCATACACACGGTCGGACTTTTTCATGGATTCTGTCCGATCGGACAAGATTGTTGAAAAATCAGACCGTGTGTATGCACCATCGGACAGTGTTCGTCGGTTTGGCCGACGGACAAAGTCTTATCTCCTGCTGGAAAACTTTGCCGTCAACACGGTCCGATCACACCAAATCCGAGTGTGTGTACGCTTGTCCGACCGGACAAAGTGCTACGCATGCTCAGATCACATTACAAGACCAAAGCTATTGGCTACTAGCCTCTACGTAGTCCCGTCGTAGGCAACAAACGTCACCACGTTCAGAATGATCGGATTTTCCGACAACTTTGTCCGATCGTGTGTACGCAAAACCAACATCAGACAAAGTATGACGGACATGATCCGACGGACCTGGTCCACGGATTGTCCGCGCGTGTGTATGGGGCTTTAGCTGGGTCCATCTAATGGGTTTGACACCCACCATTTAACTCACTTACTGTGAGCCTAGGGCATCAGGGACACATGCATAAAAATCTATTCTAAAATATATTTTGTTGACATGCAAAAACATGTTCTATTTATCTCTTCTCCAAATTCACTGACCCGTATACAGTACTGTGTAAAAGTTTTAGGCAGGTGTGAAAAAGTGCTGTAAATAAGAAAGAAGTGTTAATAGTTTATTTGTATCAATGAACAAAATGGAAAGTAAATGAACAGAAGAGGAATCTAATTCAAATCAATATTTGGTGTGACCACCCTTCTTCTGTCGTCGTCGTCGTCCAGCAGTGTTTGAAGGAACTCGGCAGGTAGGTTGTTCAGACATCTTGGAGAACTAAACGCAGATCTTCTGTGGATGTAGGCTGCCTCAGATCCTTCTGTCCCTTTATGTAATCTCAGGCAGACTTGATGATAACTGGGCTCTGTGGGGGCCAAACCATCAATTCCAGACCACCTTGTTTTTTTACACTGACGATAGTTCATATTGACATTGGCTGAATGTTTGGGGTCATTGTTCTGCTGCAGAAAAAAATTAGGGCTAATCACATGCTTCCCTGATGGTATGATGGATAGGTGTCTGACTGTTTTTTTTTCAGCATTGAGGACCGTAGATGCACATAACAGCCAAGGAAACTTAATGCAGTAAATGAAAAGACCCAGCATGCTTGCTTCCCTTTGGCAATGGAAGATGTCCAGCAGTGTCATTGGCACAGAACTGTCAGAAACCCTTGGGACACAGGTACACCCATTTACTGTCCAGAGAAGTCTGGACAAAAGTGGTCCCCATGGAAGAATTGTACCCAAAAAGCCAAGCCTTAGATCTGGAAACGAGGCTAAGCGACTCAAATTTTTTGGCAAAAAAGCTAAATTGCCTAGAAATTGTATACAAGCCAGTGGGTGGATAAAGCCTGTCCTTTAGTTACAGAAAGCCACAGGTTTTCATTGTGCACCATTACAACCTTCTAGCCACTGGCCTCCCATCAACCAATGAGGTCATCGGTTGGTAAGGAGGACATCTTGCAAAGCATCCTTGTTTGCCCCTCACCCCTCTTCTTCAGCACTGGGGTCACATTAGCTGAGTGAGGGAGAGAAGCTGCAGGAGAAAGGAAAATCTAGTCAATACCAGTGTGCAAAGGTGCACACTTGCATTGTAAGGATAAATCATCTGTAATGTTGGGTGTCCTACGTGTGTGCATGTTGCTGTGTCATGTAAAACTGTTAGTTTAGTTTTTTTACATTTTTTGAATGGGGTGCTTTTAAAATTGTCCATCATTTTAAAGGGTGCCTGACTAGAAAAAAAGGTTGATAAACATTGGTTCACAACACAGGAAGCCATATGTTTCATTTTGATTGCTAATCATTGTGATTAATCACTGTAGATTTGAGTTTTTATTTTAGCGTGATCGAGTTACAAAAATCATCTGTGTAGCATAGATGTGAATGACTCCTGATTGCTTCTACATGTACTCTGGGGACAAGAAAGGGACACGTGCAGATGTATGGTGCAGCTGAATGTGTACAAATATGTATTAGCCAAGAATATTTTTTGTTGTGCAACAAAAAATATAAGTTGCGGTTTATTTTTGTTGCACTTATATTTTATGCTACACAGGCTTCTCCTAGTCTTTTGTGTTTAATAATTGTTCTATTTATTCCTAAAATATATGTTGGCCATTTTTTCTATTTTTATGTATTTTCCTTGCTACTTATGGTGTGTATACACTTCCCCCTATTTCCTGTAATGACAAAAACACAAGGCATACAGGTGAAAAACAAGTCATTAAAAAAAAAGCAAGCGATAATTTAAATCGTTAATATAAGGCCATAAAAAGGAAACAAAGTTCATACGTACTATATATATATATATATATATATATATATACAAATCATATATATATATATATATAATATTTTATTTTTTTTTTTTTTTATTGTACAAGTCAAGTAGCCAAGGTTCCTAAAAAGTTACAGCAGGTAAGGAAACTTTTTAGCTTAGCAAGTGATTGTAAGGTCTCATTTAAAAAAAAAATTATAATACCCATGTTATACTTGCCTGCTCTGTGCAGTGGATTTGCACAGGGCAGCCTAGATCCTCCTCTTTTCGAGCCCCTCATTGCTGCTCCTGGCCCTTCCCTCCTGTTCAGTGCCCCCAAGCATAGCTGCGTGCTATGGGGGCACCAAAACCGAGCTGCAGCTCCGTGTGTCCATTCAGACATGGAGCTGGCGTTCGGCCCCACCCCCTCTCCTGGTTGGCTAATGGACTTTGATAGCCACAGGAGATAATGGCGCCGCTGCTGTGTCTCAGCCAATCAGGAGGGAGAGTCCCGCATGGCGGAGGGACTCATGGATATCGCTGAACAGAGAAGGGGCTCAGGTAAGTACTAGGGGGTGCTGGGTGAGTTGCTACACACAGAAGGCATTTTATCTTAATGCATAGAATGCATTAGGATAAGAAACCTTCTGTCTTTACAACTCCTTTTACTTTGTTCCCTGTTATCTGGTAGGATCCTGTTTTACTTACCTGTTCGCAAGGATTTGGAGATATGATCGAGCACCACCGGGTTGATGTACTAAAGGCAAACAGACTGTGCGTGACCCACAAGAGGGCTGGTATGTAAGCCGCTCAGGCTTTCCAAGGGGTGCAAGTCCCTGCATCAGTACTCCTTTCAAGAGCCCTCAGCCCTAATGCAAGCAGTGGGCTGACCCATGGGAGATGTTATGCTAATATTAAAATGTCTTGATGTATGGTTATTAGTCTGGAGGAGTTGGTGTTTCTTACACAGACTGCATTTTCATGCAGACTGCCCTAGGTAATGCCCACACATGATGCTATGCCCCCATTATTGAAAGAACTGTAATCCAATGAATGAAAGAGGTGGGCCTTGGACAATCAGGCTGGGGAGGAAAGGGCTGATGATGTCGGATAGGGGACCCCTAATGGAAGCTTTACAGTAAATAAAAACTTTAGGTAAACAAACAGTTACACTTCCCTTACCCTGGCCTTTCCCTACGTTGCCTAGGCAAGGGTGATGTTATCCTTCTTGTATTGAGATCTTGGGCAATGTTGCGTACATGATCCTGCACTGTGCTGGAGTGTCTCGTGCAATTTGTAATACTCACCATTTTGTGAAAACTCGTCTGGAAACGGTGTGAAATTTATCCTGCTGTACAAAGGGTATTGGTGCGTTCAGGCTTGGATCGCAGTAGAGCGGCTCCCACTGACCAGCTGGATAAGTACAGAAGCAGATGACCCTGGTGGATGACAGGGCCTCACCTGAGGCGCGGAATTTCGGGTCGAATTACTGACCGGTGTTCACCAGAGCTTCTGATGCTAGAGATGGGTATTGCTGCGTGTTAATACCAGGTTACAGTCCTCATGATCTCCCCACCAGGAGGTGAGCAAGCCAGGGTTCAGTAGTAGATATAGCAGGTAGGGGTCAAGCAGAAGCGTAGTCGGAAGCAAGCCAAAGGTCAATAACAAGTGGTTGCAGGTTAGGTTCAAGAAGAAGCTTAGTCAAGGAACAAGGCAAAGGAGTGGTAGTGAAGGTATGAACGGCAGCACGAGCAACAAGAACAAGATATTGGCTGGAGAAAGCACAATATTCTGGCAAACAAGAAGTGCAAAGGCATAGTTTATATAGGAAGTTTATGGCAAAAGGTTCAAGGTTTGTTTAATCTCTGTATCACCTGAAGCTAGTTACTACTTTGGGTGTATATATAAGGGTTTATAACCACTTTAAGCTAAAAATTAAGTAACAAAGCTATACAAAAAAAAGTATTTTTGTATGCATGTATATAGATAATCTTTTTATACACCGTTCAGTTTTTTTAAATTAGGTCATCATTGACGTATTTCTCCTTTTTGTGATAGCTGAACAGTTCTCATTCTGAGATTCTCTTTGTATCGGTTTTCTGAACTAAACTGTCAAAAGCATGACTCTAGTGTTGTCATTGTGACAGAAACAAAAGATTTCTATTTCCGACAGAACAGGACTATTTAAAAATAGCATAATGAGCAATAGACACCATTCTGGGATGCTTGACTACAGGATGAACTACATTAACCTACTAGTAATTGCGATTCGATCACATAACACTATGGTATTTGAGTTTACCATTGGGTATTTTTTGCTCAGTAGAAGAACCGTTATATAACCTAAGCTGAGCTAATAATGTGTGATATTTTTATGTGTGCATTTACATTTCCACATGTTTTGAGGCAAGCAAATGTGTGGGTGTGTGTGTATGTATATGTGTGTAATATATATATGTAAATTTTAAATATACACTAATCTTGTAGCCAAACTGCTGTCAAATTGGGACCAGTGACTGTCCAAGAAGCCACTGCATCCCAGTAGACCTGGATGGGACTGCCTGCTTGTTGCTGCAAAGAAAACCTGTGCATCCTGTAAAGCTGAAGACAGCTGTTCGCATGGGTGAAATGATAGGTGCGCTCGTGTGACTGAGGCCTTAAAGCTGAATTCTGGCAAATGGCTACACATTGCGTTCCAGTAGAAATACACATCTGAATTACTAACAAATTAAAATTGCAATAAAAGTTCACAAAAAAAAAAGTCACATACCTACCTGCTCTGTCCAGTGGTTTTGTGCAGAGCAGCCCCAATCCTCCTCTTCTCAGGTCCCCTGCCGGCGCTCCTGGCTCCTCCTCTTCAGCCAGTACCCCAATAGCAATAGGGGGCACTGGTGCATGCTCGATCCCCTGCCCTGCTCTATGCGTCCATAAGACACACAGCCGCAGCTCGGCCCCGCCTGCTGCTCTCTCCTCTTTGGGGTAACTGGCTGTGATTGACAGTAGCAGGAAAAAAAATGGCCCCTGCTGCTGTCTCAGCCAATGAGGAATGAAAGACCCGGGATAAGCTCCACTCTCGTGCACATTGCTGGAGCTCAGGTAAGTGTTAGACCCCCTTTCACACTGGGGCCGCCCGTGCATTAGCGGTAAATCGCTGCTTGTTTTAATGTCGCTTTACCGCTGTTTAAGCTGTCATGGGGGGGGGGGCAGTGGAGGGAGAGCTGCAGATGCTGGAACATGTTGCATGTCTTACCCTAAAAATGGGTGGAGCATGTAACATGTTACAAAATCTGCCTTTAAAGGATAATTTTACATTTTTGATTTTTATTTTTTTAGATAGATTAAAGGAGAATGCCATCTGGGTCTCATTACAGAGATTTGCCTTTTTTACTTTTTGCCCTGTAGACTCAACAGGAAGTAAAAGGATATCTTTCCAATGTGATGGCGTTTGAGACGCTTTAGAGATCATCCAGATTTAATTGGCAGGTGCATACCACCTATGGTTGACCTCCTTCTGACACTCATTTTATCTACCTCAAGCAGGTTTTGTACACTCAGACTTGAATGAGACATCAAACCCGGCTTGAAGATGACAAAAGCCCACTGACACAAACCCCTAGACTCTAGAGTGAATCTCCCTAACAGCAGTTGTAACCCCTCACCACTTTTTTTATTTATTTATTTTTTTCTTTTTTTACTTTAACCACTGGGCCATAGCCGAATGATGGCTACAGCGCGGCTCGATAATTCTGGGAGGGCATACATTGATGTCCTCCCAGAATCGCGTGCCCCCTGGGGCGTGCGAACGAGAGTGTCCATGACCGCCAGGTCCGGAGGACCCAGTTCATCACGGATCACGGCGATTGGCCACTGACAGCAGCCGTTTACCACGTGAACGCTCCGTAAAATGACGGAGTGATCACTTGTAAACCGGCATCCTGTCCGGTTCCTCTCTCCCCTCTGTACCGATCAATACAGTGAGAGGGGAGAGATCGGGTGCAGCAGCGCTGTGGGCTGGATCTGTAGTGCCCACAGAGCTGATCTGTGCCCATTGCAGCCTCATCCAGCCATCCCTCTGTCATACTCAGCCAGCCATACTCAGCAATACTCATCAATGCTCATCCATCCATCCATGCGCAGCCATCCATACTCAGCCATCCATCCATCCTCAGCCATCCATACTCGGCAATACCCATCCATACTCAGCCATACCCAGCCGTACACATTCATGCTCAGTCATCCCATCCATACTCAGCCATCCGCATTTATGGCTCAACCATGCTCATCCATCCCCATTCATGCTCATCCATGCCACATCAGTTCTCATCTATGCCACATCCATTCCACTACAGTGCCTCACAAAAGTGTAATAGGTAGTCAAATTAGATTTGAAATGAATGCCCCTAGAACACCTGACGGTGCTCCCTGCATGTTGGGCCTCTGTATGTGGCCTGGCTGTGAAAGTCTCCCACATGTGGTATTTCCATACTCGGGAGGAGTAGGAGAATCTATTTTGGGGTGTAATTTTTGGTATGTATATGCTATGTGTTAAAAATATTGTATAAATGGACAACTTTGTGTAAAAAAAAAAAAAAAAAAAAGTTTTAATTTTCTTTCCACATTTTCCAAAAACTTGTAGAAAAAATGACATGTCCAAAAGACACCTTTTTGTGGCGTTTCCATTGTCCTGGTGCTCCAGGACATTCAAAAGTGTAAGAGGTAGTGAAGAAATTGTATGTGTAATTTATGCTCCTAGAACACCTGAAGGTGCTCCCTCAATGTTTGGCCTCTGTATGTGGCCAGGCTGTGTAAAAGTCTCACACATGTGGTATCGCCGTACTCAGGATCTGTATAAATGTCAATGGTCCCAAAAAAGTGTCAAAAGTGTCCGATCTGTCCGCCGCAATGTCGCAGTCACGATAAAAATCGCTGATCACCGTCATTACTAGTAAAAAAAAAATAATAATAAAAAATGCCATAAATCTATCCCCTATTTTGTAGACGCTATAACTTTTGCGCAAGCCAATCTATATATGCTTATTGCGATTTTTTTTTTTTTTTTTTTTTTTTATTTATTTTTTTTACCAAAAATATGTACTATACATATTGGCCTAAACTGATAAAGGAATTTATTTTTGGGGATATTTATTATAGCAAAAAGTATAAAATATTGTCTTTTTTTTATTTTTTGCGTTCTAAAAAAAAACGCAGAGGTGATCAAATACCACCAAAAGAAAGCTCTATTTGTAGGGAAAAAAGAACATCAATTTTGTTTGGATACAAGGTCGCACGACCGCGCAATTGTCAAAATGGCCTGGTCAAGAAGGGGGTAAATTCTTCCGGGGCTGAAGTGGTTAAAATATATGCAGACCCTCTCACCTTGTAAAACTACCCATTCAGTTTAAATTAAAAATGAAAGGCAAAACATTTGTGTGTGTGTGTATAAAATATATATAAATTTCGCAATTTATACTGCTACATATCTTTGGTAAAAAATAACCCAAATTAGTGGATATTATTTGGTCTGAGTGAAAGTTAGTCTACAAGTTGTGGTGCAAATCATAAAAAAAATTGATCACACCTGATGTACTGGTGGGCTATTATTTCCAACAAGCCAGGAAAGTACGAATACCCCCCAAATGACCCATTTTTTTGAAAGTAGACATTCCAAGGTATTTAGTAAGATGTATGGTGAGGTTTTTGATGTGTCATTTTTTCCCACAATTCTTTGCAAAATTAAGATTTATTTATTTTTTTTCCCCACAAAATTGTCATTGTAATAGGTTATTTTCTCTCACATGGCATGTGTATACCACAAATGACGCCCTAAAATACATTCTGCTACTCCTCCCAAGTATGACGATACCACATGTGTGGGACTTTTTCACAGCCTAGCCACATAGAGAGGCCCAACATGCAGGGAGCACAATCAGGTGTTCTAGGAGCATAATTGACACATCTAACTTGTTGACTACCTATTACACTTTTGAAGGCCCTGGAGCACCAGGACAATGGAAACGCCCACAAAATGAGCCTATTTTGGAAAGCTAACACCCCAACGTATAATCTGAGGCATAATGAGTCTTTTGAACGTTTCATTTGTTTCCAGAAGTTTATGGGAAATGTGGTAAAAAAAATGGAACTGCATTTTTTTTTTTTTTTTTTTTACACAAAGTTGATTATTTATAAGATATTTCCAACACATAGCATGTACATAGCAAAAAGTATACCCCAAAATACATTATGCTACTCCTCCTGAGTATGGCGATTCCACATGTGTGAGACTTTTACACAGCCTGGCCACATACAAGGAACACCGTCGGGTGTTCTATGGACACATAGCATGCACATACCAAGAATTACACCCCAAAATACATTCTACTGAGCAAATGGTAAACAAAAGATTACCTGTGGTTTTAGTAGCGCAGTTGTCCACAGAAGGATAGCACTGGTCCAGGCAGGGACTTGGTCAGCAAAAGTGAACGCAATTGTCCAGGCAACATGCAGTAATACTGTCCATAGTCAGTACAGGCAGCAGGCAGGGATACTGTCCATATACAGTCCAGGGTCCGTGCAAAAAAAAAAAGTCTTCATCCAGAAAAACTACCCTGTTTCCCCGAAAATAAGACAGTGCCTGCCGCTACCGTACGAGAGTCTAGAGTCAGATGCTTTATGTTCGGGGGTACCTTACGGTATGTTCGGTGGATGCCTTATTATCGGTGGATGCCTTATTATCGGGGAGGTCTTATTATCGGGGGGATGCCTTATATTACAACGAGAGGCAAAACTGTAAGTAGGTCTTATTTTTGGAGGATGTCTTATTTTCGGGGAAACACGGTATGTTGGAGCCCCTCGCATATGTGAGACCCCTGTGTTATGAATCCCACTAGTCCAGTGGCAGGGTACAAGATCAGTCCAAGAGGCAGGCAAAAAGTATGGTCAAACAGTCCAGGGTCAGTTCCAGATCAGGCAGAGGTATGTACAGAATCTGTAGTGAAGTATGGTAATGGTGGAAACGGTCAACTATGCAGAGGTCTGGTTGGGAAGGACATTGGGCACAATAAAAAGTGGTGTCTCTTCTAACTCCTCCTTTGGAGCACAACCGGCATTTTTTCTGACGTTTTTGGCCTGTTGGTCTGGGGGGATTTTTTCGGGAAAGTGGCATTCAGAGAGTCTCCTATTAAAGATTTGGGGCTTTCAGTGGATTTGTGATATATCGTGGCTGTTGTATATGACCAAATTAAACAAATAAATTGAAACTTTTTTTATACCACTGGTATGTTTGTCTTGTGGCAAGGTAGGGTTCGAGCATTTGGACGTTTGAAGTCGACACCCCCCATGAACATATTGTATTCGTGGATACATGTTGGCTTTTGGATTTGCCAATTCCTCCTGGTGATTTCCACAAAGGTATTTATTGTGGATCGATGAAAGCATGTATGCAACCCTTCTGTCCCTCCACTTCACAGCCAAAATGTCCTCATTCCGTAAACTCGCCGTCTCCCCTCTTCTTGGCTTCTTGTTGACGAGGCTTTGAGGAAAGCCCTTCCGGTTCTTCCTTACGGTGCCACATGCTGGAGTGTTCTTTTTGTGAAGGTTGTGGAACAGGGGCAAACTACTATAAAAGTTGTCCCCATAAAAATGGTAGCCTTTCTCCAGGAGTGGGTTTGAGTTCCCAAACAACTTTCCCACTTGATCCGATTTTATTCTGGACAATTAGGGGGATGTAGCTGGGTGTCCTTCCCTTCGTACACCATGTGGCTCGGTCGCACAATTTATAGAGCTTCACCCCATAGCAGGCCCTTTTGGCGGGAATAAATTGTTTTATGCCCAGCCTGCCAGAAAATTTGACAAGGGACTCATCCACGCATGTTGGTCTGGGGTAAACAACTGGGGGAAGATTTCAGAAAAATAATTTAGTAGTGGCCGAATTTTATAAAGCTTGTCAAAATTTGGGTCATTTCGGGCAGGGCACTGGGTATTTATCATTGTAGTGTAGGAATCTCATAATCATGAGAGATCTGGTTTTGGGCATGTGGTGGATGGGGAGGGTAGACCAATACGAACGTAATACATTTTTTTTTTTTTTTTTGGTTAGTCCATACAGAATGTGAGGCCCAAAATCTTTTTAAACTCCTTCACTGTTAGGGCTCTCCACTCATAGGGACAGGCGTAATAGGACGTTGGGTTACTTTTTATGAATTGTTGGGCATATAGGTTGCACTGGGCCACAATTGATGCAAGCATGTCCTCAGTAAAAATGTTGAAAAAATCTATTGGTGAAAAATTTTCTGTGTCCACCTGGACTCCTGGCTGGGCAGTGAAAGGGGGAATGATAGCTTCTCCTGAATTAGGAGGAAGCCACAAGGGGTTCTGAAGGGAATAGGGAAGGCTGGCATGGGACCTAACCCTTTGGGACTGAGGTGACACCCCACTGGTACGTGGCCTTTGCAGAGGTACTGCGGTTCTGGTGGATGGCACTGTGGTGCTGGTGGATGGCACTATGGTTCTGGTGGATGGCATTGAGGTGCTGGTGGATGGCACTACCTCCTCACCAGTACGCCTTCATCATCCTCCTCTGAGGCTGTCAGTGTTCCACTGCTTAGGACAGGCTTGTAGTCCACATCAGATTCAGAATCCGAATATGAGGAATCGGAAGCGGAGAGCTCCCCGTGGCTCTTGTCAGCCGCAAGAATATTGTATGCCTCCTCAGGCTGAAAATAAGCTTTGACGTTTTTGGTGATGACAAATGGCATATGATATGTGGCACTGATGACATGTGACACTGGCAGATGGCACTGATAAAATGTAGCACTGATGAAACGTGGCACTGATGTGGCAGGTGGCACTGATGTGACTGATGGCACTGTGACACCAATGGCACTGATGTGGCACTGTATGGGTACAATTTGGGCTCTGATGTGTGTTTGTACTGTAACTGGTGTTCAAAAAACCGTTGGCACTTGCAAATCTGCAGCTAGAAGCTCTCCCTCCTCACACGCGATCTCTGAGGAGGGAGAGCCGGCAATGAGAGATGACCGCATATGTTTTACATATGCGATCATCTCTCATTGGACACTCAGATCGAGTGCTAAATGGCCGCTGTGATTGATCCAAGGGACACGGCCAACAAAGAATTTCCCTGATGCTCGCCCTGCACATCACACAGTGGGGAAGAAAACAAGAGGATGTCCAGGGACGCCCTCCTGGCAATTGAGCGCCGTGCTGTAGCCGTCTTTTGGCTATAGCGCAGGCGCGTAGTGGTTAACACAAATGCATGGTGCAACACACATCAGGAATCTAAAATTTTGGGGTAGCACACTTTAAGGCAACATGGTGATAAATTTAACGACTCTAATGTCTATGCCTCACCTCCTCTTGTTGGCACATGTACATGAAGCAGAGATTGATTAACTTCTAGAATTTTCCCTTCCTATGTCAATCTGAGTACTGCTGAGCAGCTGTGCTGTGGCATTACTGGAGAGTGATATTAAAAAGGATTAAAGTAATCAAAGTGGAGTTCCACGCACCACCTAACTAATCTTAAAAACGCTTCCTCCCCCTCCTAACAACTATACTGACTAACCTATGTAATAAAGATCTGTGTACTTATTTTCAGGCTGCTCCAGTCCGGTCACGTGATCTCCCCCCATGTCAGCCAGTGTGACTGCAGGGGAGAGAAAGCTCTGACAATGGATAGTAAAGCTTGGAGTGTTAATGTCACCTATAGGCTTCAATTGCCAATCTGTTCTCAGCATTCCTTTCTCTCCCGTGAATCTGCGCAGGCTGACATAGAGGAACCAGATTACATGATCGGACTGGAGTAGCCAGATCTTTCTTACACAAGTTAGTAAGCATAGGTGTGAGGAGGGAGCAGGGGAAAGATTTAAAATTCCTTAGGTTGTGCCTGGAAGTCTACAAAAAAATTAACTATTTAAAAATAAATGCTCCATTGCAATAAAAAAATATTTGTCCAGAGCTGTGCTTTTGATGTTGCTATTTGTTATTTCTATCCCAGTGGTAGTTTTATCTAAAGAAGTTAAACAGGAAGTGTATGCATAAGAAAGATTTTAGAATATTTTAGGATGGATTCGTACCTTTTCTGAAGAAACTTCTGTTTTCCTTACTATGCCCCTTCTCTAGTTATATACTGAATAGGAAGGTCTGCCTTTGTTATAACCACCTGAGCAACATCAGTGTTGTGATGTGATGTAGTGTCTACACATCTTTTGGGTGAAGAGCCTTAGGCTGGCCCTACACATAGCATGGGTGGATGAATCTTCTGCTGTCAGAGATATTCTGATGGCCTGTACCTGCAGGTTGTCAGAGTACCTGAACAGTGACTGCAGCTGGGTGTTGTGGTAAATCATAGACTTTATAATAGCATGCAATTCCAAGCTGCTGTTTCTAAAGCTAAATTAATTTTTTCTTGTATTAAAAGAAGCATAGACTCCAGAGAGCGAGAGACATATATAATTTTGCCCCCATACAAATCATTAGTAAGACCTCATCTGAAATCCTGCAGTTCAGTTTGGGGCATCAGTTCATAAAAAGGATAATCGGGGGAACTAGAGAAGTTGCAGAGAAGGCCAACCAAACTGATGGGAGGAATGGAGGAGCTTGGCTATGAGGAAAGATTTGCTGAACTGAATTTATTATCTCTTGAGAAAAGGAGATTAAAGTGGAAGTCCATGCAAAATCCCTGCATCTATAGACACCAGGG